>OX596279.1:49117983-50367983 GCA_951394225.1 Harpalus rufipes
ACTATATTTTGTCGTATAGAAGAAAATGGAACTCTGGTATTCCGATGAACCCATTTTTGGAATCTCTGGTTTAGAGTCTGCTGTAGCATCATACCATTCCATTCATTCACCAACACATTTCAACCCCAAACCATTTTCCCCGTTCAACCTACCCTTATTGTACACCCCATCCACATCCACAGTTTACAATCTACATCTACACTCAACCGTCTCTAAAGGTGGTAAACGGGCTTGCGGGAATAGATCGATAAGGAGCACGAAAGCAGTGGCAGTCGCGCGTCGTGTGTTTGTCATCTGGACCAATCACGTGCCGGCGCACGGCACGGGAACATGACAACAGGGGTAACAGCGCGACGACAGCGCCCCGAGTAAGTGGTTCGTCTCGCAAAGCTGACGTGTAGGAAAGGGGAGAGGGTTGTCAAACTGTTTGACATGGGATGCATTTACGCAGACGACGCAGAGGATGATGGAGGAGACAGTTGGCTTGCAATACTAAATGGACAGTGGATATATTAGTGGCTTGATCGATGTTACAAAACGTCCAAATGTTTATTAAATCATAGTCATGTATAATTTTTAAATAGAGGCTTTAATAATTACTATTTGGTTTTAAAAAATAATTATTATTGGCCAAACACAATCTCGTCACATTGTGACGGGTACATGGGTTATTAGGGTGTTTAGGCATTAAAAAAGTAGATAAGCTTGCTAAAAAAAGTAGTCGTGTTAAAATGAAAGAAAATTAGTATTATTACTACAAAATAATTTTAAATTAATGTAGTTTTATATAAAAACAATCAATGGGCCCATTTAGTAATTTTTACCTTCCGTAACCTTCAGAAGAAGGTATTGTCTTTAATCAAAAAAATCAATGATGAGTTTTTAGTGAATAAGCATATTTTAGGGTTCCTATAATACGATTTTACTATTTTTAAGAAGATGCCTGTAGGTATGTATGTGGATCGGATCGCATAACTTCAATACTACGATTCCAAAAATGATATTTTTTTCGTATTCCTCAAGCTTACATCCAGAAGAACAACTGATTAGATTTTGGTAATAATTGGTGAACCGGAAGTAGCCTCATTTGAAGATTTAACAGTTAAATTTGATTTATTGACATTTAACGTTATTATAACTTAAAGAATATATTATTCTCTATACGATTTGATTGCATTTTATACTTCATATTCAATAGATATAGAGTTAAAGAATTATAAAGAAATTAAATTTTATAAATCAGTCAACAATGCTAACCATGAAAATTGTTAATATATTCAGATTGACAGATGTTGGTATCAATAAAAAGTAAATTAATGTGGCAGAGATGAGGATGATGAAGTAAATGTTGGGGAAGACACGGAAAGATATGTAAGGAAATAACTCTAATGTTACAAGTTTGTAGTAAGATACAAGAGAGATGATTATATTAGTTTGAAAATGCCATGAGGAGAAATGAAGAATATATTGGATGAAGAATGAATAGCTTAGTAGTAGAAGGTTGAAGAAAAAGAGGGAGACCAAAGATAAGATGGAAGGACTGTATTGCGAAAGACCTGAGAGATAAGGAACTGAATGAGAACGACACGCAAAACAGAAATGGGTGGAAGCAGAAAATAAAAAATAGCGACCCCTAACGAATGGGAAAAGCTAGAGAAGATGAAGAAGTCAGTGTCAAGTACAATTTGCATAGTTTGTTTATGGAATAATTTTACTGGAAATTTAGAATCTTTTGCAAGAAAATGTATGTATGGAATTTATACGTAATACACAGGATTGGCGGAAGGTATTGTGTTGGCCGCACATCAGATTTTTTTTTGAATTGATTTTCGACATTTTCATACCTTATTTCTGCTGTTATATGTATAGCATGCAAAATTAATTTTGTTTATTGATTCGAATGCAAAATTTCATAATCTACAACTTATATTTGAAATATTTTTATATCTAAAATAATCTGGAAATCAACGCGCAAGGAAAAACTGTTAAATGCCTATGTAACGGATTTTGGGCGGCACCCGGTATGTTTTTAAAGTAGTTCTTGCAGTGTTTTCTCCACTACAGCTATGAGTGCCTATGAGGTGACGTGATAAACCGTTTCATACAATATTATACATAATATAATTATATTTAACTAGGTATAAATACAAATAAATCGTAGAATGTTTAAATATAATAATACAATTAGATATACATAAATGGTAATATATACGTTTTAAAAAAAAATGCTTGTGATGATTTCTCCACGTCAGCTATGGGTGCCTGTGTGGGACTTTAGAACTATGACAAATATCCTTATTATTAATTGACCTCAAATACCATATATGTATGATTGGTATAGTAGAAAACTGTATCTTTCGACGATTCAAAGAGGATGAAGAAACTTCGGAACACATTTATATACATGTAAGAGATTCACCTGTCTGCGGGTATAAGGAACCTCACGGCAAATGAGATCGGGAAACTAACTGCCTTTACGAAAATTCTAAAACTGCTTTCAGAAACTTAAATGAGGGTCATATTACAATAGATAGATGTAATTTTCAACAGGGCCGGTTTTACCATAAGGCGGTTGAGCGACCGCCTCAGGCCTCCGATTTTAACCGGCCTCGTAAAAAATAGTATTTGGGTTTATTAAAAAAATAAATATATTTTCTACAATCGAGCGGGAAATAAGTGTTCTCTAACTCAAAATGAGCGCGGGAATATCTGATTCCCCACTAGTACGGAAAATATGCATAGCCGCCCAAGTAGCAGATTTGTTAAAAATTTAGAATATATATTTTTATATTTGTAAACGATTGGACATACAAAATATCCGGAAAACATTATTCAGAAACTCCCATGCAAATTCCAAAAATTGCTACGATCGCTTCGGAAACTTGCATTCATTTCAGAATCACTAATTTTCTTCTCTTACGAAAATAACTATGTATTATAAATATTATTTGTCGCAATGAATTGTTTTGTATTATATTTTATTATTATTATTATTATTTTGGCCTCTAATGTCCTTCCGCCTTAGGCCTCCAAATTTGTAAAACCGGCGCTGATTTTCAATTGAATACCCATTTAATTATTTCTCCCACTGATGAAACTATTTTGTTCCACATTTTGATATCTTCTGTTTGTGCATGATGGCCAAACGTCAGCTAGAATTACGTTATCACGAAACAATTTGTAGAGAATTCTGACAAGAATATCTTGAAACGTTTCAGCGGTTTGGCGGAACCGACGAAAAAGCGTTTCTCTAATGGAGTTTTTTTCAACATGCCTATCTCCACTTCAGATTGTTAATGATGTTGATATTGGGATCAGATCTTAATGACCTATTAATGTTTTATTCATTTCGCGATTTATTATTAAAAGAAGATGAGACGTCTTTTTTCTATTGACTCATTTTCGTAGTTCACTCGGCAAAAAAATTGTGGAATTCGAAAAGCAAAAAACACAAATTATTAATGTGTATACATTTAGAATAATACAGTATTTTATGTTTAGGTATATATATTTAAATAAAGGCAGTGTATCTGGTCCCGCAGTCGGGATTTATCAATAAATCTAAAAGTCCCGGCACAAAACTCAGATCGAGTTTTCCAAGCGTGTCTTTTGTGTGTTAGGTTCGGTCTTGTTGTTGTTTTTAGAGAAATATACAAACTAAGTAAGCTATTTGTCGGTCGGGATTATTAAATGTATTGATAAATCCTGGCATTCCCATACAGTAGTTTTCTTATTCTTATGAAAAGTCTATAAAACTCTTTATACAAGTGATTAGTGATGCACAAAGCAAGATATCTTGTCTTGCTTAGCAATTTCTTGGCTTGTCTTGAAAAAATGAGACCTCTTCAAGGCTTAATTATTGTCTTGCTAGCAAGACCTTTGCTTATTTCTTATTCTTGAGAGCGGAGGGATTCTCCGAGCTTTTAGTAGCGTTATCCAATAATTTCAACAATTTTATAAAGGTTATCATTTTGCTGAAAAAAATAACACTGCCTCAAACCCCACCTGCATACAGAAAAAATCTGTTGTGGTCAGCACAATACCGTCCGTCAATTCTGTGTATTATGTATAAATTCCATACGTAAATTTTCTTGCAAAAGATTCTAAATTTCCAGTAAAATTATTTAAAAAACAAACTATACAAATTGCACTTGACATTGACATCTTCTACTTTAGCTTTTCCCATTCGTTAGGGGTCGCTATTTTTTATTTTCTTCTTCCACTCATTTTTGTTTTGCGTGTCGTTTTCATTCAGTTCCTTTTCTCTCAAGTCTTCCGCTATACAGTCCTTCCATCTTATCTTTGGTCTTCCTCTGTTTCTTCATCCTTTATTACTAAGCTATTCATTCTTCTTCCAATATATTCTTCATTTCTCCTCATGATATGTTCAAACCAATGTAATCGTCTGTCTTGTATCTTTTTGGAAACTTGTAACACTAGAGTTATTTTCTTACCGTATCTTTCCGTGTCTTCCCCAACATCTACTTCAACATCCTCATCTCTGCCACATTAATTTACTTTTTATTGATACTGACATCTATCAATCTGAATATATTAACAATTTTCATGGTTAGCATAGTTGACTGATTTATAAAATTTAATTTCTTTATAATTCTTTAACTCTATATCTATTGAATAAGAAGTATAAAATGCAATCAAATCGTATAGAGAATAATATATTAATTAAGTTATAATAACGTTAAATGTCAATAAATCAAATTTAACTGTTAAATATTCAAATGAGGCTACTTCTGGTTCACCAATTATAACCAAAATCTAATCAGTTGTTCTTCTGGATGTAATCTTGAGGAATACGAAAAAAATATAATTTTTGGAATCGTTGTATTGAAGTTATGCGATCCGAAACTTTCGTCACACACACACACACACACACACACACACACACACACACAGACACACACACACAAACACACACAAACATACATACAGACATCATCGTAAAAATGGTAAAATCGTATTATAGGGAAAAACTCATCGTTGACAAATTCATTTACTTTTTACTGATATTGACATCTGTCAATTATCTCAATATTTTAGCTGGCTGATATATGAAATTTAATATGTTTATAATTCTTTAATTCTATATCTGTTGAATATAAAGTATAAAATGCAATCAAATCGTATAGAGAATAATAAATTATTTAAGTATAGTAACGTTAAACGCCAATAAATGATATTTAACTGTTAAAATCTTCAAATGAGGGTACTTCCGGTTGACCAATTATAACCAAAATCTAATCATTTGTTCCTCTGGATGTAAACTTGAGGAATACGAAAAAAATATAATTTTTAGAATTGTGGTATTGAAGTTATGCGATCCGAAACTTTCGTCACACATACACAGACACACATACATACAGACAACATCGTAAAAATGGTAAAATCGTATTATAAGGACCGTAAAACATGCTTATTCACTAAAAACTCATCATGAGACACCCTGTACAACAATGCGTAGGACCCCATATTAGAAACAATTAAAGAGAAGCAAATAAACTTTGAATCTTGCTAGACTCATTGAGTCACGGAAACCTTTGTTTGTGTTCACACAAAATTAAATTAATTTCTATTATTTCACAAATAAAAACATAGTTTAATTAAACACACACTATCCCATTTGTCCTGTTCTTGTACTCATTTTTACAGAAGAACAAATTCGCAATTAGCAGCGCCAATTTTCATCTCATTTGCATACGCCCCCATCCTCCATTATAAATATTTGTCAACCCTCCATTGTCTACTCGCTAACAAAACACGGAAGGAGTTCCTAATGCTCCACTCTGGAGCCTGTTCCTGCTGAGCTTGTCTCCAAGCTCTCTCGGTCGATATTCGAATCTCCCTGCTCATAATGACAATCCTGCTACTGAGAGGGAGAACGCGACTGACGCGGCGAGAGAGGAGAGACGCCGAAGCATTACACACCTCGCTGCTCCCGAGAGATGGTAGTGTTTCATTAAAACTTACAGTAATAAATGTTAAATTTTAACTAACTTTTTTAATACGATTAGTTATTGTTTGGAAAGTTGGCTATGGAAATTTTATACCAGCATGGATAAAGTTTTCTACGTACAGAACAAAATTTAGTATTTAAATATTGTTTAAAATAAATTGTTGTTAAACTATTTTGAAGATCTAAGTATAATTTCTTATGAAAGTTGTGTAATTTTGAGCCATACATTTGCTGTTGTATTTCTGTATGAACATATGTTAGGTCGTCTGACATTCATTTTATAAGAGCACAGCAAAATGTATCATAAATAATGTATATAGTTTATGGTCCATGTTTAACATCACACTATTATTTTAAAAACGGCATTAATGTCATGCTTTTATATGACATTACTTTACTTTTAAATAATTTTTGTGAAATATACGTTGTTCCAAGTTCCAAAGCCATTGTATAAAATGCAAATAGCATTTAATTTTTTTCTTGTTACTTTAAAACTACAATAACAATTGCAGGGAGAGATATAGTTATTATAGTGAAAATGATTAAGCAGAGGACTCTGTCATCAACCTGAAAAAAACCTTATAAAAAGAAATATAATTTGTAGAAATTATTAGTTGTTATTTATTTTTAAAAAAAGAAGAAAACATATACTAGTATTAAAGATACGTATATATCAATGAATTCATAATTATTTCTAAGTCAATCCTTACTCCTTTTACGGAATATAAAATTATTTGACATAAGATAGTCATTCGCAGTAGTGCCAACGTATGCTACGAAAATAAACTACAATTATTTCAAATAATTTTATATTCCGTAAAAGGAATAAGAATTGACTATTGACTACACCATGGAAACAGCTCTAATTGAAAAATGTCAGTGTCAAGTGCAATTAACATAGTATGTTTTTGTTATAATTTTACTGGAGAATCCTTTGCTAAAAACTTTCTGCATGGAATTTGTACCAAATACATAGAACTGACGAAAAGTAATGTGCTGGGCACATTATTTTTTATGATAATTTATTTAAATTAAAAGTGACCTATTTATATAAAGTCTAAATTGTTATTCCTTAAGCCATAATATTTTCTTTTAAATATTCGATGATATACTCGTAGTTAAGATTGGGATTAATCGTAATCGCCAATTATGAGTATTTCACGGTTAATCGTAATCGTCGATTAGTAACAACGATTATTAAGATGTCTCTTTTTAGAAGATTCGTTTCATAGGCGTTTAATATAGGAAAACAGTTGCCCCGTAAAATTTTATGATGTTATTCATGTATGGAAATTTAGAGAATAAAATTATGAATTTTTGAGTGCCAAAATGATTAATTTTACCCTTTTGATATCCAATTAATCCTAATTTAAAGACGTATCTACTAAAATGGATTTAGTATACGAATAATAAACCGAGTAATATGTCAGAAAAATGTATTTGATAGTTCCACGCTCATTTCTTGAAATAACTCATATCTACGCAATCGGACATTACTGGGAAGAGTTGAAAAGGTTTTGGTAACAATTGGAAATCGGAAGTAGCAGATTCTTAAAAAAATATAATATTTTTTTACTTCCTTGTACGTAAGTAAAGGAAGTATTGTAATCGCGAAAAATTTCGGTTTTCAGATTTCAGCGGAAATATCCATTTTGATCATCCCTGAATCCATTTTGACTAATTTCGTCGTGACGTCTGTACGTACATAAGTATCTCGCATAACTCAAAAAAGTCGTAGAAAGTTGAAATTTTGTATTTAGGACTGCTATAACATCTAGTTGTGCACCTCCCTTTCTGGTTATTACACAATTTCCAGAAGTGGCACTTTACATGAAGCCTATAATAGATTTTAATGAAAAACAGTTTTAAAATATAATTCAAAACTTTTCAAATTTGGTATACAAGACTTTTATGTCAATCGAAATAATATAATATATTTTGGTTAAAATAGGCTAACCGGAAGTGGTACATTACTTGAAGTTGTTAACAGTTTTTCTTGAATAAAATGATTTTATTTTGATTTTAGAAATAAATGCTTCAAATAAAAGTTTTAGAGAATTAATTTCTGCGTTTAGCACATCAAGTATTATTAAATTAGCCGTTTGTATAAGCGAGATATGTAAATTTAAAAATTATATACTTTTTTGTTTTTGTAATAAAGCTTGCTATGGATTAGGACAAAAAAATAAAAATAAAATGTTCATGCCAAATTACGTTAAATACGTGCAATTTTATGATTCGTACAATAACAAATATTATATTTTTATTGTGAAATTAGTCATATTCATTGTTGTAATCAAATATTTCTTTGTTGTAATCAAAACTCTCTTTAAAAAGAACCGTGTTAGATTATGGTCGTTATATATCTTACTGTTTTGAAGTTAAAATTAATATTTTGTAATTTATTTATTAAAAAAATATGTATAGTTTAATAATCGTACAAGGAAGTCGTGTGGTGACCACATCAGATTTTTTTTTTTTATTTTTGTTTTTGCAAGAATTAAAGAATATTCAATTCTCTATCTGATACATATAAATATTTTATTATATATTTTATAGATTTAGAGATAAAAAAATATAATATATAAAATAATTTGTTGTAATAAATCTCACAGCCCAAATAATGTCATGGAAACCAATTGAAAAATTAAAATATTTGTAATTGACAGATAAATATCAGTGTCGAAAGTCCAGAGACATTACTGAAGACTTTTTCTGGGAAGTAAAAATCCCGACAATGAATTGGAAACATCTCGAAAAATTTGAAGAATAGGACAAAATTTCTACATTGCATTAATTTAAAATTTAAAAAATCTAAGTACATATAAAGAATAGGTATAAGTAGAATTTTTGGTGTAGAGTGTAGACATACAAGAAATGTTAAATACAATACTTATGTAACCAAAAATGATGGTGGCGAAGCAATTGTAAATAAATATGTATTTGTCTTCCAACTCTTATATTTATCTACCCTATAAAAAAAACCTAAAGTGTTCCGTTAAAATTTTAGGTATTGCGATGCATTCCATTGCAAAAAAGTTTGGGAAACAGTGATTTACGCTATTAATAGAAATGAACAAATATTGAAATCATCTCATAAAACCGGTAACTCCTAATGTTATATGTTACAATGTAACAAATGATAGTTATATGCAAAAATATCACTTCCACTCCCACAAAAGAATATTGATGCTAGCCATACATATAGAATACGAAATTGACGATATGAAGACATCGCTCCATCGATAATACATGCGCGTATCATACAAATATTCTCTTCATATTTGCACATGAATAACGAATTTGAATGCTGCTTCCCCTGCCGTCATCCAGGCTAATTTCTCCACTTCCGCTTTGGAATTAATACTTCCGGTCCCAGCCATATGTTAAATGATTATAATTATCAAATGTGTTACATAACACACAACTAGGACACTGGCTATCTAACACTGAACTTTACATAACAAGATGATAAATATACAAAAACTTCTGATGACATATTTGCTAAGTGACCTGTTAAAACAATATCGTGCACTTTTCTTTCGTCTGTACTTTTTGGACGTCCACTACGCGGAACATCTTACAAGCTAGTATAGCCATTCTTATATTTGGCTGCGTAGTTTCTGAAAGTAGTACACTCTAAGAAATTCGCTGTTAATTTTTACTCAATTTTAACACCCTAAGAAATCTATATAGGTCCACACATATTTTGGTGTTAAGTAGAACATTTTTGCTGAAGTAAAAATCAACACAGATGTAGAGCTAATTTTGAGTAATGGTGAACACCTTTTGTGATATTATTAACTCAACAGTAGGAGTAAATCGAATACTATCAACAAATTAATGTTAACACTTTTACACAGGAATGTAACACCAACTGAATTAATAATTTTATCCAAAATTGAGTAAATTAAACACCATCAACATTGTTAAATCTTTTACATAGGAAAGTAACACCAATTGCATGAATAATTTTACATAAAATGGAATAAATTGAACACCGCCAACGGAGTAATTTTAACATAAATTATTTATTAATTTACTGGAGTTTCTTTTTAAGCTTTTTCCTGAGGTGGTGTAAGTACGGTTTCCATTTTCCATTAATTCAAATTCGAAAAGAATTCCGAAATTTGATTTAATAAAATTGATGATGTGGTTGACACAGCCTTTAAGATCGACTATGATAATGGATATAATTGATTACAATGATGATGAATTTTAATTTTAATTGAAGTTTTGCTAATTCTAGTTTAGCGCTAGCAAGATCAGTATAATTTTTTAAAGGTGAATCCAATTAACTTAAATTATCTGCACTTTTAATACGGATTCTCCAATTATGAGTACTTTGGGTTAGCGTGCGCCAACTAAAGTGTTCAAATTTTATTACATAGTCCCAGAAAGTACATGCTTATGCCTATGGTGGCGTCATAGTTACACTATTTCACCACCACCTGCTCCCTTTTATTTGTGATTTTTATTCTCATTCATTATATTTCATTATTAGCGAAATCTGTCTATACAGCAGATTGGCACACCTAGCAATGAGTAACATTCCGTGATGATAAATTTATTTATTTTATTTATTTATACTTATTCATTAATAAAACAAACATTAATATTATCTTAATAAATAAAGATGATGATATCACTCGTAACATTTAATAATAAACTTAGCGATCTTTAATTACTAAACTCAATTTTTTTTAATGATAAACGTCAAACTAACTGCGTCCCTGTATTATCTAAATCGAAAACGTTAACTATTTCGCCAAATCCTATTTTTAGATAAGTAGAACTTAAAATTTACATAAGCAACAGAATTATATTTAAGGTGAACCTTAGCTTTAAGTAAAACTTAGCATAGTATAACTTAAGGTTACATCGGTGCAAACGGCCATAAGTAAACTTCCCATAGTCCGAGTTAGAAATTACCATTAAATACAGTGAAATACAATACCAACGAAGGGAAATTTAATACTAACAGAGTAAAATACAATATCTGTAGAGTACTTTTTACTCCATGTAATGACATTTTTGTAGGTAAGTTTTACAGTATTGTAAAAATGCTTATAAAAGGTCATTTTTACCTCCCGCTACCCTTGGTAAGGGAGGTATAGGGATCGTTTTAAAAATCGCATATCGAGATTTTGGTAAATGACCACGTTTTAAGATCCTTTGATTCTATTTTTAACATTTTCACGGCGATGTCTGTGTGTATGTGTGTGTGTATGTGTGTGTGTATGTGTGTGTGTGTGCGTGTATGTGTGGATCCTCTTTACGCTCTAACTCAAATACTATCGTTCAGAAAATTTTGGAATCTTGTATTTCTACCATACTCTAATATGGAAAGAAGCCATTAGATTTTAATGTACAATAAATAATCGGAAATGACAGTTTACTTGTAGTTCAAAATAGTTTTTTTTCAAAAAATACCTTTAAATGTTATTTTTCGCAATTTGTTATTATAAATCTTAAAGATTATTTCATTTTCTACAGGTTTGCTTTAATACTTTTTCTATATATTTTATGAATAAATTTATAAAAGAATATAAAAATTATATCTCGGAGCTTATGCACACAACTTGATTACACATTTCAGCTCAAATGTATGTAACTGACAGATAGATGTCATTGTCAAAAAAATTAACCTTTTAAATTAATAACAGTAACGTATTCAAAAGAAAATTGTAAATAGCACAACAGTTACATGGAAAGGAACTGAATATACATAATTTCAAATTAATAATAATAACGTTTTAAAACGAAAATTGTAAAGAGAACAATAGTTATATGGAAAGGAACTTAAGATACATAATTTCTAGTATTAATAAATATGCAGGTATGTATTTAAATAAGAAAATAAATAAATATATTATCACGGCATATTACCCATTGCTGGGCGTGCTAATCTGCTTTGTACACAGATTTTGGTAATGATAATGACATATTTGTATCGTGCGGGCGTTTACCATGCGTTACCTCACGGGTACTCATTTTTGGCGTAGAGAGTGCATCACAGGAGTCAGTTTTGTGCCATTTAAAATTCGAAATATTTGATAGTAGGAATTGAATCCGGTTCCCCAGATTCGCGACCAGACACTCACGCACGTGGCCACGAGACCCCATAGGTATATGTATTTAAATTAATAAAAATTAAATGGCGGGAGGTTTTGTGTTGGTCACATCAGATTTTTTTACTATATAAACCAGAGTTAATACCTGACAGATAATAAATCTGGATATTGCAAATTTAATAAAAAAATGAACAAAAACAAATAAAACTAGCGTACAATAAATATTATGAAACTACGTAATATACACAATATTGTATAAAAGTCTCTTACTCCGAGTAAAACTTAATACATTTTTCACATACCGAACTGAAAAGTGTTAGAAGAACACTATAAAGTGAGTTAACACAATATATTGTTAGCAATTACACAATTATTTAACTTTACACCGTAAATTTTTAGAGTGTACGAGTTTCCAACTATACGTAAAATGGAGTTTCCTAGTGTTAGTTTTGCAATATGCAATATTCTGTTGGGACAAAGGGAACCAATCATCAATTTATTGTCCTCTGGAGACCCGTTTTAGAAATTAAATTATAGTTGGCTCTGCCGTGTATTACACAAGGGACATGGTTTTCATGAAACCGTATTGATGTTGACAACACAATGAAAAACTAGATACACAAAAGTTTGTAATGAATATATGCTTATCTTAGTTGGATCGTTTATCACAATTTTTGTTAGTATGAATTCTAAAATAACCAGTGGTGTTCAACTTTGTTTAAATACTATTAAAAGAAAGAATATTTGGTCATTAATCAGATATTCATTATTTGCATATTAACGTATATACAAAAGTTCTGAGAAAAAGTTAGACCTCTTCATCAAAAGAAAGATTTTTACATTCCGTCACCTTTAGGTAAGGAAGATATTGTCTTTGGTCAAAAAATTCAATGATGAGTTTTTAGTGAATAAGCATGGTTTAGGGTCCTTATAATACGATGATGTCTGTATGTATGTATGTATGTATGTATGTATGTATGTATGTATATATATATATATATATATATATATATATATATATATATATATATATATATATATATATATATATATATTATATATATGTGTATATATATATATATATATATATATATATATATATATATATATATATATATATATATGTGTGTGTGTGTGTGTGTGTGTGTGTGTGTGTGTGTGTGTGTGTGTGTTGTGTGTGCGTGTGTGACAAACTTAAATACCATGATTCCAAAAATTATATTTTTTTCGTATTCCTCAAGTTTACATCCAGAAGAACAACTGATTAGATTTTGGTTATAATTTGTGAACCGGAAGTAGCTTAACAATTAAATTTGATTTATTGACATTTAACGTTATTGTAACTTAAAGAATATATTATTCTCTATACGATTTGATTGCATTTTATACTTCGTATTCAATAGATATAGAGTTAAAGAATTTTAAAGAAATTTAATTTTATAATTCAGCCTGCTATGCTAAACATGGAAACTACTAATATATTCATATAATTCAAATTGACAGATGTCAGTATCAATAAAAGATGATTACATTGGTTTGAAAATGTTATGAGGAGAAATGAAGAATATATTGGATGAATGCTTAGTAACATAAGGTTGAAGAAACAGAGGAAGACCAAAGATAAGATGGAAGGACTGTATTACGGAAGACTTGAAAGAAAAGGAACTGAATGAGAACGACACGTAAAACAGAAATGAGTGGAAGAAGAAAATAAAAAATAGCGACCTCTATGGGGAAAGGTAAAGAAGAAGAAGATGTTAGTGTCAAGTGCAATTTGCATAGTTTGTTTATGAAATAATTTTACTGGAAATTTAGAATCTTTTGCAAGAAAATTTATGTATGGAATTTATACACAGGATTGACGGAAGGTATTGTGCTAGCCACAACAGATTTTTTTTATTAAAACTTTGACATAAGGGGTTATTCCAAAGGATATAAGAAATCTAGTTTTACAACACTATGGGTTTCTTATCTTCAATGCCAAATGCCACGTAGTTTTGTATACCTTGTCACATTTGTCTTTAGACGATGTTAAATATCATCGGAAATATTATTACTACGGTTTATTACCCAATTTGTACCAATTACTACCCACAAAAAAACTTTTGTTTTTTACTTTGCATAGGAGTTATTCATTGTTTAATTATTTTGGTGCCAACTTCACGCTAGCACCACAGCACCACAACATAGAAATTTAAAAAAAAATTATATGAAAATTTTCTACCCTATTGGTACCTTTAAAATTTATTATGTTATTGTTTATATAGCACAAATTATAACACTTTACCTTTGAATATATAATACAATATAAGAACGGCAACGTAATGTATTTAGATTAAATATTTCGAGAGAAGGTGCCATCTATTCCTCCATATACGAATTATTTCTGAGTTAGTTCAAAAAATACATAATAGGTGGATGTTGCACAGTGTTGCCACGTAGCTAGAACAACAAGATAAGATTTTAAAAAGGTTTTTATGTTTGTTACTGTAAAATAAGTATACATGTACATTGAAGATTCAAAATATATTATCTGGTTATTATGAAACAATATTTTTGAATTATTGAATACCTCTAACAAATACTATTTGGCAATCCTGTCAACACGATTTATCGTAGTTCACAGTTTTGTGGTAGGTGTCACTAGCTATCTAAAATAATTTTGTGAATAAAAAGAGACAGATATAGTATCTTGCTAGGCCATATGCGTTGCCGTTCTTATATGTATTATATATTCAAAGACTTTACTTTTTCTGTGCGTGTAGCACCACGCATGTTAAAATTATCCGCATTTCAAATTAATTTTTATATACAGATTTAGTACTACGAGTATTTAGGTACCTCTCATAAATGTAAAATTCATTTCGTTGTTGTTTATGTAGCATAAATTATAACACGTAACTTTTGCGAAAATTCAGCAACACGCGTATGAAAATAATGCATTTTTCAAATTAATTTTTATATACAAATTTATTGCTATTTAGAAACCTCTCAGAAATGTAAAATTAATTTTGTTATAGTTCATATAGCACAAATTACAACACTTTACTTTTACTAAACTAATACGTTTTCCAAATTAATTTTTAAATACAGATTTAGTACTTAATCAGCCTTAAACCAAATTACATATCTAATATTTCTGGTAAAATAGGTAAAAATCTAAAGAGACTTGAATTTAACATGTCAATTAACAAAACTAATTTGGATAAATTACTAGTCAATAATAAAGAAAGACGACTTAACAAGTATATACGAAATTCGGTGTAAAAACGGTAATGCAGTATACATCGGTCAAAGCGGCAGAAGTTTTAAGTTTCGGATGAAAGAATATATAAATGCTATCAATAAATATACTTCCAATATGAGTTTTGCTGACCATTTCATTACATCAGGCCATAACTTCAATGGGGAATTCAAAATTTACCACACAGGCCAGAAGGGACTAAGATTTAATTTCTTAGAAAATTTTGAAATTAGAAAAACCGTCAATACTAAGAAAAATATTACCAATGAACAACTGGATATAACAGATTCACCACAATTGTTCATTCATCTGGTTTTACTCATTGTAAGCCAGATATCCGAAAGGACAAATCAAGAGTAAATTTGTTTTTAACTTAAATAAATGAACAATGGTGGTGAATCTGTTATAACCAGTTGTTCATTGGTAATGTTTTTCTTGATATATATTATATTATAAAACAATTATTATGTATTTATTATGTCCAGTGCCAACTAGATCTTATTTAGCAATAAAATTTGAAGCGTTAGAATCAGTTACATCATGCAATACTGTTTATAAAGACAAAATGAGTGAAGAAATTAAATCCCAGTTTTAAACTCAACTGTTTTGTCTGTTGAATACGGGTCATGAAATATAAATCAGTTTTAAAAAAAGCTGATTAGTTTCCTATCTGACAAAAGGGTGAAACATTCAACGCGAAAAAAACTCTGTCACTGTGACCTTTACCTATAACCATTTTTTCCAAGATTTGCATTTGTCATTGCAGTAAAATTGCATGATAAATTGCGTCTAGTGACATGCATATTGTATAGATAATTCTTACTCATTGATGAGTTAATATAATAGAGTTACTAGAAGGTATTTTCCAATGACCTATAAATACATTGTCTACCTCAAATATCAACAAGTTTTGTTTGAAGATTGAACGAGGACCTTTAATTATTTAGACGAAATGGCAACAAGTTTCCAAATAACGTAGATTACGGAGATTGTTTTATAAAACTATAACAGTTTCTTTGTTTCGTTTCAATACTATATATGTAAAAAAAATAAGACATTTAAATATAACGGTTATTAAATATGGCGGTGATAGCATTATATTTTGAGGGTATATTTTGTCAACGACAATTAGAATATTATGCTTCGTTTCACAATAAGCTGATGTAAAAAAATCTGATGTAGTCCACACATGACCTCTCGCCATTTCCATTTTATGTTACATAAATAAATATATCACCATGGCATATTACCCATTGCTGGATGTGCTAATCTGCTTTGTACGCAGATATCGGTAAATGATGAAATATTTGTACCGTGTGGGCGCTTACCAGCCGTCACCTCACGGGCACTCATTGCTGGCGTGGAGAGTGCGCCACAGGGGTCAACTTTTGCCATTAAATTCTATGTAACTTTTTGGCGTCAATCGGGATCGGACCTGGGTCCCCAGGTTCGCGACCAGACACTCAGGCACACGGCCACGAGACCCCATGAAATAATCTTTAAGTTTTATAATAACAAATTGCGAAAAATTAACATTTTTTAAAGGTATTTTTTAAAGAAAATCTATTTTGAACTTATTAAAATTCGAAGTAATTTTTGGCGTCGGTCGGGATCGAACCCGGGTCATAATTAACGAATTTAACATTTCTTGTACATACAAATAATTCAAATTGTATCTATTGTTTCGTTTTTGAGGAATTTTGTCCTTGTTCAAAATTCTTAACTGGCGGTATCAGCGGTATTTCTTAAGGATATATGTAATATTAATATACCTATCATTTTAAATATTTAATTAATAATACAATAAGAAATTTTAAATGAACTTACTTCCCAGAAAAAGCTTCCTGTAATGTTAATAAAACTGTTGATTCTTGACACAGCCATTTTGCATTTATCTGTCAATAATAAACATTTAAATATCTCAACTGGTTTTCATGGAGTTGTTTGAGCAGCGAGATTTATTACAACAGATTATTCTATATTATTATATGTATATCTCTATATCTATAGCAGATATAACAAAAAAACTAAATGTGTGAGATAGAGAATTTAAAGATCTTTATTACTATATAAACATAGATTTTCAAAAATAATATTACAATTTTTTTTTAGAAACTACCACTTCCGGTTGTCCAATTGTTACCAAAACTTATTCAACTTTTTCCATTAATGTTAGATTGAGGAATCCGTAGTTAAACATGTCTTTAGTTATATATAATTTGAGAAATCGTACCTCCAACATTCTAACACACAAACACAAACACACACACACACACACACACACACACACACACACACACACACACACAGAGAAAGAGAGAGAGAGACATCGTAAAAATGTTAAAATCGTATTGTAGGGACCTTAAAACGTGCTTAATCAATAAAATGCGGATATGCGATTTTTAGCATCCATCCAATACCTCTCTTAACGAGAGGTAAAAAGTTGGAAGTATAATATTGGACTTTTGTCAGGGATGCAACAAATAAATCCTTCAGAAAATTAGATATGACTCTACTAATGTGATCAAAGAATGCATAGTTATTTTAAACCTTCTAATTCTCATATTAAATCATATTCGTAATTTTCATATAACCGTTAGTAACTTTATTCTCACAGTAATCTCCGACTAACTATCATCGTTATGATTTATTATTTAAACTAACCCGTTGCAACCCAACAAAAAATTCGTCTGGTGCAAAATTTATCGCCTACAATAGTTGAAGATTTAATTACACGTAGTGAATGGTTGCCACGATTTCAAAGACGCTTATTACAAAACGTTTATTTATAGACGTAGTTTTATACACGTCTTCTTTCCTTGTTCCTGTCGTTTTGTTTGCTACGGAAAAACAAAGCGGAGGAAAATAATGGCCTAAAAATAAGTTTGATGTTTTAAAACGTATTTAATTAATTGAGATTTGTACAACAAATTTACTTCACGGACAAGAAATCGATATTGACGAAGTTTACAGCAAATCTAAATTTATTTTTACAAAACCGGCATTTCGGTACCTATACACCTATAACTCTTTCAGGGTTAAAAATATTCAAAAACAATTTGAGGGTGGTTTTTACCAACGACAGTTCTTGTTAAATTTAACAAATTGCTACACTGCATAATTCAGTTTCACCAACAAATCTGTCAATTCAGTCTGTAATTTGTTAAAGTAACCGATGAAATATCTGCGGTTGAATATTTAACGAACCATTATTCTTAATTGTTTTTCTGGTTACAGTGACAAATATACTCGTATAAAAAAATACTATAATTTGTATCCAACATTAAAACTAAAACAAGTATAATAAAATTAGTTCATCGTCATCTTCATCAAATTTGTCGTTTTCTTTATCTGTGTATATAACTTTTTGTAAATCTACTTTTGAATCTGATGAAGAAATTCTTCCTAATCGTCCACGATGTTGAGAGAGGGAGAAATAATTCTTTATTAATTTATGATGGTATTGACTTCAGAATGCGCTTGATATGCGACAAAATAAAGACCATCAGCCAAATATTAATCAAAATATAAATGGAAAATGTAGAAGTTCCGCAAATTAATAGAAATGTAGCTGAAAATACAGCTATGGTGGAAATTATTAGGCAGAGAACTCACGTCATCAACCTGAAAAAATCTTATAAAAAAAAAATACCTCTTGTATATCAAATTTGAAAAGTTTTGGATTATATTTTAAAACAGTTTTTCATTAAAATCTATTATAGGCTTCATGTAAAGTGCCACTTCTAGAAATTGTGTAATAACCAGAAAGGGAGGTGCACAACTAGATGTTATAGGAGTCCTAAATACAAAATTTCAACTTTCTACGGCTTACCGTTTTTGAGTTATGCGAGATACGTACGTACGTATGTACGTACGACGTCACGACGAAATTAGTCAAAATGGATTCAGGGATGATCAAAATGGATATTTCCGCTGAAATCTGAAAACCGAAATTTTTCGCGATTACAATACTTCCTTTACTTACGTACAAGGATGTAAAAATATACTAGTATTAAAGAAACGTATATATTAATTAATTTACAATTATTTCTAAATCGATCCTTATTCCTTTTACGGAATATAAAATTATTTAACACAACATGATCTTTCTCAGTAGTGCCAACGTATGGTACGAAAATAAACTATAATTATTTCAAACAATTTTATATTCCGTGAAAGGAATAACTATTGTATATCTATAATTGTACATATCATTAATATATACATTACTTAATACTAGTATTTTTATATTTAAATTAAATTGGAAGTTCATATTCTTTAAAAAAGTTTTATTTGTATTAAAATATATCATAATTAATTTATTTTGTTAATTTCTATAATGTTTAAATACTTCTTCATAATATTTTTCTTTTTTATCATTCGTATAATTATTCTTATACCTTTTCCTCTTTTTGCTGTTCTTTTTCTGATCCATTTTTCTTGCCTTTTTACCTCTCACTAAGAGAGGTATTGGATTCATGCTAAAAATCGCATATCCAGATTTTAATGATTTAAGCACTTTTTAATGTCCCTACAATCCGATTATAATATTTTTACGACTATCTCTCTCTCTCTCTCTCTCTCTCTCTCTCTGTGTGTGTGTGTGTGTGTGTGTGTGTGTGTGTGTGTGTGTGTGTGTGCGTATATGTGCGTGGTGAGGAGGTTGAAAGGACGATTTCTCAAATACTATAATACTTAATATATGTTTAACTACGTATTTCTCAATCGAACATTGGGAAGAGCTGAAAGGCTTTGGTAATAATTGGACAACCGGAAGTAGCAGATTCTTAAAAAAAAAAGTTGACTTGGAATTGACTGTCAATGACAATGACAGATGCAGTATTTGTCAAGAATAATTAAAACAATATTTTTTCAAAAAATTTGTTAAATGGATCAAAGATAACATACGATAAAGATCAAAGATCGATCTATCAATAAGTAGCACATTCCTCGAATGTTAAAATTTGACATTCGAATGATAGCCAACTGGTGCTAAAATTATTTGGTGAAAGCAGCCTAAAACATAATATTAAATTGAGTATTATTCTTACTTACAAGTAAGATCTAACAGATTCGTAAACTTAAATATTAAACGTCTTAATTTGACCTTTATTCTTTTAAAGGTTACATTCCAGTGACTATTTGTCTACCAATGACAACTGTCAAGAAAAAGACCGCGTACGTTTTATAGTTAAACTGAACTGAAATCCATGGTTCAAATGAAAAGGAAATTGAGATTAGAGCATCGTTCCTCAACCGGGGGGTTGCAATCATTCAGAAAAAATAAAACCCTTATGTAGCACAAAAAACCTTTTATTAATTAATAAATTATAATTTAGTTTGATATTAATATATAACATATATTAATGAATTCCTGCGACACATATAAGAAGTGGAAAATGGAATCAATGTTTTCAAATGATAAGTTACTAAACTTCCGTATTCAGTTCGTCGTGCAAGCTAAAACATATGTAAACCTTGAGACAAGAATTCTAGTTGTAAAGTTTTATCAGCTGATATATCAATCAGTTGATACTGAGTTTCAATTGGTAATTTGGCAGCTTCAGCAATATTTTCATCAAACGGATTGAGAACTCATCTTTTCGCCAAATCATCGTTATTACCTGGAAAATATTCCCGTAACTGAATTTTCAATTCTTGCAAATGCGTTTTCATGCTCCAACACACGATGAACAGTAGGTTTTTTTGAGTTCATATTTTCTTCAATATAATTTAAAATTAAATGCGTCAAAATTTTGTTTTTCAAGGCGCATAATCCAGGTACCAAGCTTCTTGATAAAAGCATTGACTTTGTCACTAGTAAAAAGTAAACGGTAAAATATATAATTAGTCCCTAATTATTACGGGGATCGAGAGGTTATTTACTTTATTTTTAGGCTTTTTTAGTGGTCACAGGACTTGAAAGGTTGAGAAATAATGGAAGAGAGTACCGTAGTTCAGGGAGACAGGTTATGAAGCAAGAAAAAAATCATCTACTTATATTATCACATCTATGCCAGCGAAAAATTTTAATACCAAGACCTCGATTTTGTAATTTTTAATTCTATCGAATTTCAAATTTAAGCCCAGACTCGTAATAGTTCGGCCCCGGTTTAATTATCAATAAACAAGTTACGCAAATGGTGAGCAATTTCTACAAATTTCTTTCGACTAGTTTACAATATACATTTTAAATTTACAAAAACTGAATATATTATTTAAGTATTCCTCCATTTATTATTGGGTTTACATCGTCTTTATTAGTAATACCAGCACCAGCTTTTGCTTTAATTCTATTAGATATTGTATCCACAAACTCTGAATATGTTTCTGTTACGTTTTAAAGATAGGTTTTACTGTGAGCACTGAAGTAGTTTTTTATTGTCTCAAAACTAAATGATCTCGGGAGAAGATATATCTGCACCAGAAGATGATCCTTTAAATGCCAGTCGAACTATTATCACCCGTCATTTGACCCGCAGTTTTAAGTCTATATTTACAGTAAAAATAATTTAGTAGAGATTTCTCAACATTTGCATAAGTTTTATAATTTGTTGATAATGTAAGCCGCGGAACTATAAGAATAATAAATACAAATATGATTATAATCCAACTTGTCACACTAGACAAAACAAAAAAATCTGATGTGGCCAACACAATACCTCCCGTTTAATTTAATTTTTATTCATGTAAACACTTAAAATTAAATTAAATTTAAATACCGGGTTCGATCCCGACCGACGCCAAATATTTCGAATTTTAAATAGCACAAAAGTGACCCCTGTGGTGCACTCTCCACGCCAGCAATGAGTGTTCGTGAGCTAACACCTGGTAAATCTGTGTACAAAGCAGATTGGCAGACCCAGCAATGGGTAATATGCCGTGATGATATATTTATTTTATTTATATATATACTTATATTCATTGCTGGCGTGAAGAGTGAACCACAGCGGTCAATATTGTGTCATTTAAAATTCTAAAATATTTGCGTCGGTCGGAATCGAACCCGGTTCCCCAGATTCGCGTGAAGTCACGCTTGGTAAACGCCCGCACGGTACAAATATATCATCATTTTTACCTAGATCTGTGATGATATATATTTTTATTATCTTATCTACTACGTGGGACACGCGTGATTTTATGTATGTATGTATGTATCTTATCTATATTCACACATATTTATTTATGCTGAAAATTATATTAAGATCATTTCCATAAAATTATTGTTCCATGTACTCTTTTCTTTTTAAAACGTTACTATTATTATTTAAAATGATTAGTTTGTTGACAGTGACATATATCTGTCAGTTACATACATTTGACATCTGAACTGTGTAACCATGGAGTTGTGGAATTAAAATCATAGATAATTTTTTAAATTTATCCATAAAATATATACAAAAAATAGTGACGCAAACCTGTAGAAAATTTAAAAAACTTTAATTTTCATAATAACAAATCTAGAAAAAATAACATTTATAGCTATTTTTCGAAGAAAAACATTTTTGAGCTTCCGGTAAAGTGCCATTTCCGGTTATCTGATAGCATCCTTCCATATAAGAGTAAGGTACAAATACAAGGTTTCAATATTTTCTGAATGATAATATTTGAGTTAGAACGTAAAGAGTATCCACACACACACACACACACACACACACACACACACACACACACACACACACACACACACACACACACACACACACACACACACACACACACACACACACACACACACACACACACACACACACACACACACACACACACACACACACACACACACACACACACACACACACACACACACACACACACACACACACACACACACACACACACACACACACACACACACACACACACACACACACACACACACACACACACACACACACACACACACACACACACACACACACACACACACACACACACACACACACACACACACACACACACACACACACACACACACACACACACACACACACACACACACACACACACACACACACACACACACACACACACACACACACACACACACACACACACACACACACACACACACACACACACACACACACACACACACACACACACACACACACACACACACACACACACACACACACACACACACACACACACACACACACACACACACACACACACACACACACACACACACACACACACACACACACACACACACACACACACACACACACACACACACACACACACACACACACACACACACACACACACACACACACACACACACACACACACACACACACACACACACACACACACACACACACACACACACACACACACACACACACACACACACACACACACACACACACACACACACACACACACACACACACACACACACACACACACACACACACACACACACACACACACACACACACACACACACACACACACACACACACACACACACACACACACACACACACACACACACACACACACACACACACACACACACACACACACACACACACACACACACACACACACACACACACACACACACACACACACACACACACACACACACACACACACACACACACACACACACACACACACACACACACACACACACACACACACACACACACACACACACACACACACACACACACACACACACACACACACACACACACACACACACACACACACACACACACACACACACACACACACACACACACACACACACACACACACACACACACACACACACACACACACACACACACACACACACACACACACACACACACACACACACACACACACACACACACACACACACACACACACACACACACACACACACACACACACACACACACACACACACACACACACACACACACACACACACACACACACACACACACACACACACACACACACACACACACACACACACACACACACACACACACACACACACACACACACACACACACACACACACACACACACACACACACACACACACACACACACACACACACACACACACACACACACACACACACACACACACACACACACACACACACACACACACACACACACACACACACACACACACACACACACACACACACACACACACACACACACACACACACACACACACACACACACACACACACACACACACACACACACACACACACACACACACACACACACACACACACACACACACACACACACACACACACACACACACACACACACACACACACACACACACACACACACACACACACACACACACACACACACACACACACACACACACACACACACACACACACACACACACACACACACACACACACACACACACACACACACACACACACACACACACACACACACACACACACACACACACACACACACACACACACACACACACACACACACACACACACACACACACACACACACACACACACACACACACACACACACACACACACACACACACACACACACACACACACACACACACACACACACACACACACACACACACACACACACACACACACACACACACACACACACACACACACACACACACACACACACACACACACACACACACACACACACACACACACACACACACACACACACACACACACACACACACACACACACACACACACACACACACACACACACACACACACACACACACACACACACACACACACACACACACACACACACACACACACACACACACACACACACACACACACACACACACATACACACACAAATATCATTGTGAAAATGTTAAAATTGGATTCTAGGGATCTTAAAACGTGGTCATTTACCAAAATCCCGACATGCGATTTTTAGCACGATCCCTATACCTCCCTTATCGAGGATAGCGGGAGGTAAAAATATCAAATATAAACGATAAAAATTTAAGCACACGTATTCTAATGCTGTAAGTACTCTGAGAAAGAGTGGAGGAAATTTAGTAGAATTTAAAATTTCTAGTAGAATTAAAAGTTATACAATCGATGCCCTGGTCTGCAGTGTACATACTTTGTAGACCGTTATTATTAGCAACGAGTTGCAAAAGCTTTGGTCTGAAATTATTCACTTTCTGTAACCAAATAACGTTCGAAAAATTTACATTTTTCATCGATTGTGTAAAAAGTTATTATTTATCTGTAAGAATAAAATAAATAGGTCAACAAAACATTCTAATTTTATTGTCAAATTCGTCAAATTTAACAACACCCATAAAAATATTTTGACGACTTTTCCGCATTTGATAATAATGCATTTATAAATGACAAACGGATGCTGATACAACCTATCTCATCTCTATCACAAGTCGGAAGCGTCGTTAAAAATTTATCCAACGTTTGTTTAATCCCAATCGTCCGGCTATAAAACCACCATAAATAATGCGTTTGGTGGATTGGTGCGCTGCGCTAACCTAACCTTACATTTATTTGGATAATTTACGTTCGATTGCGATGTTTTATGGCCGGGAGCCGAGGGCTGACGTTGCGGTTGCTGTGGAACCGAGCAACACGGTGATGCACGGGTCGGAAATGTCACGAGAATTACTCTGATCACGTCTGGTTTCTTTACTTTTCTTTTACACGGAAGATATATCATCCCTGCACGGATTAACACCAACAGATTTAAGAGAAAGGAAAAATCATGGAGACCAACTATTTAAGAGTTATAATGAATTTGTTTTTGTATTTCGTAAATTATTTCTAAATTTGAATTGCACAAAAGGAACCCCTGTGGTGCACTCTCCACGATAGCTTTAAGAGCCAATAACAGTGGTCATATCATGTCGAGGTTATCAATTATAGTAGGATCACCTACAGATATTTTTATATTTTAATATTTATTTATATTTACAAACGTTTTATTTTCATAGATAATAATGGAGCATCGAGAATTATTTTTTAAATTAATATATAATGATTTACAAACGTTTATCAATGTTCTTGTTCACTAGGTTTACCCCTTCTACTACGAAATAATTCGAAATTGTTTCAAACCAGCCCAGCGAATCGTTTTGAAAACATACGAAAATGTTTCAATCAATTTCATTTTTTACTGTTAAATGAAGGTGTAAATATGTTTAAAAAAAATATTTTGACAGAGAGGTGAATTTTTCGAATAATAGCATATACAATGTAAAGAATAATCACTACTGGAGTACTGAAAACCGTACATTGATTCGTTAAAGAAATTTTCAAAGAAAATTCAGTGTTAATATTTGGTGCTGCATTTTAAATCACAAAATATTTTTTCACATGTATTTATGAAGGCACATTGACGGGAGATCGTTGTTTTTCGAAATATTCTAGAAGATATTTTAGATTATT
The DNA here is from genome assembly GCA_951394225.1 of Harpalus rufipes. Taxonomy (NCBI): domain Eukaryota; kingdom Metazoa; phylum Arthropoda; class Insecta; order Coleoptera; family Carabidae; genus Harpalus; species Harpalus rufipes. The sequence continues at coordinate 49,144,723 of OX596279.1, forward strand.
TACCGCTAGACATTTTAAGAGATATTCACTTTCAACAAGACCTGCACACAATTCAAGTCAGGTTACAGAATTTCTTAACGAAATGTTTTCCGGCAAATGGATAGATACTAATGGTCCTATTCCGTGGTCTGCCAGATCTCTCGATTTAAGCCTCTTAGAATTTTACTTATAAAGAATAAAATTTATGACACCGTTCACAATAATTTAAACGAACTAAAAAATAATATTGAATTTGTTCTTAATAATGTTGACGGAAGAACATTGCGATTAGTGAGAAATAGTTTTTTTAAGAAGATTAAAACTTTGTATTCAAGTCATTGATGACAATTTTGAACAATTTTTATAAATTATTTGTTTTCATATTGTATCTTGCTTATTAACAGTTTTTCCAATTATTTCTGCATTTAATTTATTTCCTTCCATAGCACTCTTTGTATAGGCATATTTAAATAAAAAAATAATTTTGCCTTTTTCTCAAATATTTTGTAATATTAGGGTATTTACATATGGATATTGTTGAATTCAAAAAAAAATACTGAATCGAGTAAGCAAATAAAAAATAGGTTGCCATTTAAAATAAGAAAGTTGGACACCGTATTTTGAGAACCACTGGTCTAAAATAATTCTGGTTTCGCTCATCTTAATAGTCTTATAATATAGAAATTGTTTGCTAATTTAACCGACCTCGTATCTCTCATAGTTCTCGAGATAGCAACAGTGTACCACTTAAAATGAACACCCTGTATAATGGTTTGAAACACTACGAAATAATTTCAAAGCAATGCATCGCCAAAAAAAAGCCTGTCGCCTGTCGGTAGACAGTGTAACGTTGGGGTGACGCTTGATTAGTATCCTCAACGGTACAATTATATCGTTTTTACTTGTTACTGTTGTTAATAAAATCTTCAAAAGCGCTTTAGGATCTAAATTCATAATAATTGATTATTATGAAGTCTAAGGATAAAATAATTGATAACAAGTAAACCATCCCAAAAGGTCTTAACAAGGACTGGGAATTGTTAAGACCTCTGGCATGGTTTACATGTTGAGTGATCTTAACCACTCTCTGAGAAAAGCGCTGTTAGGATCTCTGGCGTGGTTGAAATGCTGAGTAGATTGGTAAAAGATAACTTTTAATTTTTCTTAAATGTTCTTTGGATCCTAAATACGGGTTAGGCCTTAGTAATATTTGTCGTAGTTACGATTATAAACTGATAAAATTGAAGCTTTTAAATTTCAAGACAATTACTGGTAAATGCTGTTTTAATGTGTTAAAATTATTCAACAAAAAATGTTCTTATTTTGTTGAAATTGTTACTAAAACTAATCAGCTCTTCCCACCAATTATAAAATGAGAAATACGTAATTTCATAAATACGTTGTAAGTTTTATAGTATTTGAGAATCGTTCTTACTACATACATAAACATACATACACATTCGCACCAGACACACACATACCCACAGACATCATCGTAAAAATGTTAAATTAGATTAGATGGACCTTAAAATGCGAGTATTCACTAAAATTTCTATACCTACGGTACTTAGCGTAGTCGAAATTTTATTGTAATAAAATTTGTTACCAAAAAAATATTGTGTGGACGTGAAGAAACCGTCAAAAATTATTTTGAACATACAATGAATATTCGCGGTAAAATATTTGAATCCTATTGGCTGTACGATTTGAATGGGCGGAGCTATAGCTTATTACCTACCTACTTCGCTTTGACAAGCTATAGTACATCGTACATCCATTCTTTATCTGTATAGTATTTTGAACAAAATAAACACAGCGTCTTAAACTTTACACAAAATATATGTCCTTAAAAAAATATGTAGTGAACATCATATTGAATTAGAAATAACAAACATACATACATATCACATTAAATATTATACATACATTCACATATATTTTTTTCAATTTTCGTCACATGAACAACGTAAACATCCATTCATAAATCTAAAAGTTCCACTTACACAATCCTGCTCTTTGCTCTTCACGCGGATTCTACGTCTACCATCACTCACGCTGGTCACGCTCACAACACAGTCGTTGGTCGTCTGGCAGCAGGACAGGAGCAGGAGCAGGACTGGGTGGGGACAGCAGGCAGCATTCAGCAGGAGACGCGCGGCGAGCCTCGATCGATCCCGACGAGCCCCGCCCGCGTCGACGCACAGCAGGAGTGCAGGAGAGGGGGACAGCGACAGGGGAGGGCAGGGAAGATGGGGTGTCATCGAAAAATCAGAAGTTTTTGACATCATGGGATAGACGGGGAATCAGGATGAATAAAGGATAAATGATTTTTTGAGTGGGACGTGTTAGTTTGACATTGCTGATGAGATTCTGATATACCGGCAATATTTATGTTTGTGGTGTTTGCTACATTATTATTTATTATTACGATGGCATAGGTTCAATTCCGATCAACATCAAACTTAAATAAACATGTAAATAATTCCACACGGCTTATTACCCATATTTGGGTATGCCACTACTTCTATGCACAGATTTAGGTAATAACGGTATAATTTTAAAGTGTATTTTTTTTACAAAAGAAAAGTAATTCTCTTTGGGCCAATCTTAGAAATATTTGTCTTGATTACAGATCTTTTCGATCGAATGGAACAATACATCTAAGATGGCTTACCAAAGGAACCACACTTACAGGCCTATTCTGTGAAATATTCGCTTAACGAATCGTTATCATAACGAAATCTTATTTTGAAAATCGTTCTATCTACTTAACGATAATCGTTATCTTTGTATCCGTATTCTGTAACTCATTTTAAAAAAAAATAACCTTGGGATCAAGTTTAGAACTTTATTTCCTAAAATCAGATATAATTTTAAATGAAATATCTAAAATAATTCAATATCACTCACAAAACTTCTAGGTTAGATCAGTTCTGGTGGGAGTAGCTGTCAACCTGTCAGCTGTCAGACTCTTTCTTTTTCTTGTTATGGGCTATGCTAGAGCTACTACTACCATCTGTAGAGAAATTAGGAAGCTTGCGTTAGGCGCTAGGAATAAAAACTTATTAAATTATTTTAATATTACCTTCTAAAAAACAATAATGTGATGAGTTTTTGAGATCACTATTCAACATAATAGCAATTTTATTTTGACACGAATAAAAATACTGAATTATTGACAAAACGTTTATGTAACGAATTATTTTTCCAGTCGTTAAAAAATAACGTTATCGTTATTTTTTTCGTTATGTAGAATTAAATTATTGTTTACAGAACACCACTTTAACGATAATCATTATAATAACGATTTAACAATGCTTTGTCATAACGATTGTTTACAGAATAAGCCTATTAAACGATTTTCGTTATTACTATAACGATATAATGTTTTAACGATTCGTTATGTCATAAAGATGTTTACAGAATAGCCCTATTAATGAAAGTTGTCGCTATTCGAAAGGTAGCAAACGAAATCTAGACATCCGTAGATATTTGCATAAAATAAAAAAAAAATCTGATGTGGCCAGCACAATACCCAATTCTGTGTATTTTGTACACATTCCATATCTAAATTTTCTTGCAAAAGATTCTAAATTTTCAGTAAAATTATTTCAGGAACAAACTATGTACATTACACTAACATCTGTCAATTAGAATTATCTGAAAATATTAGTAGTTTCTATGGTTAGCATAGCTGACTGATTTTTAAATTTAATTTCTCTATAATTTTCTAAATTTATATACATTGAACATGACGGAAAAAGTTCAATCAAACCGTATAGAAAATGAAATATTCTTTAATATTTATAATATTATAATAACCTAAATTGTCAAAATATATTTAACAGCGTTTTTCAAAAAAAACTGTTAAAAAATTCACTTTGGAGTTATCGAAAGAGAATTTTTTGTCACACACAGTCATACCAATCCACATACAGACATCATCGTAAAAACAGTCAATTCGTATACTAAGGAACCTAAAATGTGCTTATTCATTAAAAACTTACCTCTAGGTGACGTACAAAGAGCAAGAGGTATTGTATTAGCATTACATTTTGTACCGTAGACCAGTCGAGGATAAAAAGATATGCACAAGGTGCTCGAAAAATTGAGGACTATATTTGAGGAATATGTCAGTCATACCATAACAAAAAAAAGTTCTAATATACCCATCTCCGAAAACAATTCAATTTCAAAGTTTTGCTATAAATTTGAGGATATACTACTTATTTCTATCATCGATTCCTCTTTTCATACAACATTTTCCAACCTTGTCATAATATCTTAGTCTGCCTGTAGAGCAGGCCAGTCTGTTAAGGCATTGCCTCCCCGCATCGCGACGCCTGCATTTGTTAGCAACGACGCCGAGAGAGCGCGAGACGCTTTGTGCGACCGCCAAGCATTCCACCCTATTTGCTCCCGGCTGGCCAGAGTGCACTGCGTCTGCCAGCGAAGCAAATCTACACACAGAGCTGGATTGAGACTAAAGTAGACGAGAATATAAATGAGGACCGGGAAATGCTTGACAAATTAGGGAAAAAACTGACAAATACACAAAAAAATATGTTGGGGTGATGATGTTACATTTTATTTACTTTTCTGCTGCTTGGTAAGCTTTTTGTCATCAACTTCCTCAATCCCAAATTATGGTATACATTTCTATCAAAATGTTTTAATTTTGGATGGTTATATAGGGTGCATATTTTTACCTTTCGTCACCTTTAAGTAAGGAAGGTATTGTCTTTGGTCAAAAAATTCAATGATGAGTTTTACAATTTAACCATTTTTACGATTATTTCTGTATGTATGTATGTATGTATATGTGTGTGTATGTGTGACGAAAGTTTCGGATGGCATAACTTCAATACCACAATTCCAAAAGTTGTATTTTTTTCATATTTCTCAAGTTTTCATCCAGAAGAACAAGTGATTAGATTTTGGTTATAAATGGTTAACCGGAAGTACCCTCATTTGAAGATTTTAACCGTTTTTCATGAAAAAACGCAGTTAAATATCATTTATTGACATTTAACCGTATTATAACTTGAAGAATATATTATTCTCTATACGATTTGATAGCATTTTATACTTCATATTCAATAGATATAGAGTTAAAGAATTATAAAGATATTAAATTTCATAAATTAGCCAGATATGCTAACCATGGAACCTGCTAATATATTCATATAATACAAATTGACAGATGTCAGTATCAATAGGTGCGTTCAATGAAGTAAGCAGTTCAATCAAATGCTAGGTAAGCAAACGAGAATTGCTTAGTACACTGAAAGATTTGCTAGCTATATGACGAACTGATATTCACAAATGTCATCGAGAAAGTTATACAGTTCTCAAATATAACATGTGTATCTCTCATATCCCTTTTATTGGACTGGAAAGTTATACAACATGAATTTATAGATAAGTACAGTTATTTGCGGATAGTGGAATTAATTTTGAATATTTTTTTAGATCTAAGAAAATATTTCAAATTTAACAATGTTATGAACATTCATCTTCATCACACAACTTTGAAAGCCTTTTTGACATGTAATTGACATAAACACACCATAAAATGAGATAGAAACAGTACAAGTTAAATTCATGTATGTATAATTTGCATTTCCCGCCATTATATTTCATAAGTTAGCAAGACAAGCTAGAAATTTGACGCCTGGTATGCTTGCGAGAAAATCAAGCAAAAGCTAGGCTAGCAAAGTCGCTCAACTAATTTTATTTCCGATTGCTTGTTTTCCTGGGGCTTATTGAACGCACCTAATGAAAAGTAAATGAATGTGGCAGAGATGAGGATGTTGAGATAGATGTTGAGGAAGACACGGAAAGATACGGTAAGGAATAAAAGAATAAGGGAAATAACTCTAGTGTTACAAGTTTCTAGAAAGGTACAAGAGAGACGATTACATTGGTTTGAACATGTCATGAGGAGAGATGGAGAATATATTGGAAATAGCTTAAAAATAGAAGGTTGAGGAAACAGCGGAAGACCAAAGATAAGTTGGAAGGACTGTATTGCGGAAGACTTGAGAGAAAAGGAACTGAATAAGAACGACACGCAAAACAGAAATGAATGGTTGAAGAAAATAAAAAATAGCGGCCCATGACGAATGGGAAAAGCTAAAGAAGAAGAAAAAGATGTCAGTGTCAAGTGCAATTTGCATAGTTTGTTTATGAAATAATTTTACTGGAAATTTAGAATCTTTTACAAGAAAATTTATGTATGGGATTTATAAATACACAGGATTGACGGAAGGTATTGTATAATTTTTTTAAAAATTAAGTTGGCTGATTATTTAAATATAAAATCTACTTTAAAAGTTTTATATACCATAATTTGGGACTAAAATAAACCCGCCATGTATACCATAATTTGGGGCAGATGTATATTAACTGGTATGGGATTGCGTAGCTAATTAAAAAATTGTTTCCGAGTTTAAATCCTCCGAACTTAGAAAGTCCAAGAGGCGCCGTGTGAAAAAAATTGGGAATAAAAATAAATTACCAGGTCTACCAACTGTTGAATACGTGAATAGGTATCAAACATTATATGTTGTTTAGATGATTGGGTGCGTGATCGAGTGTATTAAGTGATTGCTTTCTATTTAGAATTCAACCTAAATCAACATCTATTTACGGTACATTACTTATTCCCATGCCTGTGTGTTGGCTGTTCCAAATATAGGAGGCAATATTTGCAAAATGAACAAGTCAAGAAAAAATCCGAATATACCTAAGTGAAGAATACAAGTACATACATAACTGACTTGTTAACTTTAAGTAGAAGTAGGTATGGTAATCGATAGAATCAAATATAGAGAATACAGGGTGACGCTGAAAATCGGGCCACTCAAAATGACTACGAATTCAACGATATGCTTGAAATGCATTTTTATTGAAGAAATAAATTACAAAAACGTAAGAGAAAATGATGAATTATCCTGCTAAGCCATGATATCAGGCAAGCTGTGAAAACACTTGATTAATATTTAAGTTAATTATTTAAATAGTAAGTTATTTTTGTAAGATTCTCTATTTTGTTACAAAAAAGTCATCAATTTGTTATTACAGCCTACATGATATGACTTACCAGATTATTTATTCGTGTTATTGTAATTTATTTCTTCACGAAAAATGCACTTCAAGCGCAAGTAGATTTCAAATATATATAAATATACAGAGTGTCTCCTTTGAAATATAAAAGCGCTACCATCATGCCAAATACTATGATTTGTGAGCTCCTATGTTTGTTTACAAGTATATCAAGAAAATTTAAAAAAATCCATAAATGTCACACTAATTAATAGAGGATTTAAAAAATATTCAAAATTTCAAGATGTCAAATTATAAAGTTATATAAGTCAGAGAAATCAATACAAATGTCATCCAAAAACTAATGCTAGATGTCCTAAGTTGCGCCCTATGAAAGAACACGCCTATCTTTATTTAATTTAAGATCATAATATTACTGCTTATGAAACACATAATTAGTAAGTATTACAAAACCATAAATAATTACATTTTTTATTACAAAAAAAATTGGCGTAATTTGTGTCAAAACATTTGGGACATACGTTACAGGAGGGTCTTGAGTCCTGCGTTACAAAATCCCAATGAGATCCATTAATTTTTTACATATCCTCCTTCGCTACAAACTAACAATACATTGTTTTTTTACCTCACGCTAAGAGAGGTATTGGAATCATGCTAAAAATAGCATATCCAGATTTTAGTGAATAAGCACGTTTTCAGGTTCCTAGAATCCGATAATAACATTTTTACGATTACGTCTGTCTGTCTATGTGTGTGTGTATATGTGTATGTGTGTGTGTATGTGTGTATATGTGTGTCAGGTTGTTGGACGAACGATTTCTCAAATTCTATGACTAGAGACCTATGTAACTACGGATTCCTCAATCTAACAGTAATGGGAAGAGTTGAATAGATTCTGGTAACAATTGAAAAACCGGAAGTAGTAGTATTTTAACAAAAATCTTCTAAATATTATTTTTTGAATATTTATGTTATTACAAATTTTAAAAAACAAAATTCTCTATCCGATACATTTAGAAAAAATATCATACCTTCTATAGATATATAATCTATAAAATAATCTGTTGTAGTAAATCTCACAGCCTGCCCACAGCCCAAACATCTCCATGGCAACTACTTGAGAAATTAAAATGTCTGTAATTAACAGAAAAATGTCACTAATGTCAGTGTCAAAAATTCAGTACTAAAGGCTTTTTCTGGAAACGATATTTAATATTTCTTATTGTATTATTAATTATATATTTAAAGTTATAGGTATATTACATGAACCCTTCAGAAATAACGCCAATCCCGTTAATGAATTGGAAAAACCTCGAACATTTAGAAGAAATGAAGAAAATTTGCTCATAGAATAAATTTAAAATTATAGAAAATACGTAAATATAAAGATTAGGAATAATTATGTGTACAAGAAATGTTAAATACAATACTTATATATACCACAATGGAAAGGGCGCGAGAGGTATTGTGATGGCCACAACAGATTTTTGTTTTATGTAAATGTCATTGACGCATTTGTGAATTTTTAGTTTACAAAATTTTGGTGTAAAATTATAATTTTAAATATTGTCAATACAATAAATCTATTCCTTATTAAATTCTTTGTATTTTTGGAATAAAATTGTCAATGTAAATTGGAAAATATGTACAAAGTTTTTGAAGATAGAATTTGGAACACATCAGTGACTTTTTGATAGTTATTACATATTATGTATATGTGCTTGTGAATATGTATTAGTTCGACACGAATAAATTAAAATTGGGAATTCTAGTATCTGAATTTCTTTAATAATATATGGAATTCCTCCCATAATGTACCTATTTGGGGACACCATATTCGCTTAGCAAGTAACTTTTGGGATTTCGAGATTTTTACTTAAATTTACATATCAACTTTGTATTCCTTTCCTGATAAATGTCTGGCTGACAAATCCCCAATACACCCCAACAATTGGCCAACCCCAATTCCCCCTTTCCCATTCAATCCTTATCGTCCTCGTCACGGGTACGCACTCCCATAAACAAAATCGTTCCTTTCTCAACGCATTTCTTACCTCATTTTTAACTCGTGTCAAAGCCTCCCGCGACGAGACTGCTTTCCATGCGGTTGGGTCCACTCTTTACTTCCTTGCTCATTCATTTATCTCTGACCCTGGATGGCAAAAGGAAAGCTCAGCTTTTGTTCCTTTGCTTGCGTGTCTGCATTGCGAAGCTTTCCACACTGAATTAGCATCTTCGCCTGAAATGAAAAGGATTTATTATTTGGCTTTTATTATTACAAAGTGAGGTAGTGAATGCTGAAGAAATGGCATGATTTACAAGAGGCAGATAAATCATGGATAAAGTAATTTTAAAATTAAAGTTTCTCTTATTTCGTTGCGTACTCATACATTATTACAGTCCAGTTACTGAAAATAACATTCTCCAAACATATGCCTACATAAAACAAAACATGTGTAGTGTAAATCTAGTAGTAAATATACAACATCAACATAGGAACAGCCGCATAAAAAACTATGATTATGGCACGGAAAATATGGTGTTAATATAATGTGATGCGAGTGTTAATAAAATAAAACAATTTGTTGTTATGTGCGGGCGTCGCAACGGCTGTGGACGCCTAGAGACGCCAGGGACGAAGGCGTTTCCGAGCGTCATCATGCTTAACCGGGTGTGAATTACCGTTTTAATAGGGAACAATAAATTCCTATAATTTTTATGTTTCGTTTTAATTCTAGTTGGCGCCATGCCATCACCACGGTCACCGAGTCTAAAAACAATGGAGTAAAACGTCACCAGGGCCGTATTTAGTACAGATATAATGACCTACTTGCTCGAGCACGATAAAAAATCAATAATATAATTTCTTGCTGATAATTTTATTTAGGTACGAGTATTTTCTAAAATATGGGACAGATGTTAATTATTTTTGTTACTCTAGTTTTAATTTTAATGTATGTAAATAACTACTATTTAAGTTATTTTACTTAATTTTTTTTGTGCATTCATGTTGGTAATACTGACTGAGTATTTCAGTATTCAACTTCAGATCTGTTACCTGTGAAATGTGAACTCTGTATTTGGTATAGGAGAGGCGTTTTTACCTTCCTTCACCAGTAAGGACGGTATTGTCTTTGGTCAAAAAAATCAATGATGAGTTTTTAGTGAATAAGCATGTTTTAGGGTCACTATAATACGATTTTACCATTTTTACGATGATGTCTGCATGTATGTATGCGTGTCTATTTGCGTGTGTGTATGTGTGCGTGTGACGAAAGTTTCAATACCACGATTCCAAATATTATAATTTTTTCGTATTCCTCAAGTTTACATCCAGAAGAAGAGATGATTAGATCTTGGTTATAATTGGTCAATCGGAAGTACCCTCATTTGAAGACTTTAACAGTTTTCTTGAAAAAACGCAGTTAAATATCTTTTATTGGTATTTAACGTTATTACAACTTAAAAAATATATTATTCTCTATACGATTTGATTGCATTTTACAGGCCCGGCAGTTGGTGTTGAATCCGAGTGGGTAATTGACCTGGGTGGGGGGGTTCCCCCTCCCCTACCTCCCACCAAAATATATTTGAACAAAAACTTTCTTTCATTTTGTTTAACCATTTAACAACTATTGTTAAATGATGTACAGTGAATAAAAAGGGATATTGACGGTTAGGAAATGAGGTATTTCTGGAATTCAGCATTTATGAAATATTTTTCTCACCCAAAATCCCGAGTAGGTACTTTCCCCACCCGGAGTGTCTCGAGTGGGTACAACTACCCACTGTACCCACATTATCTGCCGGGCCTGGCATTTTATACTTCATATTCAATATTAAATTTCATAAATCAGCCAGCTATGCTAACCATGGAAACTGCTAATATATTCAGATAATTCAAATTGACAGATATTAGAATCAATTAAACCAGTCTAAACGCATATGAGTTCCCCCCCCCCCCGCGCCGGGGATTACATCATCGCTCGAGAATATGCTACCAGTGGCGGCGCAAGCATTCGGCCGCGTTGGGTCGGCGCGCGCTTCAGTATCAATGAAAAGTAAATAAATGTGGTAGAGATGAGGATGTTGAGATAGATGTTGGGGAAGGCACAAAAAAATACGGCAAGGAATGAAAGAATAAGGGAAATAACTCCAGTGTTAGAAGTTTCTAGAAAGATATAAGAGAGACGATTACACTGGTTTGAACATGTCATGAGGAGAGATAAAAATATATTGGAAGAAGAATGAATAGCTTAATAATAGAAGGTTGAAGAAACAGAGGAAGACCAAAGATAAGATGGAAGGACTGTATTGCGGAAGACTTCAATAAAAATTATTTTCCCTATATCTCAATTATATTATTTCTCAATTTTTTCAAATACATTAATAAAAACTAATACATCGTTGCAAAGAGGAAAAAAAGGTGGTTTATATTTCAGTAAAATAATTATAGATTGCTATTTAAAAAATCTGATGTGGCCAGCACATAACCTCTCGCCGTATATTTTACCTGGCTGTATTCATAAAGCAAAGAATATTTTTATAAATACAAATAATATATTCATATAAATCTATGACGTATAAACTTCTTTATTATTCAATAATAGCATGTCTCAACATGAAGATATTTTACCATAAATTATGTTACAATAAATTACAAAGTAGAGTTTACCATATATAAATATTAGGCTGGTAACAGCAATTTTCAATTCGAACAACTTTGTTTACTTTCTCTTCATATTCTTCTAGTAAAAACATTAATTTTGGGCGGTCTAAAATGTATATATCTGGATTGTGCATCTATTCTTATATATCTTCTTTTACATTTTATTTTTTCATACTTGTTATATCTAAATAACCTTAATTCCCTTTAATAAAGTGACGGATAGATTGCACTCCGATTTTGTCAATATTTACAACTTACTTGAGAAGAATTTGATAGCTTTTTCGCAATTCAAAGTTACTCTAGTCTACAGTACTGGTTTACATTGTCCCATAATGTTTGAAACAAATTTAAGTCCTTCAACCTAGACTTGTCATCTCCATAATAGTCACAGATCAAGAACTAAGGGATTCTCCAAGTACATTTTTAATTCATTACTCATTATTTCTGACACTGACATTTATCTGTCAGTTACAAATAATTTAAATTATCAACTATTTTTCATGGCATTCTTTCGGCTGTCAAATTTATTACAACAGATTATTTTATATATTATACTTCTTTTATCTCTAAATCTATGGAATATATAATAAAATATTTAAATGTATCAGATAGAGAATTTAATTTTCTTTAATATTACCACGAAAAATTTTCAAAAAATAATATTTAGAAGATTTTTTTTCAAGAATCTTCTACTTCCGGTTGTCCAATTATTATCAAAACCTTTTCAGATCTTCCCATGAATGTCCGATTGGGAAATACGTTGTTAAACAAATTTTAAGTCTTATAGTTTTTGAGTAACCGTCCTTCCAACATCCCACACACATACACACATACACACACACACACACACACACACACATCCACACACACACACACACACAGACATCATCGTAAAAATGTTAAAATCGGATTGTAGAGACCTTAAAACGTGCTTATTCAATAAAATCTGGATATGCGATTTTTAGCATGAATGCAATACCTCTCTTAGCGAGAGGTAAAAATAAAAGTTGATAGACGTATCTTGTAAACCTGACTTTATAAAAAAATATCTACATCTGCTATAAAATAGTATATTTCTCAAATAATAAAACTTCCATATGAACCATTTTTTTCTTATAATAAAAAGTTAAAGGGGAGGAGTATATTCTCAGACTTACTTTGTATAATTTACCATATTTCGGGTGAATAAATATCACAAACATCAAAGAGTAACATATTCCTTTTTCAAACATGTGTTGGGTTGTTACGATATAATATTTTCTAATCGTTTAGTGAAACTACTGCTAACCTCCATATACGGAATGCATTTCCATGACAACTTTAAATTCAATTATCTTCCTTTTTTTGAATGGTTATCTGTGATTTGTATTGAATATTATAAATTAATTTGTCACATACAAAATCATTAATTATAAGACAGAGCAAATATTTCAAAGTTTAAAACATTTTTTAATTGTTGATATTTCACAAAATAAGGACGTAAGAAAAATAAAAACTGATATCATGACGATAAAATGAACGTGCGTCCGTACAAACGACGAAACGTCATAATAGCGATACTTTCGATATCGGGAGTGGGAAAAAGTAATTTTATTATTCTTTTCAATTTTATAATTCCTGTTATTACACTATAAATACTGTGGACAACATACCTTTTTAATAATATATTATACGCTTATCGTATTAACATATGTCGCCTCATTTATATGTAATGAACATTTACTACACCACGTAAATACGATCTAACTCATATATTATATTAATAGCACAATAAATAAATAAAAGAATTCCCTTTTCGCTTAAAACATCAACACTAGCATTCCTACAACATGAAATCCGTTATTTAACTCATAAATAAATGTGAAGTTAAGCTTCATCGCTCGCCTTGGCTCAAATGAAAGGAAGATTTATCGGTGAGAGAATTTGACGACGAGATCAAGATGAACCTGTTGTACAACTTAATGAGACAAGATTGATATAGAGTTATATCTCTGAAAGCACGCAGTTCCATGTCTCATAAATTCGGGAGTAAATAATTGGATAACGCAAGTCACCTGTTACTCGAGCACAAATACATTTAATCAGGAACTGTTCGCTCGTCTCGGACGAAAATAAATCGCTTGTATTGCTATTAAAATCAGGCGATTATAACATGCATAATAAACGCGGAAGGTCAATAAACAAATCTTTCACGCATCTGTTTTTTTTATGAGAATTATTTAGTAATAAATAAATATCGTTTTTTTTCAATTTTTGTCACTAATATTTTAAATATTTCATTCTTTAAAAGGTCATTCATAACGGGTGAAACAAAATTAAACTATATATTGGGGGAGTCACTTTGAGAAAAATGTTAAATGAAAATATATCCGGAAACGTTTTGTAAGGAATAAAACGTAAAATATAAATGTGCACTCATATATCGCGCCGTTTACACAGTTTTGATATAAACGTAAACATAAAATACATAAACATAATACATAAGAAATGACCTATTTTTTACCTTCCATCATCTTTAGGTAAGGAAGGAATGTATAAGCATAACTTCAATACCACGATCCCAAAAATTACATTTTTTTCGTATTCCTCAAGTTTACATCCTCAAGAAGGAGTAGATTTTGATTATAATTGGTCAAACGGAAGTATCCTCATTTGAAGATTTTAACAGTTTTTCTTGAAAAAATCAGTTAAATGTTATTATACCTTAAAGAATATATTAATGTCTATACGATTTGATTGCATTTTATATTTGATATTCAACAGATATAGAGTTAAAGAAGAATAACGATAATAAATTTTATATAAATTTCATAATTCAGCCTTCTTTTTTACCTTCCGTCACCTCTAGGTAAGGAAGGTATTGTCTTTGGTCAAAAAATTCGGTGGTGAGTTTTCATTGAATAAGCACGTTTTAGGGTCTTTACAATACGATTTTACTATTTTTACGATGATGTCTATATGTATGTGTGTGTGTGTGTGTGTTCGTATGTGCGTGTGTGTATATGTGTGTGTGTGTGTGTGTGTGTATGTGACCGCCGGGTCGTCAACGATATCTCCAATACTAGAATTCCAAAAATTACAATTCTTGCATATTCCTCTTTCTTACAACCATATGCAGACTTGATTAGATTTTGGTTATAATTGGTCAACCGGAAGTATCCTCATTTGAAGATTTTAACAGTTTTTCTTGAAAAAACGCAGTTAACTATCATTTATTGACTTTTAACGTTATTATAATTTAAAGAATATATTATTCTCTATACGATTTGATTGCATTTTAAACTTCATATTCAATAGATATATAAAATTTCATAAATCAGCCAGCTATGCTAACCATGGAAACTGCTAATATATTCAGATAATTCAAATTGACAAATGTCAGTATCAAGTCAAAAAATTCGATGGTGAGTTTTAAAGAATAAGTACGTTTTAGAGTCTCTACAATACGAATTTACTGTTTTTACGATGATGTCTGTATTTGTGTGCGTGTGTGTGTGTTCTCCTTCGATAACTCCAGTACTACAATTCCAAAAATTATAATTCTTTCATATTCCTCTTTCGTAGGTCCATATGAAGAGTTGATTAGATTTTGGTTATGATTGGTTAACCGGAAGTACCCTAATTAGAAAATTTTAACAGTTTTTCTTGATAAAACGCTATTAAATATCATTTTTGAATTTGTTATTCTCTATTCGATTTAATTATATCTTTTTCTTCATATTTAATGAATTTAGAGATAAAGAATTATAATGAAATATGTTGCAACCTAATGTTGCTATAAGCTGCACCATGGAAACAGTTAGGTTCAATATTACTAATTGACAGATGTCAGTGTCAAATAATATTTACATAATATCTTTGTGAAATGATTTTACTGGAAATATAAAAACGTAAAATAATTTAAGGTGGCAAAAACAAATTACATTACGGTAATACAACAGATTATAGCCATAAGCCAATTCAGCAGATTATTATGTATTATTTGTACAAAATAAGTAGAATTGACGGAAGGTATTGTGCTGGCCACATCAGATTTTTAGGCTACCCTTGCTGAACGTTGGTAAATGCAGTAGTTTATGAGATATTTTAGAAAAAAAAATCAAGTCATTCAATGCTGGCACTCTTATAATAGTCTTCTTTTAATAAAAATTTATATAAAACTTTATATACATTTTTCTCAAAAAAAACGGCATGTGAAGTATGATAATAGCCGTGTTCCTTCGGGCTGTGATTGTGATTTTGTGAATCCTGATTAGTTTAATCGTGATCCTTTTGAATCATGATTTAAAAATTATATCAAAAAAACAACTTGAATAATATAAACACCAGCGTCAAATGTCATATGCAGACTAATGCAAACTAACTTATATTATTTTATAAATAATCTACTGTCAAGAGTTATAATCAGCATTAAAAATGGATCATACAAAAGTAAAAAAAAATGTTCTTGGTAAGAAATATGAAGTATGTTTACTTAAAACAAATCTTTTATGTGATATACTTTCTTTGTTTTCAAAAGTATGGTGAGTCATTATATGCTTTTGTAAAAACATCATATTTCCTTTGATGTAACAAACCCCTCATTGATTAATTTCTATGCTCGAAAACTTATTATCGTCAGCCATTTTTAAATTTGAAATGAAAACGAATGATCATTCAAAAAGAATGATTCAGAAGGGAAAGGTGAAAATTGGCTGGTTATCACAAAATGAGAAATTGGGGATAACGAATAGGAAACAGAAAAACATACTTCTTCCTAATCATGATCACTTTGATGATTTAGATTGCGAATCACAACCCGAAGGAACACGGCTAATATTACCTATATCATTGAATTCTGAATTAAATTCTGTACCGACCAAGCAAATAAAAAAGATATGTTCTCATTTAAAATAAAAATGTTAGGTCTCGTATTTTAGCAAACACTGGTCGAAAAAATTGTTTATTCTCAATGGTTTACTAATATGACCTACCAAGCAGTTGGGAAGTGAATTATTGTTTACTTCACTTCCCAACTAGCTGGAAAAGACTTTTCGGGCTAGCTAAATGTCAGATTCTATAATAAAATGAACGCTTTATTTAACAAATAACTTAACAACACAGAAGATATTAATAAAATTATAATTATTGAAAAAAAAACGGCATACCTTCAAAACAGCTAAGATAATAATTCCACTGAAAGAATCAACAAATATTTTATCATGTTATCGAGCAACATTGTCATACATCTCTATGTTAAAGTAGACTAAACAAATTATAATAAAACTGTCAAAATTATTACTGTTAAAAACTCAATGGTTACTAATTACCATTAATTTGGCAATTGAAAAATTCCAAAAACTGTAAATAATTCCACACATCCTAATTTTTATTATTTTTATAACCTCCAAACTAAAAAATTCCTCCGTGACGTCACAGTGGTATCCATTACACACATTTGCCGGCAAATCGTCTGGGTCTGGACTATATAGTCGCAAACACAGACATACTCGTACAACCAAACGTGTGAATAGGATACATTACATTATGGCTGTGTTATGTTTGTGTTGGCATATGTGTATCAATGCTTGTCTGTATGTGTGGACAACAGCTGCGGTGTGATGTCACAGGCTGGCGAGCCGAAAAGAGGAAGCACTGATCGAAGGGAGACCAGGGCAGGAGTAGAATAAATTGGGGAACGCCTATTGGTCCACTGCAATGGAGTAGATCGCAGATGTAGACCAGAAAAATCGCTGTCAACAAACTACAACTGAGTAAATAAAAATCTATTGGAAAAAATCTGATGTGGCCAGCACATAACCTCTCGCCGTATATTTTACCTGGCTGTATGCATAAAGCAAAGAATATTTTTATAAATACAAATAATATATTCATATAAATCTATGACGTATAAACTTCTTTATTATTCAATAATAGCATGTCTCAACATGAAGATATTTTACCATAAATTATGTTACAATAAATTACAAAGTAGAGTTTACCATATATAAATATTAGGCTGGTAACAGCAATTTTCAATTCGAACAACGTTGTTTACTTTCTCTTCATATTCTTCTAGTAAAAACATTAATTTTGGGCGGTCTAAAATGTATATATGGATTGTGCATCTATTCTTACATATCTTCTTTTACATTTTATTTTTTCATACATGTTATATCTAAATAACCTTAATTCCCTTTAATAAAGTGACGGATAGATTGCACTCCGATTTTGTCAATATTTACAACTTACTTGAGAAGAATTTGATAGCTTTTTCGCAATTCAAAGTTACTCTAGTCTACAGTACTGGTGTACATTGTCCCATAATGTTTGAAACAAATTTAAGTCCTTCAACCTAGACTTGTCATCTCCATAATAGTCACAGATCAAGAACTAAGGGATTCTCCAAGTACATTTTTAATTCATTACTCATTATTTCTGACACTGACATTTAACTGTCAGTTACAAATAATTTAAATTATCAACTATTTTTCATGGCATTCTTTCGGCTGTCAAATTTATTACAACAGATTATTTTATATATTATACTTCTTTTATCTCTAAATCTATGGAATATATAATAAAATATTTAAATGTATCAGATAGAGAATTTAATTTTCTTTAATATTACCACGAAAAATTTTCAAAAAATAATATTTAGAAGATTTTTTTTCAAGAATCTTCTACTTCCGGTTGTCCAATTATTACCAAAACCTTTTCAGATCTTCCCATGAATGTCCGATTGGGAAATACGTTGTTAAACAAATTTTAAGTCTTATAGTTTTTGAGTAACCGTCCTTCCAACATCCCACACACACACACACACACACACACACACACACACATCCACACACACACACACACACACACACACACACACACACACACACACACACACACACACACAGACATCATCGTAAAAATGTTAAAATCGGATTGTAGGGACCTTAAAACATGCTTATTCAATAAAGTCTGGATATGCGATTTTTAGCATGAATGCAATACCTCTCTTAGCGAGAGGTAAAAATCTAATGTGACCTGCACTTTACCTTCCGTCAGTTCTATGTATTTTGTACGAATTCCATACAGGAAGTTTCTAGTAAAATATTCTATATTTCCCGAAAATTATAACACAAACATACTCCGAGCCCAAAGTCGTATTAGTTCGACCGGTTAACAATATCAACAAACAAATTATAAAACCTATATGCAAATAGTTTAAAATAGAGATTTTAAACTTACAAAAAATAAATATATTATTCAAGTATTGCGCCATTTAATATTGGGTTACATCTCCGTTATTAGTAATAACAGCATTAATTTTATTCGGTATTGTATCCCTAAACCCTACAATTTTTTTCTGTGAATATTGTCCCATATGACTCGGAAGGTAGGTTTCATTGTACGCAAGTACGCAAGTATCGGTAGAAGCTAACTCTGGACTTAAATTGCCAGTTGAACTATTATCATCCGTCATTTGGCCCACAGTTTTTTTTTAAGTTTTAAGTCTAAATTTAAAGTAGCCGAAATAATTTTGTAGAAATTTCTAACCAATTGTGTAGGTTGTATAATTTGTTGAAAATGTATACTGGCTGATAACAGTATTTTTTTTAAAAAAATATCCGATCAAGGTTATCTGTATCATGAACGAATTAACAAATAAGCATAAATTTATCTCTCTCATTTACCATAACACATAAGGATGTGTTTCCACTAAGTTATGACATTCCATTTTAAAACGATGCTCGTTTTTGACAATACTTTCGCGCTGTAACAAAAGTTTATTTATTAATTCAGATATATTACCTTGAATCATAGCCGCACGAATAACGTTATTTTCTGTCAGTGTCACTGAGTCTGTAAGTATCTCATTTTTCACATATCTGGTTTTATATTTGCTAATAAAGATACCAGTTGACTTAGTTTTGAATTTTGAATGCCTTTACTGTAACATATAATTTTATAATAATAAAATAACAATAGTATCTTTGAATATATAATACATATAAAAATGGCAACGTAATGTATTTAGATTAAATATTTCGAGAGAAGGTGCCATCTATCCCTCCATATACGAATTATTTCTGAGTTAGTTCAAAAAATACATAATAGGTGGATGTTGCACAGTATTGCCACGTAGCTAGAACAGCAAGTTAAGATTTTATAAAGGTTTTTAAGTTTCCTACTGTAAAACAAGTATACATGTACATTGAAGATTCAAAATTTATTATCTGGTTATTATGAAACAATATTTTTGAATTATTGATTATTGAATACCTCTAACAAATAGTATCTGGCAATGCTGTCAGCACGATTTACCGTAGTTCATAGTTTTGTGGTAGGAGTCACTAGCTATCTATAATAATTTTGTGAATAAAAAGAGACAGATATAGTATGTTGCTAGGCCATATGCGTTGCCATTCTTATATGTATTATATATTTAAAGATAGTATCTTACGTACCCTCATAAAAATTAAGTAAACGACTATTGAATTTGCCAGAATGGGCGGAGCTAAAATCTTAATTCATACAATACGTAGATGACCTTGATCGGACATCGGACATCTTTAAAAAATTTACTGTACATATATTATTTTGTAATTCCAATGTCAATACTTAAAAATCTGATGTGGCCAACACATTACCTTCCGTCAATCCTGTGTATTATGTATAAATTCCATACATAAATTTTCTTGCAAAAGATTCTAAAGGAAAACAAGCGATCGGACGTAAAATTTGTATTATATGGACCCTAAAACGTACTTATTTACTAAAAACTCATCATGAAATTTTTTTATCAAAGACAATACCTTCCTTACCTAAAGGAGACGGAAGGTAAGAAAAACTGCACTTAGTACATACAATAAACAATAATATTCTGTCGAATAATTTGCATAAATATCAAATACGAAGATAACAAACATGTCAAAAACGTATATATATAAATTACGCGATATATCATTAGGCACTAACCATTATTATTTTGATGAAACATGATTTATCTCTTTGTCTTGTGATTCGGCGATACATTGTTTAAATACTTGAGCCATTAAAGTTATTATGACAATGATTTATATCGTACTCATGTATATCAATTTCCATCGCAGTAAATGCAAAATATTTTGAATGCAATATATTTTTGTTTATTCGAAGCGAAGTATAAGAGTAATGTTTTCAATCAGTCTGGGCTTTTCCACCTTCAAGCACTTTAATCAATAGGTCGTATCTTTTTTCTGAAAACTCTATTCAGATTAATTTCCAATATAAAGTCTTGAACGTTTCACCGCCTACACTTAAAAGCATTCTAGAAAACAACAATTTCAAGTATAATAAAATTCCATTTACGATGGTACCATTAAATTTTATTTGTAGATGAATGACAGGAAACCAAAACAAAAAATAATTAGTTAAATGTGTCACTATTTTACACATCCCATCTTTGTTTTTTTTGCCGATAATAATTGAATTGTCGAATTTGAAATATTTTGTATGAAGTCTCGGAAATGTATGTTGTTAAGGCATTTCATGAGCAATCGACAGATTATTTCAACGTGATATCGTAATCAGAGCCTTTGACAATTTCTATAACTGTAAAACTCCCAAGGTCATCGTTGCACGAGCAATGGAAGGGAGATCAAACTAAGACAAAAGTTATAATGACTCTTAGGGCCGGTTGTTCCATCTATAGTTAAACATTCGGTTAAAATTTATTCTATTGATAACTTCAGTTTGCGCTGTTCCACTTATGGTTAAAAGTTACCAGTAAGATAAATTTTCGTTAACGGCAAGATAACTAACAGTCAGTCAAACTATCAGTTAATGGTTTTACCCGTACCGAGTGCACACGAATGGAAACACGAAGTGAAGAGAAACGGAACATATGGTATGGAATGTTTGTGATGTTTTGATGATATAAGCTGTTTTTTTTAATATTAATAATTATTATAATAAATCAGGACAACGAAGAATACAGTTCTTTATTTGTTAGATAAAATTGAAGACCAAATATTGTCTTATCTATTAAGTAAGTATAATTTGAGAAATAAACATTTATTTGTCTTGTCTACATTTGTTTTTCTGAATCACGAATCACGCTGTATCTTCGATATGCCAGTTGTTGACAGCTTTACGATTTCAAGTAACAGGGTGTATATCGTGGGTGCTGGCCACAACTAAAACTAAAATAATTTGTAATTAATTCCATATGATGTCTTTTTACTTCCTTGTACGTAAGTAAAGGAAGTATTGTAATTAAATTAGCCCTTTGTATAAGCGAGATATGTAAATTTAAAAATTATATACTTGCTATGGATTAGGACAAAAACATAAAAAAAAAAAATTATGTCAAATTACGTTAAATACGTGCAATTTTATGATTCGTACAATAACAAATATATTTTTATTGTGAAATTAGTCATATTCATTGTTGTAATCAAATATTTCTTTGTTGTAATCAAACCTCTCTTTACAAAGAACCGGGTTAGATTAATGTTAATTTAAGAATGATAGTAGCAAATGAATTATTTTTTGTTCTATATCAAAATATTTCTCGGGCTTGGCTTAAGCCTGTCAATATTTTGTAATTTAGTTATTAAAAAAATATGTATAGTTTAATAATTGTACAAGGAAGTCTTGTGGTGTCCACATCAGATTTTTTTCTTTCCAAGAGACGGAATCTGCCTTCCTCGACTCAATTATATTTTTATATTTATCGACTAATTAAATCAAATTAAGTTATATTCGCTGTAGCTGTAGTAAAATAAACTGCTCTTTATCTATAAATTTGTCCACTAATTTTTGCAAGTGGTATTTATCATTTTTTCTAAACGTTCAAACTGTGTGGTTTAAAATACAACTGCACCAAAACACAAACAAACGAAAAAATAACCGAATTTCTATTAAAATTGTTACAGACAAGTTGCCAACTTTTCAAAACCCTAACACAATTTAAGGGCCGGTATTTTCACTTGCGAATAAAGCTATATAGATAAATTTAACCTTCGAATAAATATTTTTGTCGGCTTTTCACTTGCAAATAAATTTATTCGAAAGAATAACATCTGTTATTCGCGGAATAAGTTATTCGCTAGTTGGGTAGCGAATCAAGGGTTTATTTGTATGTACATTACATTTCTACATAGTGCAGATTTATAAACAAAGTGAATAGGTATATTAAATATTTTTAATGATTCTGATGATTGAACCATGAATGAATAAATAATGGGAGAAATCAAAAACGCACGATCAGACAGCGACCTAACCACACACATCAAAGAAATTTTTGACAGATTCCGATTATGAAAACAAACAGTTCTTATTTTATTATTACAAATTGGGTTTCGTAATTGATCTCAAACAGTGCATACATAGGTAAATCCCTCCTTGGGTAAATCATTATAAAGATCCTGACATTTGATGCTAGTAAAATATTTTCGGATTTTGAATACTTTTATACAATATTCATTTACCTCGAACTGAAAGGAATATACAAAAAATATAAGGACAATTTTACAATATACATATATTTCGTTTACCGCGTATGATTACTGCAATAGATTACTTGTTAAACTACACTCTCCCGGAGTTAAAAATGCATAAGGATATAGATGACATTAAGGATGTCAAACAAAATTTTGACAAGTACGGATTCAAAAGAAGTTGACACATTTCATCCTTGTCTGTGTAACGTTGCTACGCAAAACTCCATCCTTCTCCACTGACACAAATTCACTCTGCAATGTGACGAATGTTAAAATTATTCGACAGATAGCTATTTGTTTTTGTCAAATGTATGAAAAGGTTCAATGGAGTTATTCGTTCAATAAATATAAAGAATAAATTTATTTAACGAATACTTATTCGAAACTATTCGGAAGTGAAAATACCGGGCCTTAATCTTTCTGATAGTAATCTGCCAGTTAGCTATCCGGAGAATAAAAAATCATGAAGCAACCCAAAAATATTATTCTCTAGTTAAGACGGTAGAATACCTAATAGATAGTAAACTGCTACTTTATCTGAACTTGGAACAACTGGGCCTTATTATAATACAAGTACAGTTTCCATCCATAATCGATCCGAATATTTCTGTTTTCCCTTTTGGGTTCTAAAACCTATCATACATCATTAAAACAAATTCAAAACCAAGGAAAACATTTAAAAGTCAGGGACAGGAATTTACAACCGACTCAGCGTTTCACACAAAGAAAAAAAATCAAGAAAATTGTTCCTTCAAACCACAAATCCTGGGATGGATTTTTGGCAAAAAAGATATCGCTAGCCTGTTTACATGCAAATTCAAAGCCACGAAAACGACTACCGATCTAGAAGGGAAAAAATGAAGGGATTTCGTAAAGGTTGCCACGATGCGAAATAGCAAAGCCTACATTACCGTAGATCTAAGAAAATTTCATAAAATTTTAGAATATTCTTTTGTATATAGTTTGTTAATTAAAATGCGGGTAATTTTAACAAAAATGTGAGATACAATTATTTACGTCTAAGGTAATAATTATTTATTTATTAAGGGCATAATTAAAAGATTGCAGCACGACGGAATGTTTAAAGCTCGACGCGTAGCTATAATCTTTGTTAAGCCCGTAATACATACGTATTATTTTATTTGGTTCTCAAAATTCAAGGATTCAATATACTCTGTATCTCCGAGTTGATCACCACGTCATCAATTTCTGATGCAAGAATTACTAAACTTTTATCTAGCATCTATGTCGTACACACATGTCATATATGAGACTTTTATTCGCTATCTCATTATCGTCGATGTTTCAGAGGGGTATACGCTCTCTCCGTCCAACCGACGGCAAAAAATGAAAAAGAAACTGTATTATAACCGCAGTAACAAATGTCATTTTCAAATATTTGAATTATTTGAATATTCATGTCATTCTGTCAACCATATGATAAAGATGATTTTGGCGTCGATAATTTGTGTTGGTATAGTTTTGTTAATTCATGGTGTTATATTGTTCGTTTTGGTGTTGCAAAGGTGGTATTTCTAAGGTTTCCGACAATTATTGCAACATATTGCTTTTGGACAATAAAAATTTGTTGTGGCCACTTCCATTTTTGGTTATATAAGTGTAGGACGCGAGCAGTCATGTGACATTGTTTAGTAATTATGTATATAGATATCAAATGTCAGAATTTTTCATTAAAAAATTCAAGATTTTCTAAATTCACGTAGTTAATTTGTCACCAGGAGTGTGAAATGTACTTAAGGAAAATAACCACATGGAATTGGAAAATCACTAAATTTAGAATGAAAAATTATGATCATTTGACATCTATGTACATAATTACTAGCTATTATTCAGACACGGGCCCCCAAATCTGCTTGTCAAGGCCAACAAAGTCATATAACTGCTCGCGCTCTATTGTATTTAACATTTCTCGTATACCCACAATCTACACCAAAAATTCTACTTATATCTATTCTTTATATTTAGATTTTTAAATTTTAAATTCATTCTATGAAGAAATTTTGTCCTACTCTTCTAATTTCGAGATGTTTCCAATTCATTGTCGGGATTAACAGTATTTTTGAAGGGTATATATAATATACCTATAATTTTAAATATTTAACTATTAATACAATAAGAAATAATATAATGTATGTAGTTCCCAGAAAAATCTCTAGTAATGTCACTGACATTTATCTGTCTATTACGAACATTTTAATTTTTTAATTGGTTTCCATGACATTATTTGGGCTGTGAGATTTATTACCTTATATTTATTTATCTCTAAATCTATACAAGATATAATAAAATATTTATATGTATCAGATAGAGAATTTACTCTTCTTTAATACAAACAAGAACAAAAATTTTCAAAAGATAATATTTAGAAAAAAAAATTTAAGAATCTGCTACTTCCGGTTGTCCAATTATTACCACAACTTTTTCAGTTCTTCCCGCTAATGTCCGATTGAGAAATATGTAATTAAATCGATATTAAGTATTATAGTTTTTGAGAATTCGTCCTTCCAACATCCCCACACACACGCACACACATACATATATACATACACACACACACACACACACACACACACACACACACACACACACACACACACACACACACACATACACACACATCATTGTAAAAATATTAAAATTCCATCCATTATAGGTACTTCTGTATATCGTATTTATTTAATTAATTTATTATTGCTGAATAATTGTCTTACTTCGAATTTTTATGAATAATAATATTCACAAGGTATAAGTTATACTATATAGGTACTGTCAATTTTCAGTTTTGATTTGTATGAATACTACGGATTTCTCCGATTTCACCCGACAACATGACATCATCAGTTCCTTCCCCTCTCTCTGGCGATTTGAATCATGGTTACGATTGATGACGCGGGATCAAGTCATGGAAAAGAACTTTATATTTGTATATTCGGTATCGTTGTGCTGGCGTTATGAATTTGAAGTATGCTGTGGTGTCTATGTAGTTTGTTAGTGTTGCTATGTTGTTTGTTATAAACAATTTTAATTTAGTCTCACATGAAAATGACATATATCGACTATTCCAAAAAAATATGGAATGAATTTCAAGCTGCACTGGGCAAATTGGTTCCACAGAATGCAAAAGAAGTACTCGAGAAATAATACGAAACTTTTGCGGGGTTCAAAAAATGTGATTTATCAAATTTGTTGTATTGTTGGACATTTATCCATAAACCACAATTTTGATGTTTTAATAGCTGTTGTTGATTCCAAAATAAAATAAAGATATTAATAATCTCCCTCTGTGTTAGGTCATGAATTTTTCAGTCCATCCTTGATTAGAACCTGCAAAATCCAATAATCCCAATGTGTACGCTATCCTCCTAATAACATACATAATTAGTTTTCCATTTCCGTATGTACTCCTCGCCCCTCAGAGTAATTTTCTATATTTCCAATACATTCCTCCTGTTCCACAATCCAGCCTCTGTATTCCACTCACACGTTTAGGCCTTTGTGTTGTTGGGGAAGCATCCCCATCTCTGTTGCACAACACAATGGAATCCGCTCTCCTGCCAGGAATTTCACGTCCACGTCCAACTAAAAGCACTTTTATTATCGTTTATTTTATTTGCTGTTCTGCCGAGCAGAGCTGGTGCGAATTGTGAAACTTTCCACCATCCAGTTCCTTGTTCAAGCAACCGGTGCAAGCGAAGCGACCAGCGTTTTTACAGAGAAATATAGCTGCTTTCAAATTTCCGGAAAGCAAATGTTACTAAACGATGAAGTTATGTGCTGGAGTATAATATAAATGTTTAATATATTTTACATGGTTATTCTAGTTAGTATATTCATGAGAAAAAAATTACAACCATGTTAAACATATATTGTAACATGTCAAAACGCAGATCATAAAAATATTTTGGTGTTAGACAGTCAGTCATTAATTTAACATATCATAATTATATTTTTTGTTTGGTTTATCACATTATATTTATATCATACCATTGTTCATTTAATGGGAAGAGCTGTTTAGATTTTGGTAAGAATTGGACAACCGGAAGTATAGTAAAATTTCTATAAAAATGGCTTTGCAATGTGATGACGTCATTTAGTAAATTTATATAAGCCAGGTAGTGAAGCTTGATTGATCTAGTCGATGAAGTGTACTTTAAACTGTAAATTAGAAACGGTATATAATAAAATTATTTTATTTTTAATTATAATTGATTACAATAATAATACGAATTGATCACAACAATTATACTTGCCGTCAAATAAGTATAGATTGAAGATTTCTACACTGCTGCTAATTCACTGCGGCCATATTGAAAATGCGAAGTTATGAAAAAGCAGCAACACCACTTGGCAAGGGGTAAGATGCGGAGAAGGAAAAACCATGAGCATCAGTCCATACTCATTTGACGGATAATACATGAATTGATTACAACAATTAATATACAAGGTGTTCATTTTAAGTGGTATACTATTGCTATCTCGAGAACTATAAGAGCTATGAGGTAAATTAAATTAGAAAACAATTTCTATATTATACAGGGCCGTGCGGTGGTATGGAGCTAAGGAACAATCGCTCCAGGCGCCTTTTGTTAAAAGGAGCTCACAGAATTGAAATGATAGATATATTCTGATTGATACGCTCTTGATAATCACCCAGTTAAGCAGCTAGAGCCAGTTCGTTCTATATTCTTTTGTATTGAACCAAATGAATGAAAAATTCACTTTTATAAATAAATATTGATCTTAGGGCTAGTGCCGCTCTGTGGGTAAAAGGCGCCGCCCCCCACAATGTATAATTTGCAAATTAACATACCTTTACATTTTAAACTATATTTTTGATTCTTCGAAAAATACTAGATGTAAAATATTGATGAAATAGATTCATTCTTATAATCAAAATTGTTTGTTGTAATCAAAAAAAATACAGTTATAACAATATCAGGAAATTATCCGTTTAGCAGGATATTCATTTTTTTTTTCTACTAAATTCATTGTTAGATTCATTCTTGTAGTCAATATTAATGAGCTATAACCAAATATTCGTTGTTGTAATCAACAGATTCACAATAATTATTTGAATTTAAGAATGCTAGAAAAATATCCGTTTGGCAGGATAATTATTTTACTTGAACTTAATTAGGGCTCTAATGCAAACAAATTACTAAAAAATATTGTTCACTTCTATCACCTTACTATGGTAGTTGTGTAGGCAATTTTTTCTATACCAATAAAGAGTAGTTTGCAAAAAAAAAATACTATTATATATTGTCATTAAATGGTGTCCCTCGTGGTCAAGAGCCTTTGTGCTTCAGGCGCCAAATTGAATATTATGTGCTCTAAGCGCCAAAATACCACCACACGGCACTTATAATAATAAGACTATTAAAATGAGCGAAATAAGAATTATTTTAGACCAGTGGTTTTCAAAATACGGAGTGCAACTTATTTTAAATGACAACCTATTTTTACCTCTCGCTAAGAGAGGTATTGCATTCATGCTAAAAATCGCATATCCAGATTTTATTGAATAAGCACGTTTTAAGGTCTCTACAATCCGATTTTAACATTTTTACGATGATGTCTGTGTGTGTGTGTGTGTGTGTGGATGTGTGTGTGTGTGTGTGTGTATGTGTGTGTGTGGGATGTTGGAAGGACGGTTACTCAAAAACTATAAGACTTAAAATTTGTTTAACAACGTATTTCCCAATCGGACATTCATGGGAAGATCTGAAAAGGTTTTGGTAATAATTGGACAACCGGAAGTAGAAGATTCTTGAAAAAAAATCTTCTAAATATTATTTTTTGAAAATTTTTCGTGGTAATATTAAAGAAAATTAAATTCTCTATCTGATACATTTAAATATTTTATTATATATTCCATAGATTTAGAGATAAAAGAAGTATAATATATAAAATAATCTGTTGTAATAAATTTGACAGCCGAAAGAATGCCATGAAAAATAGTTGATAATTTAAATTATTTGTAACTGACAGATAAATGTCAGTGTCAGAAATAATGAGTAATGAAGTAAAAATGTACTTGAAGAATCCCTTAGTTCTTGATCTGTGACTATTATGGAGATGACAAGTCTAGGTTGAAGGACTTAAATTTGTTTCAAACATTATGGGACAATGTACACCAGTACTGTAGACTAGAGTAACTTTGAATTGCGAAAAAGCTATCAAATTCTTCTCAAGTAAGTTGTAAATATTGACAAAATCGGAGTGCAATCTATCCGTCACTTTATTAAAGGGAATTAAGGTTATTTAGATATAACAAGTATGAAAAAATAAAATGTAAAAGAAGATATATAAGAATAGATGCACAATCCAGATATATACATTTTAGACCGCCCAAAATTAATGTTTTTACTAGAAGAATATGAAGAGAAAGTAAACAAAGTTGTTCGAATTGAAAATTGCTGTTACCAGCCTAATATTTATATATGGTAAACTCTACTTTGTAATTTATTGTAACATAATTTATGGTAAAATATCTTCATGTTGAGACATGCTATTATTGAATAATAAAGAAGTTTATACGTCATAGATTTATATGAATATATTATTTGTATTTATAAAAATAATCTTTGCTTTATGCATACAGCCAGGTAAAATATACGGCGAGAGGTTATGTGCTGGCCACATCAGATTTTTTTTATTTGCTTATTCGATTCAGTATTGTTTTCTGAATTCAACGATATTCATATATAATACCCTAATATTACAAAATAGCAGGATAGTTATAGTAAGTAGCCATGTAACCTTCATACATAACATACATATTTGACTTAACCGGAAGTAACCAAGTAACCAGGATGCTTAATAAAATGTAGTTAGGTACCAAGTAACCGTAGGTAACCGTTTTGCATAAAAAACGCATTCAAATTTCTCAATTGGTTTACTTTTCCTAGAATATTAACATATTTTTACCTGTCTTTATGGGAGATATTGGATTCATGCTAAAAATCGCATTTCCAGATTTTAACATTTTTGCGATGATGTCTGTCTGTATGTGTGTATGTGTGTGCGTGTGTGTATGTGCGTGTGTGTATGTAGATGTGTGTGTGTGTGTGTGTGTGTGTATGTGTGGACGTGTGGATGTTGGAAGGACAATTTCTCAAAAACTAGAAGACTTAAGGCCTGTTTAACTACATATTCCTCAATCTGACATTAATGGAAAGAGCTGAAAAGGTTTTGGTTATAATTAAATAACCGGAAATAGTAGTTTCTGAAAAAAAATCTAAATATTATTTATTGAAAATTCTCAATTTGACGAATTTAAATGTTTTATTATATCTTCCATACATTTAGAGATAAAAAAATATAAATATAAAATAATCTGTTGTAATCGTGACTAATAAAACTCGAAGCTCAAACAACTCCATGGAAACCAGATGAGATTTAAATGTTTATAATTGACAAATAAATGCAAAATGTCAGTGTCAAATACTTAGTGTAGTGTATATGTATAGATAAAATTAGTTAGTGTGAACGTGAACTGACATTACCGAAAACTTTTTCTGCGAAGTACATTTAATATTTCTTATTGTATTATTAATTATTTATTTAAAATTATAGATATATATATATATATATATATATATATATATATATATATATATATATATAAATACAACCAATCCTGCCAATGAATTGGGAGAATCTCGAACATTTACAAGAGTACCTACAAAACAAACTTTCTCATATAATGAATTTAAAATTATAAAAATATCTGATGGTTTATAAAGAATATTTGTGTGTACAAGAAATGTTAATGTAACAATGGACATGGCGAGAGGTATTGTGCTGGCAACTACAGATTTTTTTACATATCGTTTTTTAATAAAAGTTAAAATACTAATATCTTTTATTTATTATAAGTTATGCGTGTTCACTTCTTGTCGCTATTCATGTTTTTATTTTCAAGTATGTTCTCAATATGTATGTAACACGAATTTAAGAGAGTTGTATGGTTTATTCAGTACAAATGCACGGAATTCTTAAAGCTCACAACATAATTCATAGCAATGTGGGTCAAAAAAAGAAAAAATATCTAAAATTCAGGACAGTTCCTCTACAAAAACTTAAAATATTACAGTTTCAATTTGAAACCAACCAGTACGATGTATACGAGAGCAAGTAAGAATAAAACATCATGGATATAAATAAACCACTGCATTGGAATCCAGACAGGGAATTTATTATCTTAATTTGGAATTGAAATAAACTTGTTGGAAACAAGAAAATCAAGAAATGATATCTTTCTCGATGTTTGTTGTATATACTTGTAACACCGAATGAATATTTCTGTCATTATTGATAGAATTGTTGATGGTCTTTACAGCAGTGATTGAATTTGGTAAGTTAACGCATTGGAAACAGCTCGTCAAGGATTAAACGAAGCAGCACTAATGATATAATCGTGCTCGGATACGAATCATTGCAGCACATAAAAGTTTAACTTTATTGTAATGACTGAACTTGGATTTAAAGGTTTGTGGTACGTGCCATGAACTGTAATTCATATTTAGACTAAATTTATAATAACCTTAACTAAACTTCTCTATTGCTGGCCAATCAGAAGTCAGCGTTTTAAATATTGCCGAAAGTGAAACATATACTCAATTGGTTATCTGTAAGAATTTTTGCGTTTAACTAGATTAATTATTGCTCGATGCAAATTCAAAGTTTTAGTCAATTTGCCCAGTTCCAATCCACCATTTTTACGATGATGTCTGTATGTATGTGTGTGTGTGTGTGTGTGTGTGTGTGTATGTGTGTGTGTGTATGTGTGTGTGTGTGTGTGTGTGTGTCTGTGTGTATGTGTGACGAAAGTTTCGGATCGCATAACTTGAACACCGCGATTTCCAAAATTATATTTTTTTCGTAATCCTCAAGTTTACATCCAGAAGAACAACCGATTAGATTTTGGTTATAATTGGTGACACGGAAGTAGCCTCTTTTAAAGATTTAACAGTTAAATATGATTTATTGACATTTAACGTTGTTATAACTTAAAGAATATTATTCTCTATACGATTTGATTGCATTTTATACTTCATATTCGATATATATAGAGTGAAAAATTTTTAAAGAAATTAAATTTTATAAATCAGCCAGCTATGCTAAACATGGAAACTACTAATATATTCATATAATTCAAATTGACAGATGTCAGTATAAATAAAAAGTAAATGAATATGGCAGAGATGAGGATGTTGGGGCAGACACGGAAAGATAGGTAAGGAAATAACTTTAGTGTTACAAGTTTCTAGAAAGACACAAGCGTGATAATTACATTGGTTTGAAAATGTCATGAGGAGAAATGACGAATATATTGGATGAAGAATGAATAGTTAAGTAATAGATGGTTGAAGAAACAGAGGAAGACCAAAGATAAGATGGAAGGACTGTATTGCGAAAGACTTGAGAGAAAAGGAACTGAATGAGAACGACACGTAAAACAGAAATGAGTGGAAGAAGAAAATAAAAAATAGCGACCCCTAACGAATGGGGAAAGCTGAAGAAGAAGATGTCAGTGTCAAGTGCAATTTGCATAGTATATAATTTTACTGGAAATTTAGAATCTTTTGCAAGAAAATTTATGTATGGAATTTATACATATTACACAGGATTGACGGAAGATATTGTGCTGGCCACAACAGATTTTTTAAATTTTGTATGTCCCATTGTGCTCGTGCTAGTTTTTATGTATGTAATACTATTTTAATATATTTTAAGTACGATTTTATTTTAATATATACTTATATTTGACGTGCCATCCTATATGTTTGTATTTTTTTCGTGGCAAATAAATTATTATTATTATACCCAAGATACGGCACCTTGGACGAGGCATGTTAACTTGATAACGTTAAAATTTTAACTGAATTTGATACATATTTAAGAAATATCAAATGTATCTGCTTGAAAATTATGTTTAAACCTTTTCTGAACGAATGTTCTTAACGATTTCAAATTTTAATCACTTAGGCAGTGGTCACATTGGAAAAGTGACGCCGATTGATTGCGATCGATTAAAAATTAAACTAA
Source organism: Harpalus rufipes (assembly GCA_951394225.1). Lineage (NCBI taxonomy): Eukaryota > Metazoa > Arthropoda > Insecta > Coleoptera > Carabidae > Harpalus > Harpalus rufipes. The sequence continues at coordinate 49,177,972 of OX596279.1, forward strand.
CATTAACTTATGGGAATGCATGCAGATGCATCCACTATGATCGAACGATGTCGAACATTCACGAGTGGTTTGAAATATCAAATATGTTTGATTTTCTAGTCGATCGCCAGCGGTTGATGTGTTTACGCATGCTCAGTTTTCTCATATTTTTCATACCAACTTTACTGTTTTGATATTTGTGTACAGGTTAAAAAAAATGTTAGAATATTATAGTGATATTATTAGTATCATGACGGAAATGTGGATAGTTGATAAAATAGACCATAATTTTAAATACAAAAACTCATAAGGTTTGTAATTTGTTAACATATTTCTGTAAAACATATATTTGCGGCGTTTCATTGTAAGAAATAATTAATTTTCTTTCAATTTAAGTTGGTATCATTTTTGTGGAAATATTTACGTTGATTCATGCAGTATAACATATCTCCTAAAATTTCAGTCGATCTCTATTGATCTGTGACAGTCGATCTTCGTTCATCGATTGTATTCTACTCAGTGTGACCACTGCCTTATTCTATGCTGAATTTCGTCCGTTTACTTTACTTACTTCAACTGCATTACTTCATTATAACACTTTAGACTACATATTACTACAACTTGGAACATTATTTTTGACTAAAACAGCGTACCGTTAGAATTACAATTGCGTACTCTTGAGTCCCATATTTTGTAGCGCCCATCGTACATTCTAGGGCCCCGTACTCGTTTTGAAAGTGAAATGATTATATCAACTTATGCAAATTCGCGTTTGCTATCTCACATTGTCGTTGCGTGGGCGGGTATTAGCGGATATTAGACAATCGTGATAGAAATACGTTAACAGATAATTGCGGATTTGTCGGTTTGTGACCGTGACTTGTTTCCTCCGGAGGAGGATGGAGGATGAACTTAAGGATGGATGTTACTTAGCTTTATCGTATCTTTATTATACAAACGTAACTTATACAAATTTAATACATAAACATATACAAATGTGTGCCATAAAATAATTTAGGCTGTGTAAATGTACTCCATGCGTTGTTAAGTTTTACTAATAAATATAAATTTAATGACAGGTCATTATGGAAAATGAATAATAGTACATAAGTATTCGCAGACATTAAATTTCAGAGTAATTAAAATAAATTAGTGGTTCTTAAAATTAACGAACGGTGTAACATTGTATTTTCCATGTAATACAGCTAATTTTTCTGAAATTTAAATATAAAATTATATTGTACCAACATTTAATACAGTTTTTATACATAATTAACAAATAAATATGGTAAAAACACTAATTAGCTTTCGAGGGTTAACCAGTCGAATCCTTTTAAATACAGAGTGTCCCCTGAGGAAACCGACAAACTTTTACCAAGTATTCTAGAGGTCATTGTAAGTAAAAAAATTCATATAAACTATGGGTCAATTCTTCTGCGTTTTCTAAATATCGACAGAAACACGAAAAATCTTTAATAATCAGGCTTTTAATAAGAATACTAGGTACAGTAATTTTTTTTAAAGATGCCAAAATCAAGATCATCTACGAATTGTATGAATTAAGAATTTAGCTCCGTCCATTTGGTCAAATTCAGTAGTGTCATTTATTTAGTTTTTATGAGGGTACATCAGATACTACTGTTCTTACCTCTGGCTAAGAGAGGTATAATTGGAGGAAGAAATATTTGGAACTCATTATAGATTCTGCCAATTGGTGGTTATAAAGTTTTATGGACTTTGCGGTAATGGTACTCGGAGCCAGGTAGAGTTTTCTGTCCTGGGCCGTACCCGAAATTTGCATTCAAGATGTACTTTTAAATCTGTATTAAAATAATAATTCGTTTTAAGTGTATTTCTTCTAACGCCAATTTGTAAAGTAAAAAGAGATTAAAATATTATAAGATGTTTCCTAATTATGTACTTTTAAATCTGTATTCAAATAACAATGCGTTTAAAATACACTTTTTCTAACATCATTAATAAATACGGCCCATTTCTTACCCTAAAATTGATGCCATCTAGTTCGAATAATTTATGAGTCCTGAGCACAAACAAACCCAGCCGTCCATAGAAGATTGTAAACCCTGCATAAGTCATTTCCAAATATTTCTTCCTCCAACCTCCAACTACATATTGGATTCATACTAAAAATCGCATATCCAGATTTTAATGAATAAGCACGTTTTAAGGTCCCTACAAGCCGATTTTAACATTTTTACGATGATGTTTGTATGTGTGTGTGGATGATGTGTGTGGGACGTTGGAAGGATGATTAAAATATTTACAACTTACTTGAGAAGAATTTGATAGCTTTTTCGCAATTCAAAGTTACTCTAGTCTACAGTACTGGTGTACATTGTCCCATAATGTTTGAAACAAATTTAAGTCCTTCAACCTAGACTTGTCATCTCCATAATAGTCACAGATCAAGAACTAAGGGATTCTCCAAGTACATTTTTAATTCATTACTCATTATTTCTGACACTGTCATTTATCTGTCAGTTACAAATAATTTAAATTATCAACTATTTTTCATGGCATTCTTTCGGCTGTCAAATTTATTACAACAGATTATTTTATATATTATATTCCTTTTATCTCTAAATCTATAAAATATGTATAAAAATATTTAAATGTATCAGAAAGAGAATTTATTTTTCTTTAATATTATCAAGAAAAATTTTCAAAAAATAATATTTAGAAGATTTTTTTTCAAGAATCTTCTACTTCCGGTTGTCCAATTGTTACCAAAACCTTTTCAGATCTTCCCATGAATGTCCGATTGGGAAATACGTTGTTAAACAAATTTTAAGTCTTATAGTTTTTGAGTAACCGTCCTTCCAACATCCCACACACACACATCCACACACACACACACACACACACACACACACACACACACACACACACACACACACACACACACACACACACACACACACACACACACACACATACAGACATCATCGTAAAAATGTTAAAATCGGATTGTAGGGACCTTAAAACGTGCTTATTCAATAAAATCTGGATATGCGATTTTTAGCATGAATCCAATACCTCTCTTAGCGAGAGGTAAAAATAATTAAAATTCCGAACAGTTTGTTATTTAAAAAAACTGAAAATCGTGATTTTTAAATGTAAAATAACTGCGTAATTATAAAAAAAATATAAGAAAATATTTCTTATAAAATTTACAGGATTTGATAAGACAAACTCAAAAGTGATGTCAGAATAAAATTCAAGATGGCAGTTTCCAAGATATTAATAGCAACTTTCTTATTTTAAATGGGCGCTTTATTGGATTTTTACATTATTAAATATTATATTTTTTTACTTTTCAACGATGTATAACAAAGTATGTTTGAATTAAAATTTAATAAAAAAAATAACTATTTCAATTTTAAATCAAATCAAAGAGGCTTAAAAACAAATATAGAAAATTTGATAATCTTTAATTTTTATAATAACAAAAATCGCGAAAAAGTGTAATTTAAATGTCTTTTTCCAAGAAAAACTGTTTTGGGCTTCAAGTAATATGCCATTTCCGGTTATCTGATTTACACAAAAATTCAATGGCTACATTCTACATTAAAGTAGAGTAAATTTTCAGTATGATAGTATATTTTTAGTACGATCCTTATACCTTTCTATACCAAGGGTAGCGGGAGGTAAAAAAAAGATATTTTTTCTGAAAAACATCGCCATAGAACAGAACTACTAGTTGTGTGTACAAACTTACATTGTATTATTTCTTAAGAATATGTGACTCATACAAAACTCCCTGCAGATTAAAATGTAAATATTTCTGCAGACAATGTGAAGAAACACCATGTAATCTCTATTATAGCCATCTTTTCAACTTCCATTTCCCTTATCTGAAACTGCAGAGTTGAAGAGTATGACTTTCCACGTCTCAAAGCGTTTACATTTTAAAGTCGGGTTGTTTTTATGTGTACGGCAGAGTTGCACAATATAAATGAAGGTGAAAAACGGTCGATTTAAGAGTGACAGATTCGATGCTCGCTTGCGAATGGACCGGAACGCGGGGAGATAGCGAGGGATAAACAGAAAAGGCCTTACAGAGAAGCCCATGGCGATGACTTTGCATAACGGGGGAAGCGAACTGATAGCAGGGGTCAATATCAATATGAAAAGAAATATGGTTTAAATATTTTGCCGAGGCAGATTTACTAAATACATAATATCGACGCAATATTTTTCTGAAAAATTCATAGACATCAATGGATTTTGAATCCAGGACCTTTCTATGCCTAATATAAGATGCATTATCACGGTTCTTAATGTTACAAAATTACTGTAGAAAAAATCTGATGTGACCAGCACATAACCTTTCGCCGTATATTTTACCTGGCTGTATGCATAAAGCAAAGAATATTTTTAGAAATACAAATAATATATTCATATAAGTCTATGACGTATAAACTTCTTTATTATTCAATAAGAGCATGTCTCAACATAAAACAATTTTCACATATATTTACAAAATCTATAGGATATTTTACCATAAATTATGTACAATAAATTACAAAGTAGAGATTACCTTATATAAATTTTTAGCTGGTAACAGGCATTTTCAATTCGAACAACGTTTTTGTTCACTTTCTCTTCATATTCTTCTAGTAAAAACATAAATTTTGGGCGGTCTAAATTGTATATATCTGGATTGTGCATCTATTCTTACATATCGTCTTTAACATTTTATTTTTTTATACATGTTGTATCTAAATAACACATTAATTCCCTTTAATAAAGTGATGGATAGATTGCACTCCGATTATTCTTATAACGATGTGTAATTTTGTCAATATTTACAACTTATTTGAGAATTTGATAGCTTTTTACCTCTCGCTAAGAGAGGTATTGCATTCATGCTAAAAATCGCATATCCAGATTTTATTGAATAAGCACGTTTTAAGGTCCTTACAATCCGATTTTAACATTTTTACGATGATGTCTGTGTGTGTGTGTGTGTGTGTGTGGATGTGTGTGTGTGTGTGTGTGTGTGTGTGGGATGTTGGAAGGACGGTTACTCAAAAACTATAAGACTTAAAATTTGTTTAACAACGTATTTCCCAATCGGACATTCCCGGGAAGATCTGAAAAGGTTTTGGTAACAATTGGACAACCGGAAGTAGAAGATTCTTGAAAAAAAATCTTCTAAATATTATTTTTTGAAAATTTTTCTTGATAATATTAAAGAAAAATAAATTCTCTTTCTGATACATAAGGTTTTGGTAACAATTGGACAACCGGAAGTAGAAGATTCTTGAAAAAAAATCTTCTAAATATTATTTTTTGAAAATTTTTCTTGATAATATTAAAGAAAAATAAATTCTCTTTCTGATACATTTAAATATTTTTATACATATTTTATAGATTTAGAGATAAAAGGAATATAATATATAAAATAATGTTGTAATTAATTTTACAACCGAAAGGATGCCATGAAAAATAGTTGATAATTTAAATTATTTATAACTGACAGATAAATGTCAGTGTCAGAAATAATGAGTAATGAATTAAAAATGTACTTGGAGAATCCCTTAGTTCTTGATCTGTGACTATTATGGAGATGACAAGTCTAGGTTGAAGGACTTAAATTTGTTTCAAACATTATGGGACAATGTACACCAGTACTGTAGACTAGAGTAACTTTGAATTGCGAAAAAGCTATCAAATTCTTCTCAAGTAAGTTGTAAATATTGACAAAATTACACATCGATATAAGAATAATCGGAGTGCAATCTATCCGTCACTTTATTAAAAGGAATTAGTGTTATTTAGATATAACAAGTATGAAAAAATAAAATGTAAAAGAAGATATGTAAGAATAGATGCACAATCCAGATATATACATTTTAGACCGCCCAAAATTAATGTTTTTACTAGAAGAATATGAAGAGAAAGTAAACAAAGTTGTTCGAATTGAAAATTGCTGTTACCAGCCTAATATTTATATATGGTAAACTCTACTTTGTAATTTATTGTAACATAATTTATGGTAAATATCTTTATGTTGAGACATGCTATTATTGAATAATAAAGAAGTTTATACGTCATAGATTTATATGAATATATTATTTGTATTTATAAAAATATTCTTTGCTTTATGCATACAGCCAGGTAAAATATACGGCGAGAGGTTATGTGCTGGCCACATCAGATTTTTCGCAATGCAATGTTACTCTAGTCTAGTGTTGGTGTACATTGTCCCATAATGTTTGAAACAAATTTAAGTTCTTTAACCTATACTTGTCACCTGCATAATAGTCAGAGATCAAAAGTTAAGAGATTCTCCAAGTACATTTTTCTTTCATTACTATTTCGATGAGATACAATTTTTCTGTATTTTACGTTGCAGAGTGGAGACCATCTTCACTTTCATCTTGTGTTTATAACATTTAAATATCGTCTTCCTTCGAGCTGTATTCTCGCTTATATTTATTCTTTACATTTAGATTTTTTATATATAAATTCATTTTATGAAGAAATTTTGTCCATCTCTTCAATATATACCTATAATTTTAAATATTTAACTATTAATACAATAAAAAATAATATAATGTATGTACGTCCCAGAAAAAATCTTCAGTAATGTCTCCGGATTTCTGACACTGACATTTATCTGTCAATTACAAACATTTGAAATTTCCAACTATTTTCCTTGGCATTCTTTCGGCTGTAAAATTTATTACCACAGATTATTTTATACTCGTATATTATATTTATTTTATCTCTATATCTATACAATATATAATAAAATATTTAAATGTATCAGATAGAGAATTTAATTTTCTTTAATATTACCGAGAAAAAAATTCAAAAAATAATGTTTACAACTTTTTTTTTTTCAAGAATCTTCTACTTCCGGTTGTCCAATTGTTACCAAAACTTTTTCAGATCTTCCCGTGAATGTCCGATTTGGAAATACGTAGTTAAACAATTATAAAGTCTTATAGTTTTTGAGTAATCGTCCTTCCAACATCTCACACACACACACACACACACACACACACACACACACACACACACACACACACACACACAGAGACACACACACAGAGACACACCCACACACATACACACACACACACACACACACACACACACACACACATACACATAAAAATGTTAAAGTCGGATTGTAGGGACCTTAAAACGTGCTTATTCAATAAAATCTGGATATGCGATTTTTAGCATGAATCCAATACCTCTCTTAGCGGGAGGTAAAAAGTTTGTACTATATTACTAAATAATAATATTAAAAAAAAAAACATGTGGTCATACAAAACAGCAAGTATTAGTCAATTTATGAATTGGATGGGTACCATCTGCTTCATACGACCACTAAAAGTTATATTTTGTAATATAGTTATACACATAAACATAACTATTCCACTAGCCATACTTAGTGGTTATTTATTCTCTGCGGCATATATTTTATGTACCAATTCGTATTACTGCAGACAGTGTAGACTGCTTTTATGACCAGTTTCACTGTGACACTAAATTTTAAACTAGACTTAAAAAAATACAGATAGAAATGTATTTAATTGCATTATTTTCTTCGTAATGTATTTAGTGCCAAAAATTTATAAATAAATTAATTTTCATAAATCTGGCAATATTTGCTGCGTCAGTATGGAAACATTTTCAATAATTCAATATTACTATTTGCCAGATGTCAGTATTAAGTACAATTTACATAATATGTCTATGATATAATTTTATTGAATATATAATAAACTTTCTCTGTGGAATTTATATAAAATACATATAAATGATGGAAGGTATTGCGCTGGCTACAACAGTTTTTTTTTATTTGTTATTCTTATAAAATCCATAAAAAACTAGAAGACACGTATTTTTTCTTCAAATGAGTGTACAGGGACAGGGTGATCACGCGAGAATGAACCAGCAATTATCTCTGTTATAAAGCGTGATAGCGATTATCTTCAAATAAACAAATTTATTATAGGCAATATGGGCAATAAGATGTCGTATCAAGAAGCGTTCTTTTACTTCCGGTTCCGTAGTATGGGATACCAACTTTGAAATTTCAAATGGAACATACTATATTTTTCTATACATATTTTTGAAAAGTACATAAAATTTGCTTTACAATGGTACCAAATTAGTAGTACGTTGTATTATTAAGAAATAGAATGGCGGACGTTTGAAATATGAATATATTTATTATATTGGACGAAAAATGTATAATAAAAAAAAAAATGCGCCGCAGGCGATTTTTTGAAAATTTTCAAGGTCAAACGTGTTTTAATGCAATGTAAGATAATATAGAGTTCTTTACAATGAAGCAAATTTAACAAATTCTTAAAAATTAAAATCCATATTTTATGACGAAAACGCGTATGTACGCTCCAAAAGCGTATAGTTGCCCCTTCTACAAGACTTTATGATGCAAGATGGGAGCATAAGCAATAACTACAAAAACAGAAAATACAATGTTGCATTAAATTAATATATTATATTACTGAGTAGTAGCAATATCATTATTCTATTGAATTGTTCAAAATAAAATGTATAATAATTAAATGTTAATTAAAATTGCGTTCCTCACAAAATACGGGACAAATGGGCGTCCCGAACAGTAATTTACGGGACGCTCAAATGTTAGGTGAAATAGGGGACAATCCCGAATATACGGGACGCCTGGCAATCGTGTTCCCACTGGCATTGCGGCCCATTTTTGGTTTTCATTTTAAGTAGATACATAATCCCTCAATTTTGTAAGAAAATTATATCCAGCTTAATATCAAACGTGGCAAAATATAACCGATGGGAGGGGTTTGAACCCCCTAAACCCCCCCCCCATATATACGTCGGTGATTTGGGGGTTAATGGAATATCTACGATATTTACGGCCTCAGCACTAGTTGCGTTGCCGTGCCATTGATGATTATGATCAGAGACTAAAAACGAAAAATACTCGTATTTCGTTCAATTCTTATCCGAACGAAACTCTTAATGTTCCCACCTAAATATTTTCGTTTTCGTTCACAGTAGTTAAATACCGGTTAATACCGGTTGTAACTATTAATGAGTAACAATTGATGAAAATATAGAAATATAATAAGTTTTTTTTATTATTATTAAACATGAAAATAAAACATACATATAAAGGAAAGATAATACATATATAAAAATACGAAGAAAAGCTTATACTATGGTCTGATTTTTTTACAATAAAGAGTAAAACATTAATTACATTATATTTCACCTAACTAATAGTACGTTTTCAAGCAAATCTTTCTTTATGTTAGTTCTCTTATATAAGTACTTAACATAACTAATAAAACGAATACCGTCAGTAGGTGCAAATGAAAATTATCGCAGTCAGTGTTCAATAGATGAATCCACGAGTATACCGTTTAACCTAACACGTAACAACGTTAGCCACGGGAGAGTTACTTAGAAAGTCTCCTTGTTTGCAACTCAAATATCTGAAAATTCTATAATATTTACGTGTAAAATATTTTCTGTAAATAAATATTAAATAAAATAACGGTTAAAATCGGTAACTGATATTAATTATTTTGTTTTCAACCATGAACGAAAAAAATATATTGCGTTTTCGTTTCCGTTTTCGTTCTTACAAAAACTTTGGTTTATTTCGTTATTTCATTTTCGTTCTCATTTCGTTTTTAGTCCCTGATTATGATGATACTTTTGATGATAAATATTAACAGATTATATTTTAGAAATGAATTCATAAATTATAAAATTATTCGGAACAGTAATATCTTTCTACACGTAGTTCCTTTTTCTTTTATTTTCGAAATATTTAGAAAATAAAAAAGTTATTCGTTCCCATTATTTAGCATCTAAAGGACATATGAACCAGCTCGTTGGGTTAAGAATGATTGAATGGTGTTTTTTGAGGCCATTACACTGCAGCTGAATTTGGTTATTTGTTAGAGATAAGAATAAACGATCCCTAGTTCAGCCATTTTCCTATCCATTTGCCAAGGATTCAAGCGCTGTGGACTGCGGTTTCATCGCTACACTCCGCATCTTTTCAAGTCCGTCAAATCGAGAATCACGATGGGAATGAATTTACGTTTTGATTAATTAATTCTGGGGAAAAACCGTGGTAGTTTGGAAGCTAATTTGGTAGTATCCTTTCCTCCGTTGATAGCAATCTCTAGCGAAGTATTTTACTCTCACGGCGGCGGCGTCCTTTTCTGCTTTTTCTAAACGGGGGTTTCTTTCGGAACTGCGCAGTTTCCGCGTATCTGCATCATTTATCAAAGTCAATTTCATCCTGTTTTGATAAAACCTTACGGACTGTCAGCCTCTGGAGGAAATTTCTGCTGAAAATGCTCACAAATGAACAGTTTTCGTGCATACTAATCAACAGAGATTTTACTCAACGAACGAACGATCTACACTGCATAATGCAAGATTGCAGGACCGTTCCAGGGTGAACGTTACTAGTTGCTAAAAAAATTTTCTTCCAGATTTGATGATTTCAATTTAGAAACATGCTCAGTGTGACTATAAAGATTTAGGACTGATTTTCTAAAGCGCCAAATAACAAAGCCATCCAGGAACGGACTGGCTTTTTAGACCGGCCCAAGGTTACATGATGTCATAGAACGGTTGCGGGAACAAAGTTCAAGCACACGGTGTGTACAATATTTTTTGTACGATAAGTATAAAACTAATAATTAGTAATTTTTGTACAAATAATTTTATTTATTAAAACTTTATTATATAATGTACATATTCACTGCTTTTAGCTAATTTCAGAGTGATGTATCAAAATTAAATTCCAATTATTTTAATGTTTATTTGTATGTAAAGTAGTATTAATCAAGGTATATAAATAACTATTTATTAAATACCCTTTAAAGTTTTGTTTATTTTTATTAATGAAATACACTAATAAAATTATTACCTTGTGGAGATTTAACTTCAAACTGGTCATCAAATTCGGTTGCTCAGATTCTTTTCATTTGCTGCTCAATTTTCTACCTGAAAAGAAAAGCTTGTATCACTATACAGTAGTATTTAACCAAACACAATAACAATAACATCAACTAGCGCACAGAAATCACTACTAAAATAATGTATTTTTCACAAATAACAAGCACAACAAGTGTCAAGGTGTGAAACAGTATGAAAAATGAAAAAAATGTATACTTACACCAACAAGCACAAATAAAAGTATCCTCAAAAACAATCGAAGAAAATTGTTCATTGTAACACTGTTTTCCCAAAAATATTTGTACAAAATTGACTTTGTAAACGTGAAAAAGGAAAAGTACATTTAACCCTTTGGATACCAATTTTCCTGGTTTTTCCATTGGTCAATTTGATAATCTCTAATTTAATAAAATCGAACAATGGAAAAATAGTGAACTAACCAATACATCTCAATTATTAATCGCCTTCATAACTATTTTCATAAAAGTGTAAATAAAAATTCCACTGATATTAAATATACAATCCTCAAATTATAGCGAACGAGAAATGTTAAATTCTTGCAGTGCACGTTTGCTATTAACTGGTTTCTATGGGGATATATGAAACGTTCCCACAAAACTATTAGTTGAACGAAATAGAAAAATAGCACAATAATAACACTAGATAATATCGCCTGCAAGATTTATCTAAACGACTTGGATTGCAGTTCTGCAAACCATGTTATAAATGTAATGTCCGTGTATTTACAATATTTTCAGAGAAGCAATTTCCAGTAGCGTATTGATGATATAGTTTTATTTATTTATCGTTATGTTTTAGCAATTCAATAGAGCATTCTATAATACTGTATGAGTAGTAAAATTTAAAACTGAACTATATAGACTACTCTACTCTACAAAAAATCGGATGTGGATGTGGCTAACACAATACCTCCTGCCATTTAAATTTTATTAACTGTATTAAGTTTCATCGCAAATAATGTAAATACGACGTGGGTGCCCAAAAATATCGAGAATTATTTTCAGGCGTGTGATAGGGTTCCAGTTTCGACTAGGTATCTTCACTAGACACCCTTTTGGATCTTTTGCCCAAGCGTCATCCTTGAAGAAAGATCTGAGCGGTCAGTGTGATTTTTTACCTTCCGTTATCTTTAAGTAAGGAAGGTAGTTATTGTCTTTGGTCAAAACATTCGATGGTCAGTTTTCAAGTGAATAAGCACGTTTTAGGGTCCCTAGAATACAATTTTACTATTTTTACGATGATGTCTGTACGATGTAACTTGGCGAGTTGGGGCAATTCACATTATCACTGCGGTAATGGGAAAGTTATAAAATCCATAGCCGTACCGAAGAAGAATGAAGTTCAATAAAATTACGAATATTACAAAAAAAAGAAATTATTTATACAAAACAATATATTACAAATATTGGAATGAATTATTTATTATATAAATCATATAATTAATAATTTTTTGAATTAATAAAGTTAAGAAAATATAATTTCTATTGCTATTGAGAAAAAAATGCACCAACGCTTATGTATGAATATAACTTCTTGGGTTGAAAAGTAGCTGACACCCCGAGTTTGAGTGTATTAGGATGAAATTTGCTTTGTGTAAGGCAATAAAATATTGTAAAATCACTATTTTACTTCTGAAGCTGTGCGGCATCGAAGTAAAAGTAAATATTTGACAAAACGCAACTTAGGAATAGTGAACTGAATTACATTCTTTTGCCTCGCCAAGTTACATCGTATGGACTGTATGTGTGGATGTGTTGATGTGTGTGTGTGTGTGTGTGACAATATTTTCTCCGTCGATAACTCTAACACGACAATTCTAAAAATTATAATTCTTTCGTATTCTTCTTCGTTACATTCATATGAAGAGTTGATTAGATTTTGGTTTTAATTGGTCCTCCGGAAGTACCCTCATTTGCAGTTCTTAGGAGTTTTTCTTGTAAAAACGCAGTTAAATATCGTTTTTTGACATTTTATGTCAAATATTAAATAATTTTTTATTCTCTATACGGTTTACAGATTTAGAGTAAAGAATTATAAAGAGATTTAAAATTCATGAATCAGCCAGCTACGCTATAATCATATAACCATGAAAGCTGCTGATATATTTAAATAATTCTAACTTACCTACGTCTGTGTCAAGTGGAATTTACCCGAAGACGCGGAAAGATGGGATAATGTATGACAGGATAAGTGAAATCAACTGACAAGCTGCGACATGACATCTGGTGGGAAAAATATGAACTTTCCGATTTGGTACTATATTGTGATTGTATGCTTGAGTTACATGTGGTTTGATCATTTGATGTGAATAAAAATGGGAAAAGTCGTACAAATTATTGTATATTCTGACGTCACTCTTAAGATCTGGTCGAGACACAGGCATTGGGTTTTATAATTTTCCGAAACATGGCCAAAATAAAGATAGAATTACGACAAGAGCAAGTGTTGAAATGGATATGGATCGACGAAAAGCATGGGAATATGCAATTCGTAGTGCAAAACAAATAACAAAACATATGAAAGTTTGTTCTCGTCATTTTAAATCGGGTAATTACATATTTCCTGGTCTTTATTTAGCATTCTGCACTAATAATTTTTAAATTTTCTCTAAATGTATTTTGATTTCATGTGGTTTTGCAGAAATTGCACTGGTTCGTAGACAAAATGCAAATATTACCCACATTATACCGTCATTTTTTAATACTCCACAATATTATGTGGTTAGCGTTTATAATTCGCTCACCTGCGATCATCAATTTCGATTGATTAAATACATATAAAATTATAAATATATTTTAACATATCTTCTATAATACATTTAGAAGTAGCTGTTGCTTCTAGAAATCTAAAATGTTCTGTGGTACCAAACCCCATTTTAAGTGAAAAAAATTGCTTTTGTTGTTTGTTTTCATATGTCACAACATTGCGAGTACCAATTCAGAAGCAGCTGATCGGCCCGATGGTGCTGCCGCCATCGGACATGTCAGTTCTCAATAAAGATACAAGATAAACAGGGGAAGACCAAAGAAAAGATGGAAGGACTATATTACGGAAGACTTGAATGAGGATGACACACAAAATAGAGATGAGTGGAAGAAGAAAATCAATAATATCGACCCGTACCGAATAGGAAAAGCTAAAGAAGAAGTTCGTATTATAATTTGACTGGAAATATAGAAACTTTTCCACGGCACTATACGTATGGAATTTGCACAAAATACATAGAACTGACGGAAGGTAATAAATGCTGGGCACATCAGATTTTTTTATAAGCGCCGTTTGACGTGTTCGGCGATTTTGCAGTGGCGGACATTAAAATGCACTATCACATCAAGTTCTGTTTCCTGTTCAAAAAACCAGTAGCAATGCTTGGACAGGCACGATCCTAGCGTGTTCATTTTGTGCCCAGATCAAGGCGACCAAGCATGAGGGCGGCAAAGTCGTCCCATCTTTTTATAGCAAAAAAACATTCTTTAAGAATTTTAAAAATATCATTGTGGCGGCAGAAAGTTCCAGAAGGACACTGGGCTGTATAAATACCGTCCGAACGACAGCGGAGATATAGTCTGATATATAGAAGCAACGAGCAATGAAATGGGTGATATAAATAAACATTCTACTACATAAATAAATGTAGTTATATAAATAAATGTAGTGATATAAATATTGGTTAAATAAATAATCTTAGTTATGTAATAATATTATTTGTCTTAAATTAGTGTTTATAATCATTTTCCGTCGACCGTTTATTAATAGGCTATCTTAATGTATAGAAAATCATTCATTAATGACCCCTATTAATGCATGATTTTTTATTAATAAACGATTTTTTGGGAGCGTTCACCACATAGAACACAGCATGTATTTTGCTAACGCTAAGTTGTAGCAAAAAGGTAGACAGAATTAAAAGTCATGCTTTTGACACCTACTAGCTAGGTATATTCACGTAGCATACCTTTAAAATGAATTTGAAAGAATAAAATTCCTCAAATAACATAAAAAACCGCTTGCGTTGTCTAGCATTAAGTACACTGAACGCACCCACTGAAAACAATTGATGACAAAACTTATTGATTTTCCGACGTAAAATTTGACGTTCGGTCAACCATTACTAACCTAAAAAAATTTGTCATGGAATAAAATTAGATTTTCCATTTAAGTAAGATACGGTCAACGAAAAAATATTGTAACTAACACGTGTGTTAATTGGCGATTAATGATCTCAACAATTAACGCGTTCGCTACGCTCACGCGTTAAAATGTCTCGATCATTAATCGCCCTCATTAACACACTTGATAGTTAAATAACTATTAATCATAGTGTTAGTTATTTTTGTTATCTTTTTAATATTTATCCTAATTATTTATCGTTTAATAAACGTATTATTTTAATTAATAATATCTCTCTTATTTTTACACATCACCCATATAAATAAAACGTTACAATATCTATCCTAATACATAGTTCATTTTATTAAAAGACTTGTGAGTGTGAGTATACATATGATGTCAATCAGTGGCGTAACTAGAAATATTGGAGCTCTATGAGAATTTTTTTTTGGGTCGCCTTGATTTACAACTACAACGCTCCAAGCAAAAATTTTAAACAAAAAACATAAATATTTTTTACATTATACGGTGATAATAATATTATAATTAAATTTGTCTTTGCGTATTTAATCATTTTCATTATTGTAATCAAATTTTCTTCGTTGCAATCAAGCTTTTCTTTGTTGTAATCAAAAATCTTTTAAAAAGACCCTGTAAAGAACATAATCAGAGGAACATATTTTCATTAAATTACCTCATTCTTGATACAAATTACCTACATAGGTGCAGGCTGTTAATTAAAAAATCTGATGTGGACACCACACGACTTCCTTGTACGATTATTAAACTATACATATTTTTTTAATAAATAAATTACAAAATATTAATTTTAACTTCAAAACAGTAAGATATATAGCGACCATAATCTAACCCGGTTCTTTTTAAAGATAGTTTTGATTACAACAAAGAAATATTTGATTACAACAATGAATATGACTAATTTCACAATAAAAATATAACATTTGTTATTGTACGAATCATAAAATTGCACGTAATTTGACATGAACATTTTTTTAAATGTTTTTGTTCTAATCCATAGCAAGCTTTATTACAAAAACAAAAAAGTATATATTTTTTAAATTTACATATCTCGCTTATACAAAGGGCTAATTTAATAATACTTGATGTGCTAGACGCAGAAATTAATTCTCTAAGCATTTATTTCTAAAATCAAAATAAAATCATTTTATTCGAGAAAAACTGTTAACAACTACAAGTAATGTACCACTTCCGGTTAGCCTATTTTAACCAAAATCTATTATGTTTCGATTGACATAAAAGTCTTGTATACCAAATTTGAAAAGTTTTGGATTATATTTTAAAACAGTTTTTCATTAAAATCTATTATAGGCTTCAAGTAAAGTGCCACTTCTGGAAACTGTGTAATAACCAGAAAGGGAGGTGCACAACTAGATGTTATAGGAGTCCTAAATACAATATTTCAACTTTCTACGGCTTACCGTTTTTGAGTTGTGCGAGATACGTACGTATGTACAGACGTAACGACGAAATTAGTCAAAATGGATTCAGGGATGATCAAAATGGATATTTCCGCTGAAATCTGAAAACCGAAATTTTTCGCGATTACAATACTTCCTTTACTTACGTACAAGGAAGTAAAAACGGGCCATACACAATTCCAGACATTCTTTATGAATGATCTGGTAAATTACTTGACTGGGATGGATGATGCAGGATGACGATATTACTGGATATCAGTCAAACTTTATTCAAATCCTACTCGTTTCAACTCCACATGAGTCTTCTTCAGGGGACTTACACTTAAGAAAACTCATCCCCTGAAGAAGACTCATGTGGAGTTGAAACTAGTAGGGTTTGAATAAAGTTTGACTGAAATCC
The DNA here is from genome assembly GCA_951394225.1 of Harpalus rufipes. Classification (NCBI taxonomy): domain Eukaryota; kingdom Metazoa; phylum Arthropoda; class Insecta; order Coleoptera; family Carabidae; genus Harpalus; species Harpalus rufipes. The sequence continues at coordinate 49,194,913 of OX596279.1, forward strand.
AGTAATATCGTCATCCTTCATTCTTTATGAAATTTCACTGCAGACGCCTTCTAAGGAGCACATAAAAATCATACCCCTTTATACTCATATAGTTTATACATAGCAAAAAAATTGTACCGACAGATATTGATCGTGAATATAGAAAAATCAATAATAATGATCATGCGCAGTACATCAAAAATAATCAAAATTTATATTACTAGGATGGATATAAATCCAAAAATTAATAAAACCGATCATGCACAGTATTGCAATAGATTCGAAAGAAATTTGGTAGGATTTTTTGGCGGCCTTTGAATATAAATGTGACATAATTATAATCACCTATAATATTAATTTACTCAGTAGTAACAATTATCATTTAATGTGCTTTCTTATTAAAGTAAGTTATGTTATTTTAATCTTTAATCTGGAGCTTGGCCCTATTTACGAAACTATTTGCATTTTAACATTTGCTTTAGCGAGAATAAAAATACATTTTAATGAACTGTGCTCGAGTTATAATCATCATAATTATCATGAACCTAAAAAAAGAATTCGATATGCTAATAGTCATAATGGACTTCAGATTCTCGCTTTAAATTTCAAATGCACATTAAGCAGAATTTATGACGCTGAAATAATAAGATACTCGGTTCACTTAGATTCCCAAACTTCGCAGCTAGCGAATTTACATAATTTATAAATGAATTCAGAATATATACAGATTAATTTTAAATTCCCTAATTTCAAATAGAGAGAAATAAAGCAAATAAAGTTTAGTAGAGTTAAAAACTTTTAAAATAATGGTTGTAGTTGGCTATGCAATATCGATCTAGAAAAATGTGACTTCGAAGTTTCAGAGCAGAATCTTAATTGAATTTTTGAGGGAAGATATTCTATTCATAAAACTAAAACCAACGCTAAGTAAAAATATTCATTCGAAGTTCGTTTTTCCGAAATCCATTTCCTCGTTTCTTTTATAAAACTTATGGGGAGAATACAAATTGCTTTATTATATATTTAATGCCCCACAAAAAGTGTGATAGCACAACAGTCTTTCCTTAGACCTTAGACTATATAACTCCACCAGAGCCGGACTGAACTAGATAGGGTTTTCTGCTATTTTTACCACACGCTAACAGAAATATTGGAATCATGCTAAAAATCGCATATCCGCATTTTATAAAATAAGCACGTTTTAAGGTCCTTAGAATACGATTTTAACATTTTTACGATGATATCTGTGTGTGTGTGTGTGTGTACTAGGATGTTGCAGGTACGATTTCTGAAATTTTATACAACTAAAGACCTGTTGGTCTTTTCTCAATCTAATCTTATTGGGAAGAGTTGAATAGGTTTTGGCAACAATTGCACAACCGGAAGTGATAGTTTCTTTAAAAAACCTCTAAATATTATTTATTGAAAATTTATGTTATTACATATTTAAAGATCATTAAATTCTCAATCTGATACATTTAAAATTTTTATTATACCTTCTATAGATTTAGAGATGCATGATACATGTATTATATAATAATATAAAATAATCTGTTGTAATAAAGCTCGCTGCCCAAACAACTCCATGGAAACCAGTTGAGATATTTAAATGTTTATAATTGACAGATAAATGCAAAATGTCAGTGTCAAGAATCAACAGTTTTATTAACATTACAGAAAGCTTTTCTGGAAAGTAAATACATTTAAAATTTCTTATTGTAGTATTAATTCATTATTTAATACTATCAGTGAATATAATTTTTTTTATATATTAGAAGAATAGGAGAAAATTCCTCATAGAACGAAAGAATAGATGCAATTTGAATTATTTGTATATACAGGAAATGTTAAATTCGTTAATTATGACGCGGTTTCGATCCCAACCGACGCCAAAAATTACTTCGAATTTTAATGGCACAGAATTGACCCCTGTGGTGTACTTTCCACGACAGCAATACGTGCCCGTGAGGTAACGTCTGGTAAACGCCCACAGGTTACAAATATTTCATCATTTACCGATATCTGCGTACAAAGCAGATTAACACACCCAGAAATGGGTAATATACCGTGATTATATATTTATTTATGTAACATAAAATGGAAATGGTGAGAGGTCAGGTGTTGGCCACATCAGATTTTTTCAAGGTACTCCTTTTTACCTCTCGCCACTTCAGAAATCACTAGATGGCAACCACAATATTCTAAAATCATTGAGCCACATCTTTGCCAATAGGTAAAGAATTATTTATATTTCAGAACGTGCTGTGATTGGTTTGACGTCATAATCCGCAATCCGGATATAAGATTTCTTCCCGTTTAATTTACAATGTCACAGATGAGATTCGCTATTTTTGTGTTTAAGCTACTAAAAATGAAAAGTAATTATAGCACTATTATAATATGGACAAATACAAGCAAAAACTGCTCAAACAAATATAATATTTTCGATTATATGACATGACAAGATAGGTTAACCAACTTTGAATGTGGAAATTAGCCAAAGATAACATGAAATATCTGATAAAATTGTTTTAATGTATGTGAATTTCATGTAAGACACGTTTAAGGTGTATTTACTTAAAATTATGTGTTTTTTTTTTAGCTGAAGTCAGTAGAAAAAAAATAGAGAAATGAACTCGCCGTCATATCAAAATTACTACTGTACAATATACAGGCGCGGATACAAGGGGGGGGGGGTAATGGGGGTAATTACCCCCCTTGAGATTCCAGGGCTTATTTATTTGTACAAATAACATAGGCAATAATAAAGAGTATTTGGATATAAAAAAGATAAAATAAATATAATTTACAAAAATACCGCAACCTCAACCTCGAAAATTTTTTACAAGGATATGACTGTGATGAGGACACGGTAAAATCAAAACTAAAATCTGAACTGGAATTATGGCAGACTAAATATCAAAGAACACTAAAAACAGATCACACTGAGATGCCCGAATCCTATATACAACTGTACAAGTGTACATTGCCTGTAGTGAAAAATTCTTCCCTAGAATTAAACTTTGTCTGCATGTATTGTACTTTACCGATAAGCGTGGCAAGCGCTGAGCGAAGTTTTTCTGTTCTCCGAAGACTGAAATCATGGTTAAAGTCGCAAATGGGAGAAGATAGACAAAGTGGCTTAGCACTTTTACATATACATCGCGATATAGTTATTAATGTAGCAAATGTAATAATTTTAAAGAATTAGTTTTTCTAATGAGTAAACGAGATGATAAATTAAAAATATTTTTAAAGAAAGATATCAATAATAAATCGGTATTTTCTGGTACCTCCAAAACTATTCAAAATGATTTAATAGATTGCATTCATTTTGTTATAAATAAAAAAATAGACTACGAAATTATTTTTTTCTTTCTTGGCAAGTAGACGAAACTACCGATATTAGTTGTAAATCACAATTATCAGTAATTTTACGTTATGTAAATGTAAATTCCGGTAATGTGAATGTGGTAGAAAGATTCATAGGATTTTTTGACGTAAGCGCCGGACGTTCTTTCCTAAAATGTTCTGTGATCAGGCAATTTATTTTTGTACATGAAAGGGGAAAAATACGCATTTGCACATCCCTTGAAAAATGTAACTTTCAATTATACGGCATTTGACCTTGAATGAAAAAAAAATTTCGCCTGGGGCGCATTTTTTTTTTGGATACTTTGCCTAACCAAAATTTTAATGCACGAGCCGCCACTGATAATAATAAACCAAAGCCCCCCCCCCCAGGCAAAAAGTACAACCCTGAATTTTTCAAATTATATCCCCCGTTTTACCCCCCCTGAGAATGTCATCTGGATCCGCTACTGACAATATAGTGTAGATACATAAAAGTAAAAAAAGTCCTACGCTAAATGCTAGTATTGAAATATTGATGATTTTTTTTTTCTTGGATTTTGGATTTATTGTTGTAATCAATGTTCTTGGACTGTAAATTTTCTTTATTGTAATCAATATAAGAATATTACAAGTAGTATTGTTTGCAATATAATAAAGCCAGAAACATTATGTAATAAATATTTGTATTTTCCATTGTATATAATATTTGCATTAAAATTTTACTTACATTTGAAGATGCTAATGAATAAAAATTATACATCAATAGTTGTCTTAAAATACTAGTAATATTAGTTATAAAACTAACTACATAAATACTGATTACAATAAAAACATCTGTTGTGGCCAGGAAATTACCTCTCGCAACTTTCGTTTTTGGTTACGTACGTGTATAGGGCGCAACCAGTCATGTTTCAAGATTTTCTAAATTCACGTAGTTAATTTGTCACCAGAAGTGTGGAATTTACTTGTCGAGGAAAATAAACCACATGGAATTGGAAAATCACTAAATTTAGAATGAAAAAATTATGACATTTGACATCTATGTACTAGATATTTTTATGACACGGGCCTCCATATCTGCTTGTCAAGGCCAACAAAGTCACATGACTGCTCGCGCCGTATTGTACATTTCCTTTATATCTATATTCTACACCAAAAATTCCATTTATATCTATTCTTTATATTTTGATTTTTTAATTTTAAGGGAATATGCAATATACCTATAATTTTAAATATTTAACTGTTAGTACAATAAGAAATAATATAATGTATGTACTTCCCAGAAAAAATCTTCAATAATGTGTCTGGATTTTTGACACTGACATTTGTCTCTCAGTTACAAACATTTTAATTTTTCAATTGGTTTCCATGACATTATTTGGGCTGTGAGATTTATTACAACAGATTATTATTATATACCTTATATTTCTTTATCTCTAAATCTATAAAAAATAATAAAATATTTATACGTATCAGAGAAAAAATACACTTCTTTAATCCTAGCAAGAACAATTTTTTTCCAAAAGTAATATTTAGAAGATTTTTTTTTTAATTATCTGCTACTTCCGGTTTTCCAATTTTTACCAAAACCTTTTCAGCTCTTCTCAGAATGTTCAATTGAGAAATACGTAGTTAAATAGATATTAAGTATTATAGTTTTTGAGAAGTCGTCCTTTCATCATCCTCACACACACATACATACACACACATCGTAAAAATGTTAAAATCGGATTGTAGGGACCTTAAAACGTGCTTAATCTTTAAAATCTGGATATGCGATTTTTAGCATGAATCCAACACCTCTTAGCGAGAGGTAACAATTGTTAATTTTCCATTATTCAGTAAATATTCTATATTCAATAACTTGTCAGTTGGTCAATAGGTTAATTATTGGACTAATTTTTTTGTGTTTATATTTATACATGTTCTTTTTTTACAAACTCTTTATATATAAAATGCACCATGCAACATGTTTACTGTATAAATCATATCGAAAATACGGATTAATCAGGATAATGACGTCACATGGAGCTAGGGATGTTTTTGAAGACGAGGAACTTTCGACGCTTATAACTTGAGTTGTATTGCAAAGAAAAAGAAAAGAAAAAATCAGGGTAATTTTTTTTTGTTTACTTTCATTTACGGCTATATTTAAAATTTCTAAAATGACCGAATTGCCCTTCCTGCACACTACCCGTCGTGTTCTGAAATCATATTCGTCCCTTTCGCACCCTTTATCGCTCCCCTTCTAATCTCATCCCGATTTTCCATGATGTAGCTGCAGTTTCTGATTCAACCGCCCAACAATTTCCTCCGAAAGGTCTGCAAAAAATTGAAAAGGTCGGTGTGGATGCGTAAGCCATATAGGGTGGCCGCTTATACCGACATAAACCTGTATTTTATGACTTAATGTTTAAAACTGGCTTTACGACGGGGTCTCCCACCCTTCGTGGTCGCACTTTGTGCAACTTTCCGGCATTAGCATACACAGTGCTGCCATCAACGGCGCTTACAGAAATTAATTAGTTTGCTAGGAGTGCACCGCGCCATAATTAAGTTTGGAATTACTGAAAATTAGGTTTATTTATGTGCACGCAGAGAAACTTGTGTTTCAATTACCGGAGAATTTCTTCGACTGGGCTGAGACCTAAGTCGTTATCCCTTTATTGTTTTATTTTTATGCTCATATTTGCACGCTAGGATAAGTAACTGTAAACAACAACAAAAACTTGCACGTATTCATGTTCTTTTTGAAACATTTACTGCTTGATTAGGTTTACGACTTAAAAACTTTTTATTGATGCGGGTAGCAAACTTCACGGTTATTTGTTATTCTTCAATTTAATTTTCATGTACGATGCACATGACAAACTTTGTTTCTTGTTTCTTTTAATGGTTATAAATACCACACATTTTTCAAAAACACAGATGTCCTATATATAGCTTTTATATTGAAAAATATCCTAATTTTCATCATTAATGAATTCTGTCTTTGGACAGGTCTCAGCGGAAAAGCTACTTCAACACCGATCTATCCTGCGCTTCCGTCTTCCAGGTAGGGTTCGAACGATACCTACTTCGGGCATCGATACCCGATACCGCGTACTCGATACTCATATCGGATACTTCGAGTAAAGTACACATTTTTTCTTCGGTTTTGCGTTTTAACTAAATAATCGACATGTACCAACACCAACTACTATGCAATGTCACGTGATACGTGATCACATGAATATAATAATTGTGTCTGTGTGTCCGTGTGTCTGTGTGTCTGTGTGTGTGTGACAAAAGTTCCGGAAAATTTATAATTTTTTCGTATTCCTCAAGTTTACATCCAGAAGAACAAGTGATTAGATTTTGGTTATAATTTGTGAACCGGAAGTACCCTCATTTGAAGATTTGACAGTTAAATTTGATTTATTGACATTTAACGTTATTATAACTTAAAGAATATATTATTCTCTATACGATTTGATTACATTTTACTCTTCATATTCAATAGATACAGAGTTAAAGAATTTTAAATAAATTAAATTTTATAATTCAGCCAGCTATGCTAAACATTGAAACTGCTAATATATTCATATAATTCAAATTGACAGATGTCAGTATGAGTAAAAAGTAAATTAATGTGGCAGAGATGAGGATGTTGAATTAGATGTTGGGGAAAACACGGAAAGATACGGTAAGAAAATAACTACTATTACAAGTTTCTAGAAAGATACAAGAAATATAATTGCATTGGTTTGAACATGTCATGAGGAGAAATGAAGAATTATATTGGAACAAGAATGAATAGTTTAGTAATAGGATGTTGAAGAAACAGAGGAAGACCAAAGATAAGATGGAAGGACTGTATTGCGGAAGACTTGAGAGAAAAGGAACTGAATGATAACAACACGCAAAAATAGCGACCCCTAACGAATGGGAAAAGCTAAAGAAGAAGAAGATGTCAGTGTCAAGTGCAATTTGAATAGTTTTTTTATGAAATAATTTTACTGAAAATTTAGATAGATCTTTTGCAAGAAAAATTATGTATGGAATTTATACATTATACACAGGATTGACGGAAGGTATTGTGCTGGCCACAACAGATTTTTTTGTTTATTCTTCGACCCTATACCCGAAGTGCGGAATTGATACCCAAACACTATCGACTCCAAATTCTTGACTACATATTTTTAAAGTAGTATAATTTATTTTTAAAAAGAAAAAAAAGTATATACTTTGGGTTCGATACTTTTTGGGTATCGATACCGTAGCGTCCGATACCATATAAGTACTCTATATCGATACCCATGGCCGATACTTCGAACCCTACGGTTCCAGGGCCGGCGGATTGGACGGGTAAAAACCGGGGCCGGGCGATAACCCGGAGCGCCAGTTACGAAGGGCGACAAAAATCCATTCCAACTCCTTTCGTACACAGTGCATGATCATTATTACTATCACTACACTGATATTTGTAATTATGAGATTTATTGACACACACACAAGTACAGTTATTATCTGGCTGATGTGCTACGACTGCCGCAAGTAGTGTATTGATATTTAAATATTTAAATAAACAATATTGCCAACTGTATGATACACTAGTTACATAACTATAAGGCGCGAGCAGTCATGTAATATTGTTGGCCGTCACAAGCAGATATAAGGGCCCGTGTCAGAATAACAATTAGTAATTATGTACATAGATGTCAAATGTCAAAATTTTTCATTAAAAATTTCAAGATAGTTCAAGTAGTTAATTCGTCACCAGGAGTGTGGAATTTACTTGTCGAGGAAAATAAACCGCATGGAATTGGAAAATCACAAAATTTAGAATGAAAACTTATGATATTTGACATCTATGTACATAATTACTATATTTCAATCTGTCACGGTCCCTTATATCTGCTGATCAAGGCCAACGTCACATGACTGCTCGCGCCCTATTGTATATAACATTTCTTGTATACCTACACTCTACACCAAAAATTCTACTTACATCTATTCTTTATATTTAGATTTTTTATTTCAAATTCATTCTATGAAGAAATTTTGTCCTACTCTTCTAATTTTTCGAAATGTTTCCAATTCATTGTCGGGTTTGACAGTATTTTTAAAGGGTATATATATATATACAGTGTGTTAATTAAAAACCTGGCCATAGGCGTTTAACATGGGAAATCAGTTTTTCCTTGCGCAAAAGTTCCCAAATTATTTTAGGCAAAAATACTTCAAATAAATGTTGTAGAGAATTAAATTCTGCATCCAGATTAGTTATAAGATTTTATTTTCGACGTTTCATAACCGAGAAAATCAATTTCAAAGTTTTTCGAAAATTGCTGATTTATAGCGATAGCCATGAAACTCAAACAAAATTACGAACAATTGTATGACATTGACACAATGAATTAGAATTTAACTTTTTTAGAATACATAGCTGTCAACATATACAAAATAAAATAAAAATGAAAACAAGAATAATGTATTTATTTAAAAAGAAAAACAGAAAACTAGAATGAATATAATTTTATATTAAATGTTCAAATAACCCTCCATTTTGCGCTAAGCAATACCCAAGTCTATTATAAAAGCCATGTCGAACATTATGCAGCTGTCTGGCATTTATTTTTCTACATTCATTGGAAATTACAGCTTTAAGTTTTTTTAATAAAAGATTCTATTGTGGTTTTACTTGGAATTTGTCGATGTGACCACATTACACTTATTAAATCACGTATTTTTCTATAGCTTTGTCCACAGTAACACCATTTTATAATCTGAAGCTTTTCTTCATGAGAAAACTGTTCCATACTTCCAAAAAAATATGTTACTGAACGAAAATCACAAAACACAAACTTTCTTTGACAGTTAAGATGTCATACAATTGTTTGTAATTTTGTTTGACTTCCATGGCTATCGCTATAAATCAGCAATTTTCGATAAACTTTGAAATTGATTTTCTCGGTTATGAAACATCGAAAATAAAATCTTATTACTAATCTGGATGCAGAATTTAATTCTCTACAACATTTATTTGAAGTATTTTTGTCTAAAATAATTTGGGAACTTTTGCGCAAGGAAAAACTGATTTCCCATGTTAAACGCCTATGGCCAGGTTTTTAATTAACACACTACTGTACCTACAATTTTAAATATTTAACTATTAATACAATAAGAAATTATATAATGTATGTACTTCCCACAAAAAATATTCAGTAATGTCTCTGGATTTTTGACACTGACATTTATCTGTCAGTTACAAACTTTCTCATTTTTCAATTGGTCTTCATGACATTATTTGTGCTGTGAGATTTATCACAACAGATTATTATATACCTTATATTACTTTTTCTCTAAAACTATAAAAGATATAATAAAAATATTTATATGCATCAGATAGAGAATTTACTCTTTTTACCTCTCGCTAAGAGAGGTATTGCATTCATGCTAAAAATCGCATATCCAGATTTTATTGAATAAGCACGTTTTAAGGTCCCTACAATCCGATTTTAACATTTTTACGATGATGTCTGTGTGTGTGTGTGTGGATGTGTGTGTGTGTGTGTGTATGTGTGTGTGTGGGATGTTGGAAGGACGGTTACTCAAAAACTATAAGACTTAAAATTTGTTTAACAACGTATTTCCCAATCGGACATTCATGGGAAGATCTGAAAAGGTTTTGGTAATAATTGGACAACCGGAAGTAGAAGATTCTTGAAAAAAAATCTTCTAAATATTATTTTTTGAAAATTTTTCGTGGTAATATTAAAGAAAATTAAATTCTCTATCTGATACATTTAAATATTTTATTATATATTCCATAGATTTAGAGATAAAAGAAGTATAATATATAAAATAATCTGTTGTAATAAATTTGACAGCCGAAAGGATGCCATGGAAAATAGTTGACCAGTTGAACTGTTTGTAACTGACAGATAAATGTCAGTGTCAGAAATTCATAGATATTACTAAAGAGTTTTTCTGGGAAGTACATATACATTATATTATTTCTTAATGTATTAGTAGTTAAATATTTAAGATTATAGGTCTATTACATATATCCTTCAAAAATTCAGTCAATCCTGACAATGAATTGGAAACATTTCGAAAAATTAGAAGAGGACAAAATTTCTTCATATAATGAATTTAAAATTAAACAATCTAAATATAAGGAATAGATATATGTAAGTACAATGGTGTAGAATGTAGGTATACAAGAAATGTTAAATACAATAGGGCGCCTTGACAAGCAGATATGGGGACTCATGTCAGAATGATAGCTAGTAATTATGTATATAGATGTATCATAATTTCTCATTCTAAATTTAGTGATTTTCCAATTCCATATGGTTTATTTTCCTCGACAAGTAAATTCCACACTCCTGGTGACAAATTAACTACGTGTATTTAGAAAATCTTGAAATTCTGAATGAAACATACTGGCCAACAATGTAACATGACTGTTCGCGCCCTATACTTATGTAACCAAAAAAGGAAGTGGCGAGAGGTATTGTGCTGGCCACAACAGATTTTTTTACTAGCAAGAATAAAATTTATCAAAAAATAATATTTAGAAGATTTTTTTTTAAGAGTCTGCTACTTCTGGTAGTCCAATTATTACCAAAACATTTTCAGCTCTTCCCAATAATGTCCGATTGAAAAATACGTAGTTAAACAGAAAGTAAGTATTATAGTTTATAGTTTTTGAGAAATCGTCCTTCCAACCGACTCTCATACATACATACGAACACACACACACATACATCCACACACACACAGACATCATCGTAAAAATATTAAAATCAGATTGTAGGGACCTTAACACGTGCTTAATCATTAAAATCTGGATATGCTATTTTTAGCATGAATCCAATACCTCTCTTAGCGAGAGGTAAAAAGGGGCATGATTTTTACGTGCGCCTTAAAAAAGGCGTCTGCACTGGAAATTCACAAAGGTCTGGAATTGCATGGGTGTATTTAGCAATTGTAATTGTACTCAAAAATGTAAACTAATATCGGATAAGAAAATCAATAATAACAATTATGCGCAGATCTAAATAAAATTTTATAAGAATTTAAATCAAAGCTTGTATTGTATAATCTGAGTTACCAACGCAATACCTCCCGCCATTTAATTTAAAGATTAAAACTTATTAATATTATTGACAACTGTACTAAATTAAAACTTATAACTACTATAATATCAATATTATAATTTTCGTTTTAACTGAGATGAAAATACTAAATATGCATGGGAAAATAAATGATTAATTAATATTAATAACAAGCTGATGACAGAGATATTATGTGATAAACTATACTATAATTAATATAGTTTAGACTTTACAAGAAGGTCTATAAATACAAGTAGCCATTTATTTTGAGTAAGTCTCTCTTTGACAGGATAATAATTTGGCTCGTTACTGAAGTAATTTAAAATGAAACTTCTCATATCTGGAACTATTTCATGGGGATAAGAATGATTTGTATCTTCCCGCACGTTTTAATTATTAATCGCTACGCTAACTATAAAATTATACAGAAACTAATTAAGTAATTAAAGTAACTGTTGAAATTGCACGATGGTTTAATTTGATTACTGTACGTGCAAATTGGTGCACCATTTATCAAGAGTGCAACATGAAAAATGATAAGTAGCAGAAGTGTCAGAGAGACACCACTTCTTATTATTCTTACAACTCGTAATTAACTGCATTATCGTTAAATGATGATTTATTATGAGGACACCATGTTTTATCACAATTTTTTCTTCTTATCATTCGCGAAACGAATGAAATATTATCTTGGAATAGCCTTCAAATTTTATAATGAGTACAATTTCTAGAGCAACCTAACCAGATATGTGCGTCTACGTATAACCTATGATACGTAAAAAATGTCAAGAATGATCTCAAACGTAGACAATAGGTTTGTTCCAACATACAGTTTGTGTATCGTCCATGCACTATTTTTACTTCCTTGTACGTAAGTAAAGGAAGTATTGTAATTGGCGAAAAATTTCGGTTTTTAGATTTCAGCGCAAATATCCATTTTGAGCATCCCTGAATCCATTTTGACTAATTTCGTCGTGACGTCTGTACGTACGAACGTATCTCGCATAACTCATAAACGGTAAGCCGTAGAAAGTTGAAAATTTGTATTTAGGACTCCTATAACATCTAGTTGTGCACCTCCCTTTCTGGTTATTACATAATTTCCAGAAGTGGCACTTTACATGAAGCCTATAATAGATTTTAATGAAAAACTGTTTTAAAATATAATCCAATACTTTTCAAATTTGGTATACAATACTTTTATGTCAATCGAAATAACATAATAGATTTTGGTTAATTTAAGCTAACCGGAAGTGGTACATTACTTGAAGTTGTTAACAGTTTTTCTTGAATAAAATGATTTTATTTTGATTTTAGAAGTAAATGCTTCAAATAAAAGTTTTAGAGAATTAATTTCTGCGTCTAGCACATCAAGTATTATTAAATTAGCCCTTTGTATAAGCGAGATATGTAAATTTAAAAATTATATACTTTTTTGTTTTTGTAATAAAGCTTGCTATGAATTGGGACAAAAAAATAAAAATAAAATGTTCATGTCAAATTACGTTAAATACGTGCAATTTTATGATTCGTACAATAACAAATATTATATTTTTATTGTGAAATTAGTCTTATTCATTGTTGTAATCAAATATTTCTTTGTTGTAATCAAAACTCTCTTTAAAAAGAACCGGGTTAGATTATGGTCGCTATATATCTTACTGTTTTGAAGTTAAAATTAATATTTTGTAATTTATTAAAAAAAAAATCTGATGTGGCCAGCACATAACCTCTCGCCGTATATTTTACCTGGCTGTATGCATAAAGCAAAGAATATTTTTGTAAATACAAATAATATATTCATATAAATCTATGACGTATAAACTTCTTTATTATTCAATAATAGCATGTCTCAACATGAAGATATTTTACCATAAATTATGTTACAATAAATTACAAAGTAGAGTTTACCATATATAAATATTAGGCTGGTAACAGCAATTTTCAATTCGAACAACGTTGTTTACTTTCTCTTCATATTCTTCTAGTAAAAACATTAATTTTGGGCGGTCTAAAATGTATATATGGATTGTGCATCTATTCTTACATATCTTCTTTTACATTTTATTTTTTCATACATGTTATATCTAAATAACACTAATTCCCTTTAATAAAGTGACGGATAGATTGCACTCCGATTATTCTTATATCGATATGTAATTTTGTCAATATTTACAACTTACTTGAGAAGAATTTGATAGCTTTTTCGTAATTCAAAGTTACTCTAGTCTATAGTACTGGTGTACATTGTCCCATAATGTTTGAAACAAATTTAAGTCCTTCAACCTAGACTTGTCATCTCCATAATAGTCACAGATCAAGAACTAAGGGATTCTCCAAGTACATTTTTAATTCATTACTCATTATTTCTGACACTGACATTTATCTGTCAGTTACAAATAATTTAAATTATCTAAAATCTAAACTATTTTTCATGGCATTCTTTCGGCTGTCAAATTTATTACAACAGATTATTTTATATATTATACTTCTTTTATCTCTAAATCTATGGAATATATAATAAAATATTTAAATGTATCAGATAGAGAATTTAATTTTCTTTAATATTACCACGAAAAATTTTCAAAAAATAATATTTAGAAGATTTTTTTTCAAGAATCTTCTACTTCCGGTTGTCCAATTATTACCAAAACCTTTTCAGATCTTCCCATGAATGTCCGATTGGGAAATACGTTGTTAAACAAATTTTAAGTCTTATAGTTTTTGAGTAACCGTCCTTCCAACATCCCACACACACACATACACACACACACACACACACACACACATCCACACACACACACACACACACAGACATCATCGTAAAAATGTTAAAATCGGATTGTAGGGACCTTAAAACGTGCTTATTCAATACAATCTGGATATGCGATTTTTAGCATGAATGCAATACCTCTCTTAGCGAGAGGTAATATGTATAGTTTAACAATGGTACAAGGAAGTCGTGTGGTGTCCACATCAGATTTTTTACGTATGCGCTAATAAAGTTGGTACTAGTTTGAACTGGTTCAGAACTATGTTGTGTTGGAACGGTGCAGAACAGTAATTTGTACTTTATAGTCCAAAATTCAAATGTCGTAATATCTCACATTTAAAAAAAAATCTGTTGTGGCCAGCACAATACCTCTCGCCACTTCCGTTTTCAGTTACATAAGTAGGGCACCAGCAGTCATGTGACATTGTTGACTTTGTCAGAATTTTGCTTTAAAAATTTCAAGATTTTCTAAATTCTCGTATTTAATTTGTCACCAGGAGTGTGGAATTTATTTGTCGAGGAAATAAACCACATGGAATTGGAAAACCACAAAATTTAGAATGAAAAATTATAATATTTGACATCTATGTACATAATTACTAGCTATCATTCTGGCACGGGCCCCCATATCTGCTTCTCAAGGCCAACAAAGTCACATGACTGCTCGCGCCCTATTGTATTTAACATTTCTTCTATACTATAATTAATGTGGACCCCACTAAATGTTTAAATCGTAGAAAGAGATAGGAAGGCCCTGGGTTCAAGTCCCAGCGAGGTCCATGAATTTTTCACAATTTCTTTCTTCCTTTATATTGGCACATCCAGCAATGGGTAATATGCCGTGATGAAATATTTATTTATTTATTTATTTATTTTTCTTTATTTAATTTCTCCTCGACTTACTATAGCCCATTTCTACGATTTATTTCTTCTATACCTACACACTACACCAAAAATTCTACATATATTTATTCGGCCAAACGTTATTCGAAGATCCGGATGAGCGAACATGGAAAATTTCAAGATTTTGGAGGAGAGCAGAATTACTCCAAGCATATGTTTCTTGAAGTGTTACGTATCAGGGATGATTGCAATAACATCAATGCAAGAACTGATATTCAAGGACTTAACAGAGTATGTTTTGGTGTATTGGAAAAGTTGAAAAAGGAAAAGGCAAATTTCAGGCCAAACTGAGGTTCAATAATTTTATTACATTTTATTTAAATTCCTACAACTTTCTACATTATTATTGGTGTACAGACGGCCAATAGGAGTCCGTTTCAATGATGTCACCAAAATCCTTACACATGATATTTCCGGCTATTTTCCGTATTATTCGGTTGTCGTTTTTTAGAGAAAATGAATATATGTATGGGTGTATGCTCTTTGAATTTTTTGGTACGATGTTTAATAAATTAAATGAATGTAAATGTATTTTGTGTACATAAATTATAACATTTTAATTTTTCAATTGGTTTCCATTGCATTATTTGGATTATGAGATTTATTACAACACATTATTTTATATATTATATTATAATAAAATATTTGAATGTATGAGATAGAGAATTTAATCGTCTTGTTCAATTGCTACCAAAACCTTTTCAAGTCTTCCCATTAATGTCCGATTGAGAAATACGTAGTTAAACAGATAGATATTAAGTCTTATAGTTGTTGAGAAATCGTCCTTCCAACATCCACACACACACGCACGACGCACACAGACATCATCGTAAAAATGTTAAAATCAGATTGTAGGGACCTTAAAACGTCTTTATTCATTAAAATCTGGATATGCGATTTTTAACATGAATTCAATACCTCTCTTAGCGCTGGTAAAAATGGAAAGTAAATATTCTGTTCTGAGCTTTTCTCTCATTAATTTGTGTTAATTTTAAATCTGGCAGTGGCCTACCTACCTAATTCTTTAATTTATCTTCTAAAGGAAGTCCATTATAGTTCGTTTTTAATAAAACATTGCCATATTAATTTATTTGGGATTTGTCGTACCGCGAAACAATGCTCACAACAAGATATTCATTTTAAAACCGAGCTGAAGCCGAAAAATATGTTCGTCCACATAACGCTTACAATGTATGGCTAGGCCAAGCTAGTCACACAAACATTACGTCACGTTGTCATAGCAATGCGGGCCGCAGTCGATTGAGCGGCCAAGGCGTCAGCGCAGTGATCCATGTCGCGTCTGGTTTAAGTATTTTGTATTGAATTATTTAGTAACTACTAACATTACATTAGAACCGCTTTATGTTTTAATATAAGATTAAAATATATTCATTTATTATATCAAATAAAAAGTTATGTTCACCGTTTTCCGGTAGAGGGGCGTGGGACCATGCGGCCTCATTAACAACCCGCCCCTGGTACATCAATAAAACTAATTTCTTGCGCGAAATTAACCGAAGTGAAATTCGCCCATCTTGTGTTTGATGTTTATGGTTGTAATAATTCTGGTAGTTAGTGAACAAGAGTATCAAAATAATTTGAAGTGGAAAGGAAAATCACATTGTGAGGCTATTTGCATGTCCGAGAGAAATCGAGAGACGCAATTAGGCCCTTTCCGGCCTTATTAATCCACTAGGCACTAGGCGCTGGAATAGTCCATTAACTTCGCAGAGAGCAGGATTAACACAATGAGTTCACTTTTCCTTCTGACATTAAAAGGTTTTATTTCTGTCGTTATCAAATCATAAGGATGATATTTTGTCAACATAAATAACGAACAATACGGACTGTTTAATGTGCAAATAAAGTTCTACGTCTTGTTTTATTTTATAAGCTATGTTACTGGTGTTAATGTATATGTAGTAATTTTTTATTTGATTTACTTAATTTCATTTTCATGTTGTTATATCTAACCGATAAATTTTACAGAAATGATACTGTTGCTTGGAATGCTGACTCACTGCAAACCTATTTTATTGACAAACTATAAGCATATACTGGGGACTTATGAAATTGACGTCATAGACACATCCTCCGGTCTTAGAAGAAGACAACAAGCTTGAAGAGAAAGATAACTGAGTATTACAATGGCCTCTTTTTTGCGCACAAATAACTATTATCAGCGTTTGAGTGACGCTGAAATATGACTAAATTTTTATTTTTACATAATATACTAGACAAAAAAATAAACTAACCGTATTTTTACCTCTCGCTATATCGTAGGTAAGAGTGTAATGTTGTCGGTCCAAAAATTCGAAAGTGAGTTTTCAGTGAATAAGCACGAATTAGGGTCCCCACAACAAGTGTTTACTATTTTTACTATTATGTGTGCGTGTGTGTATGTATGGTGTGTGTGTGTGTGTGTGTGTGTGACGATTTTTTCTTCCACGATATCAAACTTCCAAAAATTTTCTATTTTCCGTATTTAAACTTTCTTATAAAGGTTGATTAGATTTTGGGTAATATTGGACAACCGGAAGAGATACTTTACTTGAAGCCCATAACAATTTTTAATGAAAATGAATAAACCGGAAGTGATATTTTACTTGAAGTTCTGAACAGATTTTCGTGAAAAATATATTATGATATAACCCAAAACTTTACAAATTTAGTATTTAGGATTTTTTTATTAATGAAAATGACATATTAGATTATTTTCTAAAATTGATAAACCGGAGGTGGTACTTTATTGGAAGCTCTAAACAGATTTTCTTCAAATAAAAAATCGTATATAATTTGATTAGATTTAGACTATATATGATAAACAGGAAGCCGGCCGTAATTTGGAGCTCTTAATAGATTTTCGAGGAAAAACAACAAAATAAATCCCAAATATCGTATTATAGATTTTTCTATACTGTTCAGTATTTTTTAGTTATTTTCTTCGGATTATATTAATTATATTTTATCAATATGTTATAGTTGGCTTTGGTACACAAGTCGAAAAAAGTGGTTTAATATGCTTTCTGAGGTATATAAATTGAAAAAATGAGAAAAACTGAAGAAAAAAATATTAAAAATATTTTCAACCTAGGTTCTCATTTAAAAAAAATCTGTTGTGGTCAGCACAATACCTTCCGTCATTCTCGTGTATAATGTATAAATTCCATAATTTTTCTTACAAAAGTTTCTAAATTTCCAGTAAAATTATTTCATAAACAAACTATTCAAATTGCACTTGACACTGGCATCTTCTTCTTCTTTAGCTTTTCCCATTCGTTAGGGGTCGCTATTTTTGCATGTCGTTCTCATTCAGTTCCTTTTCTCTCAAATCTTCCACAATACAGTCCTTCCATCTTATCTTTGGTCTTCCTCTGTTGTTTAACGTCCTATTACTAAACTATTCATTCTTGTTCCAATATAATTCTTCATTTCTACTCATGACATGTTCAAACCAATGTAATCGTCTTTCTTGTATCTTTCTAAAAACTTGTAACACTAGAGTTACCGTATCTTTCCGTGTTTTCCCCAACATCTAATTCAACATCCTCATCTCTGCCACATTAATTTACTTTTTATTGATACTGACATCTGTCAATTTGAATTATATGAATATATTACTAGTTCCCAAGTTTGGCATAGCTGGCTGAATAATAAAATTTAATATCTTTAAAATTCTTTAACTCTGTATCTACTTCCGGTTGACCAATTATAACCAAAATCTAATCAGTTGTTCTTCTGGATGTAAACTTGAGGAATACGAAAAAATTATAATTTTTGGAATCGTGGTATTGAAGTTATGGAATCCGGAACTTTTGTCACACACACACAGACACACATACATACAGACATCATCGTAAAAATGGTAAAATCGTATTATATGGACCCTAAAACGTGCTTATTCAGTAAAAACTCATCATTGAATTTTTTGACCAAAGACAATACCTTCCTTACCTAAAGGTGACGGAAGGTAAAAAGTGCTATGTTTGAAGAGTTATTAAGTTTTCAAAAAAATTAATTACGCCATTTTATTCTATGTAAAAAACGGTACAAAATCTGTCTAAATAATTTTTCTCTAACTATCATACTAAAATGAGACACCTGTACTCATCAATGCATTGTAAAAATACTTGTGAAAGATTCACTATACGCAAAAGGTCCCAGATTTAAATCCGTGATTTTTTCAGAAAATCTTCGTTAATTAAAATTCTCTATGATCCGATATGCCTATTTCTACGATTTAAACAATAATATTAGATCAAAAATAATTATTAACAAATTAATATTACTAAAAATTAATAGCATCTGTTCCCTAGCAATTTCGCATTTATATGATAACTGAAATGAAGACAGCTAGTTTCTATAAATCTACTGCAAGTCAGAATGCGTATGTTAACAAGACCGTTGACATACAATTATTACATAAACATTTAGATTAATATCACACATTTCTGACCATCTGTGTTCATAACCCATTACACACCACACAACTGCATGACACAGTACTTCACATAGCACTAAATACTCCCTAACTGCATATACGGGTATCTGTACTCATCTATATAAACAATTACCGTAATAACACATCTCATTTCCACATGTGTTACATATTATGCTCATCTAACATCCCATCTATTCCTGCAATTCGGTAGTATATAGTATGTTCTCCATGTTGCGACTATGTGTTCTCTATGTTGGGTATATGTAGCTATCTAGTGACCGAGTACCTTAGTACGAGTATCTCGGACAGCTACACTGTTCGTGTCCGGCGTGACACAGCAATGTTGGACACGGCAGGAACTCGGGAACTAACCTGCCTCACCAAAAGGAGCGAAGATTAATGATGAGGGAAAACGGAGGCTGCAGAAAAAAAGAATAGGGTAGAAGGTAAAAAATGATGAGTAAATAGGTGAAATGATGACGAAATAATTTAATGAGACAAGTAAATATAGAAAAAGGTTAAGGGTGGAATTTATAGGACAAATTAGGGCTTTGTCGCAGAATTTATCAAAATATAACTGTTCTGAAACTTATTTTTAGAGTACTTAACATTGTTTTTTAACATTCAGCGGTCAATCATATTATATTAATTAATAATAATTCATGATTTATACTTCCTTGTACGTAAGTAAACGAAGTATTGTAATCGCGAAAAATTTCGGTTTTCAGATTTCAGCAGAAATATCCATTTTGATCATCCCTGAATCCATTTTGACTAATTTCGTCGTGACGTCTGTACGTACGTACGTATCTCGCATAACTCAAAAACGGTAAGCCGTAGAAAGTTAAAATTTTGTATTTAGGACTCCTATAACATGTAGTTGTGCACCTCCCTTTCTGGTTATTACACAATTTCCAGAAGTGGCACTTTACATGAAGCCTATAATAGACTTTAATGAAAAACTGTTTTAAAATATAATCCGAAACTTTTCAAATTTGGTATACAAGACTTTTATGTCAATCGAAATAACATAATAGATTTTGGTTAAAATAGGCTAACCGGAAGTGATACATTACCTACTTGAAGTTGTTAACAGTTTTTCTTGAATAAAATGATTTTATTTTGATTTAAAAATAAATGCTTCAAATAAAAGTTTTAAAGAATTAATTTCTGCGTGTAGCACATCAAGTATTATTAAATTAGCCTTTTGTATAAGCGAGATATATAAATTTAAAAATTATGTACTTTTTTGTTTTTGTAATAAAGCTTGCTATGGATTAGGACAAAAACATAAAAAAATGTTCATGTCAAATAACGTTAAATACGTGCAATTTTATGATTCGTACAATAACAAAAAATATTATATTTTTATTGTGAAATTAGTCATATTCATTGTTGTAATCAAATATTTCTTTGTTGTAATCAAAACTCTCATTAAAAAGAATCGGGTTAGATAAATGTTAATTTAAGAATGATAGTAGTAAATGAATTATTTTTTGTTCTATATCAAAATATTTCTCGGACTTGGCTTAAGCCTGTCAATATTTTGTAATTTAATTATTAAAAAAATATGTATAGTTTAATAATCGTACAAGGAAGTCGTGTGGTGTCCACATCAGATTTTTTAAATAATTGATCAATCTATCGGATTATTTTAATAAAATTAATACATATAAAATAACGTCCAAAATTTTTTGTACACCTTATATATACGGTAAAAAAAGTAAAATACAACTAAAACATTTAACTGAGAATATTTGGTACAGGGCAAATTATTTAAAATTAAATTTATTAATATAATATTTAATAAGTCTTATGTGGCCAGCACATTACCTTCCGTCTGTTCTATGTATTTTGTACAAATTCCACACAGAAAGTTTTTTGCAAAAAAAAAAATCTATATTTCTAGTACATTACCTTCTATTATTTCAATGTATTTTGTACAATTCCATACACAAAGCTTCTAGCAAAATTTTATAAATTTCCAGTATAATTATAACACAAACATACATGTCATTTGTAAAGTCCGTAGAGTACTAGAATACCGCGATTTACCGCCATTTTGGCTCAAAATTTAAGCGCCAATTCGACGAAAAATAGGTTTATCATTATAAAAATAAAAAAATTCCACGTAAAATATTTATTAATTGTATATTATAATTACAAAATACAAAATTATTTACTTTACCGAACAATAAATATGTACGAAAACAATCCAACCTCACAATCGACAAATCAGTTCTTCTATAAAGTTACACCATATTTTTCTTTTACCTAGTAGTCTAAATAGTCGAAAATCCTTTTCAAATCTTTTCTTGCAACAAGAAAACATTTTTAAATAAAGTTGTAAGTGATAAGACACACCAACAGTTTGCCATTTTGGCTCCAAATTGCTAATACACAGTCCTAATGAATCGCACTTATATAGTTTGGCTCACGAAAGATGACAATTCAAGGTCATTTATTAACGGTATGGTATAATATTACTATAAGCTCGTGCCAAATAGAAATGACCTGCGCGTAATAGTATATTACGCACCATGAACTGTAAGTGACAGTTCTTAGGTCGCGAATGTTTAGGAAATCTAGACCCTACTGGTGTCGAAGTCGATTTCCCAAACTACATTCTCGACCTAAAAACTGTCACTTACAGTTCATGGTACGTAATATACTATTACGCGCAGGTCATTTCTATTTGGCATGAGCTATATAGTAGATAACTTCACTGCATTTCGTATACATAGACGTGCAGCATGAAATATTTAAGGATACATTTTAAATGAAAAAATAAGTGTAATTTATTTGAAAATTATGTTTCTTTTTAAATAATGCCTTTCTCAAAGATTTATGCTCTTCACCCTATGTATTTGCAAAACCCGAGAACATAGAAAAAACCATAGAATAATAATTTGATTTAAATGTCAACGTCACTGGGTAACTATTAGGACAGAAGGCAGTGCAGTATATAATTAGATAACTGTAACTCTACGACATACGTCATTATTATTTGTAATGTGTTAGAAAGTAATGTCACCATTTACGTATATCTGTCACACAACATAAACTTTATAGACATACGTCAAATAATCTTTCTCTTTCTAACATGAAATGTTGCTAAGCTACTACCATGGGCGTCCGCAGAAATTTATCTAAGGGGGGGGGGCAAAATTTTAATTGTAGAAGATAAAAGAGATATTTTTCATTTTATATATAATTAATGTCTCCACCTTCCCTCTGCTTGGGGATCACTGGTGTATATTAGTTTAAAATATATTTTTATCGGAAAGAAATGTATTATTGATTAGCTATATTCATTATTTTATTATCTATTGTTGTAATCAAGCTTCTAATCATAATTATTTACAAAAAAAAACAAATTTCTGCGAAATTTATATTGAATTAATAACCTCAGACATGCTTGACGTTTGATACAGCATGGCGGCTTAGCTCTATTTCAAATGAACTTTACATGTGTATTACAGAGAAGGAGATAAAATAGTATTTAATATATGGATTATCAGCTTTTCCAAGGGGGGGGGCAAGTGCCCCCCCCCCTTGCCCCCCTCTGTGGACGCCCATGGCTACTACTGTATAAAGTGCTGTGTATTCTTTCTTCGAACAAGTGACCGTGAATTTTCATCTTTCGTGAACCAAAGTATATCTTTCAATTAGAAGTTTCTTAATATAGTAGCTGTTTCCATGGTTGCTTCATAAATTCGTATAGAGAATAAAATATTCTTTAATATTTATAATAACATTAAATGTGAAAAATCATATTTAACAGTGTTTTCGAGAAGAACTGTTCGCAATTGTCCTTTATTGTGCATTTATTATTAAACATAGAGTTAACAGAATATGTCTATACATATCATATGTATAAAAAAAATTACAGTTAGAATTTTATTATTTAATAGAACTTTCTCATTTCTTGTCAGGTGTAGCAGTAATATCCCAGGTATTGAATTTCCAGAGAATGTGAAACTAAACGCAATACCTGCAGCGTAGTGAATAATTTTATGGTTTTATGGCTACAGCTGCAGAATTCGCAATACAACAGTCGCCTGTCCCAAGCATGACGGTACAAAATCGTAACGATTTTCTATGGCTATTCAAGAAATTCTGCCATTATACTGTGACTCTCGCAGCAGGTTGCAATACGGAATGATTTGTTGATTGTAAAAGTTGAATTTTTCTAGATGTCATGGTATAATTTAAAGAAATTTTGCTGATAAAATACTTTATAGTCAGAAAAATTAACTCTGTCGGGTCCAGCAATAAAACTATTGATATCGTAATAAGAACAAAGCGGCATATCGCTCACTCCTTGCTTTATAACATTGAATGCCAGCGGGCCACTATTTGCGCCGCTCTGTTGAAATGAAGATATACTCTGTATAGTAAAATACTCTGAATGTTCCTTAACATAAATGTTATTTTTGCTTGAAATAATTTCATATGATAATGGAAACTGTAATACTAAAAATTATTTCAAACAAAAATAGTATTTATGTCAAGAAAACAGTAAGATTATTTTACTATATAGAGCACTCAGATCAGGTAGAACTACCATGCAATACATGTCTTCATTCCAGCAGAGCGGAGCAAATAATGACTCGTTGGCATCCAATGTATAATACAAGCAGTGGGACTTTGTCATAATTAAGATATTTATAGTCGATTTTTCTGACTATATATAGTATAGATCAGTGGTGCTCAAGTGGTGGGCACTTGTGGCCCTTTTATGATTTTTGGGTGGCCTTTATGAAATCAAAAAAAATCTGTTGTGGCCATCACAATACCTCTCGTGCCCTATCCATTGTGGTATATATAAGTATTGTATTATTTTATTTTATTTTATTTACGTATTTTGTATAATTTTAAATTCATTTTATGAGCAAGTTTTCTGCATTTCTTCTAAATTTTTGAGGTTTTTCTATTTCATTAACGGGATTGGCGGTATTTCTGAAGGGTTCATGTAATATATCTATTATTTTAAATGTATAATTAATAATACAATAACAAATATTAAATATCGTTCCCACAACAAACCTTCAGTACTATCTCTTATTTTAGACACTGACATTAGTGAAATTTATCTGTCAATTACAGACATTTTAATTTCTCAAGTAGTTACCATGGAGATGTTTGGGCTGTGAGATTTAATACAACAGATTGTTTTATAGATTATATATCTATCTTTAAATCTATAAGTAGAAGATATAATAAAAAATTTAAATGTGTCGGATAGAGAATTTTGGTTTTTAATATTTGCAATAATATAAATTTTCAAAAAATAATATTTAGAAGATTTTTGTTAAAAACTATTACTCTCGGTTGTCCAATTGTTACCAGAACCTATTCAACTTTTCCCATTACTGTTAGATTGAGGAATTCGTAGTTACATAGGTCTTTAGTCTTATAGAATTTAAGAAATCGTACCTCTAACATACAAACACATACACACATCGTAAAAATGTTATTATCGGATTCTAGGGACCTTAAAACGTGCTTATTCGCTAAAATCTGGATATGCGATTTTTGGCATGATTCCAATACCTCTCTTAGCGAGAGGTAAAAAGATATAATTTTTCTAATTTTAAAAATTATTTCTATATCTATAACCATATATAATTCTGTAGATACACTTACTAAGTACAGGTTGTCTATTCTTACGTGACAGTCCCCGCTGATGTCGTGCCAGAGAGAGAAAGTATTCGTGGGGGAAAGAGATAGATAGTACGCACGAGAAATACACTCTGATAAGTTATTGTTAAAAATAAATTTTGTTTTTTTACACATATACATACAAACATACCAGCACACTATTTACTACATATTGGTATAGAATGAAACTGAAATTTAACAAATATTATTTATGTCTGAGATGGGGTAACTTTTAAATGCTTTCATAGTTTACACCCCGTTTTGAACTTTCCCACTTTAACTACAGCAGAGTTAAGACAGAATGAGCTCCGTTCCATATTTCCCCACCGTAGTCTATCAACCATGTCAGGTAAGAGTAGACGGACTGTATATCGATCAAGAATAAAAATTATAATTTATATTATTTTTTATGTTTATAAGAGAGCGTTTATTTATACTACCTTAAACGTAATTTAATTTTTTTGTTTAATTACGACAGATATAAAAAAAAAACTTAAATTATAGAAACAATAATTTGATTCTCGCTTCTCTAAATTTACAGCCGAAGAGAAGAGTATAAAATTCTTTACTAATCTATTTTCATTAACTGAACAGCAAATAAAACAATGATACTGAGTTGCAGTTAGAAATAATGGATATTAAATTTAATTTCATGCTGAATTCAAATTTTTAAACCGCGTTATCGTATCAGATCAGCGTAGTACGGATGAATGGATCTGGGATTGCATTATTTTAAATTTTAAAACGAAAATTGTGGATTTAATGGCAATCTATCGAATAAGTTCCAAATGAAACTTGATCAGTGCTGTAAATGCAATGATTGAAACATTTTTAAATTAATGAGATAGGAGCAAATGCGCTAAAATTATTTACAGTGGGTGGGGGGTTAAAACATAGTTACGCCCCTTCTATATTTTCTCTAAGTGGGGGGGGACAAACACCCTCTTTGCTCCCCTTAGTCGGCGACTATGTTCCTACCCTACCTTTTGTAGGGTAAAAGCCTCTATGGGCTGGACTAAAACAATAACCACATAATTTTTACCACGATTCGTTATTGTATTGTTATAATTAATAATATTAAAGGCACATTTTGTAGCCCAGATTTAAAAGTTGTATCTTATAGACAAAAAAAAAACATATGTTCTAAATTAAATCAGACATTATTTCATCCAATAGAAATACACCTATACGCAGTTAACCAATGAAACGAATCGGTTTTAATTAGCAAACCTACGTATTAAGAACGGGCATGCGCAATATTATTCTTCTACTTTGCGATAATTTATTGTATATTATGTAAATATTAACTATCATATTAGGATTATTTTGACTTATGCATGGAAGATCCGTAAATGTTTAACATTATTAAATAACTTTAAGGCGGTTGTTCCAAGTTCAGATAAAGTAGCAGTTTACTATCTATTAGATAAATTTATTCTACCATCTTAACTAGAAAATAAGATTATTGGGTTGCTTCATGATTTTTTATTCTCCGGATAGCTAACTGGCAGATTGCTATCAGAAAGATTAAAATTGTGTTAGGGTAGAGTTATTTTTGAAAAGTTGGCAACTGTCAGAATTTTAATAGAAATTTGGGTTCTTTTTCGCTTGTCTGTGTTTTAGTGCAGTTGTAGTTTAAACCACAGTTTGAACGTTTAGAAAAAATGATAAATACGACTTGCAAAAATGAGTGGTGAAAATTATAGATATAGAGAAAGGGCAGTTTATTTTACTACCACGGAAATAACTAATTTAATTAAATTAGTTGACAAATATAAAAATATAGGGACGACAGATTCCGTACCTGGAATTAGAAAATTATTTTAGTTGTAGTTGTGGCTAGTATCCACGATATACACCCTGCTGCATTAAAATCGTATAGCTATCAACAACTGGCATATCGAAGGTACAGCATGATCCGTAATTCAGAAAAACTAATGTAGACAAATAAGTGTTTATTTCCCAAATTATGCTTCCTTTAAACTTACCAAATAGATAAGATCAATATTTGGTCTTTAATTTTATCTAACAAATAAAGAACTGTATTCTTTGACATTCGAAACTCTGAATCATCCCATTTTTCGAAATTATTACATCGTTCCCGTACTGTATACTGTTTTCGAAAATTAATATTATCAAAAATAAAATCCAATACTTCATCTTCACCGTTGTACTGATTTATTATAATAATTATTAATATTAACAAACAACTTAATATATCATCAAAACAACACAAACGTTCCATAAGGTGCGTGAAGTTAGCACCAAGATATAGGGTACTAATTTTTAAATTGTTACTATGATTTAGTACCCAATTGGTACCAATTAGTACCCACAAAAAAACTTTTGTTTTTTACTCTGCGTAGGAGTTATTTATTGTTTAATTATTTTGGTGCCAACTTCACGCTAGCACCACAACATAATTTTTTAAAAAAAATAATTATACGAAAATTTAGTACCCAATTGGTACCTTTAGGTACCCAAAAATTTGTTTCCAAAATGTTTATGGTAAATAAGTTATTGCATATTAAATATTATTGGTGCCAACTTCACGCTAGCACCAAAGTATTTATTTAAACCAAATTTTCTTTAATTAAAATTTAGTACCCAAATAGTACTAATTAGTACCCATGATAGTATAATGCTATTGTTTAGATTAAATAAGTTATTACATTTTACTTTTTTTGGACCGTGAAGTTAGCACCAATCATATTAAAATAAAACGTTTTCGAATTTTATTTTTATATAGGGATTTAGTACTTTTTAGGTACCTCTCATAAATGTAAAATTTATTTCGTTATTTTTTATGTAACACAAATTATAACACTTTACTTTTTCTGTGCGAGAAGCCAGGCACCACGCATATGAAAATAATGCATTTTACAAATTAATTTTTATGTATAGATTTAGTACTATTTAGGTACCTCTCATAAATGTAAAATTTATTTTGTTATTGTTTATATAGCACAAATTATAACACTTTACTTTTTCTGTGCGTGAAGCTAGCACCACACATATTAAAATAATTCGCTTTTCAAATTAATTTTTATGTACAGATTTAGTACTATTTAGGTACCGCTCATAAATGTACAATTAATTCTGTTATTGTATATATAGCACAAATTATAACACTTTACTTTTTCTGTGCGTGAAGCTAGCACCACACATATTAAAATAATTCGCTTTTCAAATTAATCTTTATGTGCAGATTTAGTAATATTTAGGTACCTCTCATAAATGTAAAATTTATTTTGTTATTGTTTATATAGCACAAATTATAACACTTTACTTTTTCTGTGCGTGAAGCTATCACCGCACATGTTAAAATAATTCGCTTTTCAAATTATTTTTTATGCACAGACTTAGTACTATTTAGGTACCTCTCATAAATGTAAAATTAATTTTGTTTTTGTTTATATAGCACAATTTATAACACTTAACTTTTTCTGTGCCAGAAGCCAGCACCACGCATATGAAAATAATGCATTTTACAAATTAATTTTTATGTATAGATTTAGTACTATTTAGGTACCTCTCATAAATGTAAAATTAATTTTGTTATTGTTTATATAGCACAAATTATAACACTTTACTTTTTCTGTGCGTGAAGCTATCACCGCACATATTAAAATAATTCGCTTTTCAATTTAATTTTGGATACATATTTAGTGTTATTTAGGTACTTCTTATAAATGTAAAATTAATTTTGTTATTGTTTATATAGCACAAATTATAACACTTAACTTTTTCTGTGCCAGAAGCCAGCACCACGCATATGAAAATAATGCATTTTACAATTTAATTTTTGTATACATATTTACATATGATAATTGTAAAATATATTTTGTTATTGTTCATATAGCATAAATTACTACACTTTACTTTTTCTGCTATATAAACAATAGCAAAATTAATTTTACATTTACGTTTACGAGAGGTACCTAACTAATTCTGTATATAAAAATTAATATGCGTGGTGTTGCGTTCACTTAGTGGCATATTTCTAATATGTTAAAAACAAAATTACTCTTGAATTGTCCTTTCGGATATATGCAGACAACTGCATTACAATAAGTAAAACCTAACGAATGAACAGTACTGGTGAATCTGTCACATCCAGTTGTTCATTAGTAGGTAATGTTTTTCTTGGTATTGACGGCTTTTCTAATTTCAAAATTTTCTAAGAAATTCATCCTTACTCCCTTTGACCTGATGGATAATTTTGAATTCCCCATTGGTTATGGCCTGATATAATGAAATGGTCGGCAAAACCCGTATTGGAAGTATATTTATTCATAGTATTTATATGTTCATTCATCCGAAACTTGAAAGATCTGCCGATTTGACCAATGTATATTGCATCCCTGTCATTACACTGAATTTCGTATATACCTGTTAAGTCGTCTTTTTTCGGATTTTCTTTATTATTGACTAGTAATTTACCCAAATTAGTTTTGTTCACTTACATGTTAAATTCAAGTTTCTTTAGATTCTTACCTATTTATCAGAAATATTGGATATGTAATTTAGTTTAAGACTGATTAAGTACTAAATCTGTAAATCTGTATTTTGAAAAAAAAAACGTATTATTTTAATATGCGCGGTGCTGCGTTCACGCTTAGAAAAAGAAAAGTGTTATAAATTGTGCTATATAAACAAAAACAAAATTAATTTTACATTTATAAGAAGTACCTAAATAACACTAAATATGTATACAAAAATTAAATTGAAAAGCGAATTATTTTAAAATGTGTGGTGCTAGGTTCAGGAACAGAAAAAATTAAATTGTTATAATTTGTGCTATATAAACAAAAACAAAATTAATTTTACATTTATGAGAGGTACCTAAATAGTACTAAGTCTGTGCATAAAAAATAATTTGAAAAGCGAATTATTTTAATATGTGCGGTGATAGCTTCACGCACAGAAAAAGTAAAGTGTTATAATTTGTGCTATATATACAATAACAGAATTAATTTTACATTTATGAGAGTTACCTAAATAGTACTAAATCTGTACATAAAAATTAATTTGAAAAGCGAATTATTTTAATATGTGTGGTGCTAGCTTCACGCACAGAAAAAGTAAAGTGTTATAATTTGTGCTATATAAACAATAACAAAATAAATTTTACATTTATGAGAGGTACCTAAATAGTACTAAATCCCTATATAAAAATAAAATTCGAAAACGTTTTATTTTAATATGATTGGTGCTAACTTCACGGTCCAAAAAAAGTAAAATGTAATAACTTATTTAATCTAAACAATAGCATTATACTATCATGGGTACTAATTAGTACTATTTGGGTACTAAATTTTAATAAAAGAATATTTGGTTTAAATAAATACTTTGGTGCTAGCGTGAAGTTGGCACCAATAATATTTAATATGCAATAACTTATTTACCATAAACATTTTGGAAACAAATTTTTGGGTACCTAAAGGTACCAATTGGGTACTAAATTTTCGTATAATTATTTTTTTTAAAAAATTATGTTGTGGTGCTAGCGTGAAGTTGGCACCAAAATAATTAAACAATAAATAACTCCTACGCAGAGTAAAAAACAAAAGTTTTTTTGTGGGTACTAATTGGTACCAATTGGGTACTAAATCATAGTAACAATTTAAAAATTAGTACCCTATATCTTGGTGCTAACTTCACGCACCTCGTTCCATACCATATGTTCCGTTTCTCTTCACTTCGTGTTTCCATTCGTGTGCACCCGGTACGATATTCTTTGGATAAAACTCTTCACTGGTAGTTTGACTGTTAGTTATTTTGCCGTTAACGAAAATTTATCTTACTGATAACTTTTAACCATAAGTGGAACAACGCAAACTGAAGTTATCAATAGAATAAATTTTAAGCGAATGTTTAACTATAGATGGAACAACCGGCCTTTAAACTTGTAAATGGTATTTAGAGACTTTTGAATTTAATTGCTTCAATTTTTCAACAAAAATTTGCTGTTTACTGTGAGATTTGAAAATAAATTATCACTCGCAAAGTTTGTCCTTTCGTTCTGATTCACTTGTATATGTAAATGACCATTATTATTAAAAATTATAGAGACCATTTTGTGAGCAGCAACTTAAAAATATTATCTAATGCGCGTTTACGGCCATAATAAGTTTCAACATTTTTATAATACGGTTCAGAATGTGCGTGGTGTTACTTTAATAGTTTTGGTTATTTTTGCTGTATGATATAACCATGGATCGTGGAGTTAACTAAGGTCTGGACCTTTCATTAAAACGCCTCTTCTCTAACGTGTCATTATATTTCATAATTACCAAGCAGCATACGAGATTCCATTTTACTCTTCATAATATGATGTCAGTGAAATTGCATTTCATATTACTACTCATAAATTTCTTGCTTTAAATATTTTATGCATGCATTTTCTTTATACGAGAATATATTATTTTATTATTTGTAAATTTTTCATTAAGTTTAATATGTTTTCTAATAAAACTCCACTGCTCCTACCTATGTCTTCTTCATGATTTATGAATATTAAATATCCTTGAACTTTTATTACATTTCTTACAAATATATTTGAATAATTATCACATTTTTATTATACTCGCATCGAATCATATTTTTATTTTGTAATAAATAAAATCTTCGGAAAAATAATTTCTAAATCTTTGTGGCTCTGACAACACCGGGGCTAATTTAGGCCTAGGGCCCTAAGTAATTGGGGTCGATTTTTTTAAAATTTTCTATATATATAGCCATGGAATTGAGACAAAATAAATAACAAATGTCTAACGGTTTATCTGTATTTTATTTTTAATAGGAATTATTTCTAATTTCTGTCCCAGTTAACAATTATCTTTTCATTTATGTTATATTTGATCATTTGTTGCAGTTCCATGGCTATAGCTATTTTTGGGGTGATTTTCAACATTTACATAGGTACCTAATTTCTGTCGTTACAAAGCGCACAAAATTAATTTTGTTTATTGATTCAGATAAAGAATTTTATGCCCCACAGCTTTTCTTTGAAGCTTTTTACCTTCCATCACCATTAGGTAAGGAAGATATTGTCGATAGTGAGTTTCTAATGAATAAACATGTTTTGGGGTCCCTAGAGTACCAATTTATTTTTACGATAATGTCTGTATATGTGTGTTCGTCTGTATGTGTATGTGACGATCCTTTCGGATCGCATAACTCCAATGCCACGATTCCAACAATTATATTTTTTCCGTATTCCTCAAGTTTCGTTCCGCATGTCATAATTAATAATAATAATTTATTTTATTTTCAGAGACAATACAGTATAGATACGTCAGGTAAAACTGTACAATAGTATAATCAATTATAGATTTTGGTTATAATTCGTCTACCGAACCGGAAGTGCCCTCATTTGCAACGTTGAACAATTTTTCTTGAAAAAAAAGCAATTAAATATCATTTATTGACATTTAATGTTATTATAACTTAAAGAATATGTTATTCTCTATACGCTTGGATTGCATTTTATTCTTCATATTCAATAGATATAGAGTTAAAGAATTATAAAGATATTAAATTTCATAAATCAACCAGCTATTCTAACCATGGAAACACGGAAAGTGGCAGAGACTAGGATATTGAGATAGATGTTGCGGAAGACACGGAAAGACAGGGTAAGGAATGAAAGGTAAGGGAAATGACTCGAGTGATAAAGTTTCTAGAAAGTTACAAAAGAGACGATTACATTGGTATGAACATGTCATGAGGAAAGATGAAGAATATATTGGAAGAAGAATGAATAGCTTAGTAATAGAAAGTTGAAGAAACTAAGGAAGATCAAAGATAAGATGGAAGGACTGTATCGCGGAAGACTTAGAGAAAAGGAACTGAATGAGGACGACACGTAAAACATAAATGAATGGAAGAAGAAAATAAAATACAGCGACTTATAAAGATTTAGAAAAGCTAAAGAAGACGATGTCAGTTCCATGTGCAATTTGTATTGTTTGTTTATGAAATAATTTTACTGGAAATATAGGATCTTTTGCGAAAAAAAATATGTATGGAACTTGTACATAATACCTTTGAGTATATCATTCATTAAATTGTAAACCAATAAGAATGCGTGATTTTCCTAAGTTACCACGTATTACAGCGGTTATTATTAAGTAACCATGGTGAACGAATATACGAACCTTTGTATATTCGAATATACCTACCTTCGTATATTCACTTATAGGTGCGTTTGGTTATTTTGTTCTCTGTACTCAGAACTGGCAATGTCATTTTTAATTATATTTACGGACATAATCTTTTTCATTCGAACACAGTATCGAGTATATAAATGAATCTGTAGTTAGACTTTGACGAGGAAAATCGTGCTTTGTATGTTATAAGTAGACATCTAAAATTTCACTGACAGCTCCAAGTGCACCGAAACAAATAATTGAACGTATCTATTATTTGACAGCAAGACATTATTGAAGTAAAAATTTGACAAATAAACAAATACTCATTTGTATCAAGTCTAGACACTGCACTGTTGCAGGTTTATTTGAAATATAAACATTTCTTTTGAAATACGAGGAATTCAATGTAATATTACATACTACTACAACTATATTTAAAAATATAGGTTAATTACCATACAGTTTGACGTTTCTGTCAAAATAAAATAGACCACAGGTCACGTTAAATTTACTATTTACTTTTTAATTCATATTTTTATTCATGATATAGTCTACCTGTATACAACTCGACAATAGAAAATTCTCGACATACTCAACGAGTTGCCTATTGGAAATACCACTCG
Organism: Harpalus rufipes; assembly: GCA_951394225.1. Taxonomy (NCBI): domain Eukaryota; kingdom Metazoa; phylum Arthropoda; class Insecta; order Coleoptera; family Carabidae; genus Harpalus; species Harpalus rufipes. The sequence goes on from OX596279.1 coordinate 49,228,911, forward strand.
ACCTTTGGTCTCGTGGTGTTTCCAGGCAACACGTTTCGTATAATCGAGAATTTTCAATCGTCTTGTTGTATAATATATGAATATATAATACAATACAAGAATGGCAACGTAATGTATTTAGATTAAATATTTCGAGAGAAGGTGCCATCTATTCCTCCGTATACGAATTATTTCTGAGTTAGTTCAAAAAATACATAATAGGTGGATGTTGCACAGTGTTGCCACGTAGCTAGAACAACAAGATAAGATTTTAAAAAGGTTTTTAAGTTTCCTACTGTAAAACAAGTATACATGTACATTGAAGATTCAAAATATATTATCTGGTTATTAGGAAACAATATTTTTGAATAATTGATTATTGAATACCTCTAACAAATACTATTTGGCAATGCTGTCAGCACGATTTACCGTAGTTCATAGTTTTGTGGTAGGAGTCACTAGCTATCTATAATAATTTTGTGAATAAAAAGAGACAGATATAGTATCTTGCTAGTGCTAGGCCATATGCGTTGCCGTTCTTATATGTATTATATATTAAAAGATAATACACAGGATACACGGAAGATAATTGCTGGCCACATCAGATTTTTACCTAAAACAATTAGGGAAGCAGAAAATTTCGAAAGTATGATTTTACATGTTAAAGTCCTATGTTCGGCTGTGCCGGTCACCTCCCTGTAATAAGATGGCCTCTCAAAAGCTCACATCACATGCCCATTTCACCGAAGTCATAGTTCTTAGGTTGCGACACCCAGTGGTATAAGCCATTTAATTTGGTACATCTCACTTTTATATGTAGTTCTTCAGTTTATTCTTAATTTAAACAAAGCAATGTTCAATAAAAGTAAAGAAAATTTGATTACAATAATGAAAATAACCAATAATAAAACAAAAAATAATTATTGTTACTACATGTTTTTAGTACAATCCTAGACTATGTGTATAAAGACTGTTTTGTGAATATACAGTCCCTCTTATTAGAATATGTATAGTAAATAAGTATTTGTAAACAAGATAAAACTAAGTTCTTGATTTTTGCCTTTTGGTGATTTAGGTATTGTAAGGTATTTATTTAGGTAGTTCTACGATTTAAATTCAATTTTAAAAGTTTTTTCTCTATAAAAAAGAACGAGTTCATTGTAAGTTCTAAATTGTCAGTGAATGTTTCATTGAAAGTTGGTTTCGACAGTCAGCAAAATACATTCTCCCAGTGTCTGTAAAATAAAACCAATTTTTTCGTGCTCCCCTGTTTTCTTTCTTGCAACATCTGTTATTGTAGGGCGGAACAAAGTGTTTTTAAATTCTAGAGACGCTGCTCCTCGAAAGAATCTATCATATTTGTTATTTTTCCACGCTCAGCGTTTTTATAATACGTCTCAAACGAGGCACAGGGCGGAATCAGTCAGCGTGCCGCTAAAAAACCAATAAAAATGGTAATGTATTTAAAAGAAATTCACGAAAATTTGCGACTGACCTTGCATATAAATTGACTACTTAAGGTAAACATTTAGAAGATGCTGTTATAACGCCGATAATCAATGAGATGCTTGAAAATCTCTAAATAATGAATAAAATCGAAGATGGACTAACTCGAAAAATGCAACAAATACATATTTTAATATTTCAATTTTTTTGTTTTTAAACAAGAATTATGTTATGCCTTAGGTACTGTTAAATATCTGGCTATGGTACTAAAGTGACTCAATATTTTTACTTCCTGCACCCTTGGTAAGGGAGCTATATGGATCATACCAAAAATCGCATATCGAGATTTTGGTAAATGACCACGTTTTAAGGTCCTAGAATCCGATTTTAATACTTCACAATGATGTCTAGGTGTGTGTGTTATAAAATGAAATATAACTTGTAGAAATGAATGGGTGTTATTTATTTAAAAAAATCTGGCTAGCACGATACCTTCCGTCAATCCTGTGTATAATGTATAAATTCCATACATAATTTTTCTTGGAAAAGATTCTAAATTTCCAGTAAAATTATTTCATAAACAAACTATTCAAATTGCACTTGACACTGACATCTTCTTCCTCTTTAGCTTTTCCCATTCGTTAGGAGTCGATATTTTTGCGTGTCGTTCTCATTCGGTTCTTTTTCTCTCAAGTATTCCGCAATACAGTCCTTCCATCTTATCTTTGGTCTTTCTCTGCTTCTTCAACCTCCCATTACTAAACTACTCATTCTTGTTCAAATATAATTCTTCATTTCTCCTCATGACATGTTCAAACCAATGTAATCGGCTTTCTTGTATCTTTCTAAAAAATTGTAACACTAGAGTTATTTTATTACCGTATCTTTCCGAGTGTTCCCCAACATCTACTTCAACATTCTCATATCTGCCACATTAATTTACTTTTTATTGATACTGACATCTGTCAATTTGAATTATATGAATATATTACTAGTTCCCAAGTTTGGCATAGCTGGCTGAATTATAAAATTTAATTTCTTTACAATTCTTTAACTCTGTATCTATTGAATATGAAGTATAAAATTTAATCAAATCGTATAGAGAATAATATATTCTTTAAGTTATAATAATATTAAGTGTCAATAAATCAAATTTAACTGCATGTTAAATCTTCAAATGAGGCTACTTCCGGTTCACCAATTGTATTTTGTCACACACACACACACACACACACACACACATACACATACACACACACACACACACACACACACACACACACATACATACATACATACACACATCATCATAAAAATGGTAAAATCGTATTATAGAGACCCTAAAACATGCTTATTCACTATAAACTCATCATTGAATTTTTTGACCAAAGACAATACCTTCCTTACCTAAAGGTGACGGAAGGTAAAAAAATAACAAAAAATACTAGTATTAAGCAATGTATACGGGATGTAACCCAACCTGTGTAATAAAATTTAAAGGTGTATAGTATTGGACGCACTGATCATAAATCAATTTCTTTTTGTTGAAATTCGTAAAATTAACAGTAGTTTGCAAAACATATATTATTTCTTATTGTATTAATAGTTAAGTATTTAAAATTATAGTTATATTACATATACCGTTCACAAATACTGCAATCCCGACAGTGAATTGGAAATATCTCGAAAAATTAGAAGAGTAGGACAAAGTTTCTTCGTAGAATGGATTTAAATTAAAAAAAGGTATGTACTTCCCAGAAAAAGTCTTCAGTAATATCTCCGGATTTCTGACACTGATATTTATCAGTCCGTTACAAACATTTTAATTTTTCAATTGTTTTCCATGGCAGTACAAAAACTTTTTCATATCTTCCCAGTAATGTCCGACTGAGAAATACGAAGATATTAAGTCTTATAGTTTTTGAAAAATCGTCCTTTCAACATCCACACACACATACACACACAATCACACACATCATCGTAAAGATGTTAAAATCGGATTGTAGGTCCTTCTTAAAACGTGCTTATTGATTAAAATCTGGATATACGATTTTCAGCATGAATCCAACACCTCTCTTAGCGAGAAGTAAAATATTGATTAACTAAGTTCTATCTGACTTAACTTTTGCAACTTAAAAACTATTTAAAATGATAGTGCAAATTTTGTTTTACTTGGTCTATTTAATTTTCTAATTCTCAGTCATTCTAGCGTTACTCTATAATTAGAGGTACTATTGAGCCTTTCTACAATATCTGTAATTTCTAAAATATCTCTTCTTGGGATTGTAATTGATTTTTACTTCCTTGTACGTAAGTAAAGGAAGTATTGTAATCGCGAAAAATTTCGGTTTTCAGATTTCAGCGGAAATATCCATTTTGATCATCCCTGAATCCATTTTGACTAATTTCGTCGTGACGTCTGTACGTACGTACGTATCTCGCATAACTCAAAAACGGTAAGCCGTAGAAAGTTGAAATTTTGTATTTAGGACTCCTATAACATCTAGTTGTGCACCTCCCTTTCTGGTTTTTACACAATTTCCAGAAGTGGCACTTTACATGAAGCCTATAATAGATTTTAATGAAAAACTGTTTTAAAATATAATCCAAAACTTTTCAAATTTGGTATACAAGACTTTTATGTCAATCGAAATAACATAATAGATTTTGGTTAAAATAGGCTAACCGGAAGTGCTACATTACTTGAAGTTATTAACAGTTTTTCTTGAATAAAATGATTTTATTTTGATTTTAGAAATAAATGCTTCAAATAAAAGTTTTAGAGAATTTCTGCGTCTAGCACATCAAGTATTATTAAATTAGCCCTTTGTATAAGCGAAATATGTAAATTTAAAAATTATATACTATTTTGTTTTTGTAATAAAGCTTGCTATGGATTAGGACAAAAACATAAAAAAATGTTCATGTCAAATTACGTTAAATACGTGCAATTTTATGATTCGTACAATAACAAATATATTTTTATTGTGAAATTAGTCATATTCATTGTTGTAATCAAATATTTCTTTGTTGTAATCAAAACTCTTTAAAAAGAACCGGGTTAGATTATGGTCGCTATATATTTTACTGTTTTGAAGTTAAAATTAATATTTTGTAATTTATTTATTAAAAAAATATGTATAGTTAATAATCGTACAAGGAAGTCGTGTGGTGTCCACATCAGATTTTTTTTTTAAAGTTACTATCTTTATGATCAATACTGTAAGTATTTAATAAATAGAAATAATTAGCAAAGAATTCAGTATAATTTTCCTGCGATATTGATACAAATTACAAAATTTAATGAAATACTTTGTTAAAATACTCCGAGAAATTTCTAGAAATGTTTGGAATTCTTGAAGCAGCTGGTGATTCACAATCCAGAAACCAGTTTGGTTTTATATCGCACGACAGTAGGTCCACTTTGTAAGAAGTGTATAGTAAACCGAACGGCTTTCAAAAGCCGGAATCCATAAATTTAATATTGTTTACTCCTATTGATATCAGAGAACAATACGGACAATACATCAATGCACTAGACGCGGCAAATGCATATATATACCACTATTTCCATCTATCGATTTTGGCTTCAATTAAATAGTTTCAGCTTCTGCAATATATCATATTGTAGACGTTTTCTTAAAATTTACTGTTGGCTTTTGAACTCTTCTTTGAATTTATACCAGATTCATATTGTTTTTTTTTCTTTGTAACAATGAACCTTCTTTGTGTCTCTTCTGTAAATTTAACCTCTCATGGTCGAATTATTTGGCAAAATCACAGATAGCCATAAATTCAGTCCTACGCCAGAATGCGCTGGGTTTCACAATGGGAGGCGATGGTCGATCCAGGACCGGTTCTGCCTTATTTGTAAAAGAAACAATCTCAATGATGACTAAATAAATGGCAGAGAAATCGTGCCCCATAAATTATGCCTACTCAACAAAATTGCGAAATGAAATAATAAGTAACAATAACAGAATTTTAAATTGATATCAGTAGGTTGTAAAACATCTTTATCATCGTTTTATGTTGATTTTATATTCATGAATCATAAATGTCAATTGCAATATAAATTCATTTTTAATTTACGAGGGTTAGGATTTAATTATTAAAATAAAATCAAGTGGGTCTTGAATTTGCACTATCATTTTGAACAGTTATTTATCTGTCATTTGAAATTAAGTTGCGAAAGTTATTTTTCCGTCGACCGTTTATTAATAGACTATCTTAATGTATAGAAAATCATTCATTAATGACCCCTATTAATGCATGACTTTTATTAATAAACGATTTATTGGGTGCGTTCACTACATGGAACACAGCATGTATTGCTAACGCTAAGTTGTAGCAAAAAGGTAGACAGAATTAAAAGTCATGCTTTTGACACTTACTAGCTAGGTATATTCACGCAGCATACCTTTAAAATGAATTTGAAAGAATAAAATTCCTCAAATAACATAAAAAAAACCGCTTGTGTTGTCTAGCGTTAAGTAAACTGAACGCACCCACTGAAAACAATTGATGACAAAACTTATTGATTTTCTGACGTAAAATTTGACGTTCGATCAACCATTACTAACCTAAAAAAAATTGTCGTGGAATAAAATTAGATTTTCCATTTAAGTAAGATACGGTCAACGAAAAAATACTAACACTCTTATGTTAATTGGCGATTAATGATCTCAACAATTAACGCATTCGCTACGCTCACGCGTTAAAATGTCTCGATCATTAATCGCTCTCATTAACACACTTGATAGTTAAATAACTATTAGTTAATATAGAATTACACAGAGAGTATTTTCAACATTTTAAGAAATGAAAATGTGTAATATTGTTGTTTAAAAACATGGCTTAGTGTTTAGCAAAAATACAAGCAATTATTCGCAATCATTGACATCCTAGGAAGTAATATTCTTATAAAAATAATTAAAATTGATTAGCTTATAAAAAAAATCTGTTGTGGTCAGCACAATACCTCTCGCCATTTCCATGTTATGTTATACTAGGTGTATCACGGAAAGTGAAACATAGGCGTTTAACATGGGAAATCAGTTTCTCCGTGCGCATTATTATTATTATTATTATTATTTTAGACAAAAAGTTTCAAATGGATGTTGTAAAGCAAATATTTCTACATCTGAATCAATAAAAAAAATCATTTTGGCTACTTCATAACTGCAGAAATAAAATCTGAAAATTCACGGAATTACAATTTAATAGTATTTGCCATGGAATTAGAAACAAGAGACGAACAAAAGCGTAACGTTTGTCTAGGGGAATAAACCACATGGAATTGTAAAATCACGAAATTTAGAATGAAAAATTATATTTTACATGTACATAATTACTATCTATCATTTTGACACGGGCCCCCCTATCTGCTTGTCAAGGCCAACAAAGTCACATGACTGCTCGCGCCCTAATGTATTTAACATTTCTTGTATACACTCTACACCAAAAATTCTACTTATACCTATTCCTTATATTTAGATATTTTAATTTTAAATTTATTCTATGAATAAATTTTGTTCTACTCTTCTATTTTTTCGAGATGTTTCCAATTCATCGTCGGGATTAACAGTATTTCTGTAGGGTATGTGTAATATACCTACAATTTTTAATACTTAACTATTAATACAGTAAGAAATAATATAATGTATATACTTCCCAGAAAAAGTTTTCAGTAATGCCTCTGGATTTTCGACACTGACATTTATCTGTCAGTTACAAACATTTTAATTTTTCAGTTGGTTTCCATGGCATTATTTCGGTTGTAAAATTTATTACAACAAATTATTTTATATATTATATTTCTTTTATTTTTAAATTTATAGAATATTTAATAAAATAATTTAAATGTAGATAGAGAATTTAATTTTATTTAATATTTGCAAGAACAAAATTTTTCCAAAAATAATATTTAGAAGAATTTGTTCAAGAATCTGCTACTTCCGGTTGTCCTTTTCAACTCTTCCCATTAATTTCCGATTGGGAAATATGTAGTTAAACAGATATTAAGTCTCATAGTTTTTGAGAAATCGTCCTTCCAACATCCACACACACACATACACCTACATCATCGTAAAAATGTTAAAATCAGATTATAAGGACCTTAAAACATGCTTATTCATTAAAATCTGGATATGAGATTTTTAGCATGAATTCAATACTCTTAGCGATAGGTAGAAAGGAAGAGTGTTCAAGCATTTGTGCCTATATAGTAGATTCGGTAGTCAGACTGGTAAAATTCTATTAGGTTCCAAACTAATGCTAAGATATGACGAGTATATCCAACCTGAGTTTTGAACAATGTGAATTAAAAAAAATCTGATGTGGACACCACTCGACTTTCTTGTACGATTATTAAACTATACATATTTTTTTAATAACTAAATTACAAAACATTAATTTTAACTTCAAAACGGTAAGATATATAGCGACCATAATCTAAAGAGAGTTTTGATTACAACAAAGAAATATTTGATTACAACAATGAATATGACTAATTTCACGATAAAAATATATTTGTTATTGTACGAATCATAAAATTGCACGTATTTAACGTAATTTGACATGAACATTTTTTTTTTATTTTTTTGTCCTAATCCATAGCAAGCTTTATTACAAAAACAAAAAAATATATAATTTTTAAATTTACATATCTCGCTTATACAAAGGGCTAATTTAATAATACTTGATGTGCTAGACGCTGAAATTCTCTAAAACTTTTATTTGAAGCATTTATTTCTAAAATCAAAATAAAATCATTTTATTCAAGAAAAACTGTTAATAACTTCAAGTAATGTAGCACTTCCGGTTAGCCTATTTTAACCAAAATCTATTATGTATTTCGATTGACATAAAAGTCTTGTATACCAAATTTGAAAAGTTTTGGATTATATTTTAAAACAGTTTTTCATTAAAATCTATTATAGGCTTCATGTAAAGTGCCACTTCTGGAAATTGTGTAATAACCAGAAAGGGAGGTGCACAACTAGATATTATAGCAGTCCTAAATACAAAATTTCAACATTCTACGGCTTACCGTTTTTGAGTTATGCGAGATACGTACGGACGTACGTCCAGACGTCACGACGAAATTAGTCAAAATGGATTCAAGGATGATCAAAATGAATATTTCCGCTGAAATCTGAAAACCGAAATTTTTCGCGATTACAATACTTCCTTTATTTACATACAAGGAAGTAAAAACGTTCTATAAGGTTTAAAACTTGAAATTCGCGTATTGAAAAAAACACATTTTGTGACATTCATCTTTTTCTTCCTGGCTCTTAAATTTTAGTTTCGACAATATTTAAATCAGCATAAAACTCATTTGACAGCTTTAACAGTTTTTAAGTCTCCTACAAATTAATTTGAAAAAATTCCAAAAGATGATTGATTGTTAAAGAGAACTATTTTGAACATATTTAAAATAAAATTATAAAAAATATGAACTAGGCATATGTATTATTATTAACAATACTAGCGTCGCCTCCGTATTAAAATAAAAATATAAATTCTCATAATCCAACCCTGCATGACACAATTTCATCTCTCTCGCCCCCTTCCCCTTTCCCTTGGGTTCATTCCATTCCATCCCAACCCAGTCCCAAACTCCAACCCAATTCGGAGGTCAACAGATTCCTAGATCTTGTTGGCCTTGATTGGCAGACGATTCGCGCGCACACCAACACCCGACCAACTCTTGTGGGCGGCGACATTACGTCGTAGGAGGCTCTGTGTCTCAAGGTCACGCAATAGATTGTTGTTGTTGTTTTTATAGTTGTTATTGTTAAACAAGGCAGCAAACTCAACTAAATGGAAGTATGGATAGGAATTGTAATTATTGTAGACTTGTAACGGTAATTTGTACTTTTGAGATTAATGTACGAAGTTACACCACAATGATCTTTGTTTACGTTAATAGATATTTATACACGATAATAATAATACGATAATGTTTATTCATGAAAAGAAAGTTTAAGCGTGGTTTAAGCTAAGAGCCCGTAGGGCGAGTGAATTAAATTCTTTGAGTGAATAAACGTTCTTAATTCATATGGTTTATACAAAGTATTATTAAATTTTAACGAAATAATAAGAAAAACCACTAAAATATTTAATTTTGACAAAATAAAAAACTAATCAATTAATAGGTGTTTCATGATAATCGGCGTTGACAGATGTCAAGTCGTTTATTAATAAATTATAAACAAGCTATTTTTTTTATAAACGAACATACACTTCAGTGACGTAATTACCTAGTTTTACAGTTGACCAATCAGAAAGTAGCAGACTCAATAACATTTTTCATGATTGGTCTGCTTCAAACGCTAAATGACGTCAGAGTATGGTTGAATTTTGGCGCCATTTTAAATACTCATATCAATCAATAATTGGTGAAAAATTATCCGAATAAATTTGGCCTACATTTTTACCTCCCGCTACTCTTGGTAAGGGAGGTATGGGGATCATGCTAAAAATCGCATATCGAGATTTTGGTAAATGACCACGTTTTAAGGTCCCTAGAAACCAATCTTAAAATTTTCACGATGATGTCTGTGCGTGTGTATGTGTGTGTGTGTGTGTGTGTGTGTGTGTGTGTGTGTGTGTGTGTGTGTGTATGTGTGTATGGATCTTCTGGGCACTCTAACTCAAATACAATCATTCAGAAACTTTTGAAACCATGTATTTCTACCTTATTCTAATATGGAAAGAAGCCATTAGATTTTGGTTTCAACCGGATAAACGGAAATGGCAGTTTACTTAAAGCTCAAAATAGTTTTTCTTAAAAAAAAAAAAACCTTTAAATGTTTTTTTTCGCAATTTGTTATTATAAAAATTAAAGATTATTCCATTTTCCGCAGGTTTGCATTTGCATTAATACTTTTTCTATAAATTTTATGGATAAATTTATAAAGAAAGTACTATAAAAATTATATCTCGAAACTTATAAACACAACTCCATGGTTACACATTTCAGGTCAAATGTTTGTAACTGACAGATAAATGTCACTGTCGAAAAAATAATGATTTCAAATTAATAACAGTAGTTAACGTTTTAAAAAAAACTTGTAAACAGAACAATAGTTATAGGGCAAGGAATTTAATATACATAATTGCTAGCATAAATAAATAAATATATTATCACTGCATATTACCCATTGCTGGGTGTGCTACTTTGCTTTGTACACGATAATGATAGTGACATATTTATATCGTGCGGGCGTTTACCAAGCGTCACCTCATTGCTGGCGTGTAGAGTGCAACACCTGGGACAATAGGGTATTCTCTCATGATTACAAACATTAAAAAGTTATTTAAAATACTAAAGTTGATTGGTAAACGAGAGAGAAAAAGCAAAAAAACATGTTATAAATTGATTGTTGCAAAAGCTATAAAGCATTAAAATTTTGATGATGTACTAGTTGTACTATCAATGGGAGACCAGTTGATATCCCTACTACATGCTCGAATATGATAACACGCCGCATTTAGGTACGTACATGCTCGGGTCTACTTCGGTTCGTTCGGGAGTATTCGTACTACAGCTGTAGGGATAAATAAATGTAATCATTTACTTAAAATGGTTTTCTTATAATTATCTTTACATTTTTTTAGTAATAATATGTAAGATTACAATTAAATATATTTGATTTCCTACCTTTTGTAATACTTACTGAATACCATCTCGAAAACTCATGAACCACTGATTGTACACCGCTGGTACGTACAACTAGTACGTCACGTATCACGTGACCTACCAAAATTAAATTTTAAAAATTAATATCTCGCTTATTAAAAGGTATTTTTAATTCGGGTTTTCACAGGTACTCTTAGAAATACCTGTTCTTTAAGAATAAAAAATAAAAAAAATATGCGAGAATACCCTATTTCGTGCCATTTAAAATTCGAATTATTTAGCGTTGATCGGGATCGAATCGGGTTCCTCAGATTCGCAACCAGACATCAGGCACGCGACAACGAGACCCCATAGGTATGTATTTAAATTAATAAAAATTAAATGGCGGGAGGTATTGTGTTGGGCACATCAGATTTTTAATTATCCTACCATATACCAATATGAATGACATATGCGTCAAATGTGAGTCACTTAAATAAGAAGTGATTTATGGCTTTTCAAAGAAGTTTAATTTCAAAATCATTTACCTTTCAATTGTATTTTAAGATGCATAAAGCAATAAAATATTTTCTACAATGAATTGTATAATTACCAAAACAATTGTAAAATGTATATATGTATGAATATTTTCTATTAAAATTTAATATGAGAAACATAATATGAAATTATATTTATACAGGATGTTTCTTGTAAAACAACTAGTGCTTTTATGGACGAACTATATAATGACTAGAGAAATATATTAGACACAAACAATAATCAAGAATAAGGGGCTAATTTACAATAATAACAAACCGAAAATTTAACCAGTGGTTCTCAAACGATACAACATTTTTACCTCTCGTTAAGAGAGGTATTGAATTCATGCTAAAAATCGCATATGCAGAATTTAATGAATAAACACGTTTTAAGGTCTCTACAATCCGATTTTATCATTTTTACGATGATGTCTGTGTGTGGATGTATGTGTGTGTGTGTGTGTGTGTGTGTGTGTGTGTGTGTGTGTGTGTGTGTGGGACATTGGAAGGACGTTTACTCAAAAGCTATAAGACTTAATATTTATTTAACTACGTATTTCCCAGTCGGACATTAATGGGAAGAGCTGAAAAGGTTTTGGTAACAATTGGACAACCGGAAATAGCAGATTCTTGAAAAAAAAAACTTCTAAATATAATTTTTTGAATATTTTTTTTGCAATATTAAATAAAATTAAATTCTCAATCTGACACATGTAAAATTTGTATTATATGTATCATATTTACTGACATTTTGCATTTATTTGTCAATAACAAAAATTTAAATATCGCAACTAATTCTATATTATTATATACTATATCGCTAAACCTATACGAGATATAACAAAAAATTTAAATGTGTCAGATTGAGAATTTAATTATCTTTATTATTTCTTGTAACATATTTTCAAAAAATATTTATATTTTTTTTTTTAGAAACTACCACTTCCGGTTATCCAATTGTTACTCTTCCAATTACTGTTAGATTGAGGAATCCGTAGTTACACAGGTCTTTAGTCTCATAGAATTTGAGAAATTGTACCTCTAACGACCTAACACACATCCACACACACACAGACATCATCGTAAAAATGTTATAATCGGATTCTAGGGATCTTAAAACATGCTTATTCATTGAAATCTGGATATGACATTTTTAGCATGAATCCAATACCTCTCTAAGCGAGAGGTAAAAACGTAAAAAGTATTTTTTGGAATTGAAGTATTTGAGTTATCGCGGCCGAAACACACACACACACACACACACACACACACAGACATCATCCAAAAAATGGTATTCTAAGGAGCCTAAATTGTGCTTATTCATTAAAAACTCACCATCATTTTTTTTTAACCAAAGACAATACTTTCCTTACCTGAAGGTGACGAAAGGTAAATTGTGACAATCCGAGTTCTAAATTCAACTCAAGATGCAACCAACGTGAAAAAAATATTTCCATTTTTCAAGTAGGAAGCACAAAAGTGACCTCTAATAAGATATCTTAATAGTACACCCAGAAATGGGTAATAAGTCGTTTTAAAAATAAAATTATATCTGTTTAGATATAAACAGTTAATATCAGAGTCTAATCTATTGTAAATAAACAGATTGTACAAACTGACTGGTTGTTAAAGAGAGATTAACACGTGAGATAGGGTAATGATCGTTTGTTTGAAGTTGTGCAAATCAAACCCGAGTGAAACAATAATTTCTCACCGTAACGACCTGTTAATACACTGAATTAATCGAAAATAAATGACAGCTATAAATGTTTAATTGTCAGCAAGGCAACGAGCAGCCTCTAGGCCTAATAATTGTACCCATATGTTCCTGTACGAAGGAGAGAGAGGAATTGGCAGACGATGCTTTACCTTTACCCTATCATTAACGGACTAAGTTGCAGGAGTAAATTAGCAAAGGTTCATTATAGAACGTTCTAAAATACTGAATCGGGTTTGTGGCCATAGTGGAATTTCAATATATTGCCCATAAAATATAAAAATTAACCACTTTCGATTCTCATTATAATAATAAGCTATTCATTCTTCTTCCATTATATTCTGTATCTTTCCTCATGACATGTTCAAACCAATATAATCGTCTCTCTTAGTCTTGTATCTTTCTAACTTTATCACTCGAGCCATTTCCCTTACCTTTCATTCCTTGCCCTATCTGTCCGTGTCTTCCCCAACATCTATCTCAATATCCTTATCTCTGCCACATATATTTTCTTTTCATTGACACTAACATCTATCAGTTAGAATTTTCTTAATATAGCAGCTGTTTCCATGGTTATAGCATAGCTAGCTGATTTATAAGATTTAATTTCTTTATAATTCTTTAACTGTATATCCATTGAATAAGAAATATAAAATGCAATCAATTCGTATAGATAAGAATATTCTTTATTGGTTATAATAACATTAAATGTCAAAAAATAATATTTAACAGCGTTTTTCAAGAAAAACTGGTAAAATCTTCAAATGAGGATACTTCCGGTTGACCAATTATTACCAAAATCTAATCAAGTCTGCATATGGATGTAAGGAAGAGGAATACGTAAAAATTGTAATTTTTGGAATTCTAGTATTGGAGATATCGCGGCCGAAACTATAGTCACACACACACACAAACAGATATCATCGTAAAAATGGCGAAATCGTATTATAGGGATCCTAAAACGTGCTTATTCACTAAAAAGTCATTGAATTTTTTGACCAAGCCTAAAGGTGACGAAAGGTAAAAACAAATATCATTTCGTTGTAATATACAGGCTGTATCAACAGCTAATCGAATTATTACAGATACAATAAAATACTCTAAGACAGTTTTGAAAACATCAGACTAGAGATGACAATATTTTTTAAACCATTGGTTCTCAAGTTACAATACAATATAATTATATATAGTTACATAAAAAAATATTGAGAAAATTCATTTGAAAATTAAATAAATTTTATTTTCATGGTTATTTTCAGTAGGCATGTATGAAAAATAAAAACTGCTATTTGTCATTTTGAATGATTTGGGATAGAAATGAGAACACTGTTTATAACGTTATAACGAACCACTGGTTTAAAAAAATAGTTTCTTCTCTAATCGGATGTCTCCCTTGATCTTCTATAAGATTGTCTTATGCAGGGTACCCAGCACTCTAGAGATTTAAAATTCCCTGACATTTCCAGGTTTTCCAGTATCATACACGAAAAAATTCAGATATTTTATTATAAAAATATGCATAAAATACAAAATTTTGATACAAACAAAAATAAATTGGCACATTTTCTGAATCCGCAAATATATGTATACTCTATACCTATATAAAAAACAAAATACATATTCCAAAACTAATAAATACATATTTAGGCGCTATTTTCTAATCCCACTAACTATATCGGGTGTCCCAAACAATCTTTAACATGGGAAAACAGTTTTTTCTAAATAAAATGTCCGGCAGAAAATTAAGCCATAATATTGTACATAATAATAGTACATTACCTTATGTGAGTTATTTTATTATTAATTACTTTTTTATTATTATTGCACAAATTGGAAAAACAATTAAAAATTTATAAATAAATAAATGTTGCAATATTTTATGATGTAATATAAAAATATTTTCAAATATTTTCCGTAGCACAATGGTTAGCACAGCTGCTTTTGGAATATTTAATTTTATTGATTTGGGTTCGATTCTCCAGCAGGCCTTTTTTTTGTTTTTTACAAAAAAATTATTGAACTTTTAAAAATCTGTCTTATTTCCTATCACAATAATTTATAAATAATATTAACTTTATAATAAATAAAGGGAAAATAATGAACAAAAATTGATTACAACAATGTGATATAATAAAAATGCATTATATTGTCTTTGATGACAATGAAAAATATTTTTGTTTTTTATACAGTAAAAAATGCAATACATGCACATGTTCATTATACCTATCTATCTCATTTATTTTTTACTATCAAGAAAAAGAATGCATTTTTATTATATCACTGTTTTCATTGTTGCAATCAATTTTTGTTAATATTTTCTCTTTCTTTATTATAAAAGTATTATTATTTCTAAATGCTTGTAATAGGAAATAAAAGATAGATTTTTAAAAGTTTAATATTTTTTGCAAAAAAATAAAAAAATAATTGTTCTGCTGAAGAATCGAACCCAAATCTATAAAATTTAATATTCCAAAGGCAGCTACGCTAACCATTGTGCCACGGAAGACATTTGAAATTCTTTATCATTAAATATTGAAACAATTATTTATTTATATTTTTTTTATAAGTTTTCTAATATGTACAATAATAATAAATAACGTGCAGGAGGTAATGTACTATTTTCATGTCCAATATCATGGCTTAATTTTTTGCCGGACACTTTTTATTTAGAAAAAAATGTTTTCTCATATTAAACGCCTATGTCAAGGATTTCTTGGGATACCCGGTATATAATTTCTCGGTTTATCTCGGATGTGCAAATGGAATAAATTCACAAGAAATAGCTTTTGTAATAAAATAAATGTTTTTCCAGAAAAATATTTAAAATTGCCTGATAATTAGAGGTAATTTGAGATATCCATGACTTTCCCCGGATTTCCAGGTCGCTAAAATGACAAAAAATATGTGCAAGAAGAACGAACTAAATAATTCCAATAAACAAGTTTAAGATAAAACGTATAATTTTGTGTGTCTTTTACGATAACTACAATGTTTGAGATTAGCAACATTGAATGTCAGACTGACATTCTTTCGTTGTCACAATTTTTCGATTTCAAAAAAAATTTAGTATGCCCCTCGGCACTGAAGTTCCTTTTTATCACTCATGGTTTATTTTCCTCGGCCCTAAATGTCTCGGTAAATAAATTCCACATTCGTGGTAAAAAATAGAACTTCAGTGCCTTGATACATAAATAACTATTATTTTAAAGTGTTTTAATTTTGAAATAATTATTGTTTTTATTTTGCTTGAGATAACTATTTACCTATACTCTCATTCATAATTTGTTATTGATTAGTCTGTAATTGATTATTATTTTCTTTTTAAAAAGCTGTAATTGTAGCTGAATATTAAATGAGACATTTGCATAATTACAGAGTATGTATTGTAATTAACAATGTATAATGTTAAAGCCATGTATTATGTTAGCAATCTGATAGAAATAATAATATAAAAAACTTATATACCTAAAAAATTACATAGAAGGGGGTATCCAAAAATAAAGAGAATTATTTTCTGGCTGGTGGTAGGGCGCTAGTTCGACTTCTCTCGTTAGGTGACACTCTTTTGGATCTGTTGACCAAGCGTCATCCTTGGGGAATCATCTGAATGGTTAGTGTGATTTTTTCGCAAGCGCTGTTTGACGTGGTAGGCGATTTTTCAATGTGCCTGAGTGTCTCGTCGCGAATCTGGGGACTCGGGTTCGATCCCGACCAACGCCAAAAAATACTTCGAACTTTAATGGCACAATATTGACCTCCTGTGGCGCACTCTCCACGCCAGCAATGAGTGCTCGTGAGGTGACGCCTGGTTAGCGCCCGCACGGTACATATATTTTATCATTACCGATATCTGTGTATACAGCAGTTTGGCACACCCAGGGTAATATACCGTGATGATATTTATTATTTTAGGGAAATCTGAAACTACGCAATGCTTCGAGGGCCTTACGGGAACCCGGTTCCCCAGATTCGCTTGAAGTGACACCTGGTAAACGCTCGCACGGTACAAATATGTCAGTATTACCGACATCTGTGTAAAAAAAGCAGATTGGCTCACCCAGCACTGGGTAATATGCCGTGATGATATATTATATATTTTTATTATCTTCCCTATATTCCGACATAATATACTTATGTTGGAAACTGTATTAAGATCCTTTCCATATAATTATTGTTCCATTTACTATTTTCTTTTTAAAACGTTACTATTATTATTTGAAATGATTAGTTTGTTGACAGTGACATATACCTATCAGATACAAACATTTGAGATCAGAATTGTGTAACCATGTGAATGTGTTGTGTTTAAAACGTAGGCTCCGGGATTAAAATTATAGATAGTTTTATAAATTTATCCATAAAATATATAGAAAAAGTATTAATGAAAACCTGTAGAAAATTTAATAATCTTTAATTTTTATAAAAACAAATCTCCAAAAAATTACATTTAAATGTATTTTTCGAAGAAAAACTATTTTGAGCTTCCAGTAAAGTGCCATTTCCGGTTATCTGATTTACTCCAAAATCTAATGGCATCTTTCTATATAAGAGTAAGGTAGAAATACAAGGTTTCAAATATTTCTGAACGATAGTATTTGAGTTAGAGCGTAAAAAGGATCCACACATACACACAGACATCATCGTGAAAATATTAAAATTGGATTTTAGGGACCTTACAACATGGTCATGTATCAAAATCTCGATATGCGATTTTTAGAACGATCCCTATACCACCCTTACCAAGGATAGCGGGAGGTAAAAAATTTACTCTGTCGGGTACAACAATAAAACTATAAATATCGTTCTTATGACAAGGCGGCGCATAACAGTCACTGCATGCTTTTACATTAAATGCCAACGTGCCATTATTTGTGCCGCTCTGTTAAAATGAAGACATGCATGAATGGATTCCCTACCTACTGTCTGTATGGTAAAATAATCCTACTGTTCCTTTAACATATGTATATGCTATTTTTGTTTGAAATAATAAACTATCATACAAGACCGTAAAATATATTGATAAAATTATCCTTTTTATCAAAATTTATGGTACCCATTTTCTTCTTTCTTTCAAGAAACCTAATCTAACCTAACTGTACCTAACTTGTCTATTTGCACATACACAATTCTTAATAATGATTTTGATACACGAAAATTGCAATAGTTTCTTAAAAAAAATTAAAATAAAGATCATCACGGCATATTGCCCATTGCTGGGGCGTTTACCAGGCGTCACCTCACGGGCACTCATTGCTAGCACAGTGCGAGAGTGCACCACAGGGGCCAATTTTGTGCCATTTAAAATTCGTAATCTTGTCAATCTTTTAAAAAACCTGATTTAACCTAAGTAAACTTAACCTAATCGTACGTCTGCTATATTAATAATAATTTATAGTATTTTCTTTCAATAAACCATCTAACTTAACTGAACCTTAGCTTGGTTATTTGTACATACAGACTCTTAGTAATGAGCACATTATACATTTTCTTATTATATAAAATTTAACCTAACCAAATATTATGTGTGATAATTATTATAATTTTACTGTCCATTTTTCAGTAAACCTAATCTAACTAACTGAACTTATCTCGGTTATAGGCACATGCAGTATCCTAAATATTGATAACTGATAACATTTTATTTTACTGAAACTGCATTGTTTTTGAAATAAACGTAACTAAACCTACCCAAACCTAAGCAAATATTATGTACACATATTATAGCAATATAAATTTCTTAGTATTAATTTATTTAAATGGTGTTCTACAATAATTATGTATAGATAGCTTTACTTTTTATTTGATAAGATACTATACTCAGCATTGTTTATTATTCAACCTAAATGAATACACTTAGGTATATTAGATTTTTGGGTATTGTTTCTTTCTAAGATGAATTTAAACAATTTTACGAAATCAAGTTTAGGTATATTTTCCTATTAAATTAAGAATAAAGTTATTTGCACATACAATATTTATGTTTTTATTTACTTTCTATATAGGAAGGCCCAGGGTTCAAATCCCAGTGAGGTCCATGATTTTTCACAATTTATTTCTTCGTTTATTTAATTTCTCCACGATCTACTATAGCCCATTTCTACGATTTAAGTATAATTATGTTATGAAAAGTACATATTATATTTAGGTTTGGAGAATTTTGCAAACAATCTGATTTGCTTTAATTCTTGTGAGATCAGTATCCTACCCAAGCCATAGACTCCCTACAATGTCGTCCCTTCGCGCCTGGAGCAACATCTGTCGTATTGACAGACTCGTTTGCGCAAGCGCGTCTGCGCTACCCCTGGCCTGAACAACCCGAACAACCGGAGCACATCTCACCCCAGCGTCGCAAAATGGCGCCAAATGCACCGCCAAATTTATACGGAACATAAAATTCGATACGGGATACGGGCGGCGATTTGCGATTTTTATTTCGTTCGATTTTCGCGCCGAGAACATTTGTAATTTCCCAAGAGACCTTCACTTGATTTGAAAGTAAAATTGTTCACCAGCCGATGCGATATGCGATGCACTATCATAGTTTCATGTTTTTCATTTGAATTTGTAATTAGATGCCTCAAACGATACGAATACGTAGATATAAATTTGAGTTTAATTGTAGCCCTTACAGAAATATGGCGGGGATCTAGACTAGACTTAAAAATCAGAAGGGGGATTCCGTAATGAGCTTAATAAAAAAATTAAAAAAATATTATTGTAATATAGATACGAGTATGTCACATTTTTTTATAAATTTTTTGGTACCTACTTGATTTTCTTTCCTCAAATTTCGATTATTGTATTGATTGCAAATACATAATTTTAAGTTCAGCCAAGTTAGGTTTTGTTAGGTTTAATTTCCTTTAAAAAAGTACTGTAGCATATACATACTTATATGCAGTTTTAAAATAAGAATAGGTTACATTATTATTTATACATAAATATTGTATGTACAATTAACTTTTTTTTAATATAATAAGAGAATATACCTAAAAGTTATATGTTAATATAATAATTAAAATAATAATTACACAGATCTATTTTTAATTAAAGATTTCATAAAATTGTTTAAATTCATCTTAGAAAGAAATAATACCTAAAAACCTAATATACCTAAGTGTATTCATTAGGTTGAAAGCTATCTATACATAATTATTTGAGAACCCCATTTAAATAAATTAGAACAAAGAAATTTATATTGCTATATAATATGAGCAAATGATTGGATATTACTTGCATAATATATATGTGCATAACATTTGCTTAGGTTAGGTTTATTTAAAAAACAATGCTGTTTCAGTATAATAAAGTGTTATCAGTTATCATTATTTAGGATATGTATGTGCCTATAACCGAGTTAGGTTCAGTTAGTTAGATTAGGTTTACTGAAAAATGGACAGTACATTTATAATAAATAACATAATATTTGGTTAGGTTAAATTTTGTATTATAATAAAACTTATAATGTACACATTACTTAAGAGTGTAAGTACAAATAACCAATTTAGGTTCAGTTAAGTTAGATTAGGTTTATTGAAAGAAAATACTGTAAATTATTAATAATATAGCAAACATAAGATTAGGTTAACTTTCGTTAGGTTAAATTAGAATTTCTAAAAGATTAACGAATTACGAATTTTAAATGGCACAAAATTGGCCTCTGTGGTGCACTCTCCACGCTAGCAATGCGTGCCCGTGAGGTGACACTTCGTAAACGATCGCACGGTACAAATATGTCATCGACATCGCCGAAATTTGTGTACAAAGCAGATTGGCACACCCAGCAATGGGTAATATGCCGTGATGATATTAATTTTTTTTTTAAGAAAATATTGCAATTTTCGTCTAATAAAATGGACAATGCTTACAAAATCGTTGCTGAGAATTCTATAAATTAGTTTATTAGGTTAATTACATCGCATTTTAATGGCACAAAATTGACCCCTGTGGCGCACTCTCCACGCCAGCAATGAGTGCCCGTGAGGTGACGCCTGGTAAGCGCCCGCACGGTACAAATATTCCATCATTACCGATATCTGTGTATGAAGCAGATTGGCACACCCAGCAATGGGTAATTTGCCGTGATGAAATATTTATTTTTTATTTTTTTAGGTTAAATAAGGTTTTTTTAAAGAAAATACTGCTATTTTCAGTAATAATAAAATTTTTTTTTATTTAGAATTCTATATATGTAAATAGACAAGTTAGGTCCAGTTAGGTTACGTTTCTTGAAAGAAAGTACCATAAATTACAATAAAAAAGGGTATTTTTCGATATATTTTAGGTTCCTGTACGATAGTTTACTTATTACCGAAGTAAGCGAATAGAAGCAGATTGGCACACCCAGAAATGGGTAATAAGCCGTGATGATATATGTGTATTTATATTATATCGAGAAATATATGAATATACAAAATATCAGTATTTAAAATTTGAATATATGAACCTAAATAATTGTTAGTTATATCATATTTTGCTTCATATATTCAAAAATACTTACTCTCGCTAAACAAACATCCACATCAACTTTGCACACATAACATAATCACTGCACAGTGTATCGCTCGCTACAAATTAGTGTGTTTGCACCCATGCACATGCGACTGTACCTTGGTGGCCTGCTGTGCAGCACTTCCACTTCACTTGGAGGCGACATGACGACTGACGGTGCGATAGCCGAAGCCGAAAGCCGGGGACAGGGATAGCACACGGAGAGAAGCAGGCAAGCAAGGCGGGTAGACCCCGTACCGCCAACCATTAACATAAATTATTATTGGAGACAGTTAATATTGGGTCATAAACATTCCCGGTTCGACCCTCCTGCAGTGGCGTGCCGGATGGTTTCACTTTTACAGGATTTTCGACTACATAACATTTTTTCTTTCATGCATTTTTAGCAGGCATCTACTAGGCGTAATCTCATCACGGACTTGTAAAGCTGTCGTGGAGAAAGCACCACAGTTTTAAGTTTAATGTCCATCGAATAAATACTTTAGGTAAGGAAGGTACTGTCTTTGGTCAAAAAATTCGAAAATGAGTTTTTAATGAATAAGCACGTTTTGGGGTTCCTAAAATACGAATTAACTATTTTTACGATGATGTCTGTATGTGTGTGTGCGCGCGTCTCTGTGTGTGTGTGTATGTGACAATCGTTTCGCACTCCAATACCACGATTCCAAACATTATATTTTTTTTTGTATTCCTCAATTTTAGATCCATATAATGTAATAGAATTTGGTTATAATTGGTCCACCGGAAGTACCCTCTTTGCAACTTTTAATAGTTTTTCTTGAAAAAAAGCAGTTAAATATCATTTATTGACATTTAATGTTATTATATTTTAAAGAATATGTTATTCTCTATACGATTGGATTGCATTTTACACATCATATTTAATAGATATAGAGTTAAAGAATTATAATGATTTTATTGATTTTTTATAAATGTTTTATTTATTCTATGTGGCTTATCGATTTCGCTGACTAGCATCCTCAGAGCCTATAGTGTCAGAGAAATTTTAAAGGAGCCTTAGCATGTTGGCTGCTTAATGTCGAAGAAAAATTTGTTATATTCTTGATGTTCATATTTATGTTAAATTGAAGAAATGTGTGTCTTCTCAAAGCCAGAGAAATGGAACTTGAACATGTCACGAGGAGAGATGAAGAATATATTTTGGAAGAAGAATGAATAACTTAGTAGTAGAAGGCAGAAACAGAGGAAGACCAAAGATAAGATAGAAGGACTGTATTGCGGAAGACTTGAGAGAAAAGGAACTGATTGAGGACGACGCGCAAAACAGAAATGAGTGGAAGAAGAAAATAAAAAATAGCGACCCCTGAAGCTAAAGAAGAAGGTGTCAATGCCAAGTACAATTTGCATAGTTTGTTTATGCAATAATTTTACTGGGAATATAGCATCTATAACAAGAAAATTTATGTATGGAATTTGTACATAATACACAGGATTGGAAGATAATGTGCTGGCCACATCAGACTTTTTAAATAGTTTTTAATGAATACGCACGTTTTAGGGTTCTTAAAATACTCTTATACTATATTTATAATAAAGTCTGTATGACTGTGTGAGTGCGTGCGGGCGGCCGCACGATTTTATATGTACGTGTGACGATTTTTGCATCTCAGATGACTCCAATATTACAATTCCAAAAATTTCAATTTTTCGTATTCCTCGATATTACATCCATATGAAGAGCTGATTAGAATCTGGTTAATATTGATCATCTGAAAGTGGCACTTTACTTGAAACTCTAAACAATGGGTCCATAAACTATTTCTTTTTATAATGAAACTTTGTACAAAGATATAAGATTAATGAAAACCCGACATGAAAATTTCTTATAATAAACAAGATATGTTTTTTTTAAGTTTTGCGATGCGTTTGTGACGTCACGTGTGGCGACCAGTGACACTGAAACAATGTTTTTTCATGAGAGCAGATATATATATATATATATATATTTTAATATCAAAATTATATTTTACATATTTTAAGAGTTTGAGATTACAGTGGCACTAGTGATGTAAACAACAAAACTGTCAAACAGAACAAATGAAGTATTTATTCTTGTTTCTTCAGTCTTTAGCCTGCATTGTTGGTTTTACTGTGTTTAGAAATAAATAAAACAAATAAAAGAAATGTAAATGCAAACAAACGAATGAAATCTGTCATCTCAGATGTGACAGTTCATAGTTCTACCATCTTTATTCACTTTGGGCGGGGCGTTATGGAATTATACCTACGCGGGATTTTCAGTTTCTAAATTTCTGGCCAATAGAATCAATAGTAATACGAATGACGTCAGAAATGTTTAATTCGTTATAACTTTTTAGTGAAGAATATTTTTTTAAATTATTTATCTTTACTACTTATTAATTCGTAAGTACTTTACGATTTTTACATAAATTTGTTGTATTTTGATTATAGTTTATGGGCCCATTTACCTTGAAACAACGCAGTTAAAAATGTTTTGACATTTTATGTTATTATAAATATTAAAGAATATTTTATTCTCTAGGGTTTGAATGCATTTTTTTTTCATCACAATGTTTTTAGAGATAACAAATTATAAATAAATTAAGTTTTATAAAGCTACTTTTATGTGTGAAATTGGTTCGTTATTCAATGAAAAATTAACGAAATACTTGTAGAATATGAAAACTTTTTTAATATTCTAGTCATAACGGAAAAAGATAGAAAACAATATAACTAAACAAAAGTACCTAGTAATACATAACATTATTACAAATGACTTAATAAATCATTTAAATCACAATATTGTAATAGTTATTTATGCAACAAGTGTGTAAACACAAGCTTTATTACATGATACATGCATACAAGATTTTTTATACAACCTTAAATAACATTCCTGAAACAAATTAGAAATTTGACAAATGAATAGATGATAATTTGAACACACCGAACGGCTAGGTATGAAGCGTCATAATGTTTATACATCGCCTTGTTCATTTCTTGTTTCGTTCAGTTTCATAACGTTCAAATCTTGACCATGAAGTTAGTGCAGATGAACTTCGCGCGCTCACAATTTAAAAACACTCTGCAGTACAAATTTAAAAAAAATACTAACAATAACTCTACCTACTCCAATTCAATCAATAATTTTCATGTACATTAGTACATTTTGTATTCCGGAGTGTACTTTTTAAATTGTGAGCGCGCCAAGACGATGTGTGTATTCCCCTCCAAACACTGAGATCACATTTGACAGATAACAGATCTAAAGTTGAATAACTGCAGTACTCAGTCAGTATTACCAACATGAATGTACCGAAAAAACTAAATTTATGTAAGACAACTTAAATGTGTATTGATGTATGGGATGTGTAAACTAAATGATAAACGAAAATCGTTTATTTCACCTTCACACACTATATGCAGTATAAAAATAGATTTATCATCGATCAATAATAATTTTATCGTAAATAAAAATTAATTTAAATTTAAAATAAATTTATATATTTTCCCCAGAACAATAAAACAAGTATTTTATTACTTTTGTTTGAATAATATCAATACAGAACGCAAAATATTTTTTTAATTAAAATATTTTTATATTGTATGCAAATTAATATTGTTTATTAAAAACAGATCCATTGTAAAATGAATAAAGGAAAATAATTTATTTTATTAAATTTTGACCTTTTAAACTGTCATTATTAACTCCATAGCAACAACTATAAGTAACCGTTTATTTGTTAATGATTTAAAAAAAAAATATCTACGATAGTGCGTAAAATGGATGTTTAGATGTTAGTTTTAAGTTTGTAAAACGGTTGTTTAGTAACAAGGTTTCATTAATCACGGATTGCCGAGCAACGAGTGATTAAAATTTTTAAACACGCTAAATTTGTAAAACCAGGTTGAATATTTTGTTATTCATTTAATATTGTGCTCCTGATTCATAAATAAAAGTATTTTTTATATTTATTGGGTTTTTTCATTATATCGTAGATAAAATATTGTACGATACACATACGTAAAGCACTTTTAGTCACTCAATTCGGACCCAATTGTGACTAAAGACTAGCTTTACGTACTTGTAGAATATGAAAACTTTTTTAATATTTTAGTCATAACGGAAAAAGATAGAAAACAATATAATTAAAAAAAAGTAGTAATACAAAAATAATAAGCAGGAACGTGGGAAGAATAGTAATACATAAATTTATAAATTGTTTTCGTATGTGTTTTCTCCAACATTATTACAAACAACTTAATAAATTATTTAAATCACAATATTGTAACAGTTATTTATGCAATAAGAGTGTAAACACAAGCTTTATGATATGACTCTCACAGAATTTTAACTCCTCTGCAGCAAAAAATGCATTTAAAATAACATCAGCTACGAAAATAAAACTCAGCACAGTCTTTATCAGACAGATTAGCCATTTTTATTATTTTTCACGACACAAATGACAGAAAATAAAGCTTGCTTATAATTTATAAATAAACGACTTGACTTCTATCAACGACGATTGTCATACACAATCGACTAATTGATTAGTTTTTTTTATTTTGTCAAAATTACATATTATAACTCACTTGGTGTATAAATATCTATTAATTTTTCTTAAAGTATATTATGTTACTTTTTGTGCAACTATGTCTGTAATATGATTTTAGTTATATCTTTTTACATTTTTAAAAACATATAAATAACTATATTAATTATTAAATCTAAAGCAACAGTGTCAATTAATTATTTGCAATCTTTGACATTGTCAGCCACCCTATACATAAAAAAAATATTTAAAAAATAATCTAGCTCCCTTCTTTTTTTGGCGTTGCCGCCACTGCTTATTTCGTTATATGTATCCCGAATCCCAGTTTCTGACAGACACTGAAGTTTGTAAACTTGCAACCGTAAAAAAAAGATTTGCCAAATCTCACCGTTATTTTCTTTCTTACGAATGTCTCTTTTTATCTGCCAAGGTGATACCTTCTTGACGAATTCCATTCAACGTGTTTTATATCGAATTGACGGATTTTGTATTTATCTATTTTGTGAACCGGAAAATTCAAATTTGCGGAGTTAATAAAGACAGGTTTTATGAATATTCAAATATTTAAAATGAGCATACAGTGAGAATGAAGGAATAATACCTACATAAAATAAAATTAAGTTTACTGCGTTAACTTTACTAATACCTGTGATATGAAACAAAATGACTATGACTATGCATATTGTGAATAGTCTATAAAAAATATATGTTTTACTTTTGCATATGTTGTGTCTGTTTAAACAGATAATAAATTTAAATATATGCGAAGGTAATTATGAAAATTATGATTTATAAGGAAAAAATCTGGTGTGGACACCACACGACTTCCTTGTACGATTATTAAACTATACATATTTTTTTTAATAAATAAATTACAAAATATTAATTTTAACTTCAAAACAGTAAGATATATAGCGAACATAAAGGGAGTTTTTAAAGAGAGTTTTGATTACAACAAAAAAATATTTGATTACAACAATGAATATAACTAATTTCACAATAAAAATATAATATTTGTTATTGTACGTATTTAACGTAATTTGACATGAACAGTTTTTTTTTTATTTTTTTGTCCTAATCCATAGCAAGCTTTATTACAAAAAAATAATTTTTAAATTTACATATCTCGCTTATTTAAAGGGCTAATTTAATAATACTTGATGTGCTAGACGCAGAAATTAATTCTCTAAAACTTTTATTTGAAGCATTTATTTCTAAAATCAAAATAAAATCATTTTATTCAAGAAAAACTGTTAACAACTTCAAGTAAAGTACCACTTCCGGTTAGCCTATTTTAACCAAAATTTATTATGTTATTTCGATTGACATAAAAGTCTTGTATACCAAATTTGAAAAGTTTTGGATTATATTTTAAAAGAGTTTTTCTTTAAAATCTATTATAGGCTTCATGTAAAGTACCACTTCTGGAAATTGTGTAATAACGATAAAGGGAGGTGCACAACTAGATGTTATAGGAGTCCTAAATACAAAATTTCAACTTTCTACGGCTTACCGTTTTTGAGTTATGCGAGATACGTACGTACAGACGTCACGACGAAATTAGTCAAAATGGATTCAGGGATGATCAAAATGGATATTTCCGCTGAAATCTGAAAACCGAAATTTTTCGCGATTACAATACTTCCTTTACTTACGTACAAGGAAGTAAAAATATATAAATTTTATTACAATATTCAATAAAATAGAATTTTAAAAATAGGAAATATGTACATATAATCTCAGTGATGACTCGTCACATTTGTCGGAAGGGAAAAATACCCTTAAAAATAAAAATAACGTACTATACATTCACATTGTACTACTGTAATATAAACTTTTACTATCGGAGATCGACCATAGAACTTTTTGGGGGTAAACGATCGAGTAGGTAGGAAAGAAATACAAAATTAATATACAGGGTCCCAAAAAATTTGCCCTGCATGGGTATTTCGAGGACTATAAAAGATACGAAGTCGGTTAAATTAGACAAAAGTTGCCCTTTAGTGGTGTTACTTGACAAAAAATGCATAGGGCACTAGACATAGACGACAATGTAAATTTCGCAGTTTTTACCTCCCGCTGCCCTTGGAAAGGGAAGTATAAGGATCGTGTTAAAAATCGCATATCGAGATTTTGGTAAATGACCACGTTGTAAGGTCCCTACAATCCGATTTTAACATTTTCACGATGATGTATGTGGGTGTGGATATATGTATGTGTATGTGTGGATCCTTTAGGCGCTCTAATTCAAATACTTAATTCAGAAAATTTAGAAACCATGTATTTCTACCTTATGGAAAGAAGCCAGTAAATTTTAGTATCAATCGGATAACCGAAAATGGCACTTTACTTGTAGCTCAAAATAGTTTTTCCTTCAAAAATACCTTTAAATGGTATTTTTTCGCAATTTATGTTATTATAAAAATTAAAGATTATTAAATTTTCTACAGGTTTGCATTAATACTTTTTCTATATATTTTATGGAGAAATTTATAAAGTAATATAAATATTATATCCTGGAGCCTATGCTTTAAACACAGTTCATCTCAAAAGTAAATAACTGACAGATAAATGGTAGTCAAAAAAATAATCATTTCAAATTAATAATAGTAACGTTTTAAAAAGAAAATTGTAAATATAACAATAGTTACATGGAAGGAAAAAATAAATAAAAATATCACGGCATATTATTGCTGGGTATGCTGATCTGCTTGTACACAGATGTTGATAATGATGATGACATATTTGTACCATGCGGGCGTTTACCAAGCGTCATCTCACGGACACTTATTGCTGCCACAAGGATCAATTTTGTGTCATTTAAAATTCGAAATATTTGGCGTCGGTCGGGATCGAATCCAGTTCTCCAGATTCGCGACCAGACACTCAGGCACGTGGCCATGAAATCCCATATATACGAGTATGTATTTAAATTCATTAAAATTAAATGGCGGGAGGTATTGTGTTGGCCACATCAGATTTTTGTATTTTTGCGAATAACTGGATTTCGGTTTGCATCTTTAGGGCACTTAATTCCATGGGTAAACTAGAGCAAACTTCTGTCGCGAGTCTACGCGATCGACCGTTCGATTGTGATCGACGGTTTGAGCACCATTCGTTTAGCGGCAGCGGTCACGAATTATGCCGAGCGTTCACGAAATGCAATGGAAGGCAGCCCACTGTATTAATTTACACGTTGGTATAAGTCATGTTCCTTCGGGCTGTGATTCGCAATCTAAATCATCAAAGTGATCATGATTAAGAAGAAGTATGATTTTTTCGTTTCCTATTCGTTATCCCCACTTTGTCATTTTGTGATCACTAGACAACCTTCCCCTTTCCCTTCTGAATCATCCTTTTTGAATGATCACATGGATTTATTTCAGAGCAAATTTAAAAATGGCTGAAGACAATAGTTTTCGAGCGTAGAATTTATCAATGTGGAGTTTTTAGCATCAAAGGAAATGTGATTTTCCTACAAAAGCATGTAATGACCCACCATACTTTTGAAAACAAAGAAAATATGTTACATAAAACATTTGTTTTAAATAAACATACTTTATATGTTACTAAGATTTTTTTTACTTCTATATGATCAATTTTTAATGTGCTGACTATAACACTTGACAGTAGATTATTTATAAAATAAAATAAATTAGTTTGCATTGGTTTGTATATGACATTTGACGCTAGATGGTGTTTATATTATTCTAGTTGTTTTCTTGATATAATTTTTAAATCTTAATTCAAAAGTATCACGATTAAACGAATCAGGATTCGCAAAAATCACAATCACAGTCCGAAGGAACACAGCTATAATGTGGTGTGCAATGTGCAGATGAGCTTAGCTTCCGTTGTATGTACAGCGGTCTAAAAAATAAGCGTAACATGATTAATATAGAAAAATTATGCATTAAGGCCATTTTACACCTACATAACTAATATAACGACGAGCCGCCACTGCATATAAGTATGTAAATATAAAATATTCATAAAGTAGGTATATAAAGGTGCCCATAATAATATTCTCATTATAATTATTTATTCATGTGCAGAATGACTCGAAAAATGTTAATTATTATAATTTTCTCACGGTATAATTTTTTTGCGCTCAATGTAAAAGTTTTACATAAAGATTTTTTCAAGAATATTGATCCCAAACATATTCACTGAATTTTTCAAATTTTAATAAGATCACAGGAATGACATTATTATTGTGGATAATCATGTGGTGCGCTCTCCGC
Organism: Harpalus rufipes; assembly: GCA_951394225.1. NCBI lineage: Eukaryota > Metazoa > Arthropoda > Insecta > Coleoptera > Carabidae > Harpalus > Harpalus rufipes. The sequence goes on from OX596279.1 coordinate 49,259,510, forward strand.
TCCAGCAATGATTGTCTATGAGGTGACGCATAATAAACGCCCACAAGGTACAAATATGTCATTGCCGATATCTGCATACAAAGCAGATTGGAACACCCAGCAATGGGTAATATGCCATGATGACATACTATATTACTATATATTACCTGTGGTACACTCTCCATGCCAGCAATGAATGTCCGTGAGGTGACGCCTTGTAAACGCCCGCATGGTACAAAGCAGTTTGGCACATCCAGTAATGGGTAATGATATATTTATTTATTTTATTATTATTAATTATTATTATAATTATTAATAATATTATTATTATAAAGTTTTTTAAGTACAATATGGGTAATGATATATTTATTTATTTTATTATTATTAATTATTAATAATATTATTATTATAAAGTTTTTTAAGTACAATATTTGTCATTGTCAACTACCCATTGTTGACAGCTGTAATTTTGGTATAATTTTTTTTACAAACAATCAGCTCGTTATACATGGTGTCCCACGTTGGGCGCCAACAACTATAACGATATTGGGATTACAGTGCTTTATTACCTAATTTTAAAATTAGTCATTGATTTTCTTTATTTTATTTTGAATTTTGAAAAGTATATTTTTGTATGGCAAAAACAGATGTCATATAAAAAATATGTGGCCGGTACATGACTTCCCGCTAATTCCGTGTTTAAAATAGCAATAAACTTTAAGTAAAGTATCACTTCCGGTTGATTGTTTGTAAAGATAATCTAATTTGTTGTTCCAATAAATAGAAAAGTCTCTAATACGAAAGTTTGGATTATATTTTATTATGTTTTCCTCGAAAATCTGTTAAGAGCACCAAATTAAGTACCACTTCCGGTTTATCATATGTAGTCCAAATTTCAAGAAAATCAGTTTAGAGTTTCCAGTAACGTACCACTTCCGGTTTATCTATTTTAGAAAAAATCTAATATGTCGTTTCCATTAATACAAAACTCTTGTGGGGAACCTAATTCGTGATTATTCACTAAAAACTCACTATCTAATTTTTGGACCGAAAACATTACCACTCTTACCACAGTATGGTAGAAGATAAATAGTATGATAAAAAAATTGATGAAAAATATTGTGGAAGACCCTATTATAAATCTTTGTTGTTTTTACCTTCCGTCACCATTAGGTGTGATGAAAGTTTCGGGTCGCATAACTTCAATACCACGATTTCAAAAATTATAATTTTTTTCGTATTACTCAAGTTTACACCCAAAAGAAGAGGTGATTAGATTTTGGGGTCAACCAGAAGTACCCTCATTTGAAGATTTTAACAGTTTTTCTTGGAAAAACGTTGTTAAATCATTTTTTAACACTTAAAAAACTATAAAGATATTAAATTTCACAAATCAGCCAGCTATGCTATAACCATGGAAACAGCTACTATATTAAGAAAATTCTAATTGACAGATGTTAATATTATTTTTTGACATTATTAATTATAAATATTAAATAATATTCTATCATCTATACGAATTGATTGCATTTTATACTTAATATTTAATGGATATAGAGTTAAAAAATTATAAAGAATATAAATTTCGTAAATCAGCCAGCTATGCTATAATATAAACATGGAAACAGTTACTATATTAAAATAATTCTAATTGACAAATGTCAGTGTCAATGAAAAGAAAATGAATGTGGCAGAGGTGAGAATGTTGAGATGGATGTTGAGGAAGACACGGAAAAATAGGATACAGAATGAAAGGATAAGGGGAAATGACTCGATTCATAGAATTTTTGTACAAAGATACAAGACGATTATATTGGTGTGAACATGTCATGAGGAGAGATGAAGAATATATTGGAAGAAGAATGAACAGCCGCATAGTAGAAGGTAGAAGAAATAGAGGAACACCAAAGATAAGATGGAAATGTATTGCGAAAGACTTAAAGGAAAAGAAACTGAATGAGGTCAACACGCAAAATAGAAATGAGTGGATCAAGAAATTCAAGAACAGCGATCACTTAACCAGTGGGAAAATATAAAGAAGAAGGTGTCAGTGTCAAGTGCAATTTATATAGTTTTTTTATGAAATAATTTTACTGGAAATATATAATCGTTTGCAAGAAAATTTATATGTGGAATTTGTATATAATACACTGAATTGATGGAAGGTAACGTGCTGGCCACATCAGATTTTTTTATTTCACGGCAAATTGCGTTAATCATCATTATCATTTATTTCATTTCACCCATGTACATTATTTCCTTTTTGTTCGGAGACAATAAAATCACAGCACTACTAAATTTGTTTCTTGTATACAGCAGTATTAATTTTATTCTACATTTAATGCAATGTAAATATATTTATTCCACTGTTAACATCCATTACAATTTAATTTGAATGTAAATACAAGAAATAATTCTTCTTCCGGAAGCAAGACAACTTTGTGATTGTAATTCAGCTCAGACTTCTTTTGTCCGTTCACGATCTCAATTCCTAAGTATTCTATTCACTCTAATTTTGTCAAAAGCACTACAAAAAATAAGAACATAAGTCTGGATTATGTCCACAACGTTTTACGGTGATAGCAGTGTTTATAAACCGGATTAAATAAATCTCCGACACTAGGCATAGAGCCTAGAAGCAGTGTAGAGCAGAATTTGGCCCCTCTAGTAACTATAGTGTACTATGAGGGGTGGCTCTCAAACTTTTATAATGGGGTCCTCCACTCTAATTTTTACATTCCGTCACCTTTAGGTAAGGAAGGTATTTTCTTTGGTCAAAAATTCGATGATGAATTTTTAGTGAATAAGCATGTATTAGGGTCTCTAGGAAACGATTTTACTATTTTAACGATGATGTATGCATGTATATATATTTGTGACGATTTTTTCATAGACGACAACTCCAACACTACAATTCTAAAAATTATAATTTGTTCGTATTTCTTTTTCACCTATAGGTAAGGAAGGTATGGTCTTTTGTCAAAAAAATCGATGGTGAGTTTTTGATGAATAAGCACATTTTACAGTCCCCACAATACGAATTTACTGTTTTTACGATGATGTCTGTATGTGTGTGGGACAGTGTGACAAAAAAATTTCCTTCGATAACTCCAATACTACAATTCCAAAAGTTAAAATTCTTTCATATTCCTGTTTCGTATATCCATATGAACACTTGATTAGATTTTTGTTATGATTGGTTAACCGAAAGTACTCTAGTTTGAAGATTTTAATAGTATTTTTTTGAAAAATCGCTGTTAAATATCATTTTTTGACCTTTTATGTTATTATTCGATTTAATTATATTTTTTCTTCATATTCAATGAATTTAAAGATAAAGAATTATAAAGAAATAACTTGCAACCTACTTTTACTAAAAGCTGCACCATGGAAACAGAATATGCAAATATTACTAATTGACACGTGTCAGTGTCGAATAAAATTTACATCTGCTTCATACACAGATATTGGTAATGATGGAATATTTGTACCGTGCGGGCGCTTACCAGGCGTCACCACACGGGCACTCATTGATGGCGTGGAGAGTGCGGCACAGGGGTCAATTTTGTGCCATTAAAATGCGATGTAATTTTTGGCGTCGGTAGGGATCGAACCCGGGTCCCCTAGATTCGCGACCAGACATAAAACATAATATTTTAGTGAAAAGATTTTACTGGAACTATAAAAATGTAAAATAATTTAAGCTGGCAAAAACAAATGACAAGGTAATACAACAGATTATAGCCATATTAGTTATAAATATTGAAGAATATTCTATCATTTATACAAATTGATTGTATTTTATATTTTATATTTAATGGGTATAGAGTTAAGAAATTATAAAGAAATTAAATTTCATAAATCAGCCAGCTATGCTATAATATAACCATGGAAACAGCTACTATATTAAGATAATTCTAATTGACAGATGTCAGTGTCAATGAAAAGAAAATGAATGTGGCAAAAAGATGAGGATGTTGAGATGGATATTGAGGAAGACACAGAAAGATAGGATAAGGAGTGAGAGGTTAAGGGAAATGGGTCGAGGTATAGAAGTTTCTAGAAAGATACAAGAGGGAACATGTCATGAGGAGAGATGAATAATATATTGGAGGAAGAATGAATAGCTTAGTAATAGAAGGTAGAAGAAACAGGGGAAGATCAAAGATAAGATAGAAGGACTATATTGCGGAAGACTTGAGAAAAAAGGAACTGAATGAGGACGACAAGCAAAATAGATTAATAGTGGATGAAGAAAATCAAAAATAACGACCCCTAACGAATGGGAAAAGCTAAAGGAAAAGAAAAAGATGTCATTGTCAAGTGCACTTTACATAATTTGTTTATATGAAATAATTTTACTGGAAATATAGAATCGCTTGCAAGAAAATTTACTTGTATGTATGGAATTTGTACATAATACATAGAATTGACGGAATGTAATGTGCTGGCCACATCAGATATTTTATTATTTTAAATGAAAGTTTAATTTTGAAGCAATTCTTAGTATTAAAAAGTCATATTTTTTTTAGTTTAACTGCATTTGATTATTAACGAAACCTATAGCTATCTTTCTCGCCCTATTTTCTATACTAGGCTGCGCGAGAAAGATGGCAATAGTGTGAAGTAGAAATATAGATGCTTAAAATCTCAAATATTTCAAAAACTCAAAAAATTTAAAACTTTTTTCGCCTCAATCATGATTTTTTCTTATCTACTTTCAATAACATTTTAGTCAATTTTGTGTTATGGTGGAGGACCCCATTGAAGACTTGTCAAGCAGACGATAAGACTGGTACAACAATAATTTGTTAATTATATATTAATATATTCAATGTTTTCTATAATATATTCTACTAATACTAATGACTTGCACGTTCTGAACATATGTATTGATTAAAACAAAAAAAAGTTGTTCCGATAAATCGATGACGACATTGTTTTTCCGTTAATTAAATAACATTTTACTATACCTTCTTTCAAAGCTTAATTGACATATACATTGTAAAATGTTTAGATATTTGAAATAAATATAAATGCAGGGTGTACCACAGGTACTAACTTTAAGGGTATATACAGAATGTTGATCGCGACACCGGAACATATTTTCGTAATTTCCTGATTTCCTAAATATTTTATATAAAAATGCTTAGAATAAAAGTTATAGAACTTAAAATTCTGCATTTGAATCAATAAGCAAAATTAATTTTACCTGATTTGGAAATTTGGTATGAAAATGTTGAAAATCACCGCAAAAATAAGCTATGGAATTGAAACAGATAAATTAATAAATGTTTGATTATCTGTCAAGTTAATATATTTTAGCCACAACTGTCAAATAATATACCCATAATTTAACCAATTTTAATTAATTAATGATCTTCGTTATTGTTGCTAATTGTATAATTTTGATTGTTCGATGCAATAATATTATTCAATCAGTATGTCAAACTCAAATCCTATAGAATCTTACCTTTCAAAGAGTATAAATAAAATTACTTTTAATAAGTAATTCTTTCTACATGAAAAGCCAAAATTACAGTAGTTTTATCAAGTTTTACACTTTATTTTCTTCCAAGTCTATTCTAAGTTTAAAATGTAGCAGTCGGTTTTAATTGCTGTTAAATGTCAAATCACTTCATAATTTTGTTACAACAACGGTAACTAGATTTGTCTATGTAAAGTTGTAGAGCTTAAAATTCTGCATCTGAGTCAATTACTAAAATTAATTCTACATACTTTGTAACGACCAAAATTATAGGTATGAAAATATCGAAAATCACCCCAAATATAGCGGCCATGGAATTGTAACAGGTAAATTATCAAATGTTTGACGTTTAACTTTTTAAGTTAGGTTAATACATTTTTATTAGGTTTTATTTGTAATATCTGTTCAAGTGAACAATTATCTATTAAAATAAATAATTTTTCACTTTAACAGAATTACAAATAATAAAAATAAATTAACCTAGCTTGACAAATAAATCGGTAACATTTGTAATTTTTTGTTAATTTCCATGGTTATTCTTATTTTTGGGGAGATTTTCTACATTTCATAGCTCATTTCTGCCGTTATAGAGCGCGCGAAAGTAATATGTCGATTCCCAACCTTTTAGAGGTTGGGAAATTCGTCATTCCTATAACAACAATGACAATCTCTTGGGTAGGTAATAACAGATTTCACTTCCACGCCACGGGATGGAAATGTTTATGTAGGGGTTACCTAGCAACATTGTCATAATCCCTATAATGAAGTAGACTAAACAAATTTTAATAGAGCTGTCAAAAAATATTAACAAAATTCAAGGTTATAACTGAATGATTTATTCTAAAAATTATTGATTTAAGAAGATGATGATTGTATATAAAATAGTATACATACCTCGGTGGGAGTTTCATTATCTACAGCCTCGCGCTGTATCTCACCTCGAGGCTGTAATGAAACATATCCCACCTCAGATGTAAGATCATAATAATAATAATAATAATAATAATAGATTTTATTTTTGCAGACACAATACAATATGTATAGGAAACGTCAAGTTTACAATAAAATGAAATATTACAATTTACAATACAGTAAAAAGAAAATGTACATAAGAAATTATATATTTTCATGTTCAGATATTCATTTACATCGTAAAAACTGTGCTACAGTAAGCAAAATTTTAAATCTGTTTTAATTTTTTTTTCATTTCTTTCATTGATTCTGATGTAGAATTATGCTCTACAACATTTATTTAAAGTTTTTTTTTACCTAAAATAATTAGAGAAGCAGGAAATTACAAAAATATGATTTTACTTGTTAAAGTCCTATGTTCCGGTGTCGCGGTCAACATTCTGTATAAGGTACTAACCAAAATGAGTAAAACAGCTTAATCAGCATAACTCTGATCTTCAATGGGTTCCGAGAAAGAGACCATTTTGGGTTATAATCGAAGAAAAACTGACAAAGATTATGATCGAACAAAATTTTATCTATGTTAGTAAACAGATTATAAAAAACAATAAAATTTTATATATTTTTATCAATTTCTAATAGTTCCAAAGTATTTGAAAATTAAATATTGACCAAGTTAGTACAATTATTTACATATGTAAGATGAGCACGCAAAAGTAAACAAAGGTCCAGTTGCATAAGACATTGTTAAATTTAATCATGTAGTTAACTTTGACAAGGCTAATTTTCCAACGTATTTTTGATACGTATCCATGGTTACAATGTGCAGTTAAACACATGATCAGCTAACAACGTTTTATGCAACTGGCCCAAAAAGTCTCATTTAATCGAAGTCGTAACTTATAGTTTTTAAAAGAGCAGAGATATTTTCACTGACTTATATCTCCCAAACTATTGAAGATCAAACCCATGTTGATTAAGCTTTTTTACTCATTTTAGTTGGTACTATATGCCCTTAAAGTTTGTACCTGAATTTGTAGTACATCTTGTGTTATCAATTATATTCTGTTACCAATAAGGTTCTCCACTATAGTACCAAATTAACATAAACAAGTTTAGTCCATTTTTGGCGTCCGTCACCTCTAAGTAAGAAAGGTATTGTCTTTGGTCAAAAAATTCGGTGGTGAGTGTTCAATGAATAAGCACGTTTTAGGATCTTTACAATACGATTTTACTATTTTTACGATGATGTCTATATGTGTGTGTGCGTGTGTGTGTGTGTGTATGTGTGTGTGTGTGTGTGTGTGTGTGTGTGTGTGCGTGTGTGTGTGATTATAATTTCGGCCGCGATATCTCCAATACTAGAATTCCAAAAATTATAATTATAACTAGATTTTGGTTAGTTGGTCAACCGGAAGTATCCTCATTTGAAGATTTTAACAGTTTTACTTGAAAAAAACGCTGTTAAATATTATTTTTTTGATATTTAATGTTATTATAAATATTAAAGAATATTCTTATCTATACGAATTGATTGATTTTATATTTCATATTCAATGGATATAGAGTTAAATAATTATCAAGAAATTAAATCTTGCTATAAGCATGAAAACAGTAACTATATTAAGAAAATTCTAACTGACAGGTGTCAGTGTCAGCGAAAAGAAAGTAAATGTGGCAGAGATGAAGATGTTAAGATAGATGTTGGGGAAAACACGGACAGATAGGATGAGGAATGAAAGAATAAGGGAAATGGCTCGAGTGATAGAAATTTCTAAAAAGATGTAAGAGAAACGATTACATTGATTTGAATATGTCAAGAATATTGGAAGAATGAATAGCTTTGGAATAGAAGGTAGACGAAACAGAGGAAGACCAAAGGTAAGATGGAGGAACTATATTGCGGAAGACTTGAGAGAAAAGGAACTAAATGAGGACGATATGCAAAACAGAAATGAGTGGAAGAAGAAAATAAAACATAGCGACCCCTAAAGAATGGGAAAAGCTAAAGAAGAAGAAGATGTCAGTGTGCAATTTGCATAGTTTGTTTATGGAATAATTTTACTGGAAATATAGGATTTTTTGCAAGAAAATTTATGTATGGAATTTGTACATATCACACTGGATTGCCGGAAGGTACTGTACTGGCCACATCAGATTTTTTGAATTTCAGATCATGAAAGAAACAACTTTCTAGCTTCCTTACTTTTATAGATTTCTGTAACTTAATTTAACTCAGGATCATGTTCAAATAATAAATGTTAAGAAACAGATAAATAAACATGATGAACAATTACATAATATATGAAATTAGATATTTTTAAGACGTTTTTGTAGGACGCTCAAACTTTAAAATGTAATAACTTGTGACTAAAATGATTTTTGGACTATGGTTGTTGTTGCCAAGGTGCCTAGAGCTCTTCAATTGAGAGCCACTGTTCTCTATATAGAGTTCCTTGTGAAACATCTCCCCTATCCCAATTTGAGAGGCGAGGGGTCGAACCCTTGTTGCAGATGTCAGATTTGATCCCGGGTCGGACCCAGCTGTCAAGGGACTGAAATCATCACCGCCTTTTTTATAATGGCCGAACGAGTCCCATAGCACTGTCTTGCTCTCTTATCCACTGCCTCTCACTCCGATACGAGGCTCTTTGTGTCATCACCCGGTATAAACTGTTATTATTTTTAATTACTTTTAATTGAGTTATGAATTAATTTCGCTCGGAGAGTGATGTTACGGAAAAGTAGGCCATGTAAAGGAAAACAATGTTTATGATTTTTTGAACTGTAGATTTCATTCCCATAATTATTTCAAACAAAAATATCATTTATGTTAAAGGAACAGTAATATTATTTTAGTATGCAGGGAATTCATTGCAACAGAGCGGCACAAATAATGGTACGTTGGCATTTAATGTAAAATTAAGCAGTGACAGTTATGTGCCGCCTTGTCATAATTATGATATACAATAATTTTTTGACTCTGTCGGGTACAGTAATAAAACTATAAATGAAATATAAATATCGCAATTATGATAAAGCGGCATATCCTTTACTTTCTGTAGTATAATACTGTTTGGCATCGGCCCATATTTTTGAGCCGCTCTATTCATGCATTGAATCAAACGTCTACCAGGTATGTATAGGGAAATAGCCTTAGAGCCTTAAGATATTATTTTGAACAAAAATAGACTTTATGTTAAAGGACTGTAAGGCTATTTTCTCATACATACCTGGTAGACGTTTGATTCAATGCATGAATAGAGCGGCTCAAAAATATGGGCCGATGCCAAACAGTATTATACTACAGAAAGTAAAGGATATGCCGCTTTATCATAATTGCGATATTTATAGTTCATTTATAGTTTTATTACTGTACCCGACAGAGTCAAAAAATTTGACTATATTTATATTTTTACCTTTCGCTACACTTGGTAAGGGAGGTATTTATAGGGATCGTGCTTAAAATCGCATATCGAGATTTTGGTAAATGACCACGTTTTAAGGTCCCTACAATCCAATTTTAACTTTTTCACGATGATGTGTATGTGTGTGTGTGTGCGTTCGTTCGTTCGTGCGTGCTTGTGTGTGTGCGTGCGTCTATTTGGACCCTCTTTACACTCTAAATTTTCAAATACTATCGTTCAGAAAATTTTGAAACCTTGTATTTCTACCTTATTCTAATCAGATAACCGGAAATGGCTCTTTATTTGAAGCTCAAAAAAGTTTTTCCTCGAAAAATACCTTTAAATGTTATTTTTTTCGAGATTAATGTTATAATAAAAATTAAAGATTATTAAATTTTCTACAGGTTTGCATTAATACTTTATCTATATATTTTATGGATAAATTTATAAATTTAGGCCCGAGCCTACGCTTTAAACACAACTCCTTGGTTACAACATAGTTCAGAACCCAAATGTATGTCACTGACAGATAAATGTCTCTGTCAAAAAACTAATCATTTCAAATTTATAATAGTAACGTTTAAAAAAAAAAATAGTAAATAGAGCACTATAGTTATGGAAAGGAACTTAATACAGTTTGCAGCATAAGTAAATATGTAGGAATGTAGGTACAGTCGATTTTTTTAAACAGGTCCGATCAAGGTCATCTGCATCATGAACGAATTAACAAATTGACATACATATATCTCTTTCATTTGCCTTAAAACGAAGCTTGTGGTGATAAGGATGGATATAACACACTTGTCTTCAAAAATTTATTATTATTGTTGTATTATTATTGTTTTGACTAAGTTAAGACATTCCATTTTAAAATATATATAATACTTTCGCTGTAACGTAAGTTTCTTTATTAATTCAGATATATTACCTTAATTCATAGTTGTGCGAATAACATCAGTGACACTGACACTGTGTCAGTATCATATTTGAATTTTAGATGCTTTTACTGTAACATATTTTTTATAATAATATAATAACAGTAGTATCTTATGTATCCTCATAAAAACTAAGTAAACGATACTGCTGAATTTGTCGGAATGGGCGGAGCTAAAATCTTAATTCATACAATTCGTAAATGACCTTCATCGGACATATTTAAAAAAAATATTGTATGTATTTAAATTAATAAAAATTAAATGGCGGGAGGTTTTATGCTAGTCACATTAGATTTTTATTTTTGGACTCGACAAAGTCAATTTTTTATGCCCCGTAAAACTTATATACATCTACATTTATAATTAAAAAGTTTAAATACATTTTTATTTATTTAATTATATAAGTAAACAGATTGTCAAAATTTTAGAAATATTCAATTTCTAGAACAAAATAGCTGAAAATGGCCAAGATCACAAAAAATCTATGGTGTGTTCTTTGCAATTTTGACTATTTTCAGGGACTTAAGTTTTTTAGCTGTGCAAACTGAACGATTTGGACAAATTTGAAGAAAAAAAATTGCCCGTAAAATCTACAACATAAAAATTACTATATTTTTTTTATGAGTTCTTTGTCAAAAACCAATTATTTGTTTCTCTCGTCTATTGTTTACCAAAACAATAGCACCTCTGCTGCCATCTGGTTGCTGAAGGCTAAACTCAAACGTATTCAACTGAGTTTTACGCTACTAAGCGCAGATGCAAGATTTCATTAAAGTTCTACCGTTTCGCCGCTAAGATCAATGGCGCTGTTCGCAGCAGCAAGAGCAGGAAATAAAATTAAAATTTGACTAAAGTTAGCCACTCCAAAAACATAAAAGTGACAAATAAAGTAAATTGTTAAATGTTATCTTTAAAAGTAAAAGTACTTTTTTTTTATTTTTAGCGTAATTGAGTTTTAAGTAGAATGTTGCATGTTTTAACATTAACTGATTAAAAGTACAATAAAATTTTATCTGATGTTAACATAATAAAATTGTTTATTCGGTTGTAAATACATAATGTGAAAATTAGTTTTTAATTTTGTTGAAATGAAATTTTATTGCGTTAACTGATAGAAGTCAACCTTGAAAATTATTTCCAATTTTTAAATAGCGTTTTTAATACCTGTGGTGTTCTCTCCACGACAAAACGAAAAACACAAATCCTAATAATAATTTATAATTATTAACTTTTTCTGAAAATTTTAAATATTAGTTACCAAAAAATTACTTAATAAATATAATATCTAAATGTGCCTTGTATTACAGTTACCAAAAATATATTTTCTGAGCATAAAAATCAGTTATTTATTTGTCATTTAAACTGAAGTTGCGAAAATTTGACAGTTTTCAAGTCACCAGAATTTGATTAGTCAGTTTTGACGGTTTTTAAGTTTCCCAGAATTTAGTTGACAACATACCAAAAGAATATTAGTTGGGAGCATTCAAGACGTCGAAGGAAAGAAAGGTGAAGTGTATTATTGTTGAAGGGAATTACTTTCAACATATTTAAAATAAAATTCTAAAAAATGAGTTATTCATAAATAGTATTGTGATCGATCTAGATAATTTAGTATAGTTTTTGATCTTATCTAAATTCTTTTATGTATTCAGATCTTGATCTAATAACTATAATCTATGATCAAATATATGAGTGTGCACTAGCGAATGCAAGTTATAACCTGTCACTGAAACGTGTAGTCTTTATTTGTTTGGTTTTAACGTCTTCGTATGATGTATGGATTTCACTAAATTAATTCACTGTCAATTTTTAAGTTCGGTAAGTATATTTTACATTTTTTAATATTTAAATTGACAACAGTGATTGGTATTTTGAAGCCCTGTTCTTTATTTTTGGATGAAATAAAATAGTGCTTTTGTAAAACTAATGTAAAACGGCGAAAATATTGAAAGACAAGTATTACAATGATCCTTATTGTAATACGAGTACAGTTTGCGTTATCGAGCTGTAGGCGAATTACACAAAGTACGAGTATTACAAATGGACATTGTATTACATGTTTTTCATACAATTCTTCCTATTTTGCATTAATTTACTCTTCCTATTTCGCATTAATTTACTTTTATTTTAATATTATTATTGAAAGAAATATAAAATATTAAGGTTGGTAACATTGACAGTTTCAATAAACATTTGAAATTGCCTTTGGTCAGCAAATTTCATGGTCAGTTTTTAGTGAATAGGCATATTTTAGGGTCCCTAGAATATGATTTTACCATTTTTACGATGATGTCTGCATATGTGTGTGTGTGAGGATTTTTTCAAAGACGATAACTTCCAGACAAAAATTCTAAAAATTATAATTCTTTCGTATTCCTTTTCTTTATATCCATATAAAAAGTTGATTAGATTTTGGTTATAATTGGTCAACCGGATGTGCCCTCATTTGAAGATTTTGATAGTTTTTCTTTAAAAAACGCTGTTAAAGATTATTTTTTTACATTTAGTGTTATTATAAACATTAAAAAACATACTATTATCTATACGATTTGATTGCATTTTATACTTCTTATTCAATGGATATAAGCTGGATTCAGAGATTGCGTAATAAACATAGCATATAATAGCACAGAAAAACATAGAAAATGAACATACGGTAAAACGTGTACTGATTCAGAGTTACGGACATACATAGCATAGCACAATACAGCATAACATGGGGAATTGGCCATATTTTATTTCGAAGCTATGTTTTGCCATGTTCGGCCATGTGCGCTATGATTCGTGAGTATTCGTTGTTACACCACGCCTACTTCTACAGCGCGTTAATGTTGACAACTTGCTGACATTTGTTTTGAAGTTTGGTTAAGACAACTTTTAAGTTATTTTGTATTGCAGTTGTGTTTATTATAATTATTTAAGAAGTGACAGTTAAATAAAACTTGTGAAATCAGCAACAAATACTGACATGAAGTTATCTATATACAACAATTCTATGTTTTCTGTACAATCTCTGAATTGGTTTTAAGTTTTTATGTTTTCCTGTGTTGTGTATTCCTATGCTGTGTTTACTACGCAATCTCTGAATCCAGCTATAGAGTTGAAATTAAATTGCATAAATTAGGCAGCTATGTATAACCATGGAAACAGCCACTATATTAAGAAAATTCTAATTGACATATGTCATTGTCACTGAAAGAAAATGAATTTAGCAGACAGATGAAGATATTAGGGAAGACACAGAAGGATAGGGTAAGGAATGAGAGGATAAGGGCAATAGCTCGAGTGGTAGAAGTTTATAGAAATATATAGAGCAGAGACGATTACATTGATTTGGACATATAGTGATGCCGCGAGACGAGAAACGGCGAGAAACAGTTCACTCTCGTCTCGTCTCGAAAATTCGAGACGAGATTTTTTTTCGTCTCGTCTCGTCATATTTTTCATCCTCTATTCTCGATCTCGACTCGAGAGTCTCGAATTTCTCGAATTTATAATTAGCTGTATGAGTGTTCCATAAGTTGGCAGATCAAAGCGTGTTTGTATGGTTGAAGGTAGCAAGCAGTGACGCTCTAATTATTTACTATTTGTATATAAATACATATAAAATAAATTCATAAAATATTACCCTTACATGTTATAAATTTTCTATACTTACATCTATTAGGAAAATAAATTAGCATCAACTTGGACGTAATAAAGGAGTAAGTAGATACTACTGATTAAAACTTTATTTTTACTAAGTCTGGCATTTAACAGGTAAGTAAAAAAATACTGAACAAATATTACTCGCAGCAAGGGCATTTAATACTAGCGTGGAGAGTACATCACAGGGAACACTTTTGTTCCTATTCTTTATACTAAAACCCTATAAATTTAAAATGAATAAATAAATAATTAACAGGCAATGAAAATATTTGTACTGATAATTATTTTTCTTATTGTATATCTTTAATTATATACATATTAAAAAAAAATTCGTGCATTCGAGATCTCGAATACCTGCTCTCGTCTCGAGTAAATCTCGAGGGCATTCCTCTCGTCTCGTCTTGATTTTTCGAGACGAGACTTATGATAGTCTCGTCTCGAAATTTCTCGATTTTCGAGACGAGATCTCGAACACGCGAGATCCCACGGCATCACTATGGACATATCATGAGGAGAGATGAAAAATATATTGGAAAAAGAATGAACAGTTTAGTAGCAGAAGGTGGAAGATACAAGAGAAGACTAAAGAGAGAAAAGGACTGAATGAGGACGTCAAGCAAAATGAGTGGAAGAAGAATATAAAAATAGCGATCCCTAACGAATGGGAAAAGCTAAAGAAGAAGATGTCAGTGTCAAGTGTAATTTGCATAGTTTGTTTATGAAATAATTTTATTGGAAATAAATTCTTTTGCGAGAAAATTTATGTATGGAATTTGTACATAATACACAGAATTAACGGGAGGTAATGTGTTGGCCACATCAGATTTTTACCTTCCGTCACCTTTCGGTAAGGAAGGTATTGTCTTTGGTCAAAAAATTCAAAGATGAGTTTTTAGTGAATAAGCATGTTTTAGGGTCCCTATAATACGATTTTACCATTTTTACGATGATGTCTGTATGTATGTATGTGTGTGTGTGTGTGTGTGTGTGTGTGTGTGTGTGTGCGTGTGTGTGTGAGTGTGTGTGTATGTGCGTGTGTCTGTGTGTGTGTGTCTGTGCGTGTGTGACGAAAGTTTAGGATCGCATAACCAATACCACGATTCCAAAAATTATATTTTTTTCGTATTCCTCAAGTTTACAACTAGAAGAACATCTGATTAGATTTTGGTTATAATTGGTGAACCGGAAGTAGCATCATTTGAAGATTTAACAGTTTTTGATTTATTCACATTTAACGTTATTATAACAAAGAATATATTATTCTCTATACGATTTGATTGCATTTTATACTTCATATTTAATAGATATAGAGTTAAAGAATTTTAAGGAAATTAAATTTTATAAATCAGCCTGCTATGCTAAACATGGAAACTAATAATATATTCATATAATTCAAATTAACAGATGTCAGTATAAATAAAAAGTAAATTAATGTGGCAGAGATGAGGATGTTGAAGTAGATGTTGGGGAGGACACGGAAAGATAGGTAAGGAAATAACTCTAGTGTTACAAGTTTCTAGAAAGATACAAGCGAGATGATTACATTGGTTTGAAAATGGCATGAGGAAAAATGAAGAATATATTGGATGAAGAATGAATAGCTTAGTAATAGAAGGTTGAAGAAACAGAGGAAGAACTAAGATGGAAGGACTGTATCGCGGAAGACTTGAGAGAAAAGGAACTGAATGAGAACGACACTTAAAACAGAAATGAGTAGAAAAAAAAATAGCAACCCCTAACGAATGGGGAAAGCTAAAGAAGAAATGTTAGTGTCAAGTGCAATTACATAGTTTGTTTATGAAATAATATTACTGGAAATATAGTGTTTAGCAAGAAAATTAATGCATGAAATGTGTACATAATACATAGAATTGACGCAAGATAATGTATTAGCTACATCAGATTTTTTTCTTGTTAATATGAGCAATGTTTGATATTTATGTATGGAGAAAACAAACAGGCATCATTAGTAGTGTAATATATGCAAGAATGACAAAAGAATATTGTATGTGATCAATATAAGCAGCACCTACCTTCTGCCTACTATGGTCCCGTAGAGGTAGAAAGGACCAGACATGAGGCATGCAGACATTCAGTATTTATAATGAATTGTCTGGAATATCAACACTAAAACATTAATTCTCTATCAGTTTTCTGTGTCTTTCTCATTCATCTACTTTTGTCACGATTCATTACGACCTTTCCCAATTACACCACTAAGAAAGAAAGAAATAATTTGAATAAGGAAAATAGTAAATGTATGTAGCTAGGGTTTGTATACAGCTCTCGCCGTTTACCCTTTCCAACCGGACTCACCGAGCCGCAATGTTTTAACCCTGCCGTACTGTCGGCTAGATTTCAGTCATTGCTACGGCTTTACCGCCCCCATGCTTGCCCGCCCTTGTTCTGGACACCCGCTAGGATCGGACCTGGCAAACGATTAGGTTGAATTTTTGCACAAACGAACACAAAATTTGATTGTGTACCGCTGTTCGACGAATGCATCCATGACGAGGCAAAAGAGGTTTGAAACTAAGCCCATACAAGAACTGTGCTGAACCAATTTTAAAAATGTGTTGTGGCCAGCACAATACCTCTCGCCATTTCCATTTTATGTTACATAACGAATTTAACATTTCTTGTGCACACAAATAATTTCAATGTACTCTTCTAATATGTTTAAAAAAATCATATTTATTGACGGCATTAGCGGTATTTCTTAAGGATATGTAATATTAAATTAATATTATTAGTATACCAATAATTTTAAATATTTAATTAATAATACAATAAGCAATATTAAATGTACTTTCCAGAGAAAGCTTTCAGTAATGTTTGTAAAGCTATTGATAATTAACACTGACATTTTATATTTATCTTTAGTACAAACATTTAAATATCTCAACTGGTTTCCATGTTTGGATAGGGAGATTTAATACAACAGATTATTCAATGTTATTATACATTATATCTCTATATTTATAGATGATATAACAAAAAAATTAAATGTATCAGGTATAGAATTTAACGATCTTTTTTATTTGCAATAACAAAAATTTTCAAAAAAGAATATTTAGAAGAATTTTTTTTTTAAGAAACTACCATTTCGGGTTGTCCGATTGTTACTAAAACTTTATCAGCTCTTCCCTTTAATATTAGATTGATGAATCCATAGTTAAACATATTCCAAGTCTTATAGTATTTGATAAACCGTACTTCCCACATCCATACACACACACATACACGGACATCATCGTAAAAAATGTTATAATCGGATTCTAAGAATGTTAAAACGTGCTTATTCACTAAAATCTGGATAAATGATTTTAGCATGGATCCAATACTTCTCTTAGCGAGAGGTAATAAAACTTGAGAGCGATGTTGATGAAGGTTAGTCAAAAATAGTTTGGGTGCCAATTCATAGATGACGCTGTTATTTGACGCTACAAAAATCAATTTGTTCTACATTTTTATAGCCATACTGTGTATGTACCCCGCCATTTAGCTTGATAACTTTTGCAATTTTTAAGTCATCAGATATTAATTTGACAGCTATGACAATTTTTAAATCTCCCACAAATTAGTTTGAAAGAATTCCAAAAGAAGATTGGTTGGAAGCTTTTAAGGAACGAAAGGAAAGAATGGTGAAGTGTATTATTAATTAACGGAACCACTTTTAACATATTTAAAAGAAAATTCTAAAAAAAATGACCATGTATCTTTTTCTCAATAATTCTGGTTTGCCACTGTAATTGTTGAAGAATTTTTTCCTGTTCTTTTAGTCCTTTCGAATCAGGAATGGATTATTTGTGTACACTGCCATCTACCTCCGTCCCACACATTTTCCGGTGTCGGTACAGCAGGGCACTGTATTCCCGACAGAGAAACAATGTACACCGGCGGTCCCGCGGCTCTATCTGAATCACATGTAGAGATTAATTGTTGCACGCGCTACACTCGATCCATCACTGCGTTATAGTGTCCAGTCCATAGCCTAATGTTAATGTTACCCTGATATGCACTACCTGCTAGAAAGCTAGAGAGAAAAATCGTGTACGGAAAAAGAATTTCGGAATTAGGTTTTTTTCAATGGATACCGTATATGTCTGTACAATGGCATATAGTCAGAAAATTGACTCTTGGGTCTAGCAATAAAAATACCGAGTGATCAAAAATAGGGTGAAGCAACGACGAAATATAACTAGACAAAACATTCCTTATTCCTCCTCACTGAATGTTTTGATTTCAGCTGGCCAGAAAGAGACAATTAGAGATAGAGATATATTTAGTCTCGTTCGAGTATTTCTCATTAGATGCCATCCAGTGTTAGTCAAAATTTAAGCGCCAATACGACGAAAAATAGGTTTATCGTTATAAAAATAAAAAAATTGAACTTAGGGCCGGTGTTTTCACTTGCGAATAAAGCTATAGATAAATTTAACCTTCGAATAAATATTTTTGTTGTCTCTTCACTTGCAAATAAATTTATTCGAAAGAATAATATCTATTATTCACGGAATAAGTTATTCACTAGTTGGATAACGAATAAAGGGTTTATTCGTATGTACAATACATTTCTAATAGTGCAGATTTATTAACAAAGTGTTCTTATTTTATTATTACAAATTGGGGTTCGAATTTAATCTCAAACAGTGCATACATAGGTAAATCCCTCCTTGGGTAAACCATCATGAAGATCCAGACATTTGATGCTAGTAAAATATTTTCGAATTTTGAATACTTTTATACAATATTTATTTACCTCAAACTGAAAGCAATATACAAAAAATATGAGGACAATTTTACAATATACATATATTTTGTTTACCGCGTATGATTACTGCAGTAGATTACTTGTTAAACTACACTCTCCCGGGGCTAAAAATGCAGAAGGATATAAATGACATTAAAGATGTCAAATAAAATTTTGACAAGTACGGATTCAAAAGAAGTTGACCCATTTCATCCTTGTCTGCGTAACGTAGCTACGCAAAACTCCATCCTTCTCCACTTACACAAATTCACTCTGCAAGGTTTACCAATTCACGAATGTTAAAATTATTCGACAGATAGCTATTTGTTTTTGTCAAATGTATGAAAAGACTCAGTGGAGTTATTCATTGAATAAATATAAAGAATAAATTTATTTAACGAATACTTATTCGAAACTTTATTCGCAAGTAAAAATACCGGGCCTTAAAATATTTATTAATTATATATTATAATTACAAAATACAAAATTATTGACTTTACCGAACAATAAATATGTACGAAAACTAACCTCACAACCGACAAATCAGTTCTTTTTTATAAAATTACACTAAATTTCTTTTCTTTTTCTTTCTCATAGTATTCTAAATAGTTGAAAACTCTTTCAGACCTATTCTTGCAACAAGAAGGCAATTTTTAAATACATTTTATAAGTGACAAGACCCACGTCATTGGGCTCCAAATATTGAAAGGCAGAAATTTGCTACAAGATATTTTAACACCTTTGCAGGATTATGTACTTGATCAAGACCCTTTGAACAATAACGGAACATAATTATTAAATTTAATTTTAGATATTTATTTTAAAATTAGAATACACCACGAAAGAAAGTTATTGTACACAATGTAACAAAAATAAGTTTTTTACTTCCTTGTACGTAAGTAAAGGAAGTATTGTATCGCGAAAAAATTCGGTTTTCAGATTTCAGCGGAAATATCCATTTTGATCATCCCTGAATCCATTTTGACTAATTTCGTCGTGATGTCTGTACGAACGTACGTACGTATCTCGCATAACTCAAAAACGGTAAGCCGTAGAAAGTTGAAATTTTGTATTTAGGACTGCTATAACATCTAGTTGTGCACCTCCCTTTCTGGTTATTACACAATTTCCAGAAGTGGCACTTTACATGAAGCCTATAATAGATTTTAATGAAAAACTGTTTTAAAATATAATCCAAAACTTTTCAAATTTGGTATACAGGACTTTTATGTCAATCGAAATAACATAATAGATTTTGGTTAAAATAGGCTAACCGGAAATGATACATTACTTGAAGTTGTTAACAGTTTTTCTTGAATAAAATGATTTTATTTTGATTTTAAAAATAAATGCTTCAAATAAAAGTTTTAGAGTATTAATTTCTGCGTCTAGCACATCAAGTATTATTAAATTAGCCCTTTGTATAAGCGAGGTATGTAAATTTAAAAATTATATACTTTTTTGTTTTTGTAATAAAGCTTGCTATGGATTAAGACAAAAAAAAAATGTGCACGTTAAATACGTGCAATTTTATGATTCGTACAATAACAAATATTATATTTTTATTGTGAAATTAGTCATATTCATTGTTGTAATCAAATATTTCTTTGTTGTAATCAAAACTCTCTTTAAAAAGAACCGGGTTAGATTAATGTTAATTTAAGAATGATAGTAGTAAATGAATTATTTTTTGTTCTATACCAAAATATTTCTCGGGCATGGCATAAGCCTGTCATTAATAGTTATTTGTATATCAAGGCCGCGAAATCACTCTTTAGCGTACCGAGAGAAAAATTGTCACCGAGGCGGCTTGCGGCTTGCGGCCGAGGCAGGACAATCTCGAGGACGCTAAAGGATTTCGCGGACAAGGTGTACACAATATTTTTTGTGCAACCGTAAAATATATGTAATTACAAATTTTATTAATTTTAAACAGTTTCATTGTAAATTGAAAGTTGGCTTTCAAAGTAGTTATGGAATTGACATTTGATAAACAAAACAATTAGCTTTGAAAAAATCATAGTGATTGTTTACTCAATTTCGCGGCCGCCACCATGACAGCGGCCGCGAAATGGATTTCGCGGCCGTTGCCATAACAACAACCGCGAAATTCAATTTCGTGGCCTATATTGCGGCTGCGAAATGCCTATTTCGCGGCCGGTTGCACAAAAAAATATGTATAGTTCAGGAGTGTGGAATTCAGTTTCCGAGAAAAAAATGCATTACCAAAAAAATGAAATTTTGATATTTTTCAATTATGAACATAATTAATAGCTGTCATTCTGATACGGGCCCCCATATATGATTGCCAAGGTCAGCAAAGTCATGTGACTGATAAATCGATAAATAGAGATAAATCAGTGTTGCCGACGAATACGTTATATTTCCATGATTTTATATTCGCTGAAAGTTCATTAATATTTCCTGCGATGAAAATAATATATATATATATATAAAGGGTTTTCCAATAAGAGGTGTTATTTTGATATTCAAAGAAAAATGCCATTTTTTAATATAAATGATCGGATGTTTATTTCATTATAAAGAGGAAGGTATGCCGTTAATAGTGGAAAATAACATCAGGCAAATGACCACCACGACCACGCTGACAGGACAATATCCTTTTCATGAAATTTTCCATAACCAAATCGCAAAGTGGCTGTCCTATGTCCTCGATAGCCTCACGAATTCCATCTTTGAGGTCTTGAGTCGACGCTGGGCAGTTGGCGTAGACCTTCTCTTTCACGTGGCCCCAAAGAAAGAAGTCGCAAGGTGTTAAATCACAAGATCTCGGTGGCCAATTGTGATTCGATGGAATTCCGGATCATTTTCATGCATTTCAACGACCCAATCAGCAAAGACACGACGTTGTTGATGATCGGCCGGCTTGAGTTCTTGTGTTAACTGGACTTTATAAGCCTTAAGACCCAAATCTTTATGCAAAATACGGTGTAATGACGTTTGTGGAATGCCTAATTCCAAAGAACGACGAGGAATGGATAAATCTGGGTTTTCTTCAACACTTTCGGCTACAGCAGCAATATTCTCGGCTGTTCTTGAGCGACGTGCACGGGTTTTATTCTTCACATCACTAACTTGTCCCAACAGCTCGAATTTTTCCACCAATTTCTATATTGCGGTCCGACAAGGTGCTTCACGACGACCCAAAAATTGTCGAGTTTTACGAACCGTCTCTGCCAAATTTTCACCATTTTTATAGTGAATTTTAATAATTTCAATGCGTTGTTGAAGCGTGTATCGTTCCATTTTTATTAATGGCGTAGTTTCTACTTGTCAAATGTCAAAAAATGACAGCTTCAAAAGCGACATCTACCGAAATAGCGGGCTATTCAAAATAACACCTCTTATTGGAAAACCCTATATATATTCATAATAAGGACGTCCAACTGTGTGCAGCACTCATGAAACCAGAGAACCATATTTAAATAAATAAAAACTTACCGTCAGAAGAGACTTCATGCATAAAGATGAATAGATGAAATATCACATATCAAATCATATGAGTATAAAATTAATATTAAATTTAAAAAGAAGAGCACTAATAAACGAAATAAACCAATAAATTTTACATGAATAGAAAATTTAATTTATTGTATCAAAAATGATTTCATCAAGGTAATATAAGTACATATATTGAAATATAGGAAAAATGGTTGTTACTGTAAATATATTTACAAAACGGTTATAATAACAAAAAAATCTCAAATTATAAAGTGGAAGACAGTAATGATTTACTGGCCTGGCCTGCAATATTTTCTTACATTTTAGTTTTTTCTTACAATTTTAAACGTAAATAACACAAATCGTTTTATTATTTTTTGTTTTAAATTATGGCATTTTAATATAAATCGACTACTGATATTTCATTTAATTTCCCTATAAAATATCTTTTAAATTTTTCAAGATTTTTTTTAATACTCATAATTAAATAATATAATAATATAATATAATATAATAATACTGTAAGGATTTTGTTCTGAAGTATCCAAATTAATATTTTGTAATTAAAAATTAGAAGGGTAGCGGATTTCATCACATGATGGTGCAGTATTTGTTGTTACTAAGTCCATAAAGTCTGACAAAAATTCTCTTACATCTTTATCATAACTAGATAAATATCTTTTAAACAGTTAAATTAATTTTTAAACAGCTGTACATTTGTTATTCTTGTTTAGAGTTTAGATCTAATTATTAAATAATCTTTGGTTCAGTCCCTTGCATTCACTTATCACAAATTGTGGCCTTATATGCACTGAAACTGTGCTGAAACTACGAAGTACATAAAAACTGATGTAATAATTAACCGCAAATGAAATTAAACAATAATAATTAAATAAATTTAATAAAAACTGCCAAACACACACGAAATCTTATACAACGCTAGCTAACACTGGAACAGAATGGAACAAATATGGCGATCACTGCTGTGGCTAGTGAAAATGAAGACCACCATTGGCATCACTCTCATTAAAGGCATTCTATTTTGCAGTACGGCGGTTCTAATTTTAAGTCTTTGTATTCGGAAATGAAGAGAGTTTTATCGAAAAAATAAAGTATGTGTTAAATTTTAATTCCTAAATCTTATTTCGAAATAAATCAGTTTGGGACTGAAAAATTAAAACTAATGCAACGATGCATCACTGTGAGGAAGAAAAATATTGAAAAATATTTTAGTCGGTTAAACTGTTTGACTGTCACATCGTCCACTTACTGTCCTTCAATGCCCCCATAGTCCCTTTGGATCTATCCAGCGCTCATAAGGGGACAATATCG
The DNA here is from genome assembly GCA_951394225.1 of Harpalus rufipes. Taxonomy (NCBI): domain Eukaryota; kingdom Metazoa; phylum Arthropoda; class Insecta; order Coleoptera; family Carabidae; genus Harpalus; species Harpalus rufipes. The sequence continues at coordinate 49,283,426 of OX596279.1, forward strand.
CCAATTTTGAGAATCACTATGACCAAATAACCTAACCTAACGCAGAAACCGCCGTCCTTTATTTGCAGCCGCGATGAACTTCCTAAAACGTAAAATGTAGGAATAAATTACAAGTGAGTATCTTTTTATAATACGTATATTTTTGCGTGGACAATTACAACAATTAGTATTTAGGATTTATATTTCTAAAAACTATAGGTTTATCTCCAATAGCAGAGTTACAAATTTATAAATAATAAACATTCGAAACAAATCTTTAAACATCAAAATAAACATCTCTGAACTAACGACATACACAACATACTAGAACATTCTCACACCATGTTACATATGCTAGATGTACGGTCTTATTGCAGAATGTGATATTCTTTATCAAAAATCTTATAGGACACTCAAAAGAAAATAACTTATGCTCTGCAAATAGTTATTTTCTTTACTTAACAAACAATTAGATGAAATAGATGAAATTCTGTAAGTTTACCTATTGTTATAAAAACTTATGTAGTATAGGTACTTTCAGTTATAGCCGATAAACTAAATGACATGAAATTTTAATTTATTTGTTTGATTCATTCTCTCGCAATTAAACAATAATATGGTAATAATTTTGATGAAATATTATCGAATAATTGGCGGTATTCTGTACATCTTTCAATAAACTTTTCAACATAATATGTATATGTAAATATGTGGGTAAACTACGTCCTAATTTCATAAGTATAGCAATTATTAAAGTTATATTATTTTAAATTATTAAAAAATCTTTTAGAACTCTTTATTCAATTAAAATGATACAAACTTTTTAGTTTTAGTTCTGCGTATTGATTTAAAAACGGACATTTCGGCAGCATGACCGGCTTCAGGAAAGAAACAACATATATTTATAAATAAATAATAGTAAAAACCATAGCAACAGGTAACCATGGTAACAAATTACAACATATTTAATATAGGAAGCCATGCCCGACTGAGTTCTAAACCGTCACAATGATTGAGATTATTAGTTATGGTTTTGAAAATCTCAATGGCTTCTCTAATTAACCTGTTGATGAGGTATGTAGGTCTTGCTAGAATTTTCGTTTCTTCAAATTTGATACGGTGGCATTCTTCCAGGGCATGGCTGCCTGTATTAAATATGTTGTAATTTGTTAACTTGGTTACCTGTTGCTATTGTTTTTGTTATTATTTATTTATAAATATGTAGTTTATTTCCTGATGAAGGCAGCGGTTCATGCTGCCGAAACGTCCGTTTTTAAATCAATAAACAGAACTAAAACTTGTATCATTTTAATTATATTATTACCTTCCGTCACCTTTAGGTAAGGAAGGTATTGTCTTTGGTCAAAAAATTCAATGATGAGTTTTTACTGAATAAGCACGTTTTAGGGTCCATATAATACGATTTTACCATTTTTACGATGATGTCTGTATGTATGTGTGTCTGTGTGTCTGTGTGTCTGTGTGTGTGTGTGTGTGTGTGTGTGTGTGTGTGTGTGTGTGTGTGTGTGTGTGTCTGTGTGTGTGTGACAAAAGTTCCGGATTCCATAACTTCAATACCACGATTCCAAAAATTATATTTTTTTCGTATTCCTTAAGTTTACATCCAGAAGAACAACTGATTAGATTTTGGTTATAATTGGTCAACCGGAAGTAGTCTCATTTGAAGATTTAACAGTTAAATTTGATTTATTGACATTTAACGTTATTATAACTTAAAGAATATATTATTCTCTATACGATTTGATTACAATTTATACTTCATATTCAATAAATACAGAGTTAAAGAATTTTAAAGAAATTAAATTTTATAATTCAGCCAGCTATGCCAAACTTGGGAACTAGTAATATATTCATATAATTCAAATTGACAGATGTCAGTATCAATGGAAAGTAAATTAATGTGGCAAAGATGAGGATGTTGAAGTAGATATTGGGGAATACACGGAAAGATACGGTAAGAAAATAACTCTAGTGTTACAAGTTTTTAGAAAGATACAAGAAAGACGATTACATTGGTTTGAACATGTCATGAGGAGAAATGAAGAATTATATTGGAACAAGAATGAATAGTTTAGTAATAGGACGTTAAAGAAACAGAGGAAGACCAAAGATAAGATGGAAGGACTGTATTGCGGAAGATTTGAGAGAAAAGGAACTGAATGAGAACGTCATGCAAAAATAGCGACCCCTAACGAATGGGAAAAGTTAAAGAAGAAGAAGATGCCAGTGTCAAGTGCAATTTGAATAGTTTGTTTATGAAATAATTTTACTGGAAATTTAGAATCTTTTGTAAGAAAAATTATGCAATTTATACATTATACACGAGAATGACGGAAGGTATTGTGCTGGCCACAACAGATTTTTTTATTTGTTTTCTTACCTATTTTTTCCGTCTAATGTAACTTTAGTAATTACTAATTTTATGAAGTTTGGATAAAATATATTTGGAATTTTATAATTATAATTTTGATTTTAAATTTCAATCACTTTTATAATATATTTGTTCAATATATGACTTCAAAAATAGTTTAAAAGAAGAAAACAAAATAAAAATAAATAAAAATCAAATATAAATTTAATAGTAAAATTTAATAAAATAATGTAAATTTAAAATTATGTGTTGACATATGAATAAGAGAAATATTGTAACTGATTTAGTATTAACAAAAATGTATAATTTTTTAAGACCGTGTGGTTATTTTCTTTAATAGTATGTAAGACTTATTGACCATTTGTACATACATTGCCTTAAGTTTGGTTAGATTAGTTTTGAATAATTATTATTATTTGATAAACAGAGTATAGGATGTTTTACGTACAAAATAATAATGGGTAATATAACTTGATATACTGATTCTACTACAATTTTTTTCCCGAAATTCAAAAAAAAAGTTCAGTTTATTTGAAGTAAACAATTTTGTACCATTGGTTTGGTAGTAAATTTTAAAATTTATTTCTCTCTGAATATCCAATATTTTAATTTTTTTTCAAACAATATGTAATGAAAGTTTAATTATGTTGGTTATATTTCTATAAGTCGGGTCCAGATTGAAACAATCATTGTTAGTTTACAATGTTTACTAACATGTTCGCTAACATTTGTTAGCAGATGTAGAATGTTAGTACGTTTCTACTAACATAGTGCGACCTAATAACAATGTTCGCTAACAAAAATTGTTCCATGAATAGGCGGTAAACTTCAAAGAATTAAATGTTTATGATATTGAAAATGTAATCAAAGAAAAAGTGTTTACAATTGAAGAAATATTTTTTCTGGAAATTAGTGTCTTGGCGATGAAGTTTGGATCCAATTATATTTATTAAATATTAAAAATTTGATGGCGACATTTTCATAAAAACTTTAAAATTATGTATTTCTGTCTTCGATTTGCAAATCTAACAAAAGGAATACTTTTCTTCCCTTTCTTAATACTGGGGCGAAATATATTTTGTGACATCATATGTTAACTAACATTCTTACCATCAGTTTTTTACGAATTATTTTACGGAACATTTGTTCGCTATCAAAAAATGTTAATTAACAATGTTTATTACAATGTGGACCCATATTAGAGAATTACAAGAATCCATTAGTACAAATAGTGTTTACTTCAAATAAAGGCACGTATTTTTGCGAATTTCGAAAAAAAAACATTTTTTGTAATATATCATATTAAATTAACTGCTTACGTTTGATGCATAACTTGTAAAACACCTTGTATATGTTAAACAATACCATATCGTTAAAATCATTTTTTGTAATGACTTCATAACGGGTATCTATACTTTGAATCTGTTACATAAGAAATACAGTTTAATTTTATCGTAGTTACCAATTAATTTTTGAGGGAAGTAGCAAATACAAAACTTTTTCAGAATTAAAAATTACGCAATTTACAGCATATTTCAGAATACCTATCGTTTTTAATTCTTAACAGTCCTCTAAATTTATTAGTAAGTAACATATGCCCTAAAAGTTTTGACACAAATTTCAACAATTTTTATTTTAATGCATTTACTTAGTTTTGCAATATAATTAACTGTTTCATAAACAACAAAATTATGAACTTTAAGATGGGCGTGTTCTTCCTCAAGGTGCAATTTTCTACGGACACTTACCATTGGATTTTGGACGACATAAAAGAGGTTATGGAGTTGTCGTTTCGCGGTACTAATGGTACGTTTTGGTCAGTTAGCCAAATTTCAGTTTGTATTGCATTGTATGAGGACGCAAGGCCTGGCCAGAAGATAAAATCATTCCCAACGTGTTCTTTAATAAAATTGACCAATTTTGTTAAATGTATTTTTACCTCTCGCTAAGAGAGGTATTGGATTCATGCTAAAAATCGCATATCCAGATTTTATTGAATAAGCACGATTTAAGGTCCATAGAATCCGATTTTAACATTTTTACAATGATGTCTGTGTGTGTGTGAGGTTGTTGGAGACACGATTTCTCAAATTCTATAAGACTAAAGACCTGTTTCACTACGGATTCCTCAATCTAACAGTAATGGGAAGAGTTGAATAGGTTCTGGTAACAATTGGACAACCGGAAGTGGTAGTTTCTAAAAAAATAATTTTTAAATATTATTTTTTGAAAATTTGTTACTACAAATATTAAAGATAATTATATTCTAAATCTGACACATTTAATTTTTTTATTATATCTCCTATAGGTTTGGAGATATAGTATATAATAAAATAGAATAATCTGTTGTAATAAATCTCGTTGCCCGAAAAACAGTTGTGATTTTTAAATTTTTGTAATTGACAAATAAATGCAAAATGTCAACGTCAGATTTTTCTGGGAGGTATGAGTACATTTAATATAGATTATTGTATTATTAATTAAATATTTATTTAAATTGCAGGTATGTTAATATTACATATATCCTTAAAAATTACCGCTAATACCGTCAATGAATTTGAAGTATGTTGAACATATTAGAATAGTAGGATAAAATTTCTCATAGAACGAAAGAAGAGAAACAATTTCAATTATTTGTGTGTACAAGAAATGTTAAATTCGTTACTTATAGGGCGCGAGCAGCCATGTGACTTTGTTGGCCTTGGCAAGCAGATATGAGGATCTGTGTCAGAATAACGGCTAGTAGTTATTTACATAGATGTCACAATTGTCATATGTCATATTTTTCATTCAAAATTTCATAATATTCTGTTTATTTGTCATCCATTAGTATGGAATATACTTGTCGAGGAAAATAATCCACATGGATTTGGAAAATCATAATGTTTCGAATGAAAACTTATGATACTTGACACCTATGTATATTACTGGCTGTCATTCTGACACGGGCCCCCATATCTGATTGCTAAGGCCAACAAAGTCACATAACTGCTCGCGCCCTATACAAGATAAAATGGAAATGGCGAGAGGTATTGTGCTGGCCACAACAGATTTTTGACTATCCAGTGCTGCATCTCATTCGATCCACGTAAGGCCTGGATACACCCGTTATGGAAATAACGCACCATACCAACACCTTATCTGCGAATTTGGCCTTTTGCTGATATTATTAGGGACCTCTGAAATGTTGTCAGAATAACAACGATCATTTAATTTCGGAGTTGCTCAGTGTGAAGGCCGAGAAATCGATGTAAATATCGTCCTTTTGGGACCCAATGCTAGGTGTCCGTAGAAAGTTGCGTTTTATGGAAGAACACACCCAATCTTTATTTAAGTTAAAAATTTTGTTACTTGTGAAACAGTTAAATATTAAGTATTACAAAACTTAAATTAAATGCATTTTATATTACAAAAATAATTAAAATTTGTGCCATTCGTTAACTACAGTAAAATAATAAAAAAAAAATGTACTCCCTGTAGGTATAGCATATTTCAAGTAGACATCCAGCATGTACAAATAACCAGTAATTCTTACATATTACAAATAACCCCAATCTTGTGTATTATAATACTGAATTCACCAATGCTTCATCGTTATCTCTTAGAGTATTTTACATGTAGGTACTTATAATATCTCGTGTTTCAAACATTATAGTTCACACTCATTGCGATTTCAAAATGTACACGTGATCAAAGTGACAATTTGGAAAAGTTAAGCCTTATTTTGTACATAAATACTTAAAATATCAATCAAATCAAATGACTTTTATATCAGTAATCTATAAAATGCTTTCACTTTATACATACATTATTATTTACACTATATGATCTACGCCATTCACACGGTTATTAGATAAGACTACTATTTACACTTTGTTCCAAAACTTGTAATAATTTTATATACAACACCTACAATAAATAGTATTTATGTTTAATCACAATCTGTTATAGTATTTTGTGGTACTTGTGAGCAAAAAAGTATGATTTTACACACGGGTCTTATTGCAACATTGCAAGTATAGTACAATCTCTACGAAATGAAAAACAAAAGTAATCTACTATTCAGTAGTAGTAGATTGGTAGAGTAGAAATTTAATGTGTTTTAATCATACGTAATACTTTTTGCTCTGAGATAAATTGAGAATATAAGGTATTTGAAAAGTGGTGCATTTTAGTGGATGTTACAAGAATTGTCATATCTTTCTTCGTATATACATATTGCACTCTTTATAATTATAGTAATATCATACAAATGGAAATAAATTTAGTAACATTATTGTCACAATTCAAATGAAATTTGTATTATACAAAACATATATCAACCTATTATTCAGGATCTATAAATTTATCAATATTATCTAGAATTTTCGTACATGAATTTTCAATTTCAGAAATCAATTATTTCAGAAATAAGAAATATTTTTATGTCCTTGTACATAAATACATATAGGTACAAGGTGAACATGAGAATCAGTGACATAGGTAATATACGTTATTGATAACCATAACATTTTCCATTGATATATTTGGTTTTGCACTAAGTGCAGCTAATAACATCATGCTCAGCACCAGTTGTTGTTACAATACATGTGTCGTGTATTTTAAATAAAATATGTTTATGTTACAAAAGTCCAGTGCAAGTTTGTTGTCTGTCAAATAAAGAGGTTATTATCAATGGTTATCACCAACGACGAAATATAACTAGACAATACATTCCTTATACCTCCTCACTGAATGTTTTGATTTCGGCTGGCCAGAAAGAGACAACTACAGTCCATACGATGTAACTTGGCGAGTTGGGGCAATTCACATTATCACTGCGGTAATGGAAAAGTTATAAAATCCATAGGCGTACCGAAGAAAAATAAAATTACGAATATTACAAAAAAAAGAAATTATTTATACAAAAAAATATATTACAAATATTGGAATGAATTATTTATTATATAAATCATATTATAATTAATTATTTTTTTAATTAATAAAGTTAAGAAAATAAAATTTCTATTGCTATTGAGATAAAAAAATGCACCAACGCTTATGTATGAATATAGCTTCTTGGGTTGAAAAGTACCTGACACCCCGAGTTTGAGTGTATTAGGATGAAATTTGCTTTGTGTAAGGCAATAAAACATTGTAAAATCACTATTTCACTTCTGAAGCTGTGCGGCATCGAAGTAAAAGTAAATATTTGACAAAACGCAACTTAGGAATAGTGAACTGAGTTATATTCTTTTGGGTCGCCAAGTTAAATCGTATGGACTGTAGAGATAGAGATATATTTAGTCTCATTCGAGCATTTCTCACTAGATGCCATCCAGTGTTAAAGTCAAAATTTAACCCCCATACGATGAAAATAGGTTAATTTTTATAAAAATAAATTCAACGTAAAATATTTATTAATTATATATTATAATTACAAAATACAAAATTATTGACTTTACCAACAATAAATATGTACGAAAACAAACTAACCTCACAAAAGACAAATCAGTTATTCTTATAAAGCACAGTAAATATTTTTCTTTTTCTTTCACATAGTATTCTAAATAGTCGAATACCCTTTTCAGATCTATTCTTATAACAAGAAGGTATTTTTAAATACATTTTATGTGACGAGATCCACTAGTAGTTCGCCGGCTCCAAATATTGAAAGGCAGAAATTTGCTACAAGATATTTTAACACCTTTGCAGGATTATATACTTGATCAAGACCATCTGAACAATCACGGAACACAATTATTAAATTTAATTTTAGATATTTATTTTAAAATTGTGAACAATGTAACAAGAATAAGAAGTTTTTTTATTCGGATATCTTATTTACTAAGGTAAATAGGTACTGAATTAATCGACTTATTATTATAATTCGTTTGTTGGTTTTAACTATAATTTAGTAGTTTTATTTTTTATTTCCAAAGAATATATTATTAAGAACACTTGCGCCTCTAGTGAGCAATGCTCAAACGAGACTAAACATATCTCTATCTGTAGTTGTCTCTCTCTGGCCAGCCGAAATCAAAACAAACCAAATGAAGTTGTCTAGTTATATTTCGTCGTTGATTATCACTGAATAAGATTCGGGCTGTGAAGACTTAATATTTTTACATACATTGTACTTACACAGATACTTTTTATAACTCAAAATATATGAATTTGACGGACTGCACTGACAAGAACTGGCAATCATAGTAAGTGCAAGAATGCGCACTCAGTAAAGTTCAGTTCACTCGAAAAGTATAAATATGAAAGACGTAAAACTCAACTAGAACACACTAATTATACAGGGTGGTGACCGGCACAACCGAACATAAAACTTTAACATGTAAAATCAGACTTTCCTAATTTCCTGCATCCCTAATTTTTTTAGGTAAAACAGCTTCAAATAAAAGTTGTAGAGCATAAAATTCTGCATCTAAGTCAATAAACAAAATTAGTTTTGTGTGCCTTATACCGGCAGAAAATAGGTATGAAAATGTCGAGAATCACCCCAAAAATAGTTATAGCCATGGAATTGAATCCAAAAAATTAACAAATGTTAACGATTTATCTTTCAAGCTAGGTTAATTTATTATTATTTGTAATTTCTGTTCAAGTGAACAAATATCAATTTAAATTAATATATAATTGTTGACCGGAACAGGAAAATTAGAAATAATACCTAATAAAAATAAATTACCCTAACATGACAGATAAATCGTTAAGACATTTGTTATTTATTTTGTCTCAATTTCATGGCTATTGCTATTTTTGAGGTGATTTTCGACATTTTCATACATAATTTCTACCGAGACATACAAAATTCAAATGCAGAATTTTATGCTCTACAACTTTTATCTGAAGCCTTTTTACCTAAAATAATTAGGGAAACAGGAAATTAAAAAAGTCTGATTTTACATCTTAAAAGACCTAAGTTCATACAGGGTGGTGAGCGGCATGTAAAACAAGTTAGGTATGTACTCAATGCAAAAAAATTCGCACGAAATATTATAAATGGAAAACGTTATTAATTTAAGCATGTATTAAAACGTAATCTAATATGTGTAATTTTAGAAAATGAACATCGAGTTAATTGTCAAACATTCATTTTTTGAAATAATCGTATACTACTAGTTGTGCCATAACAATGACGTTGGATTAATGCAATAACAACCAATATTTTTTTTTGGCCTAAATGAGATTGTTGATTGTGTAATCGGTTAAAAGACCCAAAGTTTAACAATAGGAATCGGCATTCATTGAACCAAAGTCAAGTCAAAAAACAAAAAAAAAATACTTATTGCAATAATTACCAATGTAGACATGTTAGTAAAAACTTTAGGGGCTTTAGTGCTGTTTAAATTACAAAATCAGTGATTTTTATAATAAATAGTGCGTAACGACAAACTTCACAGAAAGGTAATCTCAGAATTATTAACAATGAAAGTTTCTTATTGATTTTAAACAATTTATTCTCAAAATTATGAAATATTAACATTGGCTCTTGTTGCATTAAGGCATATTTATAACCAATTGCATAATTGATTCTGCTGTTTCATTTTTGATACCAATGATTAATACCTATGTATGTATAAGAAAAAAAAGTGTTTATCATTTTGAATTGTTAAATTTAAATTGATATACTGTTTTGTTTAATACAGAATTGTACATGTAGATGTTTCTTACCCAGAATTTTGATTTGAGTAACATAATTTCTAATTATTTGGAATTGTTTAAGGTACAGTATTTTCATTTTCTTGTTAAACTGCTTGTTAACAGTCAAAAGAAAAATGTAGAATTGATATTATACTATATTTTTATTTTGTTTTAGTTTACGTATATATATTCAAAATATTTGTATACTGTAGTATACAACTATCTTATATAATTGTTTATTTTTCGACTTTGTAATATGCAATGTATAATTTTGTTTGTAAAAATTAAACATGGTCAATTTTTCGATGTGACATTTTTCTTACAACTGATAATTGAGTTAACAGTCAGTTTAACCAGAGATGAAAATACCGGCCTTAAGTTTTACAAATTTTAACTAGCTAAAATATTGAGAAACAAAGTAACATACAGAAATTAGTTATACAGGTGTTCCACAACTTTGGGTACAAAGATACAAACTTTAAAGGCGTACGAGTATAGTAGTAACCAAAATGAGTTTGTATTTGGGTAGCATGATGTCGAGGGATGGTCTAATTGATCGAGAGATTGAAAGGAGAGTGAGTGCGGGATGTAAGGTAATGGGTACTCTGGCTACGTTTGCAAGAAACATTCACGTATCTAGAGATGTCCGGTTAAGTATATATAATGGTGTGCTAATGCCTACTTTAATATATGGAAGCGAATGTTGGGCATGGACGGGAAATCATAAAAAAGTGACTGCCGTGGAAATGAGGTATTTACGTGGTGTATGTGGGTATGTAAGACGGGATTGCGTGATGAATAATTTGGTGTATGAAGAATGTATGGTTAGGGACAATGTTGTTAAGACAGTTGGCGTGAGTCAGTTGAGATGGTTTGGTCTTGTGGAGAGAATGCCGAATGAACGGTTTGTAAAACATATATATCTTGGTGATGTTGAGGGTGTTTGATCCTGGGGCCTACCAGTGCGTAAATGGATAGACGTGGTTGGTAGGGTGCTAAAAGAGAAAATGTTTTCAAGTGGGAAGAGAATAAGAGCATGTATGAATGCGATTATGAGTGTGGCCGAGGCGAAAGAAGTGTACTTAGACAGGAATGTGTGGCAAAGGATGATTGTTTTGTAACTATTATTGTGATCTAGATGCGGTATTTCGCTACTGAAAATCGATCACTTTAATATGTTAAGAGTGAGTAATTGTTGTATGGTGTTGATGTTGTTATTATTGTTTTTGGGTTTGTGCTAACTCACTAAGTGGGACATGCGTGATTTTATGTATGTACGTGTGTAGAAATTGAGAAAAATGTTTCATATAAAATTTTATTGTATTTTTATAGTCTATTTACTGGCTTAGACAAAATTATATAAATAATAGAAAATGACCTCTTTCTCGGAAACATTTGAAGTTTACATTTATGTTGATTAAGCTTTTTTAACCCATTTTGGTCAGTACTGTATACCCTTAAGGTTTGTACCCGAAGTTTTGAAACACTACTCAAAGCAATTAACAATAAAACTACTTTGCTGTATATCACTCTATCTTTTATTACAAAACCATCTTCTTATTTCTCTTTCCGACAACTCTTGCCATTGTCTCTCCATCCACTATCTCCACCACTATCCACCGCTGGGCCCCTGCGTCTCCTTCCCCGGAGACTCACGAGTCCAGCGGCCCGGGGACTGCGTTGTATCCGATGACGCCCTACGAAGGGCCGCAGTCCCCGTTGTAGGAGGCCCAGGGCTAGCTGTAGGGGCTGCCGCATGCGTACAGGCCGCGTTGCATGGGCCCCATGCCCCCCATGCCCATAGCCTGGTGGAAGGCGTAGCCTTCGTCTTGCAGCGAAGCCAGATGGAAATCTAGAAGAGAGAGATGGGGTTAGTGGGGTGATGGTGGAGGAATACTAAAGTACACAGACTAAATTGTATATTGTAATAAGAAAAGATATCTTCCTCAATTTGACTTATACGTTTAATTTAGTTACCAATATTAGGTTTGTTCGTTTCATTATTTTTCCTGAAACCGTCAATGAAGTTGAATTCTTATGGCTATCTTGAGTCTTGAAAATTCATATTTATTGTACTAGTCATGTAAAATTTTACTTCATCTTTTTGAATACGAAATGCATTTTGAAGTAAATGAATTTAGAAAATGACGAAAAACGAAAGTAAACTAAGAAAATAATGCTTGTAGTTATGATGCCACATTATGTCAAATAGAAGTTTCTTGCGTTTTTATGAAAACGAAAAATGTGTTACATGACGAAGTGACTACGAAAACTTGGACTGTAATACGAGGTTTGGCAATAAAATACAAAGATTGATTTTAAAACTATTCAAAAAATAAGGCCAAACACCGCCCTATGCGAATATTCCATTGTTGGGGCTGTATGCATTTTTTGTTAGGTTTTTCTTTAACTGCACCTCGGACTCGAATTTTTTCCTTTTAACGCAGATTTAAATTTTAGGAATAAAAGAAGTCACATGGTGCTAGGTGGCTAGGTCAATTGAGCACAACTTGTGGTATAACACGCTGATTTGGACGTCTGTAAAGTTGGCTCAGCCTATATTGAATGCCCACTTGTAGTGTATGTAGATGGTTAGTTTTTCGTTAGGTGAGATAAGTTTTGCACCCGATTACGTAAGTTTCGCAAAGCTTGATTAACTTTTAAACAAAATTTTTGGGGCAGGCTGACTTCACACTAGCCTGTCCAAACGCGTATAATAAGATAATTTAATATAAATATGTTTCCTTACCGTTAGTTGAATTAAGTTTTAACAAAATTAAGTTTAGTTTCAAACTGGTTCTGGTCAAAAAAATAACAAACATGGGCATTCTAACTTCTTATTTCCGCAACCCAACGCAATAATTAGAAGTTTAAAGTTATTAACATACACGTCTCGATTAGTTGTCGTTAGTTTTGATATAATCGACGTTAGTTTTGGAACGCATTAGCTTGGAGATGCATGTACAATATTTGGGCAGGCCTGAGACCTGCTTTTTAAAATTAATAATTAAAACTCTCAGTCAGTGACAACGACGGTCGTACTATACGCTGAGTTTTGTTTTAACAAAATTGACATTAGTTGATGGTACGTTCGTACAGGCATACTTCTAGAATACGAGTAACACAGCTAGGCAGGCCAGAAACCTGTCATTTTTAATTACGTTTTAAGCTTTCAGTTTGTGACAACGACGGTCGTACTATACGTTGGTCCTAGGTGGAACAGTCTACAAGTTAACAGGTATTGTGGCGTATAGACCACATCACTATATTGCTTACAGCCGTCGACCAGAAAATGTATGGGAACGCCATGACGACACTGCAAGGGATGTTGTCAGATGCAGTATGGAAGAAAAAGTCAAATCTCAATTAATTTTGTAAAGGGTTTTTCAATAAGGGCGGGTCGATGTTGGAATGGAATAAAACAAGCTGTGTGTGAGGTATTCATGAAATTATTTTTTATTTGAAAGGCCCATCTATGCCATTATGTATGGAATATAACATTGTTCAAATGTCCGCCGCGGCTTCTCACGGTGGCACGGATCCGAGTGGTCTAATTTTCATTGACTCTGCCGCATAGATCCGGCTGAATTTGAGCGATGGCATTGATTATGTTGACTTTAAGGACATCGGTCGATTGCCGCTTATTGGTATAAACCTGCGACTTCAGGAAACTCCGCAAGAAAAATCTAGCGGGGTCAAATCGCACGATCTTGGTGGCCAATTCACGTCACCTCTGCGAGAGATAACCATACCCTCAAGTCGTTTATGCAGAATGTCCATTGTGGTGTCCGCTGGGTGGCACGCATCGCCGTCCTGCTGGAACCACATGTCTATCTCCATATCGCTCAAAAAAGAAATCGGTTATCATCGTTCTGTAGCGCTTGCCGTTGACGGTGATGGCCTCACCAACGTCGTTTTCAAAAAAGTACGGAGCAATGACGCCGCTGGCCCAAAATCCGCACCAAACAGTAACTTTTTGTGGATGCATTACCACCTGCTGAACCTCGTGTGGGTTGGCGTCGTCCCATATACGGCAATTGTGCTTGTTAACATAGCCATTCATTCAAAAATGCGCCTCGTCGTTTAAAGATGATTTTTCGATCAAAATTGGGGTCCTCTTCCAAACGCTCCGAAGCCCAGTCAGCGAACAAACGGCGTTGTCTATGGTCCTTAACTTTAAGCTTCTAGGTCAGTTGGATCTTGTACGGGTGTAGGCCCAAGTCCCGACGTAAAATTCGCCAAGTTGAACTGTGCGAAAGGCTGAGATCTTGTGCACGGCGAGGAATTGACTGCCTCGAGTTCTCCTGCATACTTTCACGGACCACGGGAATGTTCTCGGCCGATTTGGTGTTCCTTTGACGTACGTCCTTCCAATGTTAACCATCGACGTTTTTTTTTCTACAGAAATTCAAGGTGTGGAGTGCAACCTGTAGGTATCAATACTATTGGTGCTGTACCAAAAAATATCGCTGATTTTCTCGGTGTTCCCAATGCTAGTGAGTATACAGGCCACTGTTTTAGACGGTGCTCTGCTACCTTCTTAGCTGATGCGGGAGCAAATATATCAACGCTCAAAAGACATGGGGATTGGCCTTCTACTTCTGTTGCGGAGGCATATATAAAGAATTATATAGAAAATAAAAAGGAAATCGGAAAAAAGATTCTATGGGAGAAAGAAAACACAGTCAAAGAAGCTGAAACTATTCACAAATAATATTGTGGATACTGAATTATCTTCACCTGGAACAAACGTTCAAGTCCTCCAGGAAGAAGAAAAACCGATCGTTAAATCTTCAAATAATATTGAATTTAGCAATTTAACATAATGTATCAAAAATATTTATAATAAATAAATTATTAATTATCAGTTTCTTTAATTTTTCTTTACTTAAATATGATTAGTTTTGCGCACTAGTGCTTAAAAGTAATTACTTTTAAGCACTAGTGCGCAAAACAGTCATTTCGATACTAAAAATAACAATCGAAAAGACGTCATTATGAAACGAAATTATAAAAAAGTATTAATTGTCACTGTCACACATTAGATAACAAAAATAAGGTAGGAAAGTATTTTTTCTTTTCTCTCAAGATAATAAAATCGTTTACATAGCTTACTGTGTCTTATTTTACGATATTTTAAAAATAAGTGGGCGCCATTTTGAAATCTTATGTGCCCTTGGTCTAGTTTAACTTTTCTTATTAACACTTTTTTGTATCTCTCAAAATAAACGAAAATTCATGGTGCCGGACTTTTGACAAACACCCTATACAGAATTTATTTGTATCACAATATTATATATTCATAATATGGTATATCAAATTCTTATAAACTATAGCACAAAGAAAACAATGTACATTAACAGTACATGCTGTATGATTTGAAGGATGGAGGACCTGTTTAAGGAGCTCTGGATCTCTTCTTAGCAGTTTCCTTAAGATTTCTACTAAAACGTTTCACTAACTTACGCTTTTCCTTAGTTAGTATGACCGTCGTTGTCACAAATTGAGAGCTTAAAACGATATTAAAAATGACAGGTTTCTGGCCTACCCAGCTGCATTGCTTGTATTCTAGAAGTATGCCCGCACGAACGAACGTACCATCAACTAACGTCAATTTTGTCAAAACTAAACTCAGCGTATAGTACGACCATTGTTGTCATTGACCGAGAGTTTTAATTATTAATTTTAAAAAGCGCGGCGGACATTTGAACAATGTTATATTCCATACATAATGGCATAGATGGGCCTTTCAAATAAAAAATAATTTCATGAATACCTCACACACAGCTTGTTTTATTCCATTCCAACATCGACCCGCCCTTATTGAAAAACCCTTTACAAAATTAATTGAGATTTGACTTTTTCTTCCATACTGCATCTGACAACATCCCTTGCAGTGTCGTCATGGCGTTCCCATACATTTTCTGGTCGACGGCTGTAAGCAATATAGTGATGTGGTCTATACGCCACAATACCTGTTAACTTGTAGACTGTTCCACCTAGGACCAACGTATAGTACGACCGTCGTTGTCACAAACTGAAAGCTTAAAACGTAATTAAAAATGACAGGTTTCTGGCCTGCCTAGCTGTGTTACTCGTATTCTAGAAGTATGCCTGTACGAACGTACCATCAACTAATGTCAATTTTGTTAAAACAAAACTCAGCGTATAGTACGACCGTCGTTGTCACTGACTGAGAGTTTTAATTATTAATTTTAAAAAGCAGGTCTCAGGCCTGCCCAAATATTGTACATGCATCTCCAAGCTAATGCGTTCCAAAACTAACGT
Organism: Harpalus rufipes; assembly: GCA_951394225.1. Lineage (NCBI taxonomy): Eukaryota > Metazoa > Arthropoda > Insecta > Coleoptera > Carabidae > Harpalus > Harpalus rufipes. The sequence goes on from OX596279.1 coordinate 49,299,720, forward strand.
CGATTATATCAAAACTAACGACAACTAATCGAGACGTGTATGTTAATAACTTTAAACTTCTAATTATTGCGTTGGGTTGCGGAAATAAGAAGTTAGAATGCCCATGTTTGTTATTTTTTTGACCAGAACCAGTTTGAAACTAAACTTAATTTTGTTAAAACTTAATTCAACTAACGGTAAGGAAACATATTTATATTAAATTATCTTATTATACGCGTTTGGACAGGCTAGTGTGAAGTCAGCCTGCCCCAAAAATTTTGTTTAAAAGTTAATCAAGCTTTGCGAAACTTACGTAATCGGGTGCAAAACTTATCTCACCTAACGAAAAACTAACCATCTACATACACTACAAGTGGGCATTCGATATAGGCTGAGCCAACTTTACAGACGTCTGATTTGGTGTTTCGTCAAAAGTCCCAGCACGTTGTCTTCATAGAGAATCCATGAGTCATTTTTTCACATTTCAGCCCTTCTCATCCGTGCACGAATGGTTATCAACACCTCCTTGTAATATACGAACTGCCCCTCAGGCACACTATGTATGTGAACAATCCTTCGGATTTCGAAGAAAATGATGTCTGTGCACAGCAGAGGCGCTAATTGTCTCCTATATCTTCTCTTGCCTTTTTAAACCTACTAAACTGTTTGAAACTTGTGTAATAATCACCATAAATTTTCTTTAACATATTGGACGTTTCAGTAGCGAATTTTTCAACCTGCACACGGAATTTCATATTGACAATAACATCAGGGCTCGAAATGGACTGGAGCAAACCGGAACGAAGTTCCAGTTTGCGAAATTATCGAAAATATTGTTCCGTTTCGTGAAATTTTGGAAAATCTTGTTCCGGTTGTGTTATATCGTTTGAAAACGAGGACTGGTTGCCGCGCTAAGCTGTAATTAACCCTTAACGCAATAATGCTGCGTCGTTTAATCTTTCTTTACTATCCGCAAGAACGCATCTACGACCTATGTTACTATTGCGCGTCGCACTGAACCTTGTCTTATTGCATCTTAAAATGCATTACATATGTCCATAAATCGATTAATTATTATTATAAAAGTTATAATCAGTTAAAATGCCTGCCTTTTCGGATAGCGAGTATATAGACATTGTGCTGTCCTATTGTGAAGCTTAGGGAAACGCTGCCCAAGGTCGGCATATTTATTTGGAACGTTCTCCGAATCGTCATCTTCTAAACGTTCGCACTTTTGTACATGTATGTAAAAAATAAATAAATCTCCGAGATGAGTTCTTTAAGCCTTCTGCTCAAGATCGTGGTAGAACTCGCCCTGATCACATAGAGAATATTGAAGAGGATGTTTTGGACTCAACCAGGGTCTAGTACTCGAAGAATATCATCATCATTTCATCGACGCCTTCAGTATTGTATTGACAATGGCGGTGGCCATTTTGAACATTTATTGTGATTTCAATTAAGTCTGCATCACTTTTCATCATTTTTATGCGTTTTCTTCTCTGCATCCTATAAATGTCCTACCATTTTTGGATAGTCTAACCTGTTGTAACATAATAATTTGATATATGATTTTTTTTCGTTACCTTTAGTCGAGGTATTCTATTCTATCTTTTTTATTTTCCGATTTGTATATAGTTTCATCTTCTGGTGTATCTACCAATCTATTCACCAGTTTGTAATCATTCTTTTATTGTATTCGTGGACGTACACCATACGCACGCGCAGAATAGTCGCATTTTGAATTTTGGCAATATGCAACGCGCTCTACTTCTCAGATATGCAGTTTGCAGTTGTTATTTTATTCAACCATAGGCGGGTAATGAAATTTGTAACAAAACTTTGAAGAATTTTACTCAATATCTAGAAGGTTTACAAGAAAAAGTTATTAAGAAATATTGTTGCACTCGACAAGTTCTATCACTGGTTAAATTTAATGTACTTATATCTGTTACACCCAGTATATTAAATTTGATATCACCATATCTTGTGTTTAATTTTATAGTGCGACGTTCTTTTTTTTATTAACATAATTTCGGCAGAGTACAAGAAAGCGGACCACTGTCGAAGACTTTGCCTAATTATGCTGAAATTTTAATCGTGGATGGATACCTACATCATTCTATGTTTTTAAATTTACAAGGAAGTCAGAAAAAACTAAATTTCGCTATTTTATTGCCACACTTTGTATACGTAGTTTAAACGTATTTATACAATTTTATGTGTCAAAGTATATTAAGTTATGTGACGTCAGTTATTAAATAATATTTAAAAAAACCATCACGAAGGTTTCATAAAAAAATAACAGAAATATAGTGAAACGAACAAACGTATTTTAAATTAATTGCAGAAAAAATATAATTATTAGAATTATTATAGTTTATAGTCATATACAGCTTACACGGTGTACCGAAATCTAGGCAATGAACCATATAAGTACTAACCATATTCATTATTACTTGACTCTAAGCATCAACGAATCTATGTATCAACGATGCCAAAACTATGAACAAAGTGTTTTTTTGATTCTTTAAATTGATTAGTCTGTGTATTTTTTATATATTTTACATCCGAATCATTTCATATTAGCAAATTAGTATTGTACCTATATAAACGAATGAATTCATTTATTTATACTTACAGGCTAACTTATAACGGCTTTATCAAACTTTAATAGCTTATTATTTAGGTCATTATGAATAAAATATACCATATATACACACAGGTCTTTATCACTTAATGTGTAATGAAGCGCCACCTGCTTCCGGCAAAATTTTTGGATTTCGAAAAAAGTTTTCAACCTCGTTTTGGTCACGCCATTGTGCGGAATTATACAACATCGGTGTGCCGTAATGACATTCTAGTTTTGTGTATTTTGATGGTTGTTGCATCGCGAGCATCCTTTTTGGGTTCTGAAAGTCATCGCTCGTCTGAGGATTTGCAACTCTGCCGTCAGCGTCTTCATTGTTGGGGGCACCTACTACCATCAGCGACCTATCTCATCCGCCGTCATCATCGTCTTTCATCAACGCCCTCTAATTCTTCACGAACACCCCACTTAAGAAAAGTAAGGTTTCCAATATAGTTCTTCCCTTTATTGTGGTATATTGTTGTGAGAGAAGAACTTAGAGTTTTATTGTTGTCTAGAAGGATTGTGGCTACAGTTTCTTCGCTGTAGAACTATTTGGTTCTTCAATTTTTGTGTAGTTACCAAATACAGGGTTTTCAATAAGAACTTTTTTTTAAAATTATAAATAAACCACAATTTATGAATGAAAAACAATATCCGATAAATGTCTACCACGATTACGTTGGCAGCCATCGATTCTTTCGACAAAATTACGCGCTCGATGTTGGCTTTGAGCTCTGCAATTGTTGTTGCATTATCCTTATAAACTTCATATTTCACGTAGCCCCACAAGAAGTAATCTAACAATGTTAGATCGCATGAACTTGATGGCCAATTGATATCACCTCTACGCGAAATCAAACGTCCATCAAATTTGGTTATCTATAAATCGATTGTTTCTTGAGCTGTGTGACATCCATATCATCCAAAATTGGCCATAAAAAAAATTGGTTATTGTGTCTCTATAGTACACTCCATTTATTGTAACGGCAGCACCAGTCTCATTTTCGAAAAAATACGGTCCAATTACACGGCTGCGCAGAAAGCACACCAAACAGTGACACGAGATGAATATAATGGTTGTTTAACATCTGAATTGCAGGCTCGAATGGACGATTATAACGACCGAAAATATCAACGATTTTACGAAATTTAGTTTTCACAAATCGATCTTTTTCATAATGGATTTGAATTATGTTTATGCGATTTTTGATCGAAATTGAATTAATTTTATTAAATTATAGACCTTCTACTGTAAACATAAGCACAAACTGAATGACATATTTGTCATCGTAACAAAATACAACCCTATTGAAAAAAGTTCTTATTGTAAAACCCATTACAAGACGTATTTTTTTAAAATAAAGGTTAATTTTCAAATTAATATTATAAATAAAACAATTTTAAATAACAAATTTGAAAATGAACTCTTATTTATAAAACTTTGACATCTTGTATTTTGGTAACTAAAAGAATACAATAAAGACCTGTGTTTATATGACACTTTTTATTCGAAATGACCTTCCCAATCAACTGTTAAAGTTTGTTACTCATTTTAAATCAACCTGTATTTGGATCCTCCTTAAAAAATGATCCTCCTTAAAAAAAATGCATTTAGTTTAGATTTATACAGGTGAAACTGAGAAACGGGCCACTCAAAATAACTTTTTAATTTATAATTATTTTTTAATTTTCTTGATGTATTCGTAAACTAGTCTTAGGGGCTCACAAATAATGGTATTTGGCATGATGGTGGCGCTTCTGGTTTAACAGGAAGTGCCAATAACTTTCATATTTCAAAAAGGACACTCTATATATTTTTATATATTTAGAATCTACGTAAAATTACGAATTCAACGATGTGCCTGAAGTGCATTTATACTGAAGAAATAAATTACAAAATGGGGTCCAGTGGCCGCGTGCCAGAATGTCTGGGGGCGAACCGGGTTCGATCCCGACCGACGCCAAATATTTCAAATTTTAAAATGGCACAAAATTGACTCCTGTGGTGCACTCTCCACAACAGCAATGAGCATGGTACAAATATGTCATCATCATTACCGATTTCTGTGTACAAAGCAGATTAGCACACCCAGCAATGGGTAATATGCCGTGATGATATATTTTTTATTATTATTTTTATATAAATTACTAAAATGTGAGAGGTATTATGAATAATTAAGCTGCCAAGCCATGATATCATTCAGGCTGTGAAACAGATGAGATAATATTGACTAATATTTAAGTTAAATGCATAAATAGTAAGTTATTTTCAGATTCTATACTTTGTTACGAAAAAGAGTTCCCAGATTAATTATTCATAATTTTGTCTTACGTTTTTGTAATTTATTTCTTCCATAAAATTTCACTTCAATCACATCGTTGAATTCATAATTTTACGTAGATTTCAAATATATACAAATATATAGGTTGTCCCTTTTGAAATATGAAAGTTAATATCATTTCCGGTTAAACCGGAAGCGCTGCCATCATGCCAAATCACTTTGCGAGCCCCTAAGCCTAACTTACAAATATGGAAACAAAATTAAAAAATAATTATAAATAAAAAAGTTATTTTGAAGTGCCCCATGTTTCAGTGTAATTCTGTATGTCTAATGGCCAGTTGCACCAGCGTAAACTTATATATTAAGCGTTCCTTAATTTTGACAATATTATATGGAAATGAAATGTCAATTTGTTATGTATTTGCTATTAGAATTTCGATTTGCATTTTTTGGTCTAAGGGTCGCTTAAAATTTAAGCCTTGTTGGTGCAACTAGGTATAATTAAAAAAATATATATAATTTAAATTTATATACATTTTAGTCAGTCAACAATTTTTTAATTTACTTTCACTGTTTTAACATTTGTAAACAAACTAAATGTAAACAAGCTTCATACTTGTATTAGACTAAAACTAGAGCATATCACAAATGAATTCATTCGCGATTTAATAAAAGTGTAGTGTTGTATACCATTTGTATCCTGATCTTCGGTTTGATACAACCTCGTGTATTCATCGAATTCATCTCTCTGTTAGGCTAACATTCACGATTCACGGGTGCTGGATGTTTGGGCACAGGACATTGGACAGTGGACATGCATGCTACACAACAGCAAACAATAGCTACAGATACAAGTACTGACGCGCATTCCGTCCAACACAAAACAAAACATTCAAACCGATATTAGTCCGAAATTGCAAGCTGCAGGCAGGTCTGTAACATAAGCACATTACATTTTGCATTTCAAATTTTTTGTAAGAGTAGTTTTGATGGATATGCAAAATTTTCCTGTCAAATCATACTTAACCCATAGACTGGGAAGATGAAATTGTATTACTTATGACCAAGAAATTACAAAACCAATACAACATTTAGTATTTATCACTTTAAGTTAGAGTGATTGAGAATAAGACATATTATGGTTAATATGATTTAGAATTTTATTTTAATATGTTCAAAGTAGTTTCCTTCAACAATAATACACGTCGCTGTTCTTTTTTTCCACTTCTTAAAAGCTCCCCACCAATCTTCTTCTGGAGTACTCTCAAATTAATTTCTGGTGTCTTAAAAACTGCCCAAGCTGTCAAACTAATTACTAATTATGATTCAGTTTCATTTTATTATTCTTCATAATTGTAACATAACCTTCGTATTTGTATTATTTGAACCATTTTTACTTTCTTGCAGACCATTAATGGTCTGCGAACTACAGTTACTGATTTCAAATCTGTTCAAATAATTTGAAGTATTCCTCAAAATATCAACAGACGAAATTTCGGAAACTTATACTTTCGACAGACTCTTGACTGCCCAAAATTATAAGAATCTATACAGCGATAAACTAAAATCTTGGCGAGATGTGTTATAATAATTAAATTAAAATATTTTTAAAATGTTACTAATTTTATTAGGAATTTGATATGTTTTTTACGGCGATAGTATTTTAAATTACCATGATATTTTAAGCTATGACAATATCAATAATAAATGATTTTAATATTTATTGTAACTTAAGGGTCGATTCTGTTCACAACTGTAAGTCTTACAAATCTGTAAATCTGTCAAAAACTGACAAAAACTCATTTATTTTTGGTTTTACCTTCCGTCACCTCTAGGTAAGGAAGGTATTGTCTTTGGTCGAAAATATCGATGGTGAGTTTTCAATGAATAAGCACGTTTTAGGGTTCCTATAATATGATGTTACTATTTTTATGATGATGTCTGTATGTGTGTGTGATTATAATTTCGGCCAAACTCCAATACTAGACTTCCAAAAATTACAATTTTTACGTATTCCTCTTCCTTACATCCATATGCAGACTTGATTAGATTTTGGTTGTAATTAGCCAACCGGAAGTACCCTCATTTGAAGATTTTAACAGTTTTTCTTTAAAAAACGCTGTTAAATATTACTTTTTGACATGTTATTATATATATTAAAGAATATTCTTATCTATACGAATTGATTGCATTTTATATTTCATATTCAATGGATATAGAGTTAAATAATTATGAAGAAATAAAATTTCATAAATCAGCCAGCTATGCTATAACCATTGGAAACAGCTACTATATACTAAGAAAATTCTAACTGACAGATGTCAGTGTCAATGAAAAGAAAATGAATATGGCAGAGATGAGGATGTTCAGATAGATATTGGGGAAGACACGGGAAGATAGGAAGGAATGAAAGAATAAGGGAAATGGCTTGAGTAATAAATTTTTTTAGAAAGATACAAGAGAGACGATTACATTGGTTTGAACATGTCATGAGGAAAGATGATGAATATATTGGAGGAAGAATGAATAGCTTAGTAATAGAAGGTAGATGAAACAGAGGAAGACCAAAGATAAGAAGGAAGGACTGTAATTGCGGAAGACTTGAGAGAAAATGAATGAATGAGGACGACACGCAAAACAAAAATGAGTGCAAGAATAAAATAAAAAATAGCGATCCCTAACGAATAGAAAAAGCTAAAGAAGAAGAAGATGTCATTGTCAAGTGCAATTTGCATAGTTTGTTTATGAAATAATTTTACTGGAAATATAGGATCTTTTGCAAAAAAAAATAAGTATGGAATTTATAGGATTGACGGAAGGTAATGTGCTGGCCACATCAGATTTTTTAAATATAAAATTATATATAAGTGTGGCAGCTTTCGTTGCGAATTTGTTCATTATTTACCAGATTTACAGATGTGAACAGAATCGACCCTTTAGTATTCTGTAATAATATTGTCAGCTAAAAGGACCTTAGAATTTAGAAGTATTGACAGATATTATATTGACAGATATTACTGGTCATTTTCCTCTACGCTACAAATGTGATTGGTATAGTTGAAAACAGCACTTAATTCTCGTTAGACCTAAAACGACGACAGCGAAACACGCTTTGTTTTATATCGGATTCATCTTATGTGCTTCTGTATTGAACCAAATAAATGAAAAATTCACTGTGTAATTATATAAATATTTCTCTTGGGGCGCCAAATTGAATATTATGTACTCCTGCCCGATATTTAGTCCTGATTTTTTCATGTTAAGAAAATTAGCCTCAGTACAAGTATTTCTTTAGTCAAGACGTTCAACTCAGTTCACCAAAACTCTTCACCAACACCTTTTGGTGTTCAAGGTGATCGTAATATTTCGAAGAACGAAAAGCAGAGTGATGGACTCAAGAATATTCTCATTCTCATATCTGACGTTAGGTCAGATGTCAGATCCTAGGTCCACAAATGTTAAAGAGACGCCGAGTCAGTCAACAGTTAAAAATCAAAATCTGTGGGCGCCTTTTTACAAAATATACGCTCCTGGTTAATCACCCAGTTAAACAGTTAGAGCCAGTTCATCCTATGTTCTTCTGTATTGAACCAAACAAATGAAAAATTCACTCTGTTTAATATATAAAAAATCTTTTAAGGCGCCAAATTGAATATTATGTGATACTGGCGCCGAAATACCACCGTACGGCCCTGGACGCCCATAAAATTCGGACAATAAATTATAATGATGATATATGTATTTCCCAGTGTGAGGCGAACTTTGCCGAGAATACCCGAACATTTTAGACCTAATAGCAGTTTTACACGTAACATTAAATCGGTCAATTTATTGATCGATAAATCGATCAATTTATCGTAGAAATCTGGAGAATTTACACACAACGATTTTCTATCAATTTATTTTTGTTGGAATCAAGGCTACCAACTTACCAACTACTCATGTCTTTTATGAATGTTTTTGAGGTTGGAATTTAACTTCATGGCGCTTCAATAGATTTATGGCTTCTGTCGTATCGTTTATTAGTTTTGTTAGAGTTTGCAGTGTATTTATAATTAAAAATTAGTAAAAGCGGATATACGTTCAATAAAGAAGAGTTTAAGGTTTTTATAATTCTAATTATTAATTTATCTTCAACAGAAACTGACTCTCATAAAAGTATCTTCCTTTTTAAGTAATGGTAATATTAATTTTAACAGTTTATCAAAAGCTGGTTTATCCATTCTTAAAAATAATTTAAACTGATCCGAATCTTTGTTAACAAGGCCAAAGGTAAATTTCCTTTTATCAAACCATGGTCTCACCCACCATCTACTACATATTTTGTTTTTCACATTTAGAATAACGCAAACGTTATCCTTTTTATATTTTCGATTCTTCTTCTACGTGCTAAGCACCGATATCTTGTCATTTTTGTATAAAAAACAGAAATGAAAACTTATAATCTGCATACGTCATATATAGTTTGAAATGTCAAATGTTATAGAGTTGGTACTAGAAAAGTAACCAAATATTCCTCAAAAAATCGACGGAAAATAGAACTCGTTCTATTTCATCAATTTATTGTTCAATTATCGTAAATAAATGGATCGATTTTCCTGTATTACACATACCGATAAATTGAAGGTCGCAGTTGATCAATAAATCGGTCGATTTATCGTTACGTGTAATACAGCCATAATGGAAATTGTGTGCCATGCACCTTTTGCATCGTGCGACTTTATATTGGTATTGGTTTTGTAATTTCTATAGAGATATGTAAATATATTTCCCAGTCTATATATATAAATGAAGTGAAACAATTAAAATGACAGGCAATTTAGTAAATAATAGACTGGTAAACGTTTAAGTTCCTTTAATATTATTTAAAATCTTGATTAACATTACATGGAATAAGTGGTCATACGACACATATATATTATATTTAGTTTTTATACACGATCTTAGCTCTCTTTTTAAACGCACTCACTCTTATAATTACTATGTACTTTAAATATATTTAACACTAAATCTTACTAGCTAGAATAAATAGAGAGCTAACATCATATCTAGTCTATCAACTGAGCTAACACAACAAAATAAAAACCTAAATTAAATTATATCACGATCTACAAAAATCATAACCTATTTACAAGATTTATACATGAACACGCATAACAGAACAACAGCAAATCAACTCACGGAGGAACATTCAATTAAAGTAAAGTACATTCAGAGTAGAGTAGGTGTCAGGCTCCTAATACGATCCCTGTATGCTTCCGAATTTGTTTCAGAAATGAGTAATAACGAAGGTACATCACTAGCGTACGAAAAACGAAAAGGCTTTTCGTTACAATCGCCTTACACCCAAAATAACATTTGCCCTAACAAAATTAACTTTACAAGTTTCAAAATTAAATCTCAATTAATAAAGAAATGTAGAAATTCTGTACAAACATTTGCATTCTTTTGAAAACTATTTCAGAAGATGATCGAACTTCATAATACTTTAAGGTGAGCATTTACGACAGAATGAAATTTAAATATGTTAATTTTCATGAATTACACAAGTATGCAAAATTCTAAAAAAAATTACCACTTGTGACTCAGATATTTAATGCAAAAATATAGCAAAACTACACTGGCGTTATAGAAATGATATCCCGTAACAATAAACAGCATATTTTTTAAAAATGAAAGAAAAAATTAACAAATGTTAACAATTTATCAATCAAGCTAGTTTAATTTATTTTTATTATTTATAATTTAAGGTAGCTGGATCGTGAGAGCAATGCCATCTATTGATTCCGTGCCGAACAATGTAGACAAACTCTAGAGTTGCCTGCCTGCTTCAAGTTAGATGGCTATTTGCATATTGTTTATTCTGCTAGGTATCGCAACAGTTAATGGTTGTAATCGTTAGGTTAACAAAGAAAAATGTCGAAAGTTCCAAATCATCGCGGATGTTTGTCAATACATGAGCGGCAGTGCAACCAGCTATGCGCGTGAAAATTTCATAGATTGACAATATCTGATGAATTTGCAATTTGAATTTGTTATAACTTTGAAACCAGATGGACTTGCATGTTTTTTTTAACTAGTTTTTTTCCCCAGACCTTAATTTATATTCACCTAGTTTTTAGTCAAAAGTTTATGGGTTATTGCGATTCTAGAGGCAATTATGACGATGATTTCTGGAGCTTGCCTATACTTGCCATGTTAAATATTCCAACTTTGGAGTTCAATAACTCCGATCGGAACTGGGCAAGTTGGCTAAAATTTTGGATAGACATCGAGCAATACTTATTAAGATTTTATGGATTTTAATTCATGCTCCAACTACCTAAAATTAATAGATAATTGTTCACTGGAACAGAAATTCGAAATAATATGTTGGAATTTGAAATTTCTTGATTGTGGTGTGGATAAGGTGTTAACAATTACTGGAAATCTTAGTCAAAATCATTTATTCTTACAACACCACCGTTTCGTTGCACACTTGCACCTTCTTGAGAGTTTATAACATTCAAGAACGACAAATCAAACGTGGTTTATAAAGTTCATTGCTCCACTGAAAACTGCAAAGCTCCATACGTTGGGACAACCAAACGTTATCCGAAGATCCGGATGAACGAACATGGCAGATCAACACAAAACAACACTGCGAATAAATGTGTTCTGGCTGAACATTCCAATACACTAAAACACACTTTCGATTTGGATAATTTTAAGATTTTGGAAGAAGAACAAAATTAATCTAAACGTATGTTTCTTGAATGTCAGAGATGATTGCAACAAAATTAATGCAAGATATGATAAACAAGGACTAAATATCTTATATTTTGGTGTTTTGGAAAAGTTCAAAATGGTTCCAGGTCAGATTGCGGTTCAATTAAATTCTATACATTCTCTACAACAATGCTACACCATCATTGGTGTACAGACGACCAATCAGTCCGTATCAACGATGTCACTAAAGAATCCTTCCGCAATATATTTCCAGCTATGTCGATTTTGAGAGAAAATGGAGGTGTATGTGTTCTTTATGAAATTTTTGTACGATGTGTAAAAACTGAATATTAAGTACGAATGTATTTTGTTTACATGTTATGTAATATTTTGTAAGATCTTTGTATGTACTATTTTGTTTTATTGAATGTTATAGACCCTGAAGAAGGTGCACCGAAACGTCGGTTTTGTAAAAATAAATGCTGTATGACTGAGATTTCGAGTTATTGTAAAACATATTAGAAATAAAACCACAGAATAGATAAACTAATACAGAAGCGCCAGTACGAAAACTAAACTTAGAGAGAGAAAAATGTAATTTTATAAATATGGTGGCATCGGTTGTCATCGCAATATTTCGAGTGTCTTCGACTAAACGACGAGTGTGACAGGGGGTCAATTTTGTAACTAGAAAGCGAAGCGAATACAATTCATACTGGATAAGATAATTCCCACTATTTTTTGTCAGTCATGTTATCTTATTCCGACTGAATATGTATTCAGCTAGTCCGGACCTCATGAATACGGTATTCGCTTATGAATAAGCATAAGTTATCGGCTCATTTATTTTACCTAGTGTGTAATTTGTTATTGATTGTATAATTATTAAATTTTTAGTACCTTTATTTATTACTATTTTTTATTTATTTTGTTATATTACAAATTAATTAAAATATTCATCGTATCTAAAAACATGTGTATGATGCATAAAGGAAATATAATCACAAAATAAGTATGATACAACTTCAAATAGCACTACTTTTCAAATGAACTAAAATTTTCCCTACGCGAGAAATTTGAACAAATGTCAGACTAGACTGAATATGTATAGTGTACACAATACGATAGAAATCAGTCATATGAATAGAAAATAAAATGGCGCTTATTCAGTGACCCGCCATATTGAATTCGTATTCGTTGTCGCTTTTTAGTTACAAAATTGGTCCCCTGATCGCATTGTTTTGTTTTGTGGTTGTTTCGGAAATATATTTAAATAGATGTAGACTAGTTGTTAATATACTTTAGTGAGATACATTTCTCTAACTTATTGTGTTGTGTATTTATTTGTTTGTGATTATTTACATTTTTCAATGGAACCAAAATAGTTGGTGGTAGGTATTGTACTTACAAAGACTATAAATATACATTTTACCAAAGGGAAAACAAAATATTTTTCTCATTTCCAAAAGATATCTGCGTTCAGAATTTATAAATAAAAAATAAATTTCCTCAGTAGGCACTTCAGTTTCATTCAAAAATTAAAAAATTGCTGAAAATTTATTAAAAAGTAATTTTAAAAAATCGCATTTTTATGTTAAACGACTGTTACAGAAATATTTATTCATTATATTTATAAAATTAAAAAACAAAAATATTCCTTTATGTAATTATTATAGCAAATGACAGCACTTTAAATTACAACAAACAAAATGGCCAAACCTCACTCAAGGTCATAGAAACGCCAAACCAAACATCAAAGGAGCCGACAAGAGAGTCGCGTCTGTATTAGTTTATCTATTATGTGATAATACCTAATAAAAATAATCGTACCTACCATGACAGTTAAAACGTTATACATTTGTTATTTTTTTGATTCAATTCCATGGCTATTTACATACCTAATTTCTGGGGTTACAAGCCATGTAAAATTAATTTTGATTATTGATTCAGATGTAGAATTTTATGCTCTACAACTATTATTTGAAGCATGTTTGTCTAAAATAATTTGGGGACCAATGCGCACCGAAAAACTGTTTTTACATGTTAAATTCTTATTATACGCATGTATGTCTTACCACCCGGTATAAAAATATTAGCTAAAATAATTAATTTCTATAAAACTTTTTAATGAAAGCTCATATTAATTGGGAGTAACTTCGATTGTAGCTTTAGTCTTTTCGTTTCCATACATCGTCATATAGACCAATCAAAAACATCCTAATGACATAATATAATTCAGTGTGTCCTTTAAAAAACATTTTCGAAAAAATGCTAATGTCACTGGTTTTTACATACTAATTAAGGTCATTTTTTGCGTTACAATATTTCGTAACTCATCTATTTACACATTTTGATTGATCTAGAGACGTTCACGTTTAAGAAATTGCTTAAATTTCTTCAAGTGCGTGCTTAAAATACTGAATTTAACAAGTGCGATTTCATTTGTTAATAAAAATCGTGTAGAAAATAACACAGAATAACTTAGAGTTACACAATTGAGTGAATTGCTTAACTATAGGATGAACACGTGATTAAAATCACAACAAATTTATTGTTTCACAAACCGAAGTCAGAAAATTGCACATTTAGTACTTGTATTTATTATAGAAGTTATTTTGATATCTACGCTTTGAGATATTTTTACAAAGCAACATTGTACAGACGTAGTTTTTGCCGGGGTGAGTTCATATACCGGAGTTTATTTTGTCAGTAAACATGGGGTATGTCATTACCATGGTTACAGAATAAAATGGTTGACAGCAATGTATTAAAGCGTTTATTTTACAAGTAAACATACGGATAATTAACATAGACTAAAATAAATATTAAATTATGAATTAAATAAACGAGAAATTATTTATTTGTGTTTATACACTTAAGAACTATATTAAACTAGTGACGAATTTTTATTTTAACTTATCAAATGTTCAAAATTAGCACCACTAACGTCCAAGCAATATCCTAAACTATTATAAAAAGAATTCATAGCATTCGTTATTTGCTGGGGAGTAATATTTTGTGAAGCTGCACTAATTCTGTTTTTTAATTATTCAATATTCATTCTCTCACCATTGTACACATTTTTTAAGTCTCCTCAAAGAAAAAAAAACTGATGTGACCAACACAGTACCTCTCGCCATTTACCTATGTACATAATTTTTATATTACTTTATAAATTTATCCATACAATATATGTATAGAAAAAGTATTAAAGCAAACTTGTAGAAAATGGAATAATCTTTAAATTTAATAATAACAAATTGAGAAAAAAATACATCTACAACTATCTTGAGCTTCAAGTAAACTGCCATTTCCGGTTATCCGATTGCCACCAAAATCTAATCAGATATTTCCATATTAGAATAAGGTAGAAATACATGGTTTCAAAACTTTCTGAATGATAGTAGTTGAGTTAGAGCGTATATAGGATCTACACACACACATACATACATACACAGACATCATCGTGAAAATGTTAAAAATGGATTCTAGGGACCTTAAAACGTGGTCATTTACCAAAATATCGATATGCGATTTTTAGCACTATCCCTATACCTCCCTTACCAAGGGTAGCGGGAGGTAAAAATCATTTGGTGCAAGCTATAATTATTATAGATTTTTCGAATTGTTGCTGGGCAGGGTTTGGGTTATTAAATGTAGCAGCAGATATATCTGAATCTTATCTTAGGATTATATTTGAATTATACCTATTATAATTTGCAATTTTATAAAAAAAAACATGAAATGTGACAGTTTGACGAGTCTGACAACCATTCCCTATGTTTACTCATAAAATAAACGCTTCAATTAATTGTTGTCATTTTGTAACTATGGTAATGAAACTATTCTATGTTTACTGATAAAATCAACTCTGTGTATTTCAACAAAATAGAAGACTGCAAAGAGTATATAGATTTTACCAGGGTTAGCAAAAACCTACGGTTTTACTGATCTTCTTGTGAGTAAGAAAGTATTTATTAAAATATGATCTATATCTCTTTAAAAGTCACCATTTTCTAAAATCCACAATGCCATAATTGCAATAACTTCGTCCGTAACATATTGCGTTGTAAAATAAAATACGTAGACATCCCTTAATTTATCTCTTAGTTGTGTTTTAGGAGTTTATTAGAACGCACTCTATCAAAATCCAAATATTTTGGCAATAAATCAGGTGGCGCTGCTTTATTTACGAACTGACGATATATTTACGTTGGACTAAAATATAACTCAATGGACGACTCACTCTAATCTGTTCGATCTAAAATAACATTAGAATAAATATATTCTCTCTATTTTCAGTTATTGAACATACTTTCAAGAAGATATATAAAATTTTAGTATAAAGTGATATCAGAAATTGAGTAATATTTTAATATAAAGTAAATATATGCTTCAGTTTGTTGGACAAATGACATTCGTATTCTGCTTCATTAAAAATGATTTGTGTTGTTTTTTTTTTCAAACGGCAGTCTATATTTGTTCTTTGTTGGCAATGGTGCAATATAATTTCTTTGTCAAAAACAATCTGATTTAAAATGACTAAACAATGAAATATTTATATGTATATAGTTTTAGAATTTAAAATAAATCGTGCTATTTCCGTTTAATAGGGGTGTTCATTTTATTTTGTTCATAAGATCGGTTACTAGACTATTACAATGAGAAAAAATAGGTATATTTTTTCTACCAGTGGTTTTCAAAATACCGAATACAACTTTCTTATTTTAAATGAGAAACTATTTTTTTATTCGCTTATTCGTTTCGGATTTTTTTCTGAATTCAACGATATTCATTTGTACTATCGTAATATTACAAAATATTTGAGAAAAATGCAAATGGAATTTATGCTGATTTAATTTAAATCTGATACTAAGAAGTACTTTGAAGAAAACAATTATAGTATTTTATGTATCTGGGACGAAAAGTAAATCTTTAAGGTATGAGCAAGTTTTTAAGGTATGAGCAAGTTGTTTACAGCCGAGGCGAGAAACCGAGGCCGTAATTACTTGTGAGTACCTTAAATACACTTTTCGTCCGAGTTTATTCTCGTCGTACTTATTAAATTATTAAAAGAAATATGCAGTAATTTGTAGCAGTATGAGTTTTGTATAAGTAGGTTAAGTTGCAATTGTTTGAAAATCGTAGCAAAATTTTGACAGATTGACAGATTGAAATTGATTTTTTCTGGTTTCGTTAATATTCTTATTCGTTCTAATTGATGAATAATATATTCTTCGAAATATTTTGTATGAAGCTGCCGAGGTGAAAAACAATTTTCCGTCGACCGTTTATTAATAGGCTATCTTAATGTATAGAAAATCATTCATTAATGACCCCTATTAATGCATGATTTTTATTAATAGATGATTTATTGGGTGCGTTCACCACATGGAACACAGCATGTATTGCTAACGCTAAGTTGTAGCAAAAAGGCAGACAGAATTAAAAATCATGCTTTTGACACTTACTAGCTAGGTATATTCACGTAGCATACCTTTAAAATGAATTTGAAGGAATAAAATTCCTCAAATAACATAAAAAACCGCTTGTGTTGTCGTGCATTAAGTAAACTGAACGCACCCACTGAAAACAATTGATGACAAAACTTATTGATTTTCTGACGTAAAATTTGACGTTCGGTCAACCATTACTAACCTAAAAAAATTTGTGTTGGAATAAAATTAGATTTTCCATTTAAGTAAGATACGTTCAACGAAAAAATATTGTAACTAACACGTGTGTTAATTGGCGATTAATGATCTCAACAATTAACGCGTGAGCGTAGCGAAATGTCTCGATCATTAATCGCCCTCATTAACACACTTGATAGTTAAATAACTATTAATGCCGCATAAATAAAAGATTCAGTATGAAGATAAGATTTTAAAGTTCTAGGACTTTAATGTTGCACTTTTGGTTTTATAAATGGTTCAAAAAACGTTGCTTTAGAAACCAATATGACAAAATATTTTGTTTCATTTTAATTGTAGTTGTCAAAACAAATACTTCGTATACTTTTCCAGTAATAAAATGAATTTTATTCACGAAGAAAAGCTTGATATGTATGAAGTTTATATTTTTTTTACGTAGCACTCTTCTTACCATAAAATATAAATCATATCAGCCTAGTTTTTATTTGCATTTTTATCAAATATTTTGTAATATTAGAGTACATATACATATCGTTGAATTCAGAAAAAAATACTGAATTGAATAAGCGAATGAAAAAATGGGTTCCCATTTAAAATAAGAAAGTTGTATCCCGTATTTTCAGTAGAAAAAAATTCTCATTGTAATAGTCTAGTAAAATTAAAAATGTTTTCTAATTTAACCGACCTCGTAGCTCCAGTATATTGCTTGAGATGATAGCAATAGTAAACAAAATAAAATGAACAATCTGTATACGCCAAAATTATTTCGAATTTTAAATGACACAAAAGACTCTTAGAGTAGGTGCGTTCGGTTATTCAGTTCTGTGCGCATATTTTTAATAAATTGCACAGTAAGCGTACGATAATTCACTTCTGTGCACTCTGAGTCGCACAGAACCCGTTCGGTAAATACTGTGCTGTGTAGTGTGCGCGCACAGTTCGCTCGAGCTCTGGACGTGTGGCTGGCTGTGCATATTCGAGTTAGGGCGCACAGTATGAAGCAAGAAGGATCGTACGAAGGTCGAAATATAGTAACAATGGCAGAAAATGAAGAAATATTGATTTTTATCTGAGAAGTATTCAAATTTTCGATTTTGTCAATATATAAAATATTGCATTAATTAATATTTACTGAAAGCTTTCTGGGTTTTCTAAACACCAAATTAAAATCTTTGGCTCTTTTTCCAAGCCATTTTCGGAGATTCTCAAAGTTTTTTATTATAATCAAGATTAATTTTGTATAATAAATCTTCACAAGTATCGGGATACATTCGAAAATGAGTTTTAAAGTGCCTGTCAGTTCTGCATAATTATTTACTTTCCCTAAAATATATGAATCGTACTGCCCTTCCATTATTGCGTTTGTAAGATCACGAAAATCCATATTCTGCCGTCAATCAAACATATACGGTTAATATAAAATTGATATTAGTAATATTAATCCGTACTTACATCAATTTTCAATCGCTAAATTTAAGTGTCGTAGCTATGGCCTGGCAACAGGGGCACGCGTCAACAGTGCCGGATTACCCAATAGGCAGACTAGGCAATTGCCTATGGGCCCCGCGCCTTTTAGGGGCCCCGCTACTTTAGATTAAAACAATATTGATTTGATTTTGAGATATTTTTTTTATTACAAACAAAGAAATCCTTAAATAAAGAAATTTTGATTACAACAAAGAAATGTTTATTTACAATAATGGAATCTTGATTACAATAATAAAAAATGTCAATCAATATTACAAGACCCTACTGTTATAACTCGATTTTTATAATACCAATACCATAACGATTAACGATGCTATAATTTTTTTGTATTTACAATAAATGAAGGGCTTATTGTAATAATGTGACATGCCAAAAAACAAAAAATTCGTAGTAATAGAGATTAAAGTTTTTCAACTTAAAACCATTTTTAAAAACACGTATACTTTAGTAGAGGCAAAAAAACAACGATAAACCTTTAAAAAAATACTTATTTTAAAATAAATTTATTAAAAAAAAACCATCAAAGATTTCAATCTGTACTTTAAAATTGAGAAAAGTGAATGTTTATATATATTTTATATTAATTTGTTTAAAAGCATGTTAATTTTTTTTATAATAAAATTATTTTATTAAAATTGTTGGTGGTAAAATCGTAAACTTATTAGGAGGGGGGGGGGGCGAGATTTCGATTGCCTAAGGGCCTCCACATGGTTTAATCCGGCACTGCGCGTCAAGTGCGCGAGGCTTGAAGGGCGCAATCAACGAAGAAATAATATTAATGTTGAACAGTCTTATTATTAAAATATAATTAAAAGTGTTAGTTTATAATTGCCGCTCACAGCGAAAAAGCCCGATGTTGGAAACCAAATTCTGTCAAAAGCAGAAGATAGAGCGCGCTGATGTTGGCCTCATACTCAGTTCATAGGCGAAGTGGGTGGAAGTTGTTGCCAATTGTTGTGAGTAGACATACTCAGAGAATAGTTTTGCTGTTTGGCAATCTCGCTATTGGCCGCCATATTGTCTAAAGCGAAAGTGATATTTGCGCGCGAGAAATTAAAACGAACAAATAAAGTTCATTCTTAACTATTATGAAGAATACGGATTGGCGTAACTTCCGCGAATTGTGAACGTACCTTCAGTAATTTAAAATTAATAAAAAAAATATTTACGCTCATAAATTGGACAGAAGCAATTAACTAACCTAGTATAGAATATGTTGTAATTGTTTTTATTAAAATATTTTATTCCTTCCTTCTAATGCTCTTGTTTGTTATTTAAAGTAAACCACTTAATAAATAATTGTTATATAACAGTTTTTAATGTTTTACTTCAATACATTCAGATAAAAATTTGAAGGGTGCAATTTTGAATTCTTGCCCTGCGCGCCTTTACCCTAGCTACAAAACTGTGAATCTATTTGTCATGAAAGTATCAAACGCACAGGCTGCACAATTCGTTCTTTTAATTCGAATCTGCACAGAGTACACAGTGATCACTTGACGCTACTGAACAGTGAAGCACAAAATAACCGAACGCATCTAGTATTGTCCCATATGTCTTTCAAGGTAGGTTTTACTGTATGCACTGGATTTTTATTAAGTTGTTTTTCATATGCCAAAAATAAAGGGACTCGGTAAAAAAAATAAACCTGGACCAGATGATCTTTAAATCCTTATTATCACCCGTCATTTGGCCCACAGTTTTTCTAAATTTATATCTATATTTAAAGTAGTCGAATGAATTTTGAAGATATTCACATCACAGTAGCAAACAGTTTGTTCAAATTTTGATATAGTTTTAAATGAAGATGGTAAGTGTATTTTGTGTTTTGAAGCAGAATGCGAATGTCATCTGCGCCCGCTATCGATATCCGTATCTAAATCCCGATAGCGGACTACAGCGCCGGGAACTGCGTTCAGGTGGCCAAGTGCGCGAACTGACTCGGATGCAAATCGAACTGGTACGGGTGTCCGTAGGGTGACATGTGGTATGGAACGATATTCATACTGGCCATCTTATGCTCCTTCTTCCACTTCATGCGCCGGTTCTGGAACCAGATTTTGATCTGGCGCTCGGTGAGGCAGAGAGCGTGTGCGATCTCGATGCGCCGCCGCCGCGTCAGGTACCGGTTGAAGTGGAACTCCTTTTCCAGCTCCAGCGTCTGGTAGCGGGTGTAGGATGTCCTTTGGCGTTTTGTCTCGCCATTCGCATTCACTGTACCTACACACAGAAATAAGAATTAGATACTACATCTTTGATACAGCAGAGATTTGGCAAGATAAATCTACAAGATATTTATTCGAAAGATTTCTTTATATATAGTGGCCAAAATTTCATAGAACATTTTACTTGTCTTCTAAAATATTATTCCTTTGTAGTACCATAACTGTCTGGTCGTAAATATGGGGACCCCCTAAGAGGAATGGGTTTCGATCCCGACCGACGTCAAAATTATTTCGAATTTTGAATGGCACAAGTGACGCCTGTGGTGCACTCTCTACGCCAAAAAGGAATGCCCGTGAGGTGGGGCCTGGTAAACGCCCGCACGGTACAAATATGTTGTCAGTCATCATTACCGAATCTGCGTAAAAAGCAGACTGACACATCTAGCAAGGGGTAATATGTTGCGACAATATATTTATTTGTTTGTTTATAATAGGTAATTACCGAAAATTAAAGGAAAAAAATATTATTATTTAAAATTTGGACTTTGGACAATAAATGAAAAAGAGAATAACTGTAGTTATTGGGAGAGATTCCCCAAGACCATTTAGATATATAGTAGAGACCCTTTAATCCGACCCCTCGTAAATTCGAACATCCAGTAATCCGAACGTCGGGTAGAAATAAGGCAATCCGAATAATAACTCTTTAATCCGAACTGCGGGATGAAATTTCTCCGAACGCAATAATAAGCACGTGGATTCTTGGGGAAAACCTGTCAAATTTTGCTTTAGTTTCATTTCAGTCTGAGACTGCAAACTGGTGGATGTATGTATGTAAATACGAGTACATTGTTTAATAAATAATAATATATAATAGTTCGGTGATGGCGATCAAAGCCGGAATGAACGCCCGAAAACAAACATTTAAGTTTCAGAATTATTTATTATTCAACAGGGCGCTTACACTGCAATTACAGAGTAATATTACATTTCAATATGAAGAAGTAATGTAAATAATATACAAGAAAAAAAAACTAAAAAGATAAGATAATAATTAAGAATTTTGTTTCTATTTCTTAATATAAGGGTTATATTTTCATATATTAAGCAACAAGACGATTGAAAATTCTCGATTATACGAAACGTGTTGCCTGGAAACATCACGAGACCGAAGGTCGAGTGGTATTTCCAATAGGCAACTCGTTGAGTATTTCGAGAATTTTCTATTGTCGAGTTGTATACAAGTAGACTATATCATGAATAAAAAATAAATTAAAAAGTAAATAGTAAATTTAACGTAGACCTGTGGTCTATTTTATTTTGACAGACATGTCAAACTGTATAACCTATCTTTTTGAATATAGTTGTAGTAGTATGTAATATTACATTGAATTGCTCGTATTTTAAAATAAATGCTTGTATTTCAAATAAACTAGCAACAGTGCAGTTTCTAGATTTGTGATCCAAATAATTATTTGTTTACTTGCCAAATTTTTACTTCAATAATGCCTTGCTGTCAAATAATAGATGCGTTCAATTATTTGTTTCGGTGCACTTGGAGCTGTCAGTGTGATTTTAAAAGTCTGCTTAAAGCATACATCGCACGATTTTCCTCCTCAAAGAGTAACTACAGATTCATTTGTACACTCGATACTGTGTTCGAAGGAAAAAGATCATGTCCGTAAATATAACTAAAAATGGCATTGCCAGTTCTGAGTACATAGAACAAAATAACCAAACGCACCTATAAGTGAATATACGAAGGTAGGTATATTCGAATATACAAAGGTTCGTATATTCGTTCACCATGGTTACTTAATAATAACCGCTGAAATACGTGGTAACTAAGGAAAATCACGCATTCTTATTGGTTTATAACTTCATGAATGATATAGTCTCTGAAATACCGTAATAGATATTGCAAAACTTTCTAAGTTGACGATATTTACACTTATCCATACAAATACAGTAATGAACAAAAAGTTAATCCGAATACCTCTCGGTTTGTTATCTAATTCTTTTTTTGTCTTGTCTTTTTCTTCTGATTTAAAAGTTTGCAACGTTAATTTCGTAAGTCCCCATTATTTTCTTTTGGACGATGGCCCGGCAACATGTTTTGTTATACCGGTTCGTTGAATAACACGCATAAGCAACGAATCCAGCAGTTTATTACTTGGATAGGTGACCATCAAGGACGCACAACAATCAAAACGAGCAAACCGAGCCGAGGAGGCATATGACATGAGCAAAGATATTGGTTGGGATTCTATAACTAGTTATCGCAAGTAGTTTTCGCAACTTGGGATAATTATCCAAATCTAACACTTCCATGCGATTTGATATGAGATAACTAACGTAACTTGTGACTAGAGTTATCGCATGCGATATAACCAGCGATAAAGTTATTGGCATATGAAATCATTATTTATAAATGTTATATTTAAAAAAGTATATACTGTTGCAAAATATTCTATCAGTTATTATATATTTATATATTTGATTATCTTAATATTTTTATATAAAAAAATTAGAATGATGATTGGGTTTATAATTCGTTATATTATTAGAATTTAAAGGTTTATAAGATTTTACAAATATAATAGGAATAGAATCAGGGCCCGCTTGAGGCAGGTGTGAACAGAACAGCCGCAGCAGGTCCCACGATTTGAAGGGCCCCATGATTTTGATGTAGTTCACTATTTTTGTATTCTTTAAAATGTTAAGGCAGAAGTTATTTTTATAGCTCTTCAGTTCATAGAAAGAAATATTTGATTACAACAATAAAATTCTTGATTACAATAATGAAAAGTTGATTAATTGATAATGAAAATGACTAATCACATAAATAATTATATATTTTAGTTTTCAATTTTTGACACAATTCTTAATTTGACGTCCCTAGGAAATGCATAATGTCTTGGCGGTCATCCAGTCTCAAAATCTTATGTAACATAAAAATTAAATTGGTGAGATATATTTTACTAGTCGCAACAGCCTTTTTATATGAGGGAAACTATATGAAATTAGCATATTGGGAACAATCTCAAAGTTTGAAATAAATGTAAAAGGCCGTAGGTTCTATGAATTTATAACCGTACGTCCTAAGTCACTTTATATTATACATTTTTTTTACAATAAAATTATAATTTTTACCAATAAGAATGACTTACCATTTTAAATAATTATTAACTTGAAAACTTATGACAAACAAATAATTAAATAAAATGAAATATAAAAAATCTGTTGTGGCCAGCACAATACCTTCCGTCATTCTCGTGTATAATGTATAAATTCCATAATTTATCTTACAAAAGATTCTAAATTTTCAGTAAAATTATTTCATAAACAAACTATTCAAATTGCACTTGACACTGGCATCTTCTTCTTTAGCTTTTCCCATTCGTTAGGGGTTGCTATTTTTGCATGTCGTTCTCATTCAGTTCCTTTTCTCTCAAATCTTCCGCAATACAGTCCTTCCATCTTATCTTTGGTCTTCCTCTGTTTCTTTAACGTCCTATTACTAAACTATTCATTCTTGTTCCAATATAATTCTTCATTTCTTCTCATGACATGTTCAAACCAATGTAATCGTCTTTCTTGTATCTTTCTAAAAACTTGTAACACTAGAGTTATTTTCTTACCGTATCTTTCCGTGTATTCCCCAATATCTACTTCAACATCCTCATATCTGCCACATTAATTTACTTTTTATTGATACTGACATCTGTCAATTTGAATTATATGAATATATTACTAGTTCCCAAGTTTGGCATAGCTGGCTGAATTATAAAATGTAATTTCTTTAAAATTCTTTAACTCTGTATCTATTAAATATGAAGTATAAATTGTAATCAAATCGTATAGAGAATAATATATTCTTTAAGTTATAATAACGTTAAATGTCAATAAATCAAATTTAACTGTTAAATCTTCAAATGAGACTACTTCCGGTTGACCAATTATAACCAAAATCTAATAAGTTGTTCTTCCGGATGTAAACTTGAGGAATACGAAAAAATTATAATTTTTGGAATCGTGGTATTGAAGTTATGGAATCCGGAACTTTTGTCACACACACACACACAGACACACAGACCCACATACATACAGACATCATCGTAAAAATGGTAAAATCGTATTATATGGACCCTAAAACGTGCTTATTCAGTAAAAACTCATCATTGAATTTTTTGACCAAAGACAATACCTTCCTTACCTAAAGGTGACGGAAGGTAAAAAACAACTAGCAATTATAAAAAAACAACGATTAATAACTGTAAAATTAAAGCGCAAAATATAAAACACTTGCGTTGACAAATACTATCAAATAGATTAAGCAAGGTTAGATTTAGTCAACATGACGTAAAAGTATAAAAAAAAACAGTGTTGTCAAATTGAAATACTTTTGTTTGTTTTCGCAAGTATTGTTTTCGCAACATGTTACAGGATCACGAGGTAACATAACTTGCGAAAATTATGTTGCAAATATATCGCAAGTGCGATAAATATCGCATGAGTTATAGAATCCCGGCCAATGAGTCCGATAATTCATTTTTTAGAATACTTACATAAATAAGTTGAAAATTTAAAAGAAAGTTCTAAAACAATGTGTGAAATATTGGGCGGCATATGCATTTGAATGATCCCTACTCACGGTAAAACGTAAAAGTTATTAGATTTTACTGCGGTATAGTGAAGTAAATCTTTCTCATGCTACGTAGGTGGCTGTGCATTCATCTTAATCTTGTTGTATAAGGAAACGTTTATAATTACATGCAAATGAAGATAGCTTTATTTAGAACTTTTTCTTTGATCTTCTCAATGCACTGTCTAATCCCAGAATCTTCTTTTAATGAGATATATTTCGGAATGTGTATAAATCATAGAAGTAGAAGTCTTTTCTCTCATGCTATGCTGTTACAAGTGGACGTAATTGAGGCGCATGTTTACGATGAGTTAATTTCGCAAGACGCAAGGCGTGTGACGTCACCGCGTCGCGGCGTAGCGCGCCGCTTGGCCGCGGGCCACGCCGGCTAGATTTATGGGCTGGCGTGAGGTCCAGCAGGATAAAACACCTACCGGGAATCTGTTACAACTGGGGTCGTATTGTTTCTTTATTCTGTGCTTATAGCTAACTGACTCTATGACGAACAAAACTATCTTTTAACAATGTAACTACCTATTCTCAGTTATAGCAAGATAAATGGTATTACTTCTTTTTTCTACTTCCGTTATTTAATTTTATTTTAACGTATTCAAACCATGCAATGTATAATATAGTTATTAAAAATCTGATGTGACCAGCATATTACCTTCCGTCAGTTCTGTGTATTTTGTACAAATTCCATACAGAAAGTTTCTTGAAAATATTCGGACGGAGTTTAGAATAGGGTCCGGGTCCATGCATTTTTTTAAAGGACATTGACACTATATTATGTAATTATATTATTATATTTCCACTAAAATTGTAACACACACAATGTAAATTATTGCAATTGAAACTGACATCTGTCAATGAGAATTATTTGAAATCTGTATACGACTATAGTAGTTGTTTCCATGGTTGTAGCATAACTGGCTGATTTATGAAATATAATTTTCAATTTTATTGTCAAAAAATTCAATGATGAGTTTTTCGTGAATAAGCACGTTTTAGGATCCATATAATAGGATTTTACCATTTTTACGATGATGTCTGTTTGTATGTGTGTCTCTCTGTGTTTGTGTGTGTGTGTGTGTGTGTGTGTGTGTGTGTGTGTGTGTCCGTGTGTGTGTGTGACGAAAGTTTCGGATCGCATAACTTTAATACCACGATTCCAAAAATTATATTTTTTTTATATTCGTGAAGTTTACAACCGGAACCGGAAGTACACTCATTTGAAGATTTTAACAGTTAAATAACATTTATTGACATTATTGTTATTATAACTTAAATAATATATTATTTTCTATACGATTTGATAACATTTTATACTTCACATTCAATAGATATAGAGTAAAGATATTAAATTTTATAAATTACTCGGCTTTGCTAACCATGGAAACTGCTAATATATTCAAATAATTCAAATTGACAGATGTCAGTCTCAATAAAAATAAAATAAATGTAGCAGAGATGAGGAAGTTGAAATAGATGTTGGGAAAACACGGAAATATACGGTAAGGAATGAAAGAATAAGGGAAATATCTCTAGTGTTAGAAGTTTGTAGAAAGATACAAGAGAGACAATTACATTGGTTTGAACATATCATGAGGAGAGATGAATAATATATTGGAAGAAGAATGAATAGCTTGGTAATAGAAGGTTGAAGAAACAGAGGAAGGCCAAAGATAAGATGGGAGGACTGTATTGCGGAAGACTTGAGAGAAAAGGAACTGAATAAGGACGACATGCAAACTAGAAATGAGTGGAAGAAGAAAATGTCAGTGTCAAGTACAATTTGCATAGTTTATTTATGAAATAATTTTACTAAAAATATAGAATCATGTTCCAGAAAATTTATGTACGGAATTTGTATACATAATACACTGAATTGACGGAAGGTAATGTGCTGGCCACATCAGATTTTTTAAAGAAAAATTAAGCTAGTATAAAATTGTGTTTTATACACTTTACAGTAATAGTAAATTATATTTATTTGACTAATGTTATTAATTTCTCTGCAATAAATCAATCACCAATCTTCCCAAAATCGCTAAGATGAAAATCTTGTTTTCTTTCCTGTGGAATGCATTGTTTTGGCGGCCGGACCAACTGTTTCATGTTCATGTCAGATGTCTGCAAGCTGGTGTAATTGGGCCAAACGGCCATAGCCCATAGCTGATTCACACATCGTGTACTTGCAGAAATAGATTATCTCTCGTGGGTGGTTTTAGGTTTTCAAACTATCAAGCGTGCGTTCGAATCGTGATCATGGTTAATTGATTAATCAGAACATAGAAGATAGTGCAACATGTGATTGGTGGAAAAATAAACAGAAACTGTTTTTGTAATACACGCTGTTGCTGTTATCTAGTGTAAGTGTAAATTGTGTGTTTAAATAACAAACTGTCTAACAATTTAATTTTGAATGTCAGTAACTTGAGAAATAAACATTGGTTTTCAATGAGAACTTTTTTTACCTTCCGTCACCTATAGGTAAAGAAGGTATTGTCTTTGGTCATAAAATTCTATGGCGAGTTTTTGATGAATAAGCACGTTTTGTTATTGAATTAATTCTAAATCCAAACTAGTAAAATTTCTTCAAACAACTGGTTCAACAGAAACAAAGATTGAAGAAAATTATTCTTTATACGATCGATAAAAAAGTAGAGTTTTCGAACGTCATTTGGTAACAGAAAATGAATAATAACAAAGTATAGATAATGAGTTTTTCAATAAGAACTTTTTACCTTTCGTCACCTATAGGTAAGGAAGGAATTCTCTTCGGACAAAAAAATCGATGGTGAGTTTTTGATGAATAAACGTTTTAGAGTCCCTACAATACGAATTTACTGTTTTTACGATGATGTATGAATACTACAATTCGAAACATTATAATTCTTTCATATTAATCTTTCGTATGTCCATATGAAGAGTTGATTAGAATTTGGTTATGATTGGTAAACCGGAAGTACCATAATTTGAAGATTTTAACAGTTTTTCTCGAAAAAACGCTGTTAAATATCATTTTTTCACCTTTTATGTTATTATAAATTAAAGTACATTTTATTCTGTATTCGATTTAATTATATTTTTTCTTCATATTCAATTAATTTAGAGATAAAGAATTATAAAGATATAACCTGCAACTCCATGCCACACTCATGCTGCTAAAAGCTGCACCATGGAAACAGTTAGGAATTGACACATGTCAATGACAAAATTTTACTGGAAATATAAAAATGTAAAATAATTTAAGGTGGCAAAAACAAATCACATAAGGTTACAATACAACAGATTATAGCGATAAGCCAATTCAGCAGATTTTTATAATGCTAATGTTTTTATTTTCTAATTCTTATTTTAAGAAACGCACTGTTCTTTTTAGTAGTTCAGTTCAGTACGAGGTAAGATCAGTTTATTTCTCTCCTAAAAATAAAACGCCCATAGAATAGTTTGCAAAAAAATTCTGTATGGAATTTGTACCAAATACGTAAAATTGACGGATGGTATTGTGCCGGCCACATCAGATTTTTGAAAATTGTAAAAAACACACATTTTGGATGAAAGCTTGGAATATTTTAATTGAAACATGTTGTAGAGACTCTACAATTTATGAATGAAAAACAATATCCAATAAATGCCCACCACGACTACATTGGCAGACATCGATTCTTTTGACAAAATTTTCAATCACATTTGTGCATAATTGTGGCTCAATACGGTCCAGTGACACCTCCAGCCCAAAAAGCACACCAAACAGTGACACGAGATGAATGTAAAGATTGTTCAACCACTGCCCTTGGATTTTCAAAGCCCAGATGCGACAATTGTGTTTGTTCATGTATCCATTCAAAAATGAGCTTCGTCAGAAAAGATGATTTTGTATGAAAATCCAGCACCTTGTTCAATGATGAAAACAATAATTTGTCGACGTTGATCATGATTTGGTGGGTTCAATTCTTGCACCAACTGGACTTGATAAGGCTTTAGACGCAAATCCTGGCGTAATATACGCCATGTTGTGCTCGAGATTAAGCCCAATTGTTGAGAACGCAGTGGAATTGATAAATTTGGATCCTCCTCAACACTATCGCTCACAGCAGCAATCTTGCGAACGACCGGTACGAGTACGTTTTGATGTTGTTACGTTGATCAAATATTTCACTAAATTCGTAATTGGAGGCTCTGATGGGTGATTATAACGACCGAAAATATACACGATTTTACGAAAAAATAAGGTCCAATGACACCATCAGCCCAAAAAGTACACCAAACAGTGACACGAGATGAATGTAATGGTTGTTCAACAACTATCCTTGGATTTTCAGAAGCCCAGATGCGACAATTGCAGGCTTTGATGGACGATTATAACGACCGAAAATATCAATTATTTTACGAAATATTGTCTTCACAGATCGACCGTTTTCATAATGTATTTGAATTATTTTTATGCGATTTTCGAGCGAAATTGAATTCATTTTATTAAATTGTAGCCCTTCTACTGTAAACATAGCCACAAACTGAATGACATATCTGTCATCTTAATCAAATACAATCCTATTGAATTCTATGGGCGTTTTATTTTTAGGGGAGAAATGAACTGATCTTACCTCGTACTAAACTGAACTGAACTACTCCTAAAAAGAACAGTACGTTTCTTAAAATAAGAAATAAAAACATATATAGCAATCATAGTTATAACATAACATAATAATCTGATGAATTGGCTTGGGGCTATAATCTGATATATGTATGTGATTTGTTTTTGTCCCCTTGAATTATTTTACATTTTTATATTCAGCAAAATCTTTTCACAAAGATATTATGTAAAGTTTATTTGACACTGACATCTGTCAATTAGTAATATAAGAATATTTTAACTGTTTCCATGGTGCAGCTTTTAGCAGCATTAGATTATATGTTATTTTTTTATAATTCTTTATCTCTAAATTGATTGAATATGAAGAAAAAAATCTGTTGTGGCCAGCACAATACCTCTCGCCACAGAATTTCAAGATTTTCTAAATACACGTAGTTAATTTGTCACCAGAAGTGTGGAATTTACTTGTCGAGGAAAATAAACCATATGGAATTGGAAAATCACTAAATTTAGAATGAGAAATTATATCCCCATATCTGCTTGTCAAGGCGCCCTATTGTATTTAACATTTCTTGTATACCTACATTCTACACCAAAAATTGTACTTACATATATCTATTCCTTATATTTAGATTGTTTAATTTTAAATTCATTATATGAAGAAATTTTGTCCTCTTCTAATTTTTCGAAATATTTCCAATTCATTGTCAGGATTGACTGTATTTTTGAAGGATATATGTAATAGACCTATAATCTTAAATATTTAACTACTAATACATTAAGAAATAATATAATGTATATGTACTTCCCAGAAAAACTCTTTAGTAATATCTATGAATTTCTGACACTGACATTTATCTGTCAGTTACAAACAGTTCAACTGGTCAACTATTTTCCATGGAATCCTTTCGGCTGTAAAATTTATTATAACGTTATTTTATTTATTATATTTCTTTTATCTCTAAATCCATAGAATATATAATAAAATATTTAAATGTATCAGATAGAGAATTTAATTTTCTTTAATATTACCAAGAAAAATTTTCAAAAAATATTATTTAGAAGATTTTTTTTCAAGAATCTTCTACTTCCGGTTGTCCAATTGTTACCAAAACCTTTTCAGATCTTCCCATGAATGTCCGATTGGAAAATACGTAATTAAACAATTTTTAAGTCTTATAGTTTTTGAGTAATCGTCCTTCCAACATCCTACATACATACACACACACATACATCCACACACACACACACACACACACACACAGACATCATCGTAAAAATGTTAAAATCGGATTGTAGGGACCTTAAAACGTGCTTATTCAATAAAATATGGATATGTGATTTTTAGCATGAATGCAATACCTCTCTTAGCGAGAGGTAAAAATATAATTAAATCGAATAGAGAATAACATGCTCTTTTATTTATAATAACATAAAAGGTCAAAAAATAATATTTAATAGCGTTTTTTCAAAAAATACTGTTAAAATCTTCAAATTAGCGTAATTCCGGCTAATCAATAATAACCAAAATCTAAAAACTCGTGTTCGTATGAAACAGGAATATGAACGAATTATATCTTTAGGAACTGTAGTATTGGAGTTACCGAAGGTGAAATTTTTGTCACACACACACACACATACACACACACTCACACACATACAGACATCATCGTAAAAACAGTAAATTCGTTTTGTAGGGAATCTAAAACGTGCTTATTCATCAAAAACTCACCATTGCATTTTTTTACCGAAGACAATTCCTTCCTTATCTATAGGTGACGAAAGGCAAAAAGTTCTTATTGAAAAAACCCATTATCTATACTTTGTTATTATTCATTTTCTGTTACCAAATGACGTTCGAAAAGTACTTTTTTTATCAATCATATAAAAATAATTTTCAGCAATCTTTGTTTCTGTTGAACCAGTTGTTTGAAGAAATTTTACTAGTTTGGATTTAGAATTAATTCAATAACAAATTAATATTTTTCTAGGTGTGAACAGTAGTATGTGACTTGAATAATTTATTAATTCGAAATATTTCATATCTGCGAGTGCGAGTGCTAACAATTCCTTTCACATAATTAATCAAATGTAAAGTGACCAATTAATTAAATTAGTAATTAGGAACAGTTAATTGAACTCATTTATTAAGTCTTTGTTGAAAGACGACTTAACAGACAACATACTTTCCCGGTTCGTGAATTTATGCTTCACAATCACGCGAAGATATTTTAAAGAAAAAATGGCATGCGCCTACGCACCAAAAACTACAATGATTTACTGCCACTATCATATGAATATGAAATGAAATTATGTGAAAACATATGTAATGAATGCGCACGAAGATGTATATTCATTGTTCTACATTATAATTTTGTTCAACATTGTGTTGTCTATTTATCAAATTTTGTAACAAAGAACTTTAGGTAAAGAAGGTATTGTCTTTGGTCAAAAAATTCGATAGTGCATTTCTAATGAATAAGCATGTTTTTGGATACCTAGAATACGAATTTATTAATTTTACGATGATGTCTGTATGTATATGTGTACGGGTGTGTGTGTGTGTGTGTGTGTGTGTGTGTGTGTGTGTGTGTGAGTGTGTGTGTGTGTGTGTGTGTATGTGACGATCGTTTTGGTTCGCATATCTCCAATACCACGATTCCAAAAATTATAATATTTTCGTATTCCTTGAGTTTAGATCCATATACAGAAGTGATTAGATGTTGGTTATAATTGGTCCACCGGAAGTACCCTCATTTGCAACTTTTAACTGCTTTTCTTGAAAAACGCAGTTAAATAATTTATTGATATTTAATGAATATAAATTTTAAATATATTATTCTTTATACGATTTGAGTGCATTTTATACTTCATATTCAATAGATATAGTTAAAGAATTATAAAGATATTAAATTTCATAAATCGGCTATGCTAACCATGGAAACTGCTAATATATTCAGATAATTAAAATTTATAGATGCCAGTATCAATGAAAAGAAAATGAATGTTGCAGAGACTAGGATATTGAGATAGATGTTGGGGAAATTACGGAAAAATAGGGTAAGGAATGAAAGGTAAGGGAAATGGCTCGAGTGATAAAGTTTCTAGAAAGATATGAAAGAGACGATTACACTTGTTTGAACATGTCATGCATGAGGAAAGATGAAGAATATATTGGAAGAAGAATGAATAGCTTAGTCATAGAAGGTAGAAGAAACTGAGGAAGACCAAAGATAGGACGGAAGAACTGTATTGCAGAAGACTTGAGAAGAAAGGAATTGAATGAGGACGACACGCAAAACAGAAATGAGTGGAAGAAGAAAATAAGAAACAGCGACCCCTAAAGTATGAAAAAAACTAAAGAAGAAGGAGAAGAAGGTGTCAGTGCCATGTTCAATTTGCATAGTTTATTATGAAATAATTTTACTGGAAATCTAGAATCTTTTGCAAGAAAAACAATACACAGGATAGAGGGTAGGTAATGTGCTGACCACATCAGAATTTTTTTGTCAAAATCCCAGTTCGTTTCAGCTCACTGCAGATAAACTCAGTAAAGTGTTCACCAGCGAAATAAACTCAAAATGATCTGAGCCATTCAGTTCAGTAAAAGAGGTAATGTGAGAAGAAATGCCAATTCAAGTTGTAAATGTATTATGTAAGCTGAATATTGAGTCTTCATGGATGCAAACAAAAATGTTATATACGGTAATGAATTAGAATTACCCTACCTACGAGATAACGTCAAAATCTTCCCGGAATTGGTCAATAATATTTAATTGAAAAAAGGTACAACATTTTTACATTGATTTCCTTTAAAGTATATCCCGCCTGCATTTATACACTTGTTCCACCTATCGTAAAACAGTTCAAAACACTCCTAGAAACCATTTTCCGAAAATGAGTTTATATCAGTTCAGTTTATTTCTACTCACTTATCAACTGAAAATATTAGAATAAACCAACCAAAAAATGATCTCCCCAGTCTATTCACCTTGTTTTATATTTAGAAATGACAAATCTTCAGTGAATTATAAAAATAATCCTTTTTGGTGTGGGTGGACAATTAATCAGTAGAAAATTTCCGTGGAGGAATGCGTATGAGAAGAAAAGGATTAGAGATGGGACTGGAGATACAACAGAATCTTGTATCCTGGTTGACCCATTTCATGATGCGATCAGTGGGTCACCTGCTCGCCCATGAGTTATGGCCACCGCTGGACAAATGTATAAATGCTAAACGGATCTTATAAATTACAAGCCACGGGATCATATGATGTAGAGAAGAATTTACCAGCAAGGAGATACATTCAGATAGTATAACAAACATGAATTAAAAGTGTATAAATAAATAAATGTATCACGGTATAAAAGTACTAATAATAATAGCCTATATTACGGCCATATTGTTTAAAAAAAACTGATTCTATAGCCGCTTTCTTTTTAGGAGAACTGAACTGAACTACTCCTAAAAAGAATAGTATGGTTTTAAAATAAGAAGTATTTTATATTTATAACATAATACTACCGAATTGGCTTGTGACTATAATTTGTTGTATTACCTTATGTGATTTGTTTTTGCCGCATTAAATTATTTAAATTTTTATATTTCCAATAAAATCATTTTCCAAAGATATTATGCAAATTTTATTTGACACTATCATCTGTTAATTAGTAATATTTGAATATTCTAACTGTTTCCATGGTACAGCTTTTAGCAGCATAGGTTGCAAGATATTTATTTTAATTTTTTATCTCTAAATTCATAGAATATGAAGAGAAAAATTTAATTATATCGAATAGAGAATAAAATATTCTTTAATATTTATAACATAAAATGTCAAAATCGTAACCAAAATCTAATCAACTCTTCACATGGGCGTAAAAAGGAGAAATATGAAAGAATTATAATTTTTCGAATTGTAGTTTGGAGTTATCGGAGAAAAATTGTTGTTACACGTTACACACTCACACACACACAAATCGTATGCTAATGACGCTAAAACGTGCTTGTTCATTAAAAACTCACCATAGTTTTTCGGTGGTAACTCGTACCCAATTACATTATTTATAAAAAATTCAACTGGATAAGTTTTGTTTCTATTAGATAATTATATTTTTAAACTGATCTATTAAGAAGGTATTCATATAAACATTCAATGCGTTTTAACATATTACAAAATAATGTGGTGCACTTTCCACGCCAGCATTAAGTGCTCGTTAGGTGACGCCTGGTAAACGAGAACTTTGTACACAGTACATCAGATTGGTATACCCAGTAATGGGTAATATGTCATGATATTATATTAGGTCGATGCACGTTACTCGCGTATTTGGTTTCTAAAACAATTTGTCAGATATTCTGTCAATGTTACACTATTGTTTAATTGTATAATCGTTGTGTAAATCATTGTCAAAATCAAATGGAGGGTTAAGTAAAAAAAATGACATTTCCGCCATATCATTTTATTTGAATTTAATGTTAAGGCATGGAATGTCGCTAGAACCATTTGTGTCGTTTCGTGAGAGAACGCCAATGGGAAAAATATAGCACGAAAATGGTTTTCTCGTTTCAACAAGGATTACTAAATTTCTTCAAACGTCAAACAAATTAAAAAATAAAATCGTTACGAATTTATGGATCAAGCTGATATTTATATTAGTTATTAATAATTCGGCAGCATATATTTTCGTAGTACTAGTTCACCAATTAATCAATGAACAAAAAATCTATTACAAATTACTTGTAGTATTTAAATCACAGCTATAGATCATAGCACGCATTAGAAAACAAATGGCTATTAGTACAATTATGAGTCCACTGCTTTCATAATTGATTGTCTTTTGTAAACATAATTAAAGCGAAGCCGCCTGGATATAAATATGGCATGCAGTGTGCAGTAGCTCTGCTTCTACTTGGTCCATGAATCCTCCACACGTCAGCCTCATTTGCCAACCAGGGTAATTAAAATAAGTCATCCAGACAGGACGTAGAATATTTACGGAGATTATTATGAGTAGGGATTGCTCTTAAAGATCACTTAACCGTCTAATTAGCATTATGATTTTAATCAGATTCTACATATGTAATCTTAGTGGTACATAATATCTTTGTAATCTTATGTGTCAAGAGTATAATTTTATAAAGTATGGGATGAGTTTTCTTCGTATTTTACAGACAATTTCACTGGCTTTTAATTGTGGAGCTTGTTGATCTACAGATCTACAAGAGATCCTGCATACGCTGTGTTGTTAACAGACACTTTAGCCACAGATGGAAATATCGAGCCTTAGAATGTTTTTAAAAAGAATTATTTGAAAAATAAACAAATTCTGGTTGTACTCTACATACGACGGTCATTTCATAAATATTGCAAACAATTGTTAGTTTATTCATTTGTTTATTTTTATTACACTATCTCTTTACAATCCTTCAATATACATACTATCCCAAATTAAGTGGTATACCATTGGGATCTTGGAAACTATAAGAGCTACAAGGACGATTAATTACGCAGTGTTGTGCAGTTTTGAGGGCTTACAGATACCGCTGAGAAAAATTTAAAATTCTGAACGGTTTGAAAGTTATTCAAATAAAACGATTTTAAACTCTGTAATTATCAAAAATGTATCATAAAAAAGTTACATGATTTGATAAGTCAAACTTAATAGTAATGTCAGAATAAAACTCAAGATGGCGGTTTCCAAGATATTAGTACTAACTTTTTTTTTATTTTAAATAAACGCCATATTGGATTTTTATTTTTAAAAAATACTTATTTTTTCTCTTTCCATTGTTGTAAGAGTTATTGTATTTAATTTTGTTTTATCCCTAAAATCTTAGATTTTTCATTATGTTTTATGAAATTTCTTTTTTTTTGTTAAAGTATCTGTAATATTTACATGTCAAATTAGTTATTTTTATTAAGTAAATTATTATATTACGGTCAATAAAAATAATCGGTTTCAACAAACTTTTTTTGTATCAGACACCTGCTTGGGGTACACGTACGTTAAATTAAAAATATGGAAACCAAATTAAATTATGAGCAGGATATGTATGGAATAGGTTACTTGAGGAAAATAAAATATAATGAAAAACAACAAAAAAATTAAGATTTTAGGCGTAAAACACAATAACCCTTACATCATTGAAAAGAGAAAAAATAGGTATATAGTTGCTACTAATATCTTGAAAACCGCCATCTTGAATTTTATTCTGATATCATCTTTAAGTTTTCCTGATCAAATCATGTACCTTTATATGAAATATGTTTTATACCTTCTATAATTACGGAGTTATTTAAAAAATTTGAAATCGCAATTTTCAGTATTTTTTTAAATCTTTCAAATTGTTCGGAATTTTAAATTTGTCTCAGCGGAATCGGAATGCCTTAAAACTGCAAAACATTGCCCATTTAACCGACCTTGTAACTGTTAAAGTTTCAGAGATCCCAATGGTGTACCACTTAATTTGGGACAGCCTATAGTCTCCCTGCTTTTCAATGACCGAATCCC
Source organism: Harpalus rufipes (assembly GCA_951394225.1). Taxonomy (NCBI): domain Eukaryota; kingdom Metazoa; phylum Arthropoda; class Insecta; order Coleoptera; family Carabidae; genus Harpalus; species Harpalus rufipes. The sequence continues at coordinate 49,337,388 of OX596279.1, forward strand.
AACGTCTGGGAAGCTTTACTACAAGACACCATCTCCGTTCATTTGTCGAATGGCTTGGGTAACGGCAGCATGAAGCTCTTCCAAAGACGGAAAAGGGTGTCCACGCATAGGCTGTTTCAGCTTTGGAAATAGGTCGAAGTCTGGTGGGCTCATGCCCGGACTGTAGGGAGCATGACGTAATACTTTCCAACCGTGTTCACGCAGTTTTTCGGTTACCATTCTCGATGTGGTGGCGAGCATTGTTATGGAAAATGAGTGGCTCAGCCTCGAGCAACTGACATCGGGTTTTATGCAATTTTCTGTGTAGTTTTTGGAGAATTTGAACGTCTCCACTCGTTGGACTGTGATTTCAACTCCGGCTCAAAATCTCTAATCTACGTTTGATCAATAGCGACTATTCGATATAGGAATGCTTGTCCTTCAACGTCGAATCTTTCTTTCAGTAAGGTTGCAATGTCCAACCGTTTCTACTTGAATTCAGTAGTCAACCAGTGACGGACCCATCACGCAGAATTTTTTCTCTTGTTTAAATCATTTGTCAGAATTCGGAAAACTGACGTTAGTTGAATCCCTGTGGTTTCAAAAGTTCCTCACATATCGCACGACGATTTTCTTTAAGAGCATCTGCCACAAGTTTCACACTTCGTTCATCTGTTGATGTTTTCGGCCTTCCAGGGTTTGAATCATTGTTTATACTCACACGACCACCACGAGAACGATTAGCCCAACGAGACACTGTACTACGGCCACTGTTAAGTGACCGCAAACTTCATTTAAAGCATTATGGATTTCTGTTGGGTTTCTACCATGTAAAGTTTAGATCTTAATGTACGACCTTTGATCTTCAACAGTCACAATTCCCAAGACACGTGCAGGCTCTATTTCTAGCTGACGTTTGTAAAAAACAGAGTACGATATAGTTGAAAACAAAACACAAACTCTTCCCCAAACCTTCTACTACAACTGACGTAAATGTCACTGTTGTTGCATCATCCAATTCGCAGTGTTACCAACTTGTGCATTTTTCATGAAATGACCCTCGTATTTAAATAGTTTTTCTTTATCTTTTCATCTGTAGAAGCAACAATTAATAGTAGTATCTTGGAGTTAACAATGCACTGATTTCGCTGTCGATTGTCGTGTGATTCACATAGTGGCGTGTGTTTGAGTCTTAGTCGCGTTCGTGTCCTTGTCTACTCCACTGTCCGCTAGCATAGCAATCGCGCGATCCATCGCGACTAACTAGCTACACGCTGCTAAACTAGATCACGATAACGTCGCACAATATTAATGAATTGAGGGTTGTCATTCCGTGTAACCGAAATATGACCAGATAAACCAAGGCCTCACACAGAGATGACAATAAGAAACAGATAGGTATTTCCAATACGGAAAGATACTTGAATAGTTTATGGTACTACAATAATTAATATAGCTTAAGCTTTAGCATTAATACGAGTATGTTGTATATCGTAAAAATCCGGTAACATGTGGGACGTAGGGATAAATGCCTAGTAGAATAAAGCTGGTATTATTAATAAGGGCGAAGTAATCCAATATTAAATGGCGGAATACTTGAATAACATTGGAATTTGTTATAACCTTTAACTTGTGCAATTTTTATTATTTAATATTTTATTAATTTATTTTATTTCAAGCCATTTCTAATCTGCTACAAAATATTAAACAAATTGGTCGCTAGTATGAACAGTGATTAAGGGTGATTAACGAGCATGTGATTAACATTGTTTTATCTCTGTCAATTGTTTATAGATTATTTTAGAGAAAAATACTTCAAATAAAAGTTATAGAAAAATTATTTCTACGCATTTTTTATGTGAACTATTTTTCTTTAAAATACTCCATGAACTATTGATAGAGATAAAACAATGCTAATCAAATGATCGCTAATCACCCTTAATCACATGTTCATACTAGCGGCCAACGAATTCTGACATTTTGTCAAACATTTGTTTGTCATTTTGTTCAAATGCCATCATGGCTATCGATATTAATAAGAAATTGAATAAATTTAATAATTAATTTATGAATCTAAAATATTACAAATTTACATGTATTTGGTGTCATTTGATGCAGAATGTACTTATCTTTCTATTGATACCACAAACAATGTTGTCAGTTGAAACGGCGAGCAACAGTTTGCGAAAAATGATTTTCTCGTATTAACAGGCTATATTCAGATTTCAAATATTCACCCGGTATAATAAAGAAAAAATCTGATGTGTCCAGCACAATACCTCCCGATTAATTTAATTTTTATTCATGTAAAATTAAAATTCGATCCGGACCGACGGCAAATATTTCGAATTTTAAATGGCACAAAAATGATCCCTGTGGTGCACTCTCCACGTCAGCAACAAGTGCTCGTGAGGCGATTAATCGTTACCGAAATCTGTGTACAAAGCAGGTTGGCAGACCTAGCAATGGATAATATGGGTAATATGCCGTGATATATGTGTTTATATACTTACTTATATTCATTGCTGGCGTGGAGAGTGGACCACAGGGGTCAATTTTCGAATCGAACCTGTTCCCAAGATTCTCGTGAAGTGACGCCGGGTCACGTCTACACGGAATAAATATGTCACCATTATTACCGACATCTGCGTACAAAGCAGATTGGCTCACCCATCAATGAGTAATATGCCGTGATGATATATTTTTTTATTATTTTACCTATATTTTTACATATTTACTTTTGCTGGAAACTATTAAGTTCCTTTCCATATAGTTATTGTTCCATTTACTATTTGCTTTTTAAAACGTTAATATTATTATTTGAAATAATTAGTTTGTTGACAGTGACATATATAGTTGTGTCTAAAGCGTAAGGTCCGGGATTAAAATTATAGACAGTTTTATAAATTTATCCATAAAATATATAGAAAAAGTATTAATGGAAACCTGTAGAAAATTTAATGTTTAATTTTTATATAACATAAATCTCGAAAAAATAACATTCAAAGGTATTTTTCGAAGAAAAACTATTTTGAGCTTCCAGTAAAGTGCCATTTTCGGTTAACTGATTTACTCCAAAATCTAATGGCATCTTTCAATATAGGTAAGAGTAAGGTAGAAATACAAGGTTTCAAAATTTAGAGAGCGTAAAAAGGGTCCACTCACACACACATACACACAGACATCATCATGAAAATGTTAAAATTAGATTGTAGGGACCTTAAAACGTGGTCATTTACCAAAATCTCAATATGCGATTTTTAGCACGATCCCTATTACCTCCCTTACCAAAGGTAGCGGATAGTAAAAATGAAATTATTTTTAACATTATGTTCCCATATAATAGTATTTTATGTATGTAGAACGAAAAATGAATCTGTAGACAGAAAAAGTGTTGAAAAATACTGAATAAGTTTTCTCAAAAATACAATAAGTGCACATAATTGGAAAAATCGGTTTTGTATTTGTTGTATGAGCAAGTTGTTGTAGCCGAGGCCGTAATTACTTGTTGTGCCAATTAATGTTGCCTCAAAAAGTTGGACCTACATCAATTTTAGTAAGTAACGCGCATAATAAGAAAGTTTTTCATATAAGGAACTCGAATTTGTTCCACCCTGTACTCATAAAAACTATATACTTACCAAACTGATTAAATAGCATCAAAACTCATCAGAGGACTTACAGCTTATGTAAACTTATTTTGTTCTTAAGCAAAGCTCCCCTCATGTTGATGTTACTGTTAACCTCTGCGTTATTTGCATTGCATAGTTTGGCATTCTGTGTGTGTAAGCAAAAGGAAGACTCATACTCGTACGTCTGGGAAGTCTGTCAGTCGACCGGCTCATGTGAGCTGTCGGCCGCAGTTACAGCGGCCGGAGTGACGTGAGTGACAGCGCAGGCAAGCAGCTCTGCATAACGGAAACAGCACAGGGAACAGAATGGAATGGAATAGAATGGAATGAAGGGAAATATTTGTAAATGGATGGAAATAGAATTATATTGATATAGGGGGAAAATGGACGAAGAAATGGAAACTAGGTTTTCACACTTCTTGGCAATTTTGTCGACAATATTTGGTCTAACCACAGTTCATCAACAGAATGACTTTTATATTCGATTCTTCCGATATTGATAAGAATTTGAAGTAAATATTTTAAGAAATATACAAGCATAATGACATTTTCAACAAATTATAAAATGTACACAAAAGGTGAGAAATTTCTACAAAATTCTTTCGATTGCTTTAAATATAGACTTAACACATTCTATCCAAATCCAAACCGACGCTAAATATTTCAAATTTTTAATGGCACAAAATTGACCTCTGTTGTGCACTCTCCACGCCAGCAATGAGTGCCCGTGAGGTGACGCCTGATAAACGTCCAAATGGTACAAATATGTCATCATCATTAGCAACATCTGGATACAAAGCAAATTGGCACACCCAGCAATGCGTAATATGCCGTGATGATATATTTATTTATTTACTTAACACGTTCGCTACAGGCCTAATTTGAGTGTACTTTTGCGGTGGACCGTTGTTATTTCGGGAATTTTGAATGATTGAAGATAACCCCCAAACAATAAATCAGTGGTCACAAAAGTGTCTGTGACGTATCTGGTATAATTAAGGTTGTTGTAATATTACCCAGTTACACCACTAAAAATAAAACATGAATTGCCTATATTATTAACATTTTAATAAACTAGAACATTCGTACTAGATTAATAGTTTTCTGTATTTATTTGTTCCCTTTTTACCTCTCGCTAAGAGAGGTATTGGATTCATGCTAAAAATCGCATATCCAGATTTTATTGAATAAGCACGTTTTAAGGTCCCTACAATCCGATTTTAACATTTTTACGATGATGTCTGTGTGTGTGTGTGTGTGGGATGTTGGAAGGACGGTTACTCAAAAACTATAAGACTTAAAATTTGTTTAACAACGTATTTCCCAATCGGACATTCATGGGAAGATCTGAAAAGGTTTTGGTAACAATTGGACAACCGGAAGTAGAAGATTCTTGAAAAAAAATCTTCTAAATATTATTTTTTGAAAATTTTTCTTGATAATATTAAAGAAAAATAAATTCTCTTTCTGATATATTTAAATATATTTATACATATTTTATAGATTTAGAGATAAAAGAAGTATAATATATAAAATAATCTGTTGTAATAAATTTGACAGCCGAAAGAATGCCATGAAAAATAGTTGATAATTTAAATTATTTGTAACTGACAGATAAATGTCAGTGTCAGAAATAATGAGTAATGAAAGAAAAATGTATTTGGAGAATCCCTTAATTCTTGATCTGTGACTATTATGGAGATGACAAGTCTAGGTTGAAGGACTTAAATTTGTTTCAAACATTATGGGACAATGTACACCAGTACTATAGACTAGAGTAACTTTGAATTGCGAAAAAGCTATCAAATTCTTCTCAAGTAAGTTGTAAATATTGACAAAATTACACATCGATATAAGAATAATCGGAGTGCAATCTATCCGTCACTTTATTAAAGGGAATTAGTGTTATTTAGATATAACATGTATGAAAAAATAAAATGTAAAAGAAGATATGTAAGAATAGATGCACAATCCATATATACATTTTAGACCGCCCAAAATTAATGTTTTTACTAGAAGAATATGAAGAGAAAACAACGTTGTTCAAATTGAAAATTGCAGTTACCAGCCTAATATTTATATATGGTAAACTCTACTTTGTAATTTATTGTAACATAATTTATGGTAAAATATCTTCATGTTGAGACATGCAATTATTGAATAATAAAGAAGTTTATACGTCATAGATTTATATGAATATATTATTTGTATTTATAAAAATATTCTTTGCTTTATGCATACAGCCAGGTAAAATATACGGCGAGAGGTTATGTGCTGGCCACATCAGATTTTTAAATAAGTTTTTGCCTTTTCTCAGCCTAGTCTATTTCTTAGTTTGGACCGCAGTAACCCAATTCAATTCATGCCGAACTGGCTGGACATGCGTGAACACTTATCAGACAACAAAAACTTTCTGGCATAGTTTTAAGTTTTATATTTTTTGTCTTCATAATTTGCCACCATTTTACCGAAGAGAACTGTTTAAAAAAATATCATTAGTTGAGATCGTCACTAAAGTGCCGAAAAATTGTCATTAAAAGTTCAGAAATCGACAGTAAAGTAATCCATTATACGACGATTTCATACAAATGTAGTGTTGCCAACCTTATGACATTAATATATTTTGGGTAGGTGTACAATGTACAATATTAAATTTGTACGTAAAATGACAAAAAATATGTGCAAGAAGAAGGAATTAAATAAATTCCGATGAAGAAGTTCACGACAACACATAATTTTGAGTGTTCATTACGATTACTTCAATGTCCGGAGGTTCGTAACACTGAACATAAGTTGGTTTTTCTGTCTAACAGCAACCGACAGTTTTGTCAATATAACCGATAAAAATAATTAGTGCTTTTTACAATTTTTCGATTTCAAATAAAGCACCTCGGAGCTGAAGTTCCTTTTTATTACTCATGTTGTTTATTTTTCTCGGCCCTACGGCCCCGGCAACTAAATCCTATATTCGTGATAAAAAATAGAACTTCAATACATTGATACATAAATAATTATTATCTTCGATTTTAAATGCAAGAAAGGAATTCTTCCACAAATTATTATTTTTTCCTGATACATGTCAACTGGTAATCACATTAAGCAAAAACCCTATAAAACACAAAACAATAATACCCAAAAATACCCAATAAAACCCGGGAAGGTTGGTTTTTTTTATATAAAACCCAGGGTTTTTCAACCCGCCTGGGTATAATGCAGTCAGAATACGAGTCCAAACTCATAATACATATTTCGGCCGCTTTACTCTTTTAACAAACAAATTATAAAACCTACGCAAATGGTGAGAAATGTCTACAAATTTATTTCTATTAGTTTAAAATATAGATTATAAACTTACAAAAACTGAATATTTTACTCAAGTATTCCGTCATTTAATATTGGATTACAACTCCTTTATTAGTAATACCTGCTTTAATTCTATTAGGTCTGCATTTTTTCTGTGAGCTTTGTCCCATAAGTCTTTCAAGTTAAATATTGCTTTACGCACTGGATTTTTTCTAAGTTGTTTTATATTGTGCCAAAATTAAAAGATTACCCATAAAATGCCGTCATTGGCCGCAAGTTTTTTTTTTTAAGTTTTAAGTCTATATTTAAAGTATCCGAAAGAATTTTGTAGAAATTTCAAACCATTTGTGTAGGTTTTATAATTTGTTGAAAATTAAACCGTCCAGAATATTATGGGTTTGGACTCGTAGACCGCGGATACATGTTCCTCTACTCATGAATTAAGTAAAATGTAGTCTCAAATATATTCACGAGGAAGAACCGTAAAGTTCACTATAGTGGCCGTCGATAGCGAACGTTTTAAAATTTATGAAAACTGAACCAAATGACTGGTGATAATAGTTCGACCGGCATTTTAAGGGTTATCTTTTACAGTATGAAAAATTCATAAACATCCAGTGTACAACAAAACCTACCTTGCAAGAAGAATGTGTAATGCTTGTGGATGTCAATGCCTGTTATTTCTAATATAGGCGATGTAACTGAGGATGTAACCCAATAATAAATGGCGAAATACTTGAATAACATATTCTGTTTTAAACAAGTCGAAAGAAGTTTGTAGAAATTTCTTATGAATATTATTAACAGATTTAATCTCGCGTTAAAGTACTTTCAGTAAATTTCATAATGCATGTCATTATTCCATTAATACATAATTATATTGCATGTATTAATAACAACGAAACACCTGCAATAATTATGAAAAACATTGTCATAAGTTATAAATCGATTTCACTTAACGATATGATTCCATTACTAACTTAATTAATGCTATTATTTAAGTTATAATCAGGTGCACTGAATATGGACTGGCATGTTGCCTGCATTATAATTATCACTTTATGAAAAATATTTCGCGTCCTTTTTACATTAATTAGTAAGAGAATTATCCATTGGAATAAATTTATAGCAACTTAATTTAGGAGCGAGATTCATATCTCGACAATAAGAAGCGTACAGCATTATGTTTTAGTTAATTAAAAGATTTACGTTAATTAGAACTGCGACCGATTAATATGGAGATAATGTAGTTGAAAATACAATTTTGGCTGAAGCTATTTCGGTTTGAACCTATACTTGTGTTCCTTCGTTTACTACTCGATTTCCATCTACTGACGATAATAAGTTAAATGTTGTATTATTGGATAAAACGAATCTATAAAATTAATATAGTAACATCGTTTAATTTTCCCAAAATATTCACTCTCTTCCATTATCTCATACACCTCCTGTTCGATACCTGTCAAAAAATTCCAAAAATACTCTCCGTATACTCGTATATCCGTGTAATAAATCAATACATCCACATATCATTTAATATCAATATCAAAAGTGAAGTTTAATTCAATAAAGTGTGGCATGACGCGTGGGTCAGTGGTTCCCTCCTGGCCTGATTCGGACCCGGGCCCAGCGGCCATCATGGCCATCACATGTCGTTAGCCTGCACGTCAGTCGGGGTTGACGTCGAGGTAACAAACAAGGGGGAGGGGAAAGCCATTCAAGATGTGGGATCATATGGGTTTCATTTAGGATTTCAATATGGAAGAATATTGTAATTCTGTTTCGTTGGTTACTTATTAACAATAATGAATTATTTACATTTTTTTCATTGCGACCTATAGGATCTATTGTAATATAGCCATAAGTTAATTTTATGGAAACAGTCTCATGATCTCATTAGCCATAAGGTTATACAGCTGGACATTCACATATAATGTGTTTCGTAGTTGCTTTTTCTTAGTAAAGTCTACAGATCCTGTTTATAGCTTGACCAATCTTATACAGATTTTAATTCAGACGACAATAATAATAATCAGAATGGACACCTGGCATAAATCCGTAAGTCCATTTTTTTGAAAGCTAATAACTCCTTAGCGTTTGTGGACGACGATGAATATTTAAACAATAAAACATTTGTATTTTATACAAATTCCACACAGAAAGTTTCTTGTATTTTCATAAGTAATATAACAAGTGATATGATTACAATCGATGATATTCTCTAGTGAAACTGCGTTGCTTCACGAGCAATATCTTCGATTATTAATCATATCACGAGTTTATATTTAATGTGAGAATATAAAGAATTTTTATAACACATTGTGTGTGCTTCTAACCTTCCTTTTGATATATATTTTGTATTAAAACATGATACGGTACTGTCAATGTTGTAAATAAAGAAAACAAATTCCTTAGTAACTAATATAAATAAGGTGATTATTTCTTTGTTTTTTATCATTGCTGTGATAGACATGTTACTAGGGAAATTCCGAATGTTGATTGGCGGAAAACATGTCACGTGACTAATGAATTATATTCTCATTCTCAGTAAAATAATTTCACATACATATTGTGTAAATTGTACTTGACACTGATATATGTCAATTAGTAATATTGAATTATTGAAACTGTTTCCATGGTGACGCAACAAAGATTACAAAATTTATGAAAATAATTTCTTTATAAATTTTTATCTCTAAATGCATTAAATATGAAGAAAATAATGCAATCAAATCGTATAGAGAATAAAATATTCTTTAATATTTATAATAACAGTAAATCAGCCGGCTCATTGGTCGTGCGTGTTGAGGCAGCGGACAGCGCTCGAAGCGATCTTCACCGAACCCTGAGGTTGTGGGTTCGATTCCCACCAGGGACTTGGATGATTGTGTGTGTTGTTTCATCATCTCATCTCCATCAACTTAAGGTATAAAAATATAAAATACATGCGAAAATTAACTCACCCCCATTAACTACGATTGTAATAATTTAATGTAAAAATATTTATTATTAATAACATTAAATGAAGTGAAAAAAATCTGTTGTGGTCAGCACAATACCTTCCGTCAATCTGTGTATTATGTATAAATTCCATACCTAATTTTTCTTGCAAAAGATTCTAAATCTCCAGTAAAATTATTTCATAAACCATAGTATGTAAATTGCACTGACACTGATATCTTCTTCGTCTTCTTTAGCTTTTCCCATTCGTTAGGGGTCGCTATTTTTTATTTTCTTCTTCCACTCATTTCTGTTTTGCGTGTCGATCTCATTCAGCTTCTTTTCTCTCAAGTCTTCCGCAATACAGTCCTTCCATCTTATCTTTGGTCTTCCTCTGTTTCTTCAACCTTCTATTACTAAGCTATTCATTCTTCTTCCAATATATTCTTCATTTCCCCTCATGACATTTTTAAACCATTGTAATCATCTTTTTGCATCTTTCTAGAAACTTGTAACACTAGAGTTATTTCCTTGCCGTATCTTTCCGTGTCTTCCCCATCAACGACTTCAACATCCTCATCTCTGCCACATCCATTTACTTTTTGTTGATACTGACATCTGTAAATTTGAATTATCTGAATATATTAATAATTTTCATGATTAGCATAGGTGGCTGATTTATAAAATTTAATTTCTTTATAATTCTTTAACTCTATATCTATTGAATATGAAGTATAAAATGCAATCAAAATGTATAGAGAATAATATATTCTTTAAGTTATAATAACGGTAAATGTCAATAAATCATATTTAACTGTTAAATCTTCAAATGAGGCTACTTCCGGTTCACCAATTATAACCAAAATCTAATCACTTGTTCTTCTGGATGTAAACTTGAGGAATACGAAAAAAATATAAGTTTTGGAGTTGCAGTATTGATGTTATTGCGGCCGAAGCGATCGTTACACACACGACTTTACTTATTTCAGCGGGTTCCACGTCAGATTAAGCTTGCAAAATAATAATAGAGATGTTTTTACAAAAGTTGCTACTTAATTCTTTAATACAATATTTATGGTCAATGTAGGAATAAACAATATCTGAAAGAAATACTAGTTATTTTGAAGAATTCGTTCATTGTTTATTTTGAATTTCAAAAGATTTAAAACCTTTCACATATTTTTATTTTATTATTGGCTCCCATGTTTTAAAATTATTGGAATAGTTTTTAAAATTCTTTTAAGGATATGATCATTTGTACCTGTCACTGATAAACCACTGATTACTAACTGTTTTATTTTTATTGGATTCCAAAGACTTGTTTTTTTACAACGCTACTAATTTATTTACTTAAAATATAGCATGTTTTCAATAGCTTAAATATTTATTCTCTTTTTTATTCGAAAAACAATATAATTTTTCAAATAAAAAATTCTTCTTTTAATCATTGCACAAAAATAAATATCTACTTGTGAAAATATTCGGTAGCTAATTTTTTGCGTATGATTTTTGTGTCTCATTAATCTTGAATCTCAGTAGGTTGTGTCTCCACATGGCTCCGCGCCATGTGCATGCGGTTCTCTCAGCTGATTTCATAATCATAACATGAATTAAAAGAGCGGTAATTACACGCCGATATATCTTCCTGACAATAGTAAATCTCCGGCGTGTTCTGGACGGATTACAAATAAACAGGCGGACTCCACATCGGGCTCCTACCACCGTCCGACAGACAGGTATTAGGAAAGGCTTTTTAACATAGTGCACTTGCTGAACAACGCAGAGACGGACCAGCCCGAGAAGATTTCAACATTGGTTCCCCTACGTACCTATAGAGTAACAACTTTAAATTTTAATAGTATCGAGAGAGTTGTAAGGAGCATATGAGAGGAAAAAATCTGATGTGACCAACACAATACCTCCCGCCATTTACCTATGGTGTCTCGTTGCCGCGTGCCTGATGTCTGGTCGCGAATCTGGGGATTCGATCCCGATCAACGCCAAATAATTCGAATTTTAAATGGCATAAAATTAACCCGTGTGGTAAACGCCCGCACAATACAAATATGTCATCATCATTACCGAAATGTGTGTATAAATCAGATTAATATGCCGTGATAATATATTTATTTGTTTCTTTATTTAAATACATACTTGCATATTTACTAATACTAGAAATTATGTATTTTAAGTTCCTTTCCATAAAACTATTATTCTATTTACAATTTTCCTTTTAAAACGTTATTACTATTATGAATTTGAAATGATTATTTTTTTGACAGTGACATTTATCTGTCAGTTACATACATTTGAGCTGAACTATGTAACCACGGAGATGTGTTTAAAGCATAAGCTCCGAGATATAATTTTTATATTACTTTATAAATTTATACATAATATATATAGAAAAAGTATTAAAGCAAACTTGTAGAAAATGGAATAATCTTTCATTTTTATAATAAAAAATTGAGAAAAAATTACATTTAAAGGTATTTTTTGAAGAAAAACTATCTTGAGCTTCAAGTAACTGCCATTTCCGGTTATCCGATTACCACCAAAATCTAATGGTTTCTTTTAATATAGAATAAGGTAGAAATACATGGTTTCAAAACATTCTGAATGATAGTATTTGAGTTAGAGCGTAAAGAGGATCCACACAAATACACACACACACACACACACACACACACACACTCATACACCACACACACACACACAGTTACATACATACACACAGACATCATCGTGAAAATGTTAAAAATGGATTGTATGGACCTTAACACGTGGTTATTTACCAAAATCTCGATATGCGATTTTTAGCACGATCCCTATACCTCCCTTACCAAGGGTAGCGGGAGGTAAAAAACATTCAAGCAATCTTCTTTTAGAATGCTTCCAATTTTTCAAATTAATTTCTGGGAGGTTTAAAAACTGTCATATCTTCACTCTCAACGATGCTTTAAAAAATAAATTAATTTATTTCTCGTGCAACTTTATTTCAAATAACAGATAATTTTCACCCTGATTTTCTTGTTTGCAATAATTCTAGCGTGACCCTAGTATAAAATATATCAAAACGAAGAATAAGTCTGATAAATTTTTATTTTACGTAAAATTATAAGCCAACATTTTTAAGGTACTTACGAGTAAGTACATATAAAAATAGAAAATGTAATATATGATATCTAGCACGCAATCATGTAACACGCTGCGATCGGTGATGAAATAAAATTAATGTAGTTTCAGCACTTTTTTAGATTAGATGAAATTTAGATATTAAATTTTTCAATCTGTAATTAAAACAGATACGTCAAACAAAAAATGTATCAAAAATATGAATACTTGACTGCACAAGAGGCGATTTCGGGCGACATACCCGTTCACTTGCTTGGATTAGTTACGGTCAGTTACGGTATGATATGGTCAGTGGTAGCGCCAAAAATTGTCTGGTTCACTTGTTGACACTGTTCTTGGAGGTTATGTATATTCTGCGACATTTAAAACTGTCAAAAATAGTGTCTGACAGTTAAAATGCACATTAATAAGAAAATTAAATTGTGTTTATATTTAGCACTGGATACAAATTAAATACTTGTGTGTTAAATAATAGTGGATTATTTATATTCTTTAATAAAAAGAATGATACTGTTGTTCTGTAATGTATCTAATATACTGAAGAATAAACATAATAGAATACGAGACTTTAACGAAAAGTGGATATCTAATTATTTAAATTATGATTTTATTACATACAAGCTTACATTGCTAAAAGACCTAGGAACATTAACACACATTAAACAATCTAGTGGAGGTTTTATTTCGATTCCTTTAGAAAAAGCAATGTTATCTGTCTAAAGGCGACACTTTAATATCAACAAGCGTTGGATTTAAATTGCTGAATCTTCAACATGCTTCATTATTCCTAGAGGTTTTCCATAATACATTTTATAGCATACGTATCATCTACAAACAAATCATTATTATTTTAATTCATTTTTTAAACTTTATTCTGTACGTCTGTACATAATAAATTCGTTACTTCCACAGTATCGCATATTTCTACAATATCTCTACAGAGAAAGATAGTTTATCCATATTTGAAATGTCTCAAAAAAAAAATCTTTTTTGACATAAAGACTACGACACCGACTGTTCTGACATGTCAAAAGAAAATGACATAATAAAAAGAGATAGAAATAGTGAACTGAAGCTGTCCCGGCTCGCAAACCCGTTCAGCTGTGAACCCTGATCCAAGCATACCGGGTAAGCTGTTCCTAGCGCCCGAATGTGTGAACGCACCTGAACGCAACATACCGCAAGTGAACGGTTGTCGCCCGAAATCGCCTAAGGTATCAATAAATAAATGGCCTCAAATTTAAAATACTATTTTAAAAATCTGATGTGGCCAGCACATAACCTCTCGCCGTATATTTTACCTGGCTGTATGCATAAAGCAAAGAATATTTTTATAAATACAAATAATATATTCATATAAATCTATGACGTATAAACTTCTTTATTATTCAATAATAGCATGTCTCAACATGAAGATATTTTACCATAAATTATGTTACAATAAATTACAAAGTAGAGTTTACCATATATAAATATTAGGCTGGTAACAGCAATTTTCAATTCGAACAACGTTGTTTACTTTCTCTTCATATTCTTCTAGTAAAAACATTAATTTTGGGCGGTCTAAAATGTATATATCTGGATTGTGCATCTATTCTTATATATCTTCTTTTACATTTTATTTTTTTATACTTGTTATATCTAAATAACCTTAATTCCCTTTAATAAAGTGACGGATAGATTGCACTCCGATTATTCTTATATCGATGTGTAATTTTGTCAATATTTACAACTTACTTGAGAAGAATTTGATAGCTTTTTCGCAATTCAAAGTTACTCTAGTCTACAGTACTGGTGTACATTGTCCCATAATGTTTGAAACAAATTTAAGTCCTTCAACCTAGACTTGTCATCTCCATAATAGTCACAGATCAAGAATTAAGGGATTCTCCAAATACATTTTTCTTTCATTACTCATTATTTCTGACACTGACATTTATCTGTCAGTTACAAATAATTTAAATTTGCAACTATTTTTCATGGCATCCTTTCGGTTGTAAAATTAATTACAACATTATTTTATATATTATATTCCTTTTATCTCTAAATCTATAAAATATGTATAAAAATATTTAAATGTATGAGAAAGAGAATTTAATTTTTCTTTAATATTATCAAGAAAAATTTTCAAAAAATAATATTTAGAAGATTTTTTTTCAAGAATCTTCTACTTCTGGTTGTCCAATTGTTATCAAAACCTTTTCAGATCTTCCCATGAATGTCCGATTGGGAAATACGTTGTTAAAATTTTTTTAAGTCTTATAGTATTTGAGTAACCGTCCTTCCAACATCCCACACACACACATCCACACACACACACACACACACACACACACACACACACACACACACAGACATCATCGTAAAAATGATAAAATCGGATTGTAGGGACCTTAAAACGTGCTTATTCAATAAAATCTGGATATGCGATTTTTAGCATGAATCCAATACCTCTCTTAGCGAGAGGTAAAAAGGAATAGGGACAAAAGGTCGTAAGTCGATTTTTACCTTCCGTCACCTCTAGATAAGGAAGGTATTGTCTGGTCAAAAAATTCGGTGGTGAGTTTTCAATGAATAAGCACGTTTTAGGGTCTCTAAAATACGGTTTTACTATTTTTACGATGATGTCTGTATGTGTATGTGTGTGTGTGTATTCGTGTGTATGTGTGTGTGTGTGCGTGAGTATGTGTGTATGTGACTATAATTTCGGCCACGATATCTCCAATACTAGAATTCCAAAAATTTCAATTTTTACGTATTCCTCTTCCTTATGCAGACTTGAAAAACGCTGTTAAATATTATTTTTTTGACAATTAATGTTATTACAAATATTAAAGAATATTCTTATCTATGCGACTTGATTGAATTTTATATTTCATATTCAATGGATATAGAGTTCAAGAATTATAAAGAAATTAAGTTTTATAAATCAGTCAGCTATGTTATAAACCATGGAAACAGCTACTATATACTAAGAAAATTCTAACTGACAGATGAAATGAAAAGAAAATGAATGTGGCAGATATGGGGATGTTGATATAGATGTTAGGAAGACACGGAAAGATAGGATAAAGAATGAAAGAATAAGGGAAATGACTCGAGTTATAGAAGTTTCGAAAAAGATACAAAAGAGACGATTACATTGGTTTGAACATGTCATGAGGAGAGATGAAGAATATATTGGAAGAATGAATAGCTTAGTACCAGAAGGTAGATGAAACAGAGGAAGACAAACGATAAGATGGAAGGATTGTATTGCGGAAGACTTGAGAGAAAAGGAAGTAAATGAGGACGACATACACAAAAATGAGTGGAAGAAGAAAACAAAACATGTGTGTGTGTGTGTGTGTGTGTGTGTGTGTTGTGTTTGTGTGGATATTGGATAGACGATTTCCCAAATTCTATACAACTAAAGACCTGTTTAACTACGGATTCCTCAATCTAACATTAATGGGAAGAGTTGAATAGGTTTTGGTAATAATTAGACAACCGGAAGTAGTAGTTTCTTAAACAAATTCTTCTAAATATTATTTTTTGAAAATATATGTTATTACAAATATTAAAGAATATTAAATTCCCCAACTGAAACATTTAATTTTTTTATTATATATCCTGCAGAAGTTGCAGATATAGATATAATAAATATAATAATATAATTAAAAAAAAAAAAATTTAATGACACTAAATTGACCCCTGTGGTGCACTCTCCACTCCAGCATTGAGTGCTCGTGAGGTGACACCTGGTAGTCAAAAATCAACAGTTTTGTGGATTTATTAACATTACTGAAAGTTCTTTCTGGGAAGTACATTTACTATTTTTTATTGTATTAAAGTATTTAAAATTATAGGTATATTAATATTATCCTTAGGATATACCGCTAATCTGGCAATGAGTTGGAAAGGAATCTTGAACACTTAAGAAGAGTATAGGACAAAATTCCTCATTGTGTGTACAAGAAAATGTTAAATTCGATATATAGGTATATAGTACTACGCAGGGACGTAACATAAAATGGAAATGGCGAGAGGTTATGTGCTGGCCATATCAGATTTTTTTTTATATAAATTTATGAATATTTTCTAGAGATGTACTGACTACCGAATATTAGTCGGTTACGATGACTATCCGGCCATTTTTCTAGTCGATAGAAACACCGGCTTACTATTTGATAAGTTATGAATGCATAGAAATAATATACAATTTTTATTAATAAATTAATTAGTAAAAATATTTATTTACTCTAAGTTTGATATAACAAAAAGAAACTCTAAAACAAAAAAAAAATACAATTTTCGTTTTTAGATTTGTATATATAGGCAAGATTACATGTTATTAATATGTAATTATTTCATTATTTATTAACTGGCACACTACATTGGAAACAAACAAATTTCAGTGATAAACATCTTATAGTGATGCTTAAAATTAGTCGGGCCAACTATGGCTTCTAAAATGGCCGAATAGTAGTAGTAGGTTAGTCGGCCATAACCGTAATCGGTACATCACTAAATTTTCTATTGAGGAGCTCTCGGCACAAACAACAATAGTTAACGAAACCAGAAAAATTCAGTTTCTATCTGTCAATCTGTTAAAATTTTCGAACAATTGCGACTTGGCCCACTTATACAAAACTTATACTGCTACAAATTGTTGCATTTTTCTTTTAATAATTTAATAACTAGAAACCAGTATGACATAAAATTATGTATGTACCTCAGACTAAAAGTGTCTTTTAGGTACTCACAAGTAATAACAATTTGCACATACCTTAAAGATTCACTTTTCGTCCTATAGACACATAAAATACTATTAATTCGCTAGCAAATAAACAGTTACTAATATTTGTTGCTATGGAGTTAATTATGATAGTTTAAAACATCAAAATTGAATAAAAATAATTAATTATTATGTAATTGTTCATCAATATTTATTTTTCTATTTCTTAACATCCAGAAAATAATTTTCTAATATTTAAACATGATCCTGACGTAAACTAAGTTACAGAAATCTGTAAAAGTATGGGAAGCTAGAAATTTTTATCTTTGGATACCTTAAATGGTCAAAACTGTAAGTTTTAAATCTGTAAATAGTGAACAAAATCGCAACGAAACCTGCTGCTCTTATGTATTATTTTATATTAATCAACAAAAAATGATGTGTATTTGTCATTTTTACTTCCTTGTACGTAAGTAAAGGAAGTATTGTAATCGCGAAAAATTTCGGTTTTCAAATTTCAGCGGAAATATCCATTTTGATCAGCCCTGAATCCATTTTGACTAATTTCGTCGTGACGTACATATCTCGCATAACTCAAAAACGGTAAGCCGTAGAAAGTTGAAATTTTGTATTTAGGACTGCTATAACATCTAGTTGTGCACCTCCCTTTCTGGTTATTAGATTTTAATGAAAAACTGTTTTAAAATATAATCCAAAACTTTTCAAATTTGGTATACAAGACTTTTATGTCAATCGAAATAACATAATAGATTTTGGTTAAAATAGGCTAACCGGAAGTGGTACATTACTTGAAGTTGTTAACAGTTTTTCTTGAATAAAATGATTTTATTTTGATTTTAGAAATAAATGCTTCAAATAAAAGTTTTAGAGTATTAATTTCTGCGTCTAACACATCAAGTATTATTGAATTAGCCCTTTGTATAAGCGAGATATGTAAATTTAAAAATTGTATACTTTTTTGTTTTTGTAATAAAGCTTGCAATGGATTAGGACAAAAAAATAAAAATAAAATGTTCATGTCAAAATACGTTAAATACGTGCAATTTTATGATTCGTACAATAACAAATATTATATTTTTATTGTGAAATTAGTCATATTCATTGTTGTAATCAAATATTTCTTTGTTGTAATCAAAACTCTCTTTAAAAACTCCCTTTATGGTCGCTATATATTTTACTGTTTTGAAGTTAAAATTAATATTTTGTAATTTATTTATTAAAAAAATATGTATAGTTTAATAATCGTACAAGGAAGTCGTGTGGTGTCCACATCCGATATTTTTTACAGATTTAAAAAAATGGACTATAAGGTTATTTTTGCTAGGAGCTCATCTATTGTACTAATAAATAAAATACCGATCAGCTATTTACTGATATCGAACAACCTAAAGGAAAAATGTTTGATACACGTTTTTAATATATCTATATTTAACTGCGGTGATTATTCGTGTTGATTTACCTGTTACCTTGTAATATATTATAGTTTAAAATAGAATGCAATTCTTCTCTTCATAATGTGAATAAAAATCCTTATTCATGAGATGCAGAGAGCGCTGGACTATAAAGCTGCCATGCAGTCAGTCGGAAGTGAAACCACTCTAGTCCGTCCCTGCTGTCAAGTCCACTCGCATAACCTATCCAGTTATTTATAATCTGCTGGATATTTTACTACAACTGTTTGTAATTTACGAGGTCACATTTAGATTTATGCTGTTGGATTCTTATGCGTTTCGGATTAAAAACACTGCTCCTCTCTCTCTAGCCGCGCATTTTTAAATATCTCCGCCACAGGTAGAACGCACGAGGCATGCGCATTCCGCATACCGAGCCCCGAGAAAGAACTTAGATACTAATTCCTCGGATCACGGCATCACACTTTATAAATATCCTAAGAGATGATTGTCATTGGGATTTTTCTTGTGACGCACTTATTTTATGCTCTCGCATCTCGTCTCGTATCGTTGCTTTTTGAGAGACGAGAGCGAAATTGCAGTTTAAAATTCGAGGCGAGATCGATATAACAACTGCGAGCAGCGAGAAATTTCGCGAGATTCTCGCGAGTGTCTCGCTATAAAAAGTGTTGGTAACTTTATAGCTTTGATTCGTAAATTCAATGAAAAGTGAACGGGAGAAAGATTTACAAGGAATGGAATCAACGCTAATTCGTTCATGTGAAAATTATATGAATCCCCCATATGTTTTGACTTTATCTAGAGTCGATTGGTATTGGTCCAGAGTCAGGAAATGTAGAATGAAGGCAAAATTCTCCAATATTTCAGCCCCTCCTTCATTCCAGTTCTGGTCGTCCCTGAAAAGTTAGGGATGTTATATTAAGCGTCGATGGGAACCAATACGGAGTGATGCGGAGTGATTCGTTTCCGCGGATTCCCAGTATAGCGGTTTTTTTTATGACTAAATCATTCATAAATGGTGGCATATATTTAATGATAAAGTTTATTCTTTAATTTACAAAACTGAATTTTTTAATGTTTAATTAATTTTACTGATAGCAGGAATACATTACCAGATATTCCTATTGAAATAGTTTAGAAATCATCATTTTGTAATAAATTAGTTATTTTAAAGGGAAATTAAACTATTTAGTACCTTATCACATTTTCTGGTGACCGTGAATGAATAAACATATATTCGTATTGAAATAATTTGGTGACCAGAATTTTATGTTTCTTGTACGACTGAAAATATACGGACGACGTACTACTAGTGTGAACTTATGTTCTGCCTTGTAGTTAACTACTGTGATGTAAATACTAGTGGTGGAATCCAGATCCGGATAGTTTCGGTTTCGGATCCAAAAATATCCGGATAATTGAATGTTGAACTATCCGGATCTCGGATCCCAATCTCAGTATCGGATTTTGGATCCTGATCTTAGTATCGGATTTTGGATCTGAATATGATTATTAAATTTTAGATCCGGATCTGAGCATCGGATTTTAGATCCGAGTCTAAGTATTGGAATTTGGATCCGAATCTGAGTATCGAATCTTGAATCCAGATCCCAATATCGAATCTTGAAAACGGATTTGAGTATCGGATCTTAGATTCGAATATGAGTATGAGTATCGGATTTTAGATAGAGAATTTCAGTAGCCTAATCGGTTCTCGGATTCGAATATTCTCTGTATTGAACCTTACATTCAAAAATTAGCATCGGGTCTCATCAATAGTACATAATAAATTAATCAAAATCATGTCACATTAATATGTGACTTTATATGTGTAATAAAAATAATACAAATTTGAATTTTTTATTCACAACTTACTAAAAAGGACTCCGTGAAAGTATAAATTCCATTCTTCTTTACATTTGCACAAAACACCAGGCTATTTTAGAGGGGTATTATAAAATGTATTATTGTTTGTTTACTAATGTTTACAGACCGCTGTAAAGATAAACAGGCCCACTTTAACGATTTGAAGGTTGAATTTGAACTGAATTCCATTCAAAATGAATAATCGGATCCAAAATTAAAATTTGGATTCGGATCCGTATACAAAACATTGAATCCGGCTCCAAGTCCAGATTCGGATCCGGACCTGTAAATAAAATATCGAATCCGGTCCGGATCCAAATTCGAATTATTTTTTCGGATGTCCACTTCAATATCCGAACATCGGATATCCGAGGATCCGGATATTTTGAAATCCGGGTTCTCGGATCCAAGTTTTGTCGGATCCTCACAGCATTAGTAAATACGCATTTCGCAAGCGCTTATTTTTACAACTATACTCTCGCCTGAGAACGAGACGAGGCCTAAAAAATGTCCGAGAACAAGAGCGAGATCAAGATTACAGAACCGATAACGAGATTACTAGTCGAATGACAATAAATGTTCTTAAACTATTCATAAAAATTATTCTTTGCAACATTTATGGATAACGTGATTCCGAAACACCATGCAAATTCCAAAACATACATTCGTATCAAAATGCTTTGCTCGCTTGTCTGACTTTTGTAAAGATTTATTCCTTATTCCTTGTTAACTTGCAGACCAGTCCAACAAATTCCAAAATACCATTTAAGCTTATAATTAATTTCTACGTCAACCAATCATTTGCATTTCGGCAAAACCGAATATTCAAACGTATGCAAATTCCATTTTAACAAATAAGTTTTTCACGGGCATAAATTACCGCCATCTACTCATCCTTGTTAACAGAACGGAATCGCAAAAAAAAAGATTAGGATCGAAGATAAATAGAGAGGATAAGAGTTGTGTCGGTTAAAAATATGTTTTAAATATGTTCTATTCGTAGACGAACACGTCGTATATTCTCGGTGGATTCCAGAGAAGAGAAAGAGAAAACAGTAGCGGATGAAAAAGAAGAACCCGAAGACCAAAGAAAATTGAGGCGCCATACATCCATATTCTTTTATGGAAGTAGCTAGGAACAATTAAAATTAAATTAATTGCTTTATCATTATTTATTAATAGTAATTTACGAATTAAATACTTTCTGTTAATTTCTAATTGGTCAACATCAGAACTAGCTCATATAGTCACTAGACTAGATTAGCACTGATGCAGTGATGTTCTCCAACAAAGTACGAAATTAGAAAATGGGCCATTCATATAAAACTAGACCATAAAATTGTATGATTATTGTTATTTAAATAAAATTTCGAAGAAACCATTCATATTTATCAAGGTGAAAAAAATGTCTGTCCCTATTATCTAACAAAGTATCTATTTTAAATTTAAATAAAATTAGGTCATCTTGCTTACTATTCGCATTTCACCTTGACATATATTTAAAACATTCCACACATAAAGAAAAAATTACAATAAAATATTTGTTGGAAAATTTATTCATTCATGGTCGTCTGACCGTACTTACATCGTAATAAAAATGCGCTTTGTTGACGGTGGAATACATATTCATTTTTTTTTCATTAGTAAGCACATTTACTAAATTAGTATAGAATCATTCAATATAAAGCTCCCATCAATTTTTATTTCTCGCTAAAAATCGCATATCCAGATTTTAATGAATAAGCACGTTTTATTGTCCTTACAATCCGATTTTAATATTTTTTCTTTGATGTGTGTGTGTACTCGTATGTGTATAGATGTTAGAAGGACGATTTCTCAAAAACTATAAGAATTAATATCTGTTCAACTACGTATTTCGCAATCGGACATGAATGGGAAGAGTTGCAAAAGGTTTTGGTAACAATTGGACAACTGAAACTAGCAGATTCTTGAAAACAATTTTCTAAATATTATTTTTTGAATTTTTTTTCTTGCAAATATTAATGAAGCTTCTCTATCTGATACATTTAAATATTTTATTATATCTGTTGTAATAAATCTCACAGCCCAATGAATGCCATGGAAACCAATTGAAAAAATAAAATGTTTGTAACTGACAGATAAATGTCAGTGTCAGAAATCCGGAGACATTACTGAAGACTTTTTTTGGGAAGTACATACATATATTATTTCTTATTGTATTAATAGGTAAATAAAATTATAGGTATATTACATATACCCTTCAGAAATACTGTTAATCCCCGAAAAATTAGAAGACTAGGACAAATTTCTTCATAGAATGAATTTAAACTTAAAAATCTACATATAAAGAATAGATATAAGTAAAATTTTTGGTGTAGAGTGTAGGTATACAAGCAGATATGGGGACGCGTAACAGAATGATAGTAATTATGTACATAAATGTCAAATATCATAATTTTTCATTCAAAATTTCGTGATTTTCCAATGTGGTTTCCTAGACAAGTAAATTCCACACTCCTGGTGACAAATTAACTACGTGAACTTAGAAAATCTTCTAATTTTAAATGAAAAATTCTGACATTTGACATCTATGTACATAATTACTAGTTGTCATGTCATTCAGACGCGAACCCCCGTATATGCTTGTTAAGGCCAACAAAGTCCCATGATTGCGTGCGCCTTATACTTATGTAAAAAAAACGGAAGTGGCGAGAGGTATTGTGCTGGCCACAACAGTTTTTTTTTTCTGTTCCTCCCTCACTTATGATGGATGGGAGGTTAAAATACAGAAAAAGTATTTATTAATTTATTTTGATTTTAGAATCCTGACACGGTGACAACTGGAACGAATGGAAGACCTAGAACCAAAATTCTTCTCTCCCAGACAAAGGTGAGTTCAAGAAAATTATTCTACCTCCTTATGTTAGAAAATAAATCACTGTTAAAGTTGAACCCATTAGTCTTGCAAGCGACTAAGCATAAAATCGTGTACTCTTTTCCAACCTTGGATTTTTGGCAGCACGACTCCTATTGTCATTTAGATTTTCACTTTTGCCAATTTACAAAGTAGGTAACCCTTGCTGGCTTGCTGAAATAGCAAATTTGCGTGCAACTTCCCGCAGCGTAAATGACATTCTAAAGGAAATATATTTTCTATGTACAGTCGTTTCGGTAATTATGAATACAATTTTACTTTCTTACAGAAAGCATCTACAATTTGTTTTGTAATAGATAGAATGGCCATAAAACTAAGTATTACTTTTAAAATTGTTATTACGGGTAGACTTTAAGTCAAGGAAAAAAGATTTTTACCTCCCGCTACCCTTGGTAAGGGAGGTATAGGGATCGTGTTAAAAATCACATATCGAGATTTTGGTAAATGACCACATTTAAGGTCCCTATAATTCGATTTGTCTGTGGGTGTGTAAGTGTATATATATATATATATATATATATATATATATATATATATATATATATATATATATAATCTAATGGCTTCTTTCCATTCTTTAACATTCACACACACATATATATATATATATATATATATATATATATATATATATATATATATGTGTGTGTGTGTGTGTGTGTGTGTGTGTGTGTGTGTGTGTGTGTGTGTGTGAATGTTCCGGGCGCTCTAACTCAAATACTAACATTCATAAAGTTTTGTAATCAAGTATATACCTTAATCTAATATGGAAAGAAGCCATTAGATTTTGGTGGCAATCGGATAACCGGAAATGGCAGTATACTTGCAGCTCAATATAGTTTTTCTTCATAAAATTCCTTTAAATGTAATTTTTTCTCAATTTGTTATTATAAAAATTAAAGATTATTATTATACTACAAGTTAGCTATAATACTTTTTCTATATATTTTATGGATAAATTTATAAAGTAATATAAAAATTATATCTCGGAGCTTATGCTTTAAATACATCTCCGTGGTTACATAGTTCAGCTCAAATGTATGTAACTGACAGATAAATGCCACTGTCAAAAAAATAATCATTTCAAATTAATAATAGTAACGTTTTAAAAGGGAAATTGTAAATAGAACAATAGTTTTATGGAAAGGAACTTAAAATACATAATTTCTAGCATTAGTAAATATGCAGGTATGTATTTAAATAAAGAAACAAATAAATATATTATCACGGCATATTATCCATTGCTGGGTGTGCTAATCTGATTTATACACAGATTTCGGTAATGATGATGACATATTTGTATTGTGCGGGAGTTTACCACAAGGGTTAATTTTATGCCATCCAAAATTCGAATTATTTGGCGTTGATCGGGAAAGAATCGGATTCCCCAGACACCAGGTACGCCGCAACGAGACCCCATAGGTAAATGGCGGGAGGTGTTGTGTTGGTTACATCATTTTTTTTTTATTTACTACAAGTATATGATCAGTTTTATTTAGGATTGCAATCTCATATCCGACGCAATTTTGATATTTCCTCGACAATATCCTTCCTTATTTCCAGATAACCTATTCTTTCTATCTTCTTAAATTTGCATCGAGCACCCTACCGTCCTATTGTCCGCGTTGTCGGTGTTGTCACGGGTTTATCGTGTCTTAACAACAGCTTGAAGGGTATTCTCACCTGAACGTTTATTTATGAGCGTATTTGCTGCGATAAATAATGCAAAAGTCATTTATTTCCCTCGGACAGTGTCTGGTCGGCGCGGGAGCTGCGTTAGTGTTACATAAGCCGAGAGGGGCCCCGATACACAGAGGGAAACGATAAGCTCTAAATCTCTTTTTGAGAGAGTATTAATTTGAGAATCACGGTGGCTTCAGAATTGAGATGTATTTAAGACAAGTGATTCCAGTAAGTTCCATTGAAGATAACTCAAAGTGAAGATTTGGTTGTCTCAGAACGAAAGATGAAAGCGTTTAGTACAATCAGTAATTTTAAAATGAAAAAAAATCTGATGTGACCAACACAATACCTCCCGCCATTTACCTATGGGGTATCGTTGCCGCGTGCCTGCTGTCTGGTCGCGAATCTGGGGAACCCGATTCAATCCCGATCAACACCAAATAATTCGAATTTTAAATGGTATAAAATTAACCCTTGTGGTGCACTCTCCACGCCAGTAGTGAGTGCCCGTGAGGTGACGCTTGGTAAACGCCCGCACGATACGAATATATCATTAATATTACCGAAATCTGTGTACAAAGCATATTAACACACTCAGAAATAGTGAAAAAATTGAGTCAACAATGTAGCAATACCAAAACGTACTAGTACGGGTCGTTTATAACTGTGGGCGATAGTGTTGAGGATTCCACGGCGGTCTCAACAATTGGGCTTGACCCCGAGCACAACATGGCGTGTAATGCGCAAGGATTTGACTATAAAGCCTTATATAGTCCAGTTGGCGCAATAATTGAAGCCACCGGATCATGATCAACGTCGACAATTTTCAGATTTCATCAGTGAACAACGTGCTGGATTTTAAGACAAAATCATATTTTCTGACAAAGCTCATTTCATTTGAATGGATACGTTAACAAACACAATTGTCGCATCTGTGCTTCTGAAAATCCTAGGGCAGTTGTTGAATAACCATTACATTCATCTCATGTCACTGTTGTGCTTTTTGGTCTGGCGGTGTCATTGGACCGTATTTTTTTCGACAATGAGGCTGGTACTGCCATTATGGTCAATGGAGTGCGCTATAGATATAATAACCAATTTTTTATGACTTATTTTGCAACTTCTCACACAGCTCAAGACATAATCAATTTATTGAATACCAAATTTGATGGACGTTTGATTTCGCGTAGAGGTGATGTCAATTAGGCACCACCATCATGCGATCTAACACCGTTACATTATTTCTTGTATGGCTACGTGAAAGATGAAGTTTATAAGAATAATCAACAACAAATGCAGAGCTCAAAGCCAACATCGAGTAGTAATTCGTGAGATTGGCCCACTATTATGCACAAATATAATTGAAAATTTTGTCAAAAGAATCGATGTCTGCCAACGTAGCCGTGGTGGACATTTATCGGATATTGTTTATCATTAATAAATTGTAGAGCCTCTACAATATATTTCAATTAAAATATTGCAAGCTTTCATCCAAAATGTGCTTTATTTACAATTTAAAAAAATCTGTTGTGGCCAGCACAATACCTTCCGTCATTCTCGTGTATAATGTATAAATTCCATAATTTTTCTTACAAAAGATTCTAAATTTCCAGTAAAATTATTTCATAAACAAACAATTCAAATTGCACTTGACACTGGCATCTTCTTCTTCTTTAGCTTTTCCCATTCGTTACGGGTCGCTATTTTTGCATGTCGTTCTCATTCAGTTCCTTTTCTCTCAAATCTTCCGCAATACAGTCCTTCCATCTTATCTTTGGTCTTCCTCTGTTTCTTTAACGTCCTATTACTAAACTATTCATTCTTGTTCCAATATAATTCTTCATTTCTCCTCATGACATGTTTAAACCAATGTAATCGTCTTTCTTGTATCTTTCTAAAAACTTGTAACACTAGAGTTATTTTCTTACCGTATCTTTCCGTGTATTCCCCAATATCTACTTCAACATCCTCATATCTGCCACATTAATTTACTTTTTATTGATACTGACATCTGTCAATTTGAATTATATGAATATATTACTAGTTCCCAAGTTTGGCATAGCTGGCTGAATTATAAAATTTAATTTCTTTAAAATTCTTTAACTCTGTATCTATTGAATATGAAGTATAAATTGTAATCGAATCGTATAGAGAATAATATATTCTTTAAGTTATAATAACGTTAAATGTCAATAAATCAAATTTAACTGTTAAATCTTCAAATGAGGCTACTTCCGGTTCACCAATTATAATCAAAATCTAATCTAATCACATGTTCTTCTGGATGTAAACTTGAGGAATACGAAAAAATTATAATTTTTGGAATCGTGGTATTGAAATTATGGGATCCGGAACTTTTGTCACACACACACACAGACATACATACATACAGACATCATCGTAAAAATGGTAAAATCGTATTATAGGGACCATAAAACATGCTTAGTCACTAAAAACTGATCATTGGATTTTTCACCAAAGACAATACCTTACCTAAAGGTGACGGAAGGTAAAAGTTCTTATAGAAAATTCCTGTAGTTGGGTTTCGCTTGAAGTTCTAGCGTTGCAAATATTTTATTATGGTTATTTTTATTTTAAATTCAAATTCAAATAATACTGTCGATGTCATTATTAAAATATGACATCAAATTATGATCTGTTTAACAGATGTGCTAATATCGTGATACATTAAATTGTAAATAAAATATTTCACTTTCCTTGTTGATGTTGACATAACCTTATATCTGTATTCCCCATTTAAGGTCCTTAACATAATCTAGACTGATAATAATCGAGAGAAATTAACTATAATTATCATTAATGATGATTATCTCTTCGCTCAGCAGCAAAAATCTCTGTAATTAGATTAATTAAGCAGGTATGTACACCATATACCAGCGCTTGAATTATACTTTACTTCTAAATGTATGCGGGCTGGATTGCAGATATTAATTAGTGCATTAAAGAGACCGGAATGTTTATTTTATATATCAACTTAATTTTGATTTCATTTATCGTTGCAGTAATTATTTAGTGGCTATTTAAAGACATGACTATAATTTAAGATTTTTATGAGATACGAGATATTTACTATGGTATGGTAGTGAAACGTAACAAAATAGAGATAATATTTATTTTATTTTTCGTATCCAAACCATATACATAAACATTCAAAATAAATAATATACACATAATACATAATATATAACAATTTTCGGCAGCGAAATACCACATCCGGAGCACAATAATGCGACTAAAGTGAGTCAGCTGAGCTGTTATTGTTTTTATTATAATTTTCTGGTTTATGCTGGATATACGTGATATTTATGTATGTGTGTATATACGCATAATATATACAAAAAAAAACTCCATACAGAATTATTTTTTGCAAACGATTGTATAGGGGCTTTCTTTCGGAGAAGTGAACAAATTTTACCTCGTACTGATCTGAATTGAACTACTACTAAAAAGAACAGTATATTTTTTTTAAAAAATAAGTAGAAAATAAAAACATATATAGCATTATATTTTCAACATAATATATTTGAATATTCTGCTTCCATGGTGCAGCTTTTATCAGCATAGGTTGTAAGATTTTTCATTATAATTCTTTATCTCTAAATTAATTGAATATGAAGAAAAAAATCTGATGTGGCCAGCACAATACCTTCCGCCAATTCTAAGTACTTTGTACAAATTCCACACAGATTTTTTTTTGCAAACTATTCTATGGGCGTTTTCTTTTTAGGGAAGAAATGACTGATCTTATCTTGTACTGAACTGAACAGAACTACTCCTAAAAATAAGAAGTAAAAAATAAAATCATATATATATAGCATTATTTATAACATAATAATCTGCTGAATTGGCTTATAGCTATAATCTAATGTATTACCTTATGTGATTTGTTTTTGCCACCTTAAATTCATTTATATTTTTATATTTCCAGTAAAATCATTTCACAAAGATATTATATATATTTTATTTGACACTGAAATCTGTTAATTAGCAATATTTGAATATTCTGTTTCCAGGGTGCATCTTTTAGCAAAATTAGGTTGCAAGTTATTTCTTTATAATTCTTTATCTCTAAATTAAATATGAAGAAAAAAATATAATTAAATTGAATAGAGGATAACATATTCTTTTATTTATAATAACATAAAATGTCAAAAATGATATTTAACAGCGCTTTTCAAGAAATACTGTTAAAATATGGACGTACGGAACAGGAATGCGAAAGAATTATAACTTGTGGAATTGTAGTATTGGAGTTAGCGATGGAAAAATTTGTGTCACACACACACACACACACACACACACACACACACACACACACACACACACACACACACACACACACACACACACACATCATCGTAAAAACAGTAAATTCGTATTGTACCTATAGGTGACGGAAGGTAAAAATATAATTAAATCGAATAGAGAATATATTTTAATATTTATAATAACATAAAATCAGTGTTTGGTCAGCAATGATAATATATTTAATTATATTTTATTTAACAGCGTTTTTCAAGAAAAACTGTTTATATCGTCAAATTAGGATACGTCCGGTTAATCAGTTATGACCAAAATCTACTCAACTCTTCATATGGACGTACAAAAGAGAAATATGAAAGAATAATAAATTTCAGAATTGTAGTATTGGAGTTGCCGAAGAAGACATTTTTGTTACATACACACACACACACACACACACACACACACACACACACACACACACACACACACACACACATACACAGACACCCACATATATACACATCTTCGGATAAATAGTAAAATCGTATTTTAGGAACTCTAAAACGTGCTTATAGAAAACAACTTTATAAAAATCCAGTGCGTATAGTATAACCTGCCTTGGAAGATGGGACAATGGAAAAAATTGCAGAGCTTAGGGATACAATGCCTAATAGAATTAAAGCTGGTATTACTAATACGAATACTTGAATAACATATTCAGTTTTTCTAAGTTTAAAATCTATATTTTAATTTAGTCGAAAGAAATTTTTCACCATTTGCGTTTACTAGGTTTACGCCAAAGTGTGCCGGGTCAAAATCTTCATTTTAAATTGCTACCATAAATGCCTCTTGCTTAGCTTTGATGTGAATGTACCTTAATTTGAGCTTCCATAAAAATCTCCCATTGTCTTTGCTTAAAAATAAATAATTATTAGGTTTAACGATGCGTTGACAAACACTTCTTTCCCAAAAATACTCCTTAGGTTAACAATCTCTCATCATTCGCACTTAGCGATATTTCCTTGGAATCAATCATATTATTACCGTGTTTCCTAGTCTGTGACGTTGACAGGCATAATCTGCGTACATGTCGTCATAGGTTGGCGTGCCAAGCGCCTCATTCTCGTCTTTCTCTGATTATTAATCTCAATTTAAAGCTCCGAGTGATGGGAAGGTGACGGCGACACGAAATGCTGGACCTCACAACATAGACAAGTGGTGGTGAGTGTAAGACCGAAATAGCTCAATCATAAGGAGTGACAGCGAGGAGGAGCTTGACATAAGATGGTGATGGGGTTGGGATGGAATGGTGGAAATATATTTGGAAGTGCTAAAATTATATATTTTGCCTAGACATAAGTATAGTACGAATACGAGGTGTAGCAATAAAATAACGGGATTGATCTTAGTACATTGACTATAGGGCACTTGCACGTGACGTTTCAACATGATGTTTGACAGCTGATTGTAAACAAGCACACCTTCAGTATACATTGCGTCTTATGGAGAAATATCGTCCCGTTAGCTTTTTTTTATTTTGTTTGTTTGTTGTTACAACACTTATTGTTTTCATTTGAAAAAATCTGATGTGGCCAGCACATAACCTCTCGCCGTATATTTTACCTGGTTGTATGCATAAAGCAAAGAATATTTTTATAAATACAAATAATATATTCATATAAATCTATGACGTATAAACTTCTTTATTATTCAATAATAGCATGTCTCAACATAAAGATATTTTACCATAAATTATGTTACAATAAATTACAAAGTAGAGTTTACCATATATAAATATTAGGCTGGTAACAGCAATTTTCAATTCGAACAACCTTGTTTACTTTCTCTTCATATTCTTCTAGTAAAAACATTAATTTTGGGCGGTCTAAAATGTATATATCTGGATTGTGTATCTATTCTTACATATCTTCTTTTACATTTTATTTTTTCATACTTGTTATATCTAAATAACACTAATTCCCTTTAATAAAGTGACGGATAGATTGCACTCCGATTATTCTTATATCGATGTGTAATTTTGTCAATATTTACAACTTACTTGAAAAGAATTTGATAGCTTTTTCGCAATTCAAAGTTACTCTATTCTACAGTGCTGGTGTACATTGTCCCATAATGTTTGAAACAAATTTAAGTCCTTCAACCTAGACTTGTCATCTCCATAATAGTCACAGATCAAGAATTAAGGGATTCTCCAAGAACATTTTTCTTTCATTACTCATTATTTCTGACACTGACATTTATCTGTCACAAATAATTTAAATTTTCAACTATTTTTCATGGCATCCTTTCGGTTGTAAAATTACAACAGATTATTTTATATATTATATTTCTTTTATCTCTAAATCTATAGAATATATATAAAAATATTTAAATGTATTAGAAAGAGAATTTATTTTTCTTTAATATTATCAAGAAAAATTTTCAAAAAATAATATTTAGAAGATTTTTTTTCAAGAATCTTCTACTTCCGGTTGTCCAATTGTTACCAAAACCTTTTCAGATCTTCCCATGAATGTCCGATTGGGAAATACGTAGTTAAACAAATTTAAAGTCTTATGGTTTTTGAGTAATCGTCCTTCCAACATCCCACACACACACACACACACACATACACACACACACACACATCCACACACACACACAGACATCATCGTAAAAATGTTAAATTCGGATTGTATGTACCTTAAAACGTGCTTATTCAATAAAATCTGAATATGTGATTTTTAGCATGAATGCAATACCTCTCTTAGCGAGAGGTATAAAGTGATTAGTGTGAGTAAATGTTTTTCATAAATATTTGGATTGTATTTTGTCTGGATATTTGAAATTAGAGGAATATAATAATATACATTTATAAAAAAAATTCAACGAAAATATATTTCTTGAATAGATGTAGTCAGTACTCAAAAAACAAACGAAACAATTTATAATACTATTATTTTCCCACATTTATACTTTGTTGGCCTGCTTTATATTTATGTAATCAAAGTAACAAATAAATTGCAAGTACAGGTTAATGCGAACAATATTACAATGTAAATTCAATGTTAAATGAATTAAGACGGTGGAATGTAAAATATTTATTAGAATTACAAGTATTCGTACTCATTTTAGAAATAAATTAATTAAAATTGAAAATATTCACAATTACAATACTCGTAACAAAAATCAGTACTATATCACGAAAAAAAATCTCTTGTGACCAGCACAATACCTTCCGTCAATCCAGTGTATTATGTATAAATTCCATACATAAATTTTCTTGCAAAAGATTCTACATTTCCAGTAAAATTATTTCATAAACAAACTATGCAAATTGCACTTCTCATTCGTTCGGGGTCGCTATTTTTTATTTTCTACATCCACTCATTTCTGTTTTGCGAGTCGTTCCTTTTCTCTCAAGTCTTCCGCAATACAGACCTTCCATCTTATCTTTCGTCTTCCTCTGTTTCTTCAACCTTCTATTACTAAACTATTCATTCTTCTTCCAATATATTCTTCATTTCTCCTCATGACATGTTCAAACCAATGTAATCGTCTCTCTTGTATCTTTCTTGAAACTTGTAACACTAGAGTTATTTCCTTCCGTATCTTTCCGTATCTTCCCCAACATCTACTTCAACATCCTCATCTCTGCCATTTTCATTTACTTTTCATTGATACTGACATCTGTCAATTTGAATTATCTGAATATAATAGCAATTTTCTTTAACTCTATATATCTATTGAATATGAAGTATAAAATACAATCAAATCGTATAGAAAATAATATATTCTTTAAGTTATAATAACAGTAAATGTCAATAAATTATATTTAACTGTTAAATCTTCAAATGAGGCTACTTCTGGTTTACCAATTATAACCAAAATCTAATCACTTGTTCTTCTGGATGTAAACTTGAGGAATACGAAAAAAATATAATTTTTGGAATCGTGGTATTGAAGTTAAGCGATCCGAAACTTTCGTCACACCTACGCAGACACACGGATATACAAACACAAAGACACACATACATACAGACATCATCGTAAAAATGGTAAAATCGTATTATAAGGACCCTAAAACATGGTTATTCACTAAAAACTCATCATTGAATTTTTTAACCAAAGACAATACCTTCCTTACCTAAAGGTGACGGAAGATAAAAAAAACACTGCACAAGGACAAAATGCACTGCTGTTCAAAGGAGTACAAATATATAATAAATTACCTGATAATCTTAAGAATTTATATTTAAGAACTTGTAATGGGTCGACGAAATAATTCACTCAGTGGTTTAAAAATATAGTTTTATTAAAAATATTAATGCAGAATGACGTGAAGTTTTGTGAGGACTGGCGTGAGGATCTGAGATCTACTGACTGTCTCTGATTGGGATATATATTGGTGGATAAGGGTTGTTATCTTATTTGTGATGTACAATTCACGTTCTAACAAAATGACTCAGAGATGGTTGGTAGGAAAGGTCAGTTGTATGGGAAAAGCTAACAATAGGATTATAGAAATGGACTTCAAGATAATACAGTAAATATTTAAAAGAACAGTAAATAAGAGAATTAGAATAACATCATAACATGATATAGGCACAATAACATGATTCATAGAAATACAACATAATACTTATAATAACTTAATAATTAATTAATCTCTAACATGGGTAGGTAGGTACATTACACCTCCCCCCTTAAAGAAAAGGAAAGCCTCAAGGGTTTTCTTTTAGTTGAGCGATTCTACTGCTCCTTCGGAGAGGCTTTTCAACTTCCTCATCGCTATGATTGTCTCTGTTACCTAATTCAACATTAGTTTTAACTGGGTGAACTTTATTTGAATTTTTAAATATATTTAGAGTTAAACAATTTGAAATGCTGTGACAACAGGTATTGTTGTTTCTGAAAAACCTTCTTTTAATTTTCTGATAAATTTTGTATATACAATAAAGGCTAAGAATTTTAAGTAACGTACAAAGTAAATATATGAAATAATTGTTATTGGTAACTCTAGAGAAAATAGAATCTTGTTGTTTATTTAATTCCTTAGTCATCCTTTCTATTTCCTTTAACTTATGGCTAGCTATTTCTAAATTATCTAAATTAATGTTTGAGTGTATGTCTACCATTTGTGGAATTGTAACATTTGGTTTTTTATTTTTTAAACAACATTCGTCCTGGCTAATGTCAAAATTTGGTACTATTGATAAATGGGAACTCTCTTTAAATATAGAAAATGTTGACAGTACCGTAGTACTGGTGTACCCACGACAGAATTTATCCATGGTAAGAATTCCTGTTTTAACAATCGAGATATCGAAAGGTGCAATGTTTTTGCAATTTATTGTTAACGAAGTTAATTTTGGAGAAACGTAAATCCAACTGTTACTATTATGTAATCTATGCCATATTTCGTTATTAGTTATGAAGATGCGAGTATCACAATTTTCGGGGATTCTAGAAGAGGTTTGCAGTAACTGTGTTTCGCAAATAGGTTTAACATGTACCGAATATATAGGTGATTCCAAACGACATACTAATTTTAATTCGTTTAATTTTTTACATTTACTAAAATCAGATATAGCAGTATATTGTAATTTGTTTTCAGAAAGTGCAATCATTTTAGTGGAAGGTTGTATAAAAAGATAAGATTGATTGCTTGTTAGAATCGGTAAAGGAATAAGATTATAAATGTCGAATGTATTAATATCTAGTAAAGGATTTAAGAGTACAAATATTAGCCTATTATTAAAACGAAAAACTTCAATTTCCATTACTTGAACGAGTGCGTGGAAATTGTGAGTTTCTAAAGAAGTTACGTAGTTCGTAGATGGGGGTAAATATGGTAAGGTATTTTGTAATTCTTTAATTAATTGTTTAGGACCTAAGATTATAGGGTGAAGAATACTATTCTGGGCTAATAGAATTGCCGTCGTATAATCGCTTAATTCTTTCTCGACTTCAGTGAACATAATAGTTAATAACGAGATGTGTTCGTCTGTTTCCTGTTTCCATTCTACTTCGAATAACTTTGTATTTATCTCTTTAGCTAATTGTTCGAAAATTTTAATATTTGAATTTAATAATAAGGTATTTTCTTGCAATTTGGAAAGTGTGGTATTAAAATTTGAAATAGTAGATTTTACTACTTGTGTTTGTTCGTTTAGTAATTTGATTTGTTCTTTTTCATCATGTGATAAAGATTCAATGGCTTTGTTATAATATTCGCCGTCATTATGATCTAATTTTACGTAATGGGAAAGGTATTCGGATAAAGTGTGATGTGATCTTTCGAGAGCGCCGTTCGTTTCGGGATGATATGCTGTTGTATTTAATTTTTTTATCTTAAATAATTTTGAAACTTCGTTTAAAAGATTGGACATGAAATCTCTACCTTGATCTGTAAGGATTGATTTGGGTATGCCAAATTTACAAATAAAATTTTGAACGAATGTTCTTGCTATGGTTTCTGCGTCATGTCGCGGAATTGCAAAGGCTTGAGAATACTTTGTTAAATCGTCTTGTAATGTCAATATATATTCATTACCGTTTTCGGTACGCGGTAGTTTACCTACAATATCGAGGCTAATTTTTTCAAATGGTTTACTAGCAGTTGTTGTAATTTCCATTGGTTTCTTAGATTTATTCCGAACTAATTTGTTTTCTTGACAAGAGCTACATGTTTTAATGAAATTAGCAATATCTTTTTTCATGTTGGGCCAACGATATCTTTCTTTTATTCTTCTATATGTTCTATGGAATCCTGAATGTCCCGATGATGGATTTGAATGAAATTCTACGAGGACTTTCTCGATTTGGTCGGTATTTAAATTTATTATATTGTTATGATAGATATTTATAGTAATGTTGGTATTCTTAAATATGTACCTAATCATCGATCGAATTTTGTGCCATTTTAAATTATTATTGTGACTTTGGGAATTTAGATTTGGGATGTTGATTATAGATATGTTATTATTAATTAGAACGTTTTTGAGATTCAAAATGGAATGGAAAATATCTTCATATGAAGGCTGGTCCCAATAATATTTCTTTGAAAAAACATAAATAATTATTTCATCAGAATGGAAAAAGTGTTTAGTTTCGAATAACTCAGGATTTTGTAGTGAATCTAAATGATTGTATTTTTCATTTATCTCTGTTAATAATGTGTTTGAATTATCTAGATCACAAGAAACAAAAATTGCTTTATTACCTTTAATAGTTTTAATGTCTCCATCGAATTCATTTAAAAGGTTATAGTTTAGAATAGAAGTCTTAAGGCAATTTAGAAAATCAGAATATGTTTCGGTATTGTTACTGGATTTAAATATTGAACAGTTGTTATCGTTGTTAGTTTCTAATTTAATACGACTAAGCGCATCAGCGTTTGAATTTAATCTACCTGGTTTATACGTGATTTGATAATCATATTCTTCTATTTTTAAGCGCCAACGAACTAATCGTGATCCAGGATCTTTCACGTTAAACAACCATGTCAAGGGTCGATGGTCTGTAAATATGTTAAATTTCCTACCATAAAGATAAGGCCTAAAATGATTAATTGACCAAATAATCGCGAGTAGTTCTTTTTCAATGGTGGAGTAGTTAGATTCTGCTCGATTTAAAGTGCGGCTTGCGTATGCGATTGGAAGATCTTGGGAACTAGGACCTTGTGATAGGACTGCTCCAATAGCAAAATTACTTGCGTCGGTGGTGAGATTAAAGGGTTGAGTGAAATCTGGATATTGAAGGATTGGTTCTGATATTAATTTTGATTTTAAGGATTCGAAAGCTTCTTGTTGAGTGCTTGTCCAAAGGAATGGTTCGTCTTTCCGTAATAATTTTGTGAGAGGTTGTGTTATTTTGCTAAAGTTATTGATGAATCGTCTATAGTAACCAGCTAAACCGAGAAAACTTTTTATCTCTTTAGTAGTCTGTGGAATTGGGAATTCCTCTACGGCTCTTATTTTATTATCGTCTGGTTTAACACCTTCGGATGTGATATGATGTCCTAAATAAATGACTTCTTTGCGTAAAAATTCGCATTTATCTGGTTGTAACTTTAGATTATTTTCTGCTAATTTGGAAAAGATTGATTTTAATTTTCTGCAATGATTATCGAGATTATCTGAATAAGCAACGATATCGTCAAGATATACAAAACATGCGGAACCTTGTAAACCAGTTAAAATAGTGTCCATTAGACGTTGGAATCGCGCAGGGGCTGTTTTCAATCCAAAGGGCATTCTATTGAACTCGTAATGGCCTGAAGGTACAGTAAATGCAGTTTTTGATATATCTTTTTCTTCTATTGGAATTTGGTGAAATCCGGATGCGAGATCGAGTGTTGAGAAATACTTTGAGTGACCTAACTGATCGAGAATATCGTTGATGTTTGGCAAAGGGTATGAATCACCGATACTAATCTCGTTAAGTTTACGGTAATCTATAACTAATCGCCATTTTTGTTTACCGGATGCGTCCTGCTTCTTTGGAACGACCCAAACGGGGAAATTCCAAGGAGAGGTAGAAGGGCGGATAATATTTTCGTCTAACATTTTTTTTATTTGATTATTTACTTCTTCTTTGTGGACTTCTGGAAACCTGTAGGTTTTGGATTGGACTGGTATTTCAGAATTAGTAGGAATTTGATGAGTTATCGCATTTGTATGAGTTAGCTCGTCGCCTGGTAAATGAAATATGTGATTAAACTCGATGCAAGTTTCTAAAATTTTATTATATTCTTCCTCATTTAAATGATGTAAGCGCAATGATTCTTTCAATAATTTTAATCTATTAGAATTACAATTAATATGTTGTTTGTAATTATTGTTTGATATGGAATTTATTTTGTGATTGTTTTCAACTTGTTCAATTTCAATTTTTACTTTAGAGATTTTGATTTTTTTATCCGTTGTATTGAGTACAGATGTAATGGCAAATTTATCACGGACCTTAACAAAACTAGGACATAATAAAACACCATCTAGGATTTTAGTAGGAGGAATAATTCCTTCAGAGATTTCAGGATTAGATATTTCAACAACAATGATTTGTTCAGATCTTGGTTCGATTGATATAGGATAAGTAGGAATTAGTGAAGATTTAGAATCATTATCTGAATTAGTAAGATTAGAACTTTCTTTTTGTAAAATGTTTTCTATATGACTTAGGGAGATAGCAGAATTATGAATATGTAATAAATCGTTCTCATAGTCGATGTGGCAAGTATTCTCTTTCAAAAAATCGTTACCAAAAATTCCATCGAATTGTATTGGAAAATCATCTCTAATTACATGGAATGTGTGAGTGATTGTTCTATTTCCAACTAAAATATTCAGATGTAGATAACCGAGTGTTTGAACAGAATTTGGATTAGCGTTATCAATGCCGTGCAGAATCAATTTTTTATCTTCATTAATAAGAGTATTTCCATTTAATTTTGAAATTTTGATTAAAGAAACGTCCGCGCCTGTGTCTAGCAAGAATGAATTTTGTAAAAGTTTTGATTCGCTAAAAGATACATTGATAAATGTTGTGACAGCTAAATTTTTTATTATGACGATTCGGCCTGAATGTGATTTGCAGTCCGTTGAGTGGCCGACGCAACTGGACTTTGCGAGTTTAAAGGATTGGAAGAGGTTTGAGAATTAGAACTAATATTGTTTCGTTTTTGGTTATTATATTGTCGTTTTCGACATTCTGAAATTACGTGCCCTAGATTTTTACAATAATTGCACTGCTTAGGATTATCGAAATTTTGATTCCTACGGGGAAAATTTTGATTTTGGTTAAAATTTGAATTTCTATTTGGAGAATTTCTATTTATTTGACTACTCGGTGCATAGTTTTGTCTTGAATCATTCGGTTGCCTAAAATGTCGAATGTTTGAATCACTTCTCGGTTTATTTTTTGAGTAACAATTAAAACTACTGTGTCCCGGTTTATTACAATAGTTACAATGCTTTGTGTTGGAATTATTAATAGTTTGAAACTTTTGAATTTCGAATTTTGATATAAGTTCTCGTTCTTCGTTTATTGCAATTGCTATGGCTTCTTCTAGAGACTCAGGTTTTTGTGCTTTTACAAGTATAATTAAATCTTTATTTAATCCGGAGATAAATGCATTTAAGGCTTGTGTTTTTAAGAGATTGACGCACGCTTGTCGTCCTTCTTGTGATAAATCGTTGTCTAAGGTATTTAATAGTTTAACGTAACAGTTTTCAATACGATTTCCATAAGAAAGAACATTTTCCTTGATATTTTGCTTACTTGAGTTTAATTCTAATTGCCATTGACCACCTGTTCGTCTATCTGAATAAGAATCTAATAAATGTTTCTTTAAATCTGACCATGAATCAAAGTTTCTGTTTTTTATTAAGAGTCTGGCGTTATCAGTTAATTTAGTTTTAATAATTTTTAAAAGAGTAGCTTTATTTGTTTCTGATACGAGAGCGATTGCTTCGTCGCAGTTATCGACAAATTCGAATAGTTTGGATTTGTTATTGCCATCGAAATTAATTAACATACTTCTGGCAATTTCTAAGCTTACGAAAGATGTTGAAGTACTCGTAGTATCAGGCATTTTGAAATTAGTTTTGACGAATGTTTTACAAGAGTATTTAAAATCTACACGAATTAATTTTTGTATTACTGAATTTTTGAATTGAACACTGGCACTTTGGGGATTGGTATTATTGTACTCACAGAAATAGTATAAACATGACCACAGTGAATGAAGACCCACGACGTTGTTGAACTGCTGCTCGCTGGACCTGGTGAACGATTGAACTGGAGTTCAACTGTGACCTGGTGGACTGGTTGGCTGGATCTGGATGGACCCCGACGTTGTCGAAGATGAGCCTTGAATTTGAGTAAGATCCGGAACCACTGTCTCGAACGCGAGTGATACAGACAACTTATTGGATTCGTCTCGACGGTTAAAGACTAAAGTCACCGGTTTCAAATTGTAGTTTGAATTTATTTACCGTTATTTCGAAAAACGATCCCACTTCTGACACCAAAATTATGTAATGGGTCGACGAAATAATTCACTCAGTGGTTTAAAAATATAGTTTTATTAAAAATATTAATGCAGAATGACGTGAAGTTTTGTGAGGACTGGCGTGAGGATCTGAGATCTACTGACTGTCTCTGATTGGGATATATATTGGTGGATAAGGGTTGTTATCTTATTTGTGATGTACAATTCACGTTCTAACAAAATGACTCAGAGATGGTTGGTAGGAAAGGTCAGTTGTATGGGAAAAGCTAACAATAGGATTATAGAAATGGACTTCAAGATAATACAGTAAATATTTAAAAGAACAGTAAATAAGAGAATTAGAATAACATCATAACATGATATAGGCACAATAACATGATTCATAGAAATACAACATAATACTTATAATAACTTAATAATTAATTAATCTCTAACATGGGTAGGTAGGTACATTACAAACTTGTATTAAAAAAAGCTAAGGATATTTATTTAAATAAAACTCAGAAGTTAACAGATATAAATTAGTAAGTAAATGAAACATTTTTATATGTACTTATACTATTATTGCTTATTATTGTATAGCACCATGCTAAATAAAGTTTATTGTTATTATTATTTTTATTATTATTATTATTATTGTGCCATTTAAAATTTGAAAGATTTGGAGTCTGTTGGGATCGAATCCAGGTCTCCAGATTCGCGATCAGCCACTCAGACACGCAGCCACGAGACCCCATGTCATCATCAATGCCGATATCTGTGTACAAAGCAGATTGACACACCCAACTATGGGTAATATGGCGTGATTATATATTTACTTATTCACGTTCAAAGTAGTATCTGTTTACAGAAATGTCTTTCTTTCTTTCTATTTACAATTATGACAGTGTTTGTAACATTTCCATTTGCTTATCTGTTCACACGAAAGTGTTCATTTTTTGCGAAGCCAAAGTCAGTGTCTAAATCCCGTAGTAAGTATTTTATCATGGAGGCTGCGATCGGGTCATGTGTCGACACATGTCAAGCTGACAGCAACGCTTGAAATAAACCGAGATTAGCTCCTAACTGGCACTTTTATAAACATGGGCACGGAGCCGATGGCTGGGCTGCAGAAGCAAGCACCAGAGACTAAAGGTTCACCAGTCAACGCCTTTACAACTGATAATTGGTTTGAAATCGCCGATTGTTTATTTATAGCGATGCGTAATTATTATTAGATGAGAGGAAAAAGTTGAAACAGCGGCAAGATAACGAATTATGAATAGATTTGACTTGATGGAAATAATAAACAATAAGACATGCGAAAACAATGTTTTGCGCTGTTAAAAAGCAAAGATAACAACTGCTTACATTAATGTCTGTATTTATTCATTATTTTATTCCATCCAAACAGATTTTTTAAATATTGAATCTGAATCAGATCTCAAAATAGTGTCTCCTGTACATTTAAAACTATAAGGTACCTGAGGCAAATAAGGCCTAGCAGTATTTAGTATTTATTTATTTAACTATTTTGCATTTTTATCTTCCGTCGCCTTTACGTAAGGAAGGTATTGTCTTTGGTAAAAAAATCAATGATAAGTTTTTAGTGAATTAGCGTTTTAGGGTCCATATAAT
This sequence comes from Harpalus rufipes, assembly GCA_951394225.1. Taxonomy (NCBI): domain Eukaryota; kingdom Metazoa; phylum Arthropoda; class Insecta; order Coleoptera; family Carabidae; genus Harpalus; species Harpalus rufipes. The sequence goes on from OX596279.1 coordinate 49,379,893, forward strand.
ACGATTTTACCATTTTTTACGATTATGTATGTCTCTCTCTCTCTCTCGCTCTCTCTCTCTCTCTCTGTGTGTGTATCTGTGTGTATGTGTGTGTGTGTGTGGGTGTGGGTGTGTGTATGTGTGTGTGTGTGTGTGTGTGTGTGTGTGTGTGTCACTACCATGATTCAAAAAATTATATTTTTTCGTATTCCTCAGTTTACATCCAGAAGAAGAGGTGATTAGATTTTGGTTATAATTGGTCAACCCCGGAAGTACCGTCATTTGAAGATTTTAACAGTTCCATTGTTAGCATACCTGGCTGATTTATGAAATTTAATCTTTATAATTCTTTAACTCTATATCTATTGAATATGAAGTGGAAAATGCGATCAAATAGTATAGAGAATAATATATATTTTAAGTCATAATAACGTTAAATGTCACTAAATGACATCTAACTGCGTTTTTTTCAAGAAAAACTGTTAAATGCTTCAAATGAGGCTACTTCCAGTTCACCAATTATAACCAAAATCTAATCACTTGTTCTTCTGGATGTAAACTTGAGAAATATGAAAAAAATATATTTTTTTGGAATCGTGGTATTGCAGTTATGCGATCAGAAACCTTCGTCACACACACACAGACACACAGACACACACACACATACACACACACACACACACACATACATACATACATACATACATACATACATACATGCATACATACATACATACACACATATGTCATCGTAAAAATGGTAAAATCGTATTATATGGTCCCTAAAACGTACTTATTCACAAATAACTCATTGAATTTTTTGACCAAGACAATACCTCCCTTACCTAAAGGTGACGGAAGGTAAAAAAAATGGTTTGAAGCCCCCACTAATAGAGGCGTTAAATTTAAATTTTGATAATCTTACTATAATAGTTTATGGGGCCCCAGGCAATTGCCCATTTTCCCCATAGGATAATGCGCCACTGATACCTATAGTATTGTAAGCAGGCGTATCTTAGAAGTACCAGTGATAGAATTCTAAAAATTTCTTTCTGTACGTTTCAACGTCAAGAATAAGAAGCCAATGTCAAACGGTAATTCAGTTCACATCATCAGTGGAAGAAATATTATAGTGCATTTCATATTTAAGTTTTCTATGAAGGTGTCAGCACTGTACGTGATGTGCATAGCTGCAGAGCTTGATGATGTCCATTCAATCCTACAAATGATGTCTTTTAAATACCGAGAAAAAGAAGAGTAACGTGTCATCGATGTTACAGCGAATGGCTGGTAGATGGAAGGTGAAAGAATATCATTACAACGGAAGACGTAATCCGAAGGATTTATAATCGTACAACCTCCAAATTGAAATTAATCAAAATTTGTTCTGGATTTTAAAACACCATCAATGGTATGACAGTCATTGAAGGATCAAAACCACAATGTGTGTTGCTAACCTTAAATATATCTAATTATTTTTTACCTTCCGTCACCTCTAAGGTAAGGAAGGTATTGTCTTTGGTCAAAAAATTCGATGGTGAGTTTTCATTGAATAAGCACGTTTTAGGGTCTTTACAACACGATTTTACTATTTTTACGATAATGTTTGTATGTGTGTGTGGACGTGTGTGCGTGTGTATGTGACCGCGGTTTCGGCCGCGATATCTCCAATACTAGAATCCCAAAAATTAAATTCTTGCGTATTCCTCTTCCTTACAACCATATGCAGACTTGATTAGATTTTGGTTATAATTGGTCAACCGGAAGTATCCTCATTTGAAGATTTTAACAGTTTTTCTTGAAAAATTCAGTTAAATATTATTATAACTTAAAGAATATATTATTCTCTATACGATTTGATTGCATTTTATATTTCATATTCAACAAATATAGAGTTAAAGAATTATAAAGATAATAAATTTCATAATTCGGCCAGCTATGCTAACTTAACCATGGAAACTGCTAATATATTCAGGTAATTCAAATTGACAGATGTCAGTATCAATAAAAAGTAAATGAATAAAAGAATAAGGGAAGTAACTCTAGCGTTAGAAGTTTCTAGATATAAGAGAGACGAATACATTGGTTTTGGTTTGAACATGTCATGAGGAGAGATGAATATATTAATAGAAGGTGAAAGAAACATGGGAAGACCAAATATAAGATGAAAGGACTGCAGGAGACTTGAGAGACAAGGAACTGAATGAGGACGACATGCAAAACAAAAATGAGTGGAAGAAGAAAAAAAATAGTGACCCCCTAACGAATGGGAAAAACTAAAGAAGAAGAAGATGTCAGTGTCAAGTGCAATTTGCATAGTTTGTTTATGAAATAATTTATCTGGAAATATAGGATCTTTTGCAAGAAAATTTATGTGTAGAGCGCGTGCAGTGACGTGACTTTGGCAAGCCGATATGTGGACCCGTGTCAAAATGGCAGCTATTAATTACGTCCATAATATAACAAGTGTCATAATATTTCAATCAAAATTTCATGATTTTCTTATTTCATGTGGTTTGTCATCAGGAGTATGAAATTCAGTTGCCGAGAAAAGGAATCATAAAATACCAAAAATTTGAATCTTTATGTATGGAATTTGTACATAATACACAGGATTGACGGAAGTTATTGTGCTGGCCACATCAGATTTTTTCTTTAAAAATGTGAGATCTGTTCTTTGTGTTTTATCGAATAAACAGGTCATCCCTCTGCGAATCGTGCTGTACTGGTAATTACCTTTGGTATTTTTCGCAAATTGCCAAAGTTTACTTAATCAATAACGCATTTAAAAACAAGAGCGAAGTGTACAGACTAGTTGAAAGAAATAAAACAATGAGTGAGAAAAAGTTGTGTTACGGTACTGTGCGCATCTCGGAGCCTGGAGGGCGCGGGGGGATGACGGACGAAGGGGGCGGCGAGTCACATCAGAAAGGAAATAGACAGACAGTTATAAATGGATAGAAAAATTATCGGAGCATTTCTTATTCGATCCAAATTCTATACAAACATTACCAAACCGTACACACCGCGCCGCACGCCGCACGCCACTGACGGGCCCTACCCTCAACCCCCGACTGTCACCAGTGGCGGAGGGGAGTTATTGAATTTCCACTTTCATTCACAAAAAATGCGTGAACAAAATCTGAATCAGAAACGTATTATACAAATATCTGAGGGGGATTCACATTTAATCTGGAGAAAACAAATATGTGGCTTAAAGCAAGAACAACCAATGTAGACAAGAAATTTTCACTGTTAATAAACTTGGCATTCTGCCTAAATTACAAATGTCAACAATTGTATGATTTATAGGCCTATTCTGTAAAACATTCGCTTAACGAATCGTTATCAAACGAAATCATTATTATGTCGTTATATGTACTTAACAACAATTTTTATTTTCGTATCCATATTCTGTAACAAATTTTAAAAATTAATAACCCTGAGAGCAAGTTAAATTCTTTATTTCCTAAAATCAAATTATTATTTTAACCGAAATATCTAAAATAATTCAATATCACTCACAAAACTTCCAGGTTAAATTACTTTTCTTCTTCTTCTACTTGTGGGCTATGCTAGAGCTATTATAACCATCTGTAGACAAATTAGGAAGCTTGTGCTAGGTGCTAGGAATATAAACTTATTAAATTATTTCAACATTTCCTTGCAAAAATCTATAATATGACGGGTTTTTAGGATCACTATGCAACCGTAGCAATTTTATTTTGACACGAATAAAAATACTGAATAATTGACAAAATGTTTATGTAAAGAATGATTTTTCCAGTCGTTAAAAAATAACATTATTGTTATCTTTTTTACCTATCCAGATTTTAGTGAATAATCACGTTCTTTTTTACGATGATGTCTGTGTGTGTGTGCGTGTGTTTGTTGGAGTACGATTTGTCAAATTCTATAAGACTAAGACCCGTGTAACTACGGATTCCTCAATCTAACAGTAATGGGAAGAGTTGAATAGGTTATGGTAACAATTGGATAACCGTAAGTAGAAGTATTTTAACAAAAATCTTCTAAATATTATTGTTTGAAAATTTATGTTATTACAAATATTAAAGAACAAAAATCTCTATCCGACATATTTAAGTTTTTTATTATATCTTGGATAGATTTAAAGATAAAGCAATATAATCTATAAAATAATTTGTTGTAGTAAATCTAACAGCCCAAACATCTCCATGGTAACCAGTTGAGAAATTAAAATGTCTGTAATTGACAAATAAATGTCGCTAATGTCAGTGCCAAAAATTCAGAGATAGTACTGAAGGCTTTTTTCTGGGAACGGTATTTAATATTTCTTATTGTATTATTAATTCTATATTTAAAATTATAGGTATATTAAATATACCCTTCAGAAATACCACCAATCCCGTCAATTAATTGGTAGAACTTCGACATTTAGAAGAGTAGGAGAAAACTTGCTCATAGGATAAATTTAAATTACAGAAAATATCTACATAAATATAAAGAATTGATGTAATTAGAATTTTTTGTGTACAAGAAATGTTAAATACAATACTAACATATCCCACAATAGAAAGGGCGAGAGCTATTGTGATTGCCACAACACATTTTTTCGTTATGTAGAATTAAATTATTGTTTACAGAATACCTCTTTAACGGTTAGCGTTATAATAATGATATAGCAATGCATAATGCCACAACGAACGTTTACAGTTTTAACGATTCGTTTTGTCATAACGATGTTTACAGAATAGCCTTATTAAACTGCCTAAGGGTTTGTTTATGATGAATTTAGATTATAAATTTAGATTTATAAATGTAAATATAGAAATATGAAATGTTCATAAATGCTTTTGTTGGTTCATGATACATTTAGATTTGTAATTTAGATATACAATTTTTTATATTTGAAATTTTACAAGTATTTTTAAATCACAACAATCAGGACACAGTTTTCTTTCAAATTTATAAGAACAAATAAGTAAATAAGCAAAATGATGTGACACTTGTAGACAATATCAAAAATACGTAAAAAAATAAGTAATTTATACAATAAATGTAATTCATTATGGATATTCAATATAAATAAGGTATGGAATTGATTTGTTATGTGCACTGTAATCTGTAATCTGTATGACAAGAAAACCAAATCATTGAAGAATATGATTTATTTGTGTTAATTTATAATAAATCTAACTTCATTATAAACCAGTGCACTAAATCTAAATTATAAATCTGAATTTATAAATTAAATCCATCATAAACAAGCTGTAACACTAAAGCCCTTCAAGATTTTACTGCCATGTGTACTTTGGTTATTATTGTAATTAGTATTCATTTGTTTTATGTTTTATAAAAAAATAATTCCAATAATTGCTTTCTTTATGCGCTTATATTATATTTGCACTAAATTGTAAAATGATGAGTTTGGACTAGACCATTTCTCTAATAATGTAACCTAATAAACCAACCTACGCACAAAACACAAAACGCCGGTTCTCGTATCTGCAGCCGTGATGAACTTTATGTTAAACCAACCGTCACCGGCAACAATTTAGATTTTTAAGACAACCGGTTAACCGGTGTTGGCAGCTAAGGCACTACCTTTCATTTAAAATCAAAGCAAAAATAATTTCAGAAGTAGTAGTATATTTAGAAACATAGTTTCGTTAATAACGATGTCATCTAGGAAGTTTTGTACACAATGGTTCAGATATGTATTCATAAATTAAGTTATTAGCATAAAAAATAGTTATTATGTCACCATTATTATGTATTCGCATGTATGTATGTGAACTTGTGAACATCTTCCGCTATAAAAAAATCATTTCATTAAAGCTAATTGGTTGATAATTAAAAATGTATAATTATACACGAAAAGTTGACAGCAGCTTCTGTGTATACAAAGACTTCATCAAGACTGTCAAGACGTTTACTTGATTATCTTATTGTGCCTTTTGATTGAATCAAAACAATGGCTGTTTTCATTTTCTTTCTTATTTGTTTCATTAAGAAGAATAATTTTTCACAAAGAATTCATTTATTTACTTCCCTAAGATTAAGAAATTGTTGCTGTGAAATTTGGCAAAATCCTTCGTTAAAAGTTAATTATTTACTACACAATTAATGATTCTCTGGGTTGTTTCTCTAAATCAACATGAAGTGCTCGCAATTTCTGATATTGGTATTCGTATTGTCAATAGGATCTTTTCGCAAATCATAAGTTTTTGTGTAACTGAAAGAAAATGTAAAAAAAATAAAAAGGATATTTCAATACTATAGGTAAGAAAGTATAAAAAAATCGATGGTGTGTTTTAATGATTAAGCACATTTTAGAGTCTCTATAATACGAATTTACTGTTTTTACGATGATGTCTGTATGTGTGTGTGTATGTGTGTGTGTGTGTGTGTGTGTGCGTGTGTGTGTGCGTGTGTGTGTGTGTGTGTGTGTGTGCGTGTGTGGTGTATGTGACAAAAAATTCTCCTTCGTTAACTCCAATACTACAATTCCAAAAATTATAATTCTTTCATATTCCTCTTTCGTACGTTCATATGAAGAGTTGATTAGATTTTAGTTATGATTGGTTAACCAGAAGTACTCTAATTTGAAGATTTGAACAGTTTTTCTCGAAAAAACGCTGGAAAATATCATTTTTGACCTTTCATGTTATGAGGTGACGCCAGGTAAGCGCCCGCACGGTACAAATATTCCATCATTACCGATATCTGTGTACAAAGCAGATTGGCACACCCAGAAATAGGTAATATGCCGTGATAAAATAATATGTTATTCTCAAATAAAATTTACATAATATCTTTGTGAAATGATTTTTCTTGAAACACAAAAATGTAAAATAATTTAAGGTGGCAAAAACAAATCACATAAGGTAATACAACAGATTATAGCCATAAGCCAATTCAGCAGATTATTATGTTATAAATATAATGCTATATATGTTTTTATTTTCTACTTCTTATTTTAAGAAACATACTGTTCTTTTTTGGAGTAGTTCAATTAAATTTCTGTGTGGGATTTTTACAAAATACGTAGAATTGACGGAAGTTATTGTGCTGGCCCCATCAGATTTTTTTTATACTATTATTATTAAAATATTTAAAACTTTATTATATTATTTCTTATTGTAGTTTCTACTCCTTTGACAATATATTTAAATATATTATTAATTAATTCATTAAAAAACTGGGGCCCATTCAGGACTCCCCTTTCCCCTTCAGAAACAACGTTGATTTTAAGGCACCGGAATTTGAGGGTTAAACGTATCTTATTCTCAATGAAAATGAAATTCACACAGGTACATTTAAAACAGTTTTATCAGATATTTATTTATTTTATTTATTTATCAATCAATCGATCCAACAGGATTCAAGATCCCAATTACAGGACGATCATATGACATACAAATACAGAAACGAATGAGTTGAACAGTAAATACATTTTATACAATTTCATGTTATCTTCGGCTAATTTCCACATTCAAATTTGGTTAACCTAACTTTTCATGTTAAATCGAAAATATTAAATTTTTCTGAGCAGTTCTTGTTTGTATTTATCCATATTATAATAGTGCAATAATTACTTTTTATTTTGACGTCACACCAATCACAGCACGTTCTGAAATATGAATAGTTTAGGTGATTTTATTTACTCATTTTTATATGATAGAGAATTTAATGTTTTTATTTACTGAGATTGTATAGTTTATGTTTAAATAATAATTTTATTTAGTTTTTAGAGGATATTATTTTTTTTTTAAATAACCCTATTCGATTCCGTCTCATGTATAATTTTATATTAATCAACAAGATATATTTTTCAGTTTTTTATATGTGTAAGATCTGCAATATACAGTTTTGACCATGATACGACTAGTAGACAAATGTCACATAACTTATGAAAAAACCATAAATGGCACACTCAACAATGAGTAGAACACCATCCACCAACCCGTAAATAAAATAACAAATAGTGCTCCGAAATCTTCAATCTCTTCTCGACTGTTAACCCATCCATAATCAGAATATTCATCACTCATCACAATTACCAAAACAATTAGTACCCATCAAGTTTTGTGCGAGGGTAGGGGATTAAATTACACGGCACATTTATGAAATGAACCTTGAATTTCAATCAGAACATCAACAACGTGATCTGCGAAGTCTTGGGCAGGGTTACGTGACCCCGTCAGACACTGCGTCACGGGAGTCGACTCAAAAAATAACACAAGAAGTAACAAGACACTAGCCAACCAACGATTTGGATGCTGGATGTCAAATAGGAGATGGTGTGTGTGTGGCTGTGACATATGGACATGTGAGGAGCACTTGTTTTCTTAGGCTTAGGCTTAACTAGACGATTTGGATAGGTTAAATAAAGAGTTGTTTATTTTAAATATATAGAGCACGAAACACATTGAAGAAATTTTTATGTATTTATAAATACAGGTTTGTAATATTCCTTAAAGTCTAAATTATAAAAGAATAAAGGAAATGTGTTTTTTTCTTTAACTATAGTTTCTTTATGTCCAATAAAAAAAATTGCAGCCACAAATCTCTAGTAATATTATAATCAGTATAACAATCTTAACAAATTGAAATTCGATTTAAAAAACAGTTCCTGCTCCAATTTAAATCGCATAATCCTACTTTTGCAGACTGCGTTTTACATATCAAGGCTTCATCTGCAAATAAAATTCTCTCTTTTTCCAACATATCCACTTATTTACTCAGCACGTGAAGATTATATCAGAAAAAGCAAATTTTACAATAAAACAAAAACGAGAAAATGATTACATTGATGAGTATATCATTGCAGGTATAATGTAAACGTATTGTGAGTTCTGCAAACATGTGTAGATTTATACCAGATAGAAGGAGGTCATTAATTATAAAACGGCCTTATTATTATGAAAATAGCGTTCGAATGTCAGACTATCAAAAAACATTATTAACATTTTCACTTTGGCAATGAAGAGTTTTCACGTAACGTTAAAATAAATAGAGCATTTTGGCTTAGATATAGCGTCCATTGAAAAGTTCTTTCTGCGCCGCTCCGTGGGTAAAAGGCGCTTTTGTGTAAAGTTATGTTTTAGCGCTCCCATAATTATATTTGCAAATTAACGCACACTTTAAGGTTTAAATTATACTTTTAACTCTTCAAAAATACTAGATTTAAAATATTGACAAAATTGCCTTTGTTAGATTCATTCTTGTAGCTTACCAACATTAATCAATGAAAATCGTTTGTTGTAATCAACGATTTCGTAGTTACAGTTCGTAACATAACAATGACAGAAAATTATCCGTTTGGTAGAATTTTTTCTACTAAATTTTAATAGTAAATCAAGGAAATTCAATATTGGCACAAAATAAAAATAAAACTATCTCACTAAGATTTCAGAATTGTAAACCACAAGCATTTAAATATTGGATTCATTGTCGAATTCATTCTTGTAATTAATATTTCGAGCTATAATCAAAATTTGCCCTGTTGTAATCAACATCTTAACAGTTATTATTTTAAGTTTGGTAGGATAATTATTTTACTTGTAACATAACAGAGCTCTAATCCTCTAATGCAAAATTTAAAAAAAAATTGTCACACACACACACACACACACACACACACACACACACACACACACAGACATAATCGTAAAACAGTAAATTCGTATTGTAGGGACTCTAAAACGTGCTTATTCATTAAAAACTCAGCATCGAATTTTTTGACCAAAGACAATACCTTCCCAACCAATATATCATAGGTGACGGATGGTAAAAAAAATTATTACTGTGTCAGTTTAAAATTTGTCTGCATTAGAGTTGTAATTATAAGTTATAAGTAAAAGAATTATTATCCTACCAAACGGATATTTTTCTAGCATTGTTGTATTGAAATAATAACTGCGAAGATGTTGATTACAACAAAGAATACTTTGATTATAGTTCAAGAATATTGATTACAATAATGAATCCAATATTTAAATACTAGAAAAAAGGTAAAAGAAATATCCAACCAAACAGGTAATTTTCTGGCATTGTTATGATGTTATATTGGAATGCGAACTATAACCGTAAAATTGTTGATTACAACAAACGATTTCGATAACCTAATAATATTGATTACAAGAAAGAATCTAACACAGATTATTTCATCAATATTTAAATCTAGCATTTTTCAAAGAATCAAATGTATAGTTTATACTTTAAAGCGTGTAATTTGCAAATTATGCGGTATGGGGGGGGGGGGGGGGGGTGAAATATAATTTTGCACAAAGTCGCTTTTTATCCATGCAGCGGCACTGGGAACTGGGCAGAAGTAACTATTGGATACACATCTTCTAGAGAATAGCAGATCTGACTGCGACTGTGGTCATCTGAGACAAACTCCTCACCATCTCATCATTTCTCTCTTATATAAGATAAGTATCCCAATAGAACATCTTCATCAAGCTACTGACGAAGCTGTTGAATGGATTGATGGTTGGTGATTCAATTATAATTATTTTCGTTGTTACGTACTTTTGGTTCTGTTGTTTGCCTTATTTGTTTATATTCTTGTTCTTTGTGTTTGTTTCGTTTTTAACCGCATTGTTTATTATACCATTCGAAATAAATAAATAAGGCATTGTCACTAAGTAAGACTTTCCAATTCGCCTTCCATTTGTCCTTGTTTCATAGATAAAATAACGTGTACCGTATGTGGAAACATATTTTAAAGTACATAATAACGTTCACGTTATCTGGAATTTAACGTTCACGGTATATATTTTAACGTTATGAGAAAACTCTCTAATGTTTAAAGTTGTTTTGTGTTTTATGTTTTTTCAATTCGACTTTAAATTTCACCTTCCATATATGAAAATCCACTCGGTTTCATATTTGATTAAAACGCACCCTGCCAATTTAAAAATAAACGTCACTACGCTATTATTCACCACTGGCAGTTGTCGGGCCGGGTCCCATTGCGACTCTTGAAACAATTTCTTCACCACATCGTGTCATTCGCGCCATTTACCCGTGCATAATCTCACCCACCCTAGTTATTGAAAGCCGGCCGACATATGTGCCTCTGTCCCCCTCTGAAAACCAGAGATTTCAATAGCTCAAAAGGATCAAACCATTAATATACCAGTATTAGCATAGCGAAATGGTTCAGGGTTTTATTATGCATTGGATACAGAAATTAAGTGATTACAGTGCTTTAGTTAAGCTTTGGGACAATGTTTTAATTATCAATTCTCAATATACGAGGTTTGATGAAAAAGAAAAAAAAAACAATTTTTGAATGTCTCGTGTTATTCTTTTTCAAAACAAAATGGGACAGGGAAAGAAATGAATACGATAACAAATCAAAAACTAAATATTTGTAATAACCAAGATTGATCAGAAGCAACTGGGCTGATATGGGCACACATAATGAGATTAGATCAGAACAGCCTAAGAAAATTTGTACCCAGCACAATACCTCTCGCCATTTCCATTTTATGTTACATAATTAACGAATTTAACATTTCTTCTACATACAAATAATGTAAATTGTATCTATTCTTTCGTTCTATAAGGAATTTTCTCCTACTCTTCTAACATGTTCAAAATTCTTCATATTTATTGACGGTATTACCGGTATTTCTTAAGGATATAATATTAATACAATACAATAAGAAATTTTAAATGTACTTACTTCCCAGAAAAAGCATATAATAATATCAGTAAAATTGTTGATTCTTGACACTGACATTTTGCATTTATTTGTCAATTATAAACATTTAAATATCTCAACTGGTATCCGTAGACTTGTTTGGGCAGCGAGATTTATTACAACAGATTATTCTATATTATTATATATTTTTAAATCTATAGAAGATATAATAAAAACTTTAAATGTAATGGGATCTCGCAGCCGTGTGCCAGATCGCGAATCCGGAGACCCGGGTTCGGTCCCGACCGACGCACAAAAATTTACCCCTGTGGTGCACTCTCCACGCCAGCAATGAGTGCCCGTGAGGTGACAACTGGTGAGCGCCCATTTATTTATTTAAATGTACCAGATTCAGAATTTAAAGAATTTTGTTATTTGAAATAACATAAATTGTCAAAAAATTATATTTAGAATTTTTTTTAAGAAACTACTACATCCGGTAGTCAAATTGTTACCAAAACCTTATCAGCTCTTCTTTTTGTTATGTTAGAATGAGGAATATTCATACACACGCACGCACACACATACATATATACACACATACGGACATCATGGTAAAAATGTTAGAAGCGGGTTCTAGGGACTTGTTATTTATTAAAATCTGGATATGTGATTTTTAGCATGAGGTAAAAAGGAAGACTAAGAAAAATATGGGAACGAACAATAGTAGAACATGGAAATAACAGAGGAAAAAAATCTGTTGTGGCCAGCACAATACCTCTCGCCACTGTCTTTTTTTGATTACATAAGTATAGGTCGCGAACAGTCATGTTTCATTGTTGGCCTTGATAAGCAGACGTGGGGGCCCGTTTCAGAATGATAATTATTAATTATGTACATAAATGTCAGAACTTTTCATTAAAAATTTCAAGATTTTCTAAATTCACGAAGTTAATTTGTCATCAGGAGTGTGGAATTTACTTGTCGAGGAAAATAAACCGCATGGAATTGGAAAATCATTAAATTTAGAATGAGAAATTATGATGTATGACATCTATGTCCATAATTACTAGCTATAATTCTGACATGGGCTCCCATATCTGCTTGTCAAGGCCAACAAAGTCACATGACTGCTCGCGCCCTAATGTATTTAACATTTCTTGTATACTTACAGTCTACACCAAAAATTCTACTTATATGTATTCCATATATTTAGATTTTTTAAATTATTCCATATATTTAGATTTTTTAAATTTAAAGTCATTCTATGAAGAAATTTTGTCCAACCTTTCTTTCTCGAGATGATTCCAAATCATTGTCAGAAATAACAGTATATATGAAGGGTATGTGTAATATACCTATAAATATTTAACTATTAATGCATTTAGAAATAATATAATGTATGTACTTACCAGAAAAAGTGTTTAGTAATGTCTCCGGATTTCTGACACTGACATTTATCTGTCAGTTACAAACAATTTCAATTTTCATGGCATTCTTTCGGCTGTCAAATTTATTACAACAGATTATTTTATATATTATACTTCTTTTATCTCTAAATCTATGGAATATATAATAAAATATTTAAATGTATCAGATAGAGAATTTAATTTTCTTTAATATTACCACGAAAAATTTTCAAAAAATAATATTTAGAAGATTTTTTTTCAAGAATCTTCTACTTCCGGTTGTCCAATTGTTACCAAAACCTTTTCAGATCTTCCCATGAATGTCCGATTGGGAAATACGTTGTTAAACAAATTTTAAGTCTTATAGTTTTTGAGTAACCGTCCTTCCAACATCCCACACACACACATCCACACACACACACACACACACACACACACACACACACACACACACACACACACAGACATCATCGTAAAAATGTTAAAATCGGATTGTAGGGACCTTAAAACGTACTTATTCAATAAAATCTGGATATGCGATTTTTAGCATGAATCCAATACCTCTCTTAGCGAGAGGTAAAAATGAAACAAATGAAAAAAATGACGAAGGACAAAAAGAAGTGGGAGGCATGGATTAAAAATTTTACACTCGACTACGGGTTCCAGGGATATATACGTAGAGAAGAAGAAAAAACAAATGAAAATTTTCGTAGATCAAAATTTAAATAAATAAAAACAAAGGGTGGCAGAAAAAGCTCCTCAATTGGACGTCGCTACTGCTCAGGCGCTGGTGGTAGTGGCGGGGCCTAGTTGTGCCGTTAGGTACAGCCTCCCTTGTCATTTCAGTTGTCATTATGGCGTAGAGACGCATTTCAAAAGTGCTGATTCTGCCATAACTACACGCACTTCGTACTAGGTCGCCATGCAATGGTTCCCGAGAGGAAGACAATATCATCATGGGTTGCAAAATTCAGAGCACCAGGTTCGGTTACGAAAAAAAAACCGCCTGGTAGAGTTCGCTTCGTACGAATGGGGAGATTTATTTGCCCCACCCTGTGTAGTGATGGCAGAGTCAGCATTTTTAAAATACGTCCCAATAACGAATGCACGATGGTCAAAACTACATGCCATAGTGACAAGTGAAATGGCAAGAGGCTGTTCATAATGGCACAATTAGGGCGTCTGAGCAGGGATGCATACGCAACGCCCGAATATTCAAAACCAGAATATGCATGCGCAGAATCATTCAAAAGCAGAATCGAGCATTGTAGGAAAGCGTATTTAAACTAACTAAACCCACCCTAACCTAACCTAATGTGACCTTCGCTTGGCCACGCCCACGTATTCGGTTTTTGAATGATTCGGGCGAAGCACTTCTGACGGTGCGCGATTCTGTTTTTGAATATTCAGGATTTGAATCATTTTGTGCGTGCATATCCTGGCTTTGAATATTCTTGTTTTGAAAATTCGGGCGTTGAAGGCATTCCCCCTGAGCAGTAGCGGCGGTAAATTGGGGGGCTTTCTCTGCCCCACCCTGTATGTCTTCACGGTTTATTACTCATTTATAGGTGTACCAATCTGATTTATGTAAAAAAATTACTACTTGATGACGATCCATCCACCGCGTGATTATATGCGCGCGCATCAATCATTGGCCGTTACTGCATGATGTATTATCCGTACTGGTCACTTTACGTGTAAGCATCAACGCTGCTGTGAAAAAATATCGCTTACAATGCATTATTCACCGGCTAAGAGACGATTGTTTGTACGCTGTCTGCTCTGGCCTCTTGGCAAATACTTTCAACTTGAAAAATGTCCATTGTTGTTCATGTGCATGTGCATTACACCTGCACATGTGTAAACCAAAGGCTATTATATGCAGCATCATAATTATGCATTGTAATGTTCCGCAAACAAAAAAACCAATATGAATATAAATACTTTCAATTTCAATAGTTATTTATATGTTTTATTTGAGTATCATCCGTAGGCGAGTTTGTCGATTCCTATGAATTAAATAACACATTTCTTACACGAGTTGAATACTAATTTCTTTATACGTTTATTATAATAATTGGAATGAAATATTAATATTTTATATACCACGAACATTATTTCAAATTTTTAAATAGCACATTTTGTAATTTTCAATTTAACGAATAAAACGCATTCGAATTTAGAGATTGAGGACCGGGCTTGAAGCTTTACCGGGATACTTGAAATTTAAAGCTTTTTATAGTCAGACTTGACTTGATTTCAATATCAAGTACTTTGGTTGTAAACAAACTTTTTTCATTGTTGACAATGAATCCGATAAAACGAAATACGAGTATACAGGGTGTAACAGCTAACCGAGCTACTTTAAATAATTTCTATTCTATTAATACAATAAAATACTATAAGACGATCTTGTAAAAGACTAAGGGGAACATCCGATTCTCAAGTTACAATACACTGTTATTTTTACCTTCACAAAGAAGGTATTGTCTTTGGTTAAAAAATTCGATAATGAGTTTCTAATGAATAAGCACGTTTTGGGGTCCCTAGAATACGAATTTACTTTTTTTTTCGATGATGTCCGTGTGTGTGTGTGTGTGTATGTGTGTGGGTGTGGGTGTGTGTGTGTGTGTCTGTATGTAACGAACGTTTCGGATCGCATATCTCCAATACCACGATTCCAAAAATTACAATTTTTTCGTATTCCTCAAGTTTAGATCCATATGCACTCATGATTATATTTTGATAGTAGTTGGTCCACCGGAAGTACCCTCATTTGCAACTTTTAACAGTTTTTCTTGAAAGAAAGCAATTAAATAACATTTAAGTATTGACATTTAATGTTAATACATTTTAAAGATTATATTATTCTCTATACGACTGGATTGCATTTTATACTTCGTATTTAATAGACTTTAGAGTTAAAGATTTATAAAGATACTAAATTTCATAAATCAGCCAGCTATGCTAACCATGGAAACTGCTAATATATTCAGATAATTGTAGATGTTAGTATCAATGAAAAAAAATATGAATGAGGCAGAGATGAGGATGATGAGATAGATGTTGGAGAAGACACGGAAAAACAGGGTAAGGAATTAAAGGATAAGGAAAATAGCTCGAGTGATATAAGTTTCTAGAAAGATACAAGAGAGACGATTACATTGGTTTGAACATATCATGAGGAGAGATGAAGAATAAGACGAATGAATAACTTAGTAGTAAAAGGTAGAAAAACAGAGGAAGACCAAAGATAAAATGGAAGGACTGTATTGCGGAAGACTTGAGAGAAAAGGAACTGAATGAGGACGACACGCAAAACAGAAATGAGTGGAAGAAGAAAATAAAAAATAGCGACCCCTAACAAAGGGAAAAATTAAAGAAGAAGAAGATGTCAGTATCAAGTGCAATTTGCATAGTTTGTTTATGAAATAATTATACTGGAAATATAGAATCTTTAAATAAATTAGATTTTTATAGTCATTTTTCAAAATAGAAAAAAAAGATAGTTTGATATTAGGTGTCAGCATACATCCTAGAGTGATTTGAAATATTTCTAAACTACCTATAAACGAATTATTGCGCAATGTCATTCTTACGTGAAAAATGGCTCGCAAGAAAATGTTGAATCACCTATATCAATATAAACATCATGGTTTACCCATTGTTTGATGTGCCAAACTGCTAATTATTTGCAAATTTGGGTAATGACCCTATATTGTACTGTAAGGGCGTTTATTTTATTAGTAATTGAAGATTAATAATTTAATAATTGTTATTATTTTTTAAGCATACAGTATGTTGTGGGAATTTAATGCGAAGTATGCGAATTCCGAATTCCTGTCATGCTGTTCTGTGGTACAATAATTTTATTCAAGTACTGTATAAGCAAGCTATGCAAATAGATTTTAAATTACACGGTGCGGCGGCATATTTACCTGTTTTGTAAAAAATGTCGACTAAGCTTTAAGGTAATTTAGGATGAACAAAAAGGCTCCATTACTGTCTTATCTAAATTTAAATAATTTTTATGCAATTTGAGTTGATTACATCGCAAAAGTGGTTCAAGAGGCAGAAGCAGTAAATTTGAACAATATTGGATCATTAACCATTTTGTACATCGTATGCACGTAGAGACATTAAGTTACTGTTACGTAATTATATACCGTTTTGAATACCGGTTGATTTTTGCTCTCATCAACAAATAGTGTGATTAAATTCACTTTCTATCACCAGAGCGACCGCGGTGGTCCAAACCAATTACACTTCATTTATAAGTCCCGCTAAAAAACCAAACAAACAACAGGCATGCCAACTGACGGAACAAAAACTCCCAACGTGTGTGTGTTGATTATGTTCATTCATAAACGGGGGGCTAATTAAAATTATAATCTCATCGATCAATCGCCAATCGGAATAATACAAATTGCTTTGATCGGGCGGTGACGGCTACACAACAGAAGATCCGGATAGTTGAGCTCAGAGCCTGCAGTCCATGCTGCCTATGGCGAGGTATTCATATGAAGCACAGGTCAACCATTCTCATTTTGTTCGTTTAAATATAAATCTTCCACTTTTATTTAAATTTTATTTCAAAAACATATTTTAGTTTTGGTGATTTTTAGATATACTGGAATAAGACAATATTAGAAATGATAACAAATCAAAAATTAAATATAACAATATAAGATGTTTTCGTAAAGTCAGTCGGAGCTATATCAGATCCATCCGATTAAAATATTTACGAATACGTCAGATCTCTAATCTCTATATGATCTTGACGTTTAAATATTATGAGGTTATAGAAGTTTAACTTGTTAAAATGGATAATAAATTAGAGCTCGTTTCAATAGTTGTATATAATTTATATACCATGACTCAAGTGCCCAAGTGAGACGGAAAGGCCACTTGAATCATTTGTTTAGATTATTTCGATCAAAAATTGTTTCATGTGGACAAAAAACCACTTTTGTTCGAAAGAAATATGAGTTATTGACAAAAGTTGTTTTTTTTTTTCGGTCGGGAAAAATCGGATTTAGCAATCCAAATCGGATCGTACACGTTCTTTTCGTTTCTGATCATATACCCCCACCACAAAATTCTGGATTGCCGATTACGATCCTAATTTTCGAATCGCTTTAAAACACCGACTACTTCAATCGGATTGCTTTGATTGCTAGTTACAAGGAGGACAGGTGGTATTACTGCATTACTGGTTATGTTTGTAAAGGTGTACACAAAACAAATATAAAAAAAGTTTTGATCTGTTTGCATATATAATGGGAAATGCTGTGGAGGAGCAGCATATTGACAATAATCATTTAATTAAGTAATTAATTTCATAACAAATATCCAATTTTGTAAATTCTTCCTTGTTCACAGACAGTATGACAGTTTGGAGAAAATTGATGGTTTCAAAATACGTTATGATTGCAATCATTACACGGTTATGTCTTTTGAGTCATGGTGGTGACATCATGCGATCAGATCTGTTCATTTAGATCGGATTGAATCGCTTACCGAAAGAGAACGCTTAAAGGCTTTACAAAATACGATCTTCCATATTTTCTTCAGAACTGATTATCTTATTCTATCGCTGCACATAGTACGTAAAATGTCGCCAGAAACTGCCAACTGGGTTGGCAGCACGTAATCATGGCTCCCGCCATTTGTTGGCTTTAAATACATTTCTGAAATTCAAATGTTTACCATTTTAAATTTGCGGGTGCAATCTGTACTAACCGTGCACATAGATCAGGGTTAATTTTTACCTCTCGCTAAGAGAGGTATTGGATTCATGCTAAAAATCGCATATCCAGATTTTATTGAATAAGTACGTTTTAAGGTCCCTACAATCCGATTTTAACATTTTTACGATGATGTCTGTGTGTGTGTGTGTGTGTGTGTGTGTGGATGTGTGTGTGTGGGATGTTGGAAGGACGGTTACTCAAAAACTATAAGACTTAAAATTTGTTTAACAACGTATTTCCCAATCGGACATTCATGGGAAGATCTGAAAAGGTTTTGGTAACAATTGGACAACCGGAAGTAGAAGATTCTTGAAAAAAAATCTTCTAAATATTATTTTTTGAAAATTTTTCGTGGTAATATTAAAGAAAATTAAATTCTCTATCTGATACATTTAAATATTTTATTATATATTCCATAGATTTAGAGATAAAAGAAGTATAATATATAAAATAATCTGTTGTAATAAATTTGACAGCCGAAAGAATGCCATGAAAATTGAAATTGTTTGTAACTGACAGATAAATGTCAGTGTCAGAAATCCGGAGACATTACTAAACACTTTTTCTGGTAAGTACATACATTATATTATTTCTAAATGCATTAATAGTTAAATATTTATAGGTATATTACACATACCCTTCATATATACTGTTATTTCTGACAATGATTTGGAATCATCTCGAGAAAGAAAGGTTGGACAAAATTTCTTCATAGAATGACTTTAAATTTAAAAAATCTAAATATATGGAATAATTTAAAAAATCTAAATATATGGAATACATATAAGTAGAATTTTTGGTGTAGACTGTAAGTATACAAGAAATGTTAAATACATTAGGGCGCGAGCAGTCATGTGACTTTGTTGGCCTTGACAAGCAGATATGGGAGCCCATGTCAGAATTATAGCTAGTAATTATGGACATAGATGTCATACATCATAATTTCTCATTCTAAATTTAATGATTTTCCAATTCCATGCGGTTTATTTTCCTCGACAAGTAAATTCCACACTCCTGATGACAAATTAACTACGTGAATTTAGAAAATCTTGAAATTTTTAATGAAAAGTTCTGACATTTATGTACATAATTAATAATTATCATTCTGAAACGGGCCCCCACGTCTGCTTATCAAGGCCAACAATGAAACATGACTGTTCGCGACCTATACTTATGTAATCAAAAAAAGACAGTGGCGAGAGGTATTGTGCTGGCCACAACAGATTTTTTTTGATTGGATCGCTCGGCCTGACTGATCGGAGGGAGTTTACGAACGCGTCTGATTAACCCAATTGACTTTACGAACGCTTCAGATTACATCGGATCAATCCCATCGACGAAAACGCATATAGTAACCAAGATAGAACAAAAGCAACTCGGTTGATACGGACACATAAATGAGAATGAATCAGAATAGCTTAATAAGAAAGATAGTAGAGGCAGAAAGTAAATATGAATAAAATAGGGGATGAGAAAATCCGGGTAAAACATGTGAAACAAAAATGGTAAAACTTGGAAATAAAAGAGGTAAAAAATTTAAAGAAATAAACAAGTTGGGAAAAGGTTGAAAGAGGTGGAAGGAATAGATTAAAGTTAACTTTGGGACTCTTTGTCCTGATGGTTTACGGATGGTTAAAAAACTAGAGGCAGGAGAAACTGGAGTGGGTGTATTTGGTCCAGGTTACCAAATAAAGGAAACCATAGGCACCAGTCCCTCCATATTTCAAACAGAGATGTACGCAATAAATCTTTGTGCGCAAATAAACCTAAACAAAAGTCTCAAAGGTGCAACAATCAACATATTGTCCAACAGCCAGGTTGCTTCAAAGGCACTAAGTGTAGAGTAGAGTATTTATTTACCATCTTACATTATTTCAATGTTTACAGCACGTCAAAAATATAATTTGCCTTCACTTGTGAGTCAAAGCTAGCCTGGAATTGCATGAACACCCTACAACAACTGGCCAAAGATAACCACGTCACTTTGTGGTGGGTACTGGGTCATGAGGGAGTTCTAGGCAATGAAAAAGCAGATGAGATCGCTAAAATGGGAACTAAACTACCATTTTACGGGCCTGAACCTCCTTGTGGACTTTTGAAAAGCCATATAATGAAAGAAATCAAAAACTGGGAGGAAGCAGCCATAGCCTCATATTGAAGAGACATCCCGGGTTTTAGTCAGTCGAAGAAATTCATTTCATCCTCGTTGACAAACGCCGACGAGCTATTAGCTCTCAGCAAGAAGGACCTTAGAATTATGACAGGTATCTTTACTGGTCATTGTCCTCTGAACTACCATCATCCGTAATATAACAAGTGATATGATTATCATCGATGATATTCTCGAATGAAACCGAGCTGCAGATTTCACGAGTCCGAAGGACGAGGTGAAATGTGCTGCTTCGGTTTCACGAGCAATATCTTCGATTATTAATCATATCACGAGCTTATATTTATTGAGAGAATATAATGATTTTTTTGCAATCTAACCTAACCTAACTTTTGATATACATATTCATATTGTATTAAAACATGGTACTTACTAGTTTTATTTAATATTTCGGAGTTTGAATTATTGTTATTAATTATTTTTATACTCAAAATTAACTGTCAATGTCTTAAATAAAGAAAACATATCCCTTAGTAACGACTATAAATAAGGTGTTTATTTCCTTGTTTTTTATCATCGCTGTAATAAACGCGTAGCTAGGGAGATTCTGAATGTTGATTGGAGGAAAACATGTCACGTGACTAAGGAATTATATTCTCTATGTAATATTGGTATAGCTGAAAACAATATCTGTCGACTCCGCGAAGAGATGAAGAAACTTCGGAACACATTGTATGTGAATGTCCAGCTGTGGCCGTAAGTAGACTTAATTATCTTGGTAAAAGGTACCTCACGGTAAATGAGATAGGAAAGCTGACTCTTGAAGCAGTAATTGCCTTCATAAGAACTCTGGAACTATTTCCAGAAAACTAAAATAGGGCCATGTTACCACAGATCATGCAGGTCGCAGTGACGAAAGCGGTTAGCGCTTATAGCCCTCAACTTGAATGAATGAATAAATGAATGAATAACCTTGAGAAAATGAAATCCTACACCCTATACCGATATTAGAGGTATAAAAAAGAAGAAGCAAACAAAATAAAAATCTATCACCACTTATGCACTAATAATAATTATTATTCTTAGCATAAAATCCTCACGCATATTGCGCGAATCAGCATGTGCGTAATGTTGGTAAATCATGGCGGTTATTTATAAACAAAGCCATTTGTTGTGTGCTACCGTCGCACCTTGGCGCATGCGCATTTATCAGCCGTCAAGACACTCCGCTCGGGATAACATAAGGCAAAAGTTGCAAGTTGCAATTCGCAACCTTTCCCTGCGGTCGCCCGTAAATAAATACGCTGTTAGCGCTGCACACGGCACAATTGAAATTAATTGTCGTGTCATATATCTCCCTGTCAAGTGAGAACGCTGCCCTGTACGGATAATTATTGCCAGCGTGGCAATCAGCCGTGATTGAAATGAAACAAACAAAAAACATGACTACACTCCTTCCAGGATAGCAAGACGTAGCCTAGTGCCCGCTGGATATTCTACAGACATCTGAACCAGCTTATTGAATAACGCTATTCACGGGTTTCTTAAATATTTCTTTACAAACATTATTATTAATGATATCTCAAAGGAAATTGTTAGCTTTAAAATGGTTTACAAATGTAAAATAAACGATGTTTGTTATTGGATATTTAATTCCATTCACTCAAGGCGACAGAGTATGTCAATTGTTATTTATTCAAGCACTTGTAAGGACTTATAATAATTATTTACTATTGGAGATAGGTTCCTAACTGAACTATGAAATCATTTGAAGTCAATAACTTCTAACAGGGTTTTTCATTTTCAATGTTTTTCTAAGGTATCTCGGGTAATAAACCGTTTGCACATTCCAGGATCGATTTTTCGAAAAAAGTTGAATAGTCACCACAGGAATTTTCGATCTTCTTTTGTTTTTGAGCTACAGACAAAAACTCGTTTCCGCTAATTTCGAAAATATCTTATTTATTATGATAGAGAAAAATTGTTTAGAGAAATTTTGTATCGTTTTTTGGTTAGAATAAAATGGGGTAATTTTTTATTTTTTTGAAAATTTAATAATTCTTGAGATATAACACAAACTTATATTTTATTACATGGGTATCTATGTTGAAAATAGTCATATCTTCTTGCTTATTTTATAAGCTTTTCGATGCTATATAACAAATCTACATTCTTTTGTTTTAAAGATGAATAAGACAAATTATTAATATTCTGAGATGACAAAATTAAAAATTATTAAGAAACAAATGAAAAGAAATCTATTACAAATCATCATTTGTTTATTTTGTTTCTATTTATATCAATTACGTTCTTAAAATTATTCTTAATTAATGTTTTTCGGTTATATAAATTATATTCTATCAACGTGATAGTTAGCTTTAGCAAAAAGTGGTAATATGCTTTCGGAGATATAAATTGAAGAAATGATAAAAACCTAAAATAAATAATATTAATAATATACAAAAGGTGATCTGTAATAATGTTTTTTATTTGTTTCCTAATTATTTTCAATTTTTTTACTTCAAAAAATTAATAATTCATGTTTTATTCATATTTAGAACAAAATAATATATTACTGAAAACAGGTTCCCATTTAAATAAAGATAAGTTTGTATTACATCTTGAGAATTATTAAATTTTCAAGTTACGTTATTTTATTGTACCTAAAAATCGGTATAAAAGCAATTTTTCTCTGCTATCATAATAAATAAGATATGAGATATTTTCGAATTAGCGAAAAACAAGTTTTTGCCTGCAGCTCAAAAACAAAAGAAGATCGAAAATTCCTGTGACGACTATTAAACTTTTCTCGAAAAGTTGACCCTGTACAATGTGCAAACGGTTTTGCTCTATCGTTAATATTACTCGAGATAGGTTAAAAACACTTCGAAAATGTGACACTTGTACACTCTACTCTTTCTATTGAATACTCATTTGATAGCGCGATATACTTGGTGGTTTTTACAGTTATTTAAAAAAAAAACGATGAGGCGTGGTTACACAATTTCTCTAAATATTCTTCAACATGACCTAACCCAACGAACAAAACTCACACTTGGAAAAATCGAGCCGAATTTATTTAAAAAATGTACTATATAAGTAAGTCAACGAAGATTGGACAATTATATAATGTCTAGGCGTTTCATAAAAAGCACGGGTTTTACAATTTGGCTAGGACATGTATGAGATGTGTTCAAAAAGTATCGAACTTTATTTTTTTCGCGCAAACAATTGAAGTATTAGTGATGTCCTTCGGTGGAGATTAGGGATATGTAGGGGACATTCATGCGTATCCTTGAGTAAGCGTAGTGACCGCTTGTCGCATTTTAAATTTTTCCGAAATGACGGAACAACTTGAGCAAGCGATATTGCATAAAATTTTGCCATCCAAACGGAAATCATTTGGAATATTTAACAACCATTTCATAGATGGCTGCTTGTCAGTGGACAGCGAATCACGTCCTGGTAGGCCCTCAACAAGCCGAAATGACACTATAACTGACCAAGTGAAGACTTTGGACCGTCTTTTCACTGTCAGAGAACTTGCGAACGAGATGAGGTTATGCATTGGATTGGTATATTAAATTTTGACCAAGGAGCGTACACTTGACACCTCAATCACGATAACTCATCCGTCCATTCTTTGAATTTGATTCAAAATTTCTTGGCCAAACACAACTTTTCCAAGTTGAAAATACCGCTGAAAGGGCCTCAATTTGAGTAAAAAGAAGACTTGTAAAATGCGACAGCCCTGCTAAACCCCATTCCACAATGAAATAATTTTACTGGAAAGTTAGAATCTTTTGCAAGAAAATTTATGTATGGAATTTATACATAATATACAGGATTGACGCAAGGTAATGTGCTGGCCACATCAGATTTTTAAATTTTACTTCCATAATCGCTAACTTCGTTTGAAGTTAATCCCTCATTGAAAGTAATATAGACATATAAAGGAATGTTTCTCGCAATATTTTAAGAAAGTTGCAGTATTTATGAAGTATTTATTTGTCTAGTCATAGCCTATTCGTATAACAGATAGCAAATTTATGTTTGAGTTGTAATTGTAATGTCAGCTACTGTTGAGCACGCAGCAACACCGTTATCCTTAGAAGGAATTAAAAAATATATAGGTCAAACATAAATAATTGCATTTGAATGCGAAGTGTCCGGAGAAAAGTATATTTCATTCTGTTTCGGATGATTTATTCCCATTACTTTCGTTCGTTCACATTCACAAGCATAAATAATCCGCATTTAGTGTCAGTTTATTGCGGATTTTACAGTGTTGCACAATTATATTTTCTACAGTTAGTTGCAGTTGCAGACGAATTGCTTCCTTCCTTGTTGCTTGCTAACTACGCGCGTTCTCTTTTTCTAAGTCGCTGAAATATTACAAAGAATTTCACGGCTATCCATTCTCTAAACGGCGTAAATAATTGCATGTGCACTCTATTAAGCTTCGCATTACTCTCAGCGCATTCAAGATGTGATTTGTACTGCAATTACAATGGCTAATATATGGTATATGACCGCTTCTTTTCTTTCTACCGTAATTTCATTACAGATGTGCATACTTAAAACTGTACCTGCAATTTTCGATGCAATGAAAGGGAATATAATCTTATGGTAATTCGAGTTATTATTATGATAGCTATTAAGAATATAAACATTTAAAACTGTACATCAGCACTAAGGTGTTAAGAAGACAAGTTGAACAGACAGAATCTAGTATCGTTGCATCTTTACAAAACAAAACTTCTTGTACCAAATGTTCTTTACATAACATGGTTAGACTGAAAAGAAACAATAGTTTGAAAATAACAATTTTCATTGTGGTCCAAGAAAATATTGAGAACTATCATAACCAAAAAATTATAAAACAACTTACTAATGTGACTTGATTTTGCTCTTTAGCACGTATTTTTTTTGTGTAGGATGTTTTTTGATAATTTATAAAGGGTTTTTCAATTGGAGCAGGTCGATGTTGGCAGCCTGTGGCGGCCATGTGGTTTTGGTGGCGTCTGTCTAATCTGTTGTTTATTATTCTGTCACAGATGCCAAATCACCATGGCAAGTTACACGATTGAGCGCACGTCCAAATTATAAAACTTTATTATCAAAATGAGTGTTCGTTAGTGCAAACATTGCGCGCGTTGCGCCTATTTTACGACAGACGCGGTGGCCCTTCAAAGTCTACTCTCCAACGTTTGGTGGCCAAATTCGAGACGACCGGTTCGGTAAACAAACAGCCAACACCCGTACGTCTGTGAAAGTCTACAGGAGAACCCGAGGCAGTCAATTCCTTACCGTGCACAAGAACTCGGCCTTCGGGACTTGGACCTACACACGTACACGATCCAACTGACCCAGGAGCTTAAAGTTAATGACCATAGACAACGCCGTTTGTTCGCTGACTGGGCTTCGGAGCGTTTGGAAGAAGACTCCAATTTTGGCCGAAAAATCATCTTTAGCAACGAGGCGCATTTTTGGATGAATGGCTTGTTAACAAGCACAATTGCCGTATGTGGGACGACCTCAACGCACACGAGGTTCACCATTTGGTAATGCATCCACGAAAAGTTACTGTTTGGTGCGGATTTTGGGCCGGCGGCGTCATTGGTCCGTACTTTTTTGAAAACGACGTCGGTTAGATCATCACCGTCAACGGCGAGCGCTATAGAACGATGATAACCGATTTCTTTTGGCCCAAATTGAAGGATGTGGAGGTGGTTCCAGCAGGACGGCGCTACGTGTCGCACAGCGGACGCCATTCTGCATGAACGATTTGAGAGTATGGTTATTTCTCGCAGAGGTGACGTGAATTGACCACCAAGATCGTGCGATTTGACCCCGCTAGACTTTTTCTTGTGAGGTTTCCTGAAATCGCAGGTCTATGCCAATAAGCCGCAATAGACCGATGCCCTTAAAGTCAAGATAACCAATGCCATCGCTCAAATTCAGCCGGATCTATGCGGCAGAATCATTGAAAATTGGACCACTCGGATCCGTGCTACCGTGAGAAGCCGCAGCGGACATTTAAACGATGATATATTCCATACATAATGGCATACATGGGCCTTTCAAACAAAAAAGAATTTCGTTAATACCTCACACACAGCTTGCTTTATTCCATTTCAACATCGACCCGCTCTTATTGAAAAGCCCTTTATTTTATATTGCTTCTGTGTTATTTCTTGATTACTTTTTCATTTAAAATTAAATTATGTAACACTGATTGAACTTGCGAATATTAGCATACATTCACGCTAAATTAATTTTCTATTGAATATTGCATGTTATTATAATTATGATGCAATTTGATAAGCCACTTATACATATTTATATTATTATAATATATAACTTGATACATAAAAATATTTTTTTTATTCGCATTATATTGAAATGATTTATAATGTTCCATATCATTATAAACCAAGAAATCATTATTTCTGACATTCTTGTAATATCTCAATTTTTGTGTTACAACAGATGCTGAGAACAAAAGTATTATTCATAACTGATGACACTCATATCTTTATGGGGAAATTAACATTAATGAGTTTATTTTGAAAATAATTTATGGCTCTGATTAGTTCCAGAACGGAGCTCATACCTTCCAGAGATTTACACAATTTACGAAACTGCTTCACGCATCCACTTGCTTAGACATAAATTCTATTTTTCACGCTATATAAACTATTTTAGAAAGGAAAAATCAAAACTAGATAAATTGCAATACTACATTTCCAGCAAATGAAAAATATAAATTATCTGCTTCCTTTTCACATCTCGCTAAGAGAGGTATTGGATTCATGCTAAAAATCGCCGTGTGCCTGAGTGTCTGGTCGCGAATCTTGGGATCCAGGTTCGATCCCGACCGACGCCAAGAATTATATCGAATTTTAATGGCACAAAATTGACCCCTGTGGTGATCTACGCCTGAAATGTGTGCCCGTGAGGTTACGCCTAGTAAGCGCCCGCACGGTACTAATATTTCATCATTACAATGATATTTGTAAGTGTGTAGATATTGACATTTTTAATGACAAATTTAATGTCTACAAATTAATTCATTATTTTAAAACAATTGTGAATTGATGTTTTTCATATTTTCAATCTTTTTATTATTTCAATTTGTTTACACTATATTACTTTGTTACCATTAGAATAGTTTTTTTTTGTGTGTATTATATTTTGTAATGCTAGTCTCTGTAACTGGGACGTAAGTCCTGTTGAGTGGTTTAAATAAATAAATAAAATAAATAACTTACTGAAATCTGTCTACCACACTGTCTACAAAGCAGATTAGCACATCCATCGATGGGTAATATGCCGTGATGATATATTTATTTTATTTTTATTTCAGATTTTAGTGAATAAACACCTTTTAAGGTCCTTAGAATCCGATTATAACATTTTTACGATGATGTCCGTGTGTGTGTGGATATAGGAAGTATGGTTTCTTTTTAAATTCATGTTTGCTGAAAGTCTATTAATATATCCTGCGATGAAAAGTAAAATGTATATTCATAATAAGGAAGTCCATCTGTGTGCAGCACTCATGAAACCGGAGACAGTGGACCTATTTTGAATTATGCTGGGTTAAAATTTTAAGAATCTTTGTATTCGTAAATGAGGAGAGTTTTATCGTTTTATGGCGATCCTTCGAGTACGCTTAAAAGTAATGCAACGAGGCATTGCTGTATACATTCAAGAGGAAAAAATCTGTTGTGGCCAGCACAATACCTCACGCCACTTCCATTTTTGGTTACTTAAGTATTGTATTTAACATTTCTTATATACCTACACTATACACCAAAAAATCTTCTTATATCTGTTCTTTATATTTATTTTTAAATTCATTCTATGAAGAAATTTTGTCCTCTTTTTCTAATTTTTCGAGATTTTCCCAATTCATTGACGGGATTGACAGTATTTCTGAGGGGTACATGTAATATACCTATAATTTTAAATATTTAACTATAAATACAATAAAAAATAATATATTTATGTACTTCCCAGAAAAAAATCTTTAGTAATGTCTCCTGACATTTATGTCAGTTACAAACATTTTAATTTTTCAATGGGGACTTATGATTTTGACGTCATCGGCGGCGGATCGGCAGCGGACCTCCCTCCACATAATTTAGAAAGGGACAAGAAATTTTTAGAAAGAGCGAGGTGATATACCATGGCCGAGTCGATCAAATGCTTTTCCTCTTCAGCACCACCCCGTTGAGCAAAGTTTGGTTAAGTTATTATGTGTAGTGATTGTTATTAATGAAACATTGCGGAATCGAATCTTTCTGATTCTCACGGAGGGAAAACAAATTCGATTTCATCGTTTCAATTTGAAAAAAATCTGATGTGGCCAGCACATAACCTCTCGCCGTATATTTTACCTGGCTGTATGCATAAAGCAAAGATTATTTTTATA
Organism: Harpalus rufipes; assembly: GCA_951394225.1. Taxonomy (NCBI): domain Eukaryota; kingdom Metazoa; phylum Arthropoda; class Insecta; order Coleoptera; family Carabidae; genus Harpalus; species Harpalus rufipes. Next base: position 49,409,222 of record OX596279.1, read on the forward strand.
AATACAAATAATATATTCATATAAATCTATGACGTATAAACTTCTTTATTATTCAATAATAGCATGTCTCAACATGAAGATATTTTACCATAAATTATGTTACAATAAATTACAAAGTAGAGTTTACCATATATAAATATTAGGCTGGTAACAGCAATTTTCAATTCGAACAACTTTGTTTACTTTCTCTTCATATTCTTCTAGTAAAAACATTAATTTTGGGCGGTCTAAAATGTATATATCTGGATTGTGCATCTATTCTTATATATCTTCTTTTACATTTTATTTTTTCATACTTGTTATATCTAAATAACCTTAATTCCCTTTAATAAAGTGACGGATAGATTGCACTCCGATTTTGTCAATATTTACAACTTACTTGAGAAGAATTTGATAGCTTTTTCGCAATTCAAAGTTACTCTAGTCTACAGTACTGGTGTACATTGTCCCATAATGTTTGAAATAAATTTAAGTCCTTCAACCTAGACTTGTCATCTCCATAATAGTCACAGATCAAGAACTAAGGGATTCTCCAAGTACATTTTTAATTCATTACTCATTATTTCTGACACTGACATTTATCTGTCAGTTACAAATAATTTAAATTATCAACTATTTTTCATGGCATTCTTTCGGCTGTCAAATTTATTACAATAGATTATTTTATATATTATACTTCTTTTATCTCTAAATCTATGGAATATATAATAAAATATTTAAATGTATCAGATAGAGAATTTAATTTTCTTTAATATTACCACGAAAAATTTTCAAAAAATATTATTTAGAAGATTTTTTTTCAAGAATCTTCTACTTCCAGTTGTCCAATTATTACCAAAACCTTTTCAGATCTTCCCATGAATGTCCGATTGGGAAATACGTTGTTAAACAAATTTTAAGTCTTATAGTTTTTGAGTAACCGTCCTTCCAACATCCTACATACATACACACATACATCCACACACACACACACACACACACACACACACACAGACATCATCGTAAAAATGTTAAAATCGGATTGTAGGGACCTTAAAACGTGCTTATTCAATAAAATCTGGATATGCGATTTTTAGCATGAATCCAATACCTCTCTTAGCGAGAGGTAAAACACGAACTGAATCCATGTAAACACTATAAGTTCCACTGTTGAGAGAGACGGAAAAAATAATGAAATTTCTTTTAGTGTATATCCACGTCTTAATCTTATTAAAGTCATACATAATTTGTCTCTGGATGTTAAATTATTAAATTTAGTTTTCTTTGGCGTTTTTTACCTCTCGCTAAGAGAGGTATTGGATTCATGCTAAAAATCGCATATCCAGATTTTATTGAATAAGCACGTTTTAAGGTCCCTACAATCCGATTTTAACATTTTTACGATGATGTCTGTGTGTGTGTGTGTGTGTGTGTGTGTGTGTGTGGATGTGTGTGTGTGGGATGTTGGAAGGACGGTTACTCAAAAACTATAAGACTTAAAATTTGTTTAACAACGTATTTCCCAATCGGACATTCATGGGAAGATCTGAAAAGGTTTTGGTAACAATTGGACAACCGGAAGTAGAAGATTCTTGAAAAAAAATCTTCTAAATATTATTTTTTGAAAATTTTTCTTGGTAATATTAAAGAAAAATAAATTCTCTTTCTGATACATTTAAATATTTTTATACATATTTTATAGATTTAGAGATAAAAGGAATATAATATATAAAATAATGTTGTAATTAATTTTACAACCGAAAGGATGCCATGAAAAATAGTTGCAAATTTAAATTATTTGTAACTGACAGATAAATGTCAGTGTCAGAAATAATGAGTAATGAAAGAAAAATGTACTTGGAGAATCCCTTAGTTCTTGATCTGTGACTATTATGGAGATGACAAGTCTAGGTTGAAGGACTTAAATTTGTTTCAAACATTATGGGACAATGTACACCAGTACTATAGACTAGAGTAACTTTGAATTGCGAAAAAGCTATCAAATTCTTCTCAAGTAAGTTGTAAATATTGACAAAATTACACATCGATATAAGAATAATCGGAGTGCAATCTATCCGTCACTTTATTAAAGGGAATTAAGGTTATTTAGATATAACAAGTATGAAAAAATAAAATGTAAAAGAAGATATATAAGAATAGATGCACAATCCAGATATATACATTTTAGACCGCCCAAAATTAATGTTTTTACTAGAAGAATATAAAGAGAAAGTAAACAAAGTTGTTCGAATTGAAAATTGCTGTTACCAGCCTAATATTTATATATGGTAAACTCTACTTTGTAATTTATTGTAACATAATTTATGGTAAATATCTTTATGTTGAGACATGCTATTATTGAATAATAAAGAAGTTTATACGTCATAGATTTATATGAATATATTATTTGTATTTATAAAAATATTCTTTGCTTTATGCATACAGCCAGGTAAAATATACGGCGAGAGGTTATGTGCTGGCCACATCAGATTTTTTTTTTGAAATATCTGTATTTCAACTTTGGCATAACTGGGATTTAACAAATGATATAGAACATTAAAATGTTCTACTGATAAGCCGGTGAAATATATAAATTTTACAGCATCATTGCTTAATAAATTATAATTTAGTTGCCAATTATTGACAAATTTAGTTTCATTTCTCGATGTCTCTACAGCACCAAATAAATTTCTTACATAATAATTGTTGACTGTTTGGGTACTACTTTCCTTATTAATCTTTATTTCTATTTGTGTGGAGTTGTTCTGCTTATTATCAATTTTTATATGTGTTTTTATTAATATAAACTTGTGTCTCTTTATTAGTAGACAGCTTTATTAAAGTTGCTGTACTTGTTTTTCCAAAATAAATTTGATTATGTTTGTCCACTTTACAAACCTAGGTTTGCGTCATTTTATTGTTATTTTGTACATAATTAAACTTCCTTTTTATCACAGGTTCCTGTAAATACATTACTAATTCATATTCAATTTATATTAATCATATTATTTCAACTTCCGTGTTCAGTCTCAGACATGTTCATGTTTCTTGTCAAACAATGGTTTTTGTGATCACGTGGGACCAAATATGGATCACGTGATAAACGTCAAACTTAGAGCTAAATCTTGCTCACTACATAACTAATTATTAAATACTTTTTTACACACTAGATGGCGACCAAAATATTTGAATTGTATAAGTCCCCATTGGTTTCCATGGCATTCTTTGGACTGCGAAATTTATTACAACAGATTATTTTATGTATTATGTTCTTTTATCTCTATTCAATGAATGATATAATAAAATATTTAAATATATCAGATAGCGAATTTAATTTTCTTTAATATTTGCAAGAACAAAAATTTTCAAAAATATATTTTGAAGATTTCTTTTAAGAATCTGTTACTTCCGGTTTTCCAATTGCTACCAAAACCTTTTCAACTCTTTCCATTAATGTCCGATTGAGAAATACGTAGTTAAACAGATATTAAGTCTTATAGTTTTTGAGTAATCGTCCTTTCAAAATCCACACACACAGCATACCTTAAAACATGCTTATTCATTAAAATTTGTATATGCGATTTTTAACATGAATCCAATACTTCTCTTAGCGAGAGGTAAAAATGTTTTTTACATGCCAACTTAGATTAATATTATTTTAAGTAGTGGACAATTGGTTATTCGCAACATTTATTTAAACCGAGACGTAAAAATATTGAAAAATATTTTAGTCCGTTAAATTTTCTTATTGCCCTTTTTAGATCCAATTGGCACTCTGTTAACCCTGAGGTCACCATCGTCCCCTTGGATCTATCCAGCGCCCAGAAGTGTCCGATATCGTCCAATTTGAGAATCACTGGTCTATTGCCAAAGATTGGCAAACAAATTATAGACTACGTTTTAAGTTCTTGGAAAAATTCTTGGTTTATGCTCGTTGATCTTCAAAATAATGTAAGACCAATGGACAACATTTGTCTGAGAAGCGCCAACGTCGTTAATCAAAATAATAAAATCGATGTTGGTCTTACGGATTGAAACGTGTAAATAATTTGTTAATAAAGAGGGTAATCTATGCATCTTGTAACTTTTAGCAGTGACAATAACTCTTGAGATTGGTTGAGTGATTCCTCAGCTGCAGTGTTTTGAAATGTTAAGTCGAAAATAAACTACAACACTATTTACCACGGGAAACAAAAACATCGTTAGTTATATTTGCGGGGTTTGGCAGTGGTCTGCGAGGCGACGATGATTTATACGCATTTTTGATATATCATTACAAGCATCTAGATGCATTGCCAGCCTTCACGGTTCACGCTCGTGGTTTCAGGAAATTTTATTTTTTTCATTCGTTTTAAATCCAACCTAATATTTTTCTTGGCGATGCTATCAGAGGAGTATAAATTTTGTCAAGCAATCCAAGGTTATTTTCATAGGTTTTAATTTTTAATGAATTTCCGTACGCACTTTGAAAAGTCGGAAAATTCCGTAACACCACAACATTACGATTTATATAATACAGATATCCAAGAAAGCGTGCTTAGGTTTTCAGTGGGCTGTGTTCGTTTAATTTTTACCTCTCGCAAAGAGATATATTGGATTCATGCTAAAAATCGCATATCCAGATTTTAATGAATAAGCACGTTTTAACATCCTTACAATCCGATTTCTCAAAAACTATAATACTTAATATCTGTTTATCTACGTATTTCTCAATCGGACAGAAGAGCTGAAAAGGTTTTGGTAAGAATTGGATAACTGGAAGCATAATTTTTCATTCTTTTCGTGAAAACATTTCTCAAATTTGGTATTTAAAATTCGTTTATGATTTGGAAATAGCATATTAGATTTTGACTATATATGATAAACTAGAACTGGTACTTAACTTGGCGTTCTTAACAGATTGTCGAGAAAAAAAATCTGTTGTGGCCAGCACAATACCTCTCGCCATTTTATGTAGCATAGGGCGCGAACAGTTATGTGACATACTAATGGATGACAAATAAACATCAGAATATTTTAAAATTTTTAATGAAAAATTATGACATATGACAATTGTGACATCTATGTAAATAGCTACTAGCCGTCATTCTGACACGGATCCTCATATCTGCTTGCCAAGGCCAAAAAAGTCACATGACTGCTCGCGCTCTATAAGTACACACAAATAATTGAAATTGCTTCTCTTCTTTCGTTCTATGAGAAATTTTATCCTACTATTCTAATATGTTCAAAATTCTTCAAATTCATTGACGGTATTAACGGTATTTCTTAAGGATAAAATTAACATCTGTAATTTAAATATATAATTAATTAATAATACAATAATATATATTAAATGTACTCATACCGCCCAGAAAAATCTGACACTGACATTTTGCATTTATTTGTCAATTACAAAAATTTAAATATCGCAACTGTTTTTCGGGCAACGAGCTTTATTACAACAGATTATTCTATATTATTATATACTATATCTCCAAACCTATAGGTACGAGATATAATAAAAAATTTAAATGTGTCAGATTGAGAATTTAATAATCTTTAATATTTGTAGTAACAAATTTTCAAAAAATAATATTTAGAATTTTTTTTTTAGAAACTACCACTTCCGGTTGTCCAATTGTTACCAGAACCTATTCAACTCTTCCCATTACTGTTAGATTGAGGAATCCGTAGTCAAACAGGTCTTTAGTCTTATAGAATTTGAGTGTCTCCAACAACCTCACACACACACACATATCCACACACACACACACACACACACACACACACACACACACAGACATCATTGTAAAAATGTTAAAATCGGATTCTATGGACCTTAAATCGTGCTTATTCAATAAAATCTGGATATGCGATTTTTAGCATGAATCCAATACCTCTCTTAGCGAGAGGTAAAAAAATAAAATATAATCCAAAATTTCGAATTACAGAATTTTTTGTACGATCTTACTCAGATGAAGATACAAGAGTGTATCGAAACGTCGGTTGTATAAGAGAATAAATGCTGCATGAATGAGATTTCAAGTAATTGTTAACATTTAGTCTATACCATAGAGTCTAGAAATTTCCCACAGTTATACATTTGTTCTGTTAAAAGTTACACTCCACTCCACAAGTATATTAACTAAAATGAAATTCATGATTCATGTGGAAAAGAATTTTAGATTAGAGTACTACAGTCATTGGGCAGACCTAGGATATTCGCAGCCCAAAGAAATTAATTATTCATTGTAGACTGTAATTAGGTCTTCCAAAATGTACTGTAAACGAAATCATGCGAAAGAGATTGCAGCTTCATACTAGAAAAACAACTTTGATAATAATTGAAATATTTCTTCTTAAAACTCAAGCATCCATTTTGGAGGGTGGATCATCCATAAAAAGATAATTGGTATATATGATATATTTTAGGTACAATCAAATTTTGATGTAACCAATTTCGATCGAGTTGAGAAACAATTGAAGACGATTCAAAGTGCGGTAAACTTGAGGAAAAAATCTGATGTGGCCAACACAATACCTGTCCGCCATTTAATTTTTATTAATTTAAATACATATACCTATGGGGTCGCATAGCCGCGTGCCTGAATGTCTGGTGGAGAATCTGGGGAACCGGATTCAATTCCTACTATCAAATATTTCAAATTTTAAATGGCACATAACTAACCCCTGTGATGCACTCTCCACGGCGCCAAAAATGAGTACCCGTGAGGTGACGCATGGTAAATGCCCGCACGATACAAATATGTCATCATCATTACCGAAATCTGTGTACAATCTGTGATATTCGCACATCCAGCAATATTTATTTTCTTATTTAAATACATACCAGCATATTTACTAATACCAGAAATTATGTGTGTTAAGTTCCTTTCCATTTAACTATTATTCTATTAAAAATTATTATTAATTTGAAATTATGTATATTAAGTTCCTATCGATGTAACTCTTGTTCTATTTACAATTTTCTTTTGAAACTGTTAATGTTATTAATTTGAAATTATTATTTTTTTGACAGTGACATTTATCTGTCAGTTACATACATTTGAGCTGAACTGTGTAACCAGGGAGTTGTGTTTATAGCATAAGCCCCGAGATTATAGTACTATCTTTATAAATTTATTCATACAATATATAGAAAAAGTATTAATGCAAACCTGTAGAAAAAGGAATAATCTTTAATTTTTATAATAACAAATTGCGAAAAATAACATTTAAAGGTATTTCATGAAAACTATTTTGAGCTTTAAGTAAACTGCCATTTCCGGTTACCCGATTGACACCAAAATCTAATGGCTTCTTTCCATATTAGAATAAAGTAGAAATACAAGATTTCAAAATTTTCTGAACGAAAGTATTTGCGTTAGAGCGTAAAGAGAATCCACACCCACACACATACATACATACATATATACATACACACAGACATCATCGTGAAAATGTTAAAATTGGATTGTAGGGACCTTAAAACGTGGTCATTTACCAAAATCTCGATATGCGATTTTTAGCACGATCCCTATGCCTCCCTTACCAAGGGTAGCGAGAGGTAAAAACGAAAAAAAAGATCAAAAATGTTTCCAAATGAAGTGAAATTTTTAGATGCAACTAATAACAGATCCACCTCTGATCTCCGCGAATGAACAGTAACCACGTTAGTCCGTTGGTGGTAGTGCACATTCCTGGTCGTGAGACTGTGTGCCGATGGTATAGAGTCGCGCTTTGCTCTGCTCGCAATCCGCCGATCCAGCGATCCACGATCCACGATCCCGCTGTTGTGACCGGGTGATTGATGGTTCGTCTTGCCTGTCTGTGTCTGATCTGAGTCTGCACGGCAACGGCAACCCAGACCCTGCAAGGCTGAACAGTGCCTGTGCCGTATCCGAACGGCCAACTTACTCCCACGCGAGACTAAAGATGATAGCGCCAATCAAACAATAAGTGCGAAACGGTCTATATTATTTAAGAAACATATGTACAAGTACGTTAGACAGAAATCACGTGTGTTTGTATGAAAATGAAAGATATTTTGAATGTTGAATGACAGTCTACCAGTGGTAATCAAGTCTTGGACTAAAATATAAGTAGTTCTTCATTATTACTTATTATCCATGCATATTTCCAATTATTTACCACGATAGTTATTGTAAACTTATTTCTATGCATTGAAATAGAGAAATTTATTATTAGCGAACTCCGCTGTTCAGAACGAAATGAGCTTATCATCTACGCAACAGAATATTAAAATATTTACTATTAAGCTAGGTTTCCACCTCTTGACATAAACACTGTTTTTAATCTTTGTCACTGAATTTTTGTTTCTGTCTTTGTCGGAAAATTTTGACCATTCCAGCTCTTAACAAGCATAAAGTCGCTGTGTATGTTTGTTCACATTTAAGCCACAATAAAATGTAATAAAATAGTTCAAAGCATATTATAAATTATATATTCATGAAGTATACTGATAACTACCAAAATAATTAAGTTACAATTTAATAAATTACAGTAAATACAAAATAATATAAAAATTATATTACAAAGTCGAGGTGAACGATTCACTCGACGAACTAAGGTATAATGTTTTATATATAGCACTTATAGTTTTATAATTTATGATATTTCTACTTTTTATATTTAAACCTCTTACTATTTTTGTGATGCACTCTACACGCCAGTAATGAGTGCTTGTGAGGTGCCGTTTGATAAACGCCCGCACAGTACGAATATATCATCATATTATTAACGATATCTGTAAAGCAGATTGACACACCCAGCAATGGGTAATATGCTGTGATGATATATTTATTTACTGTTTTTGTCTTATTTCTTTCTAACCGAACAACAAGGAAAGAATATGTCGAAATGATCGCGCATGTACTTATGCGCAACAACTAAGAATATGTCCAAAGACTAAACAGAAGCTGGAAAAGCTCAGCCGTGTTACCGTATGACTAAATTTTATTCTTATGGAGAAAAACAAAAACTGTGACTATGTTAAGAGGTGGAAACGTAGCTTACTTTAAGTAGTTGGAGTATGAAGTGAAATCCATAAAATCTTAATAATCTTTGGCGTTCAGCTAAATTAAGTATTGATCGATATAAATCCAAAATTTTTGTTAACTTGCCCTGTTTCGATCGGAGTTATTGAACTCCAAATTTGGAAGATTTAACATGGAGAGTATAGGGAAGCTCAAGAAATCAACATAATTGCATCTAGAATCGCGACATAACTAAAAACTAGGTGAATATAAATGAAGGTCTAGGGAAAAAAACTAGTTAAAAAAACATGCATGCCCATCTGGTTTCGAAGGTATAACAAATTTAATTGGAAATTCATCAGATATTTTCATTCTCTGAAATTTTCACGCGCATAGTAGATAAACACTGCTGCCCACGTTTTGAAAAACAACTGATTTCTAATTTTCGGCATTTTTCTATATTTTGTTAATCTCACGATTACAACCATTAGCTGTTGCAATACCTAGCAAAATAAATATAATAAGCAATAGCCATATAACTTAAAATAGGCAGGCAACTTTTGAGTTTGTCTACATTGTTCGGCACGGCATCAATAGATGGCATTGCTCTCATGATCCAACTAGGGTACCTATATACTCAGGGTATGGCCATGACGTGGCTCGCGTTTCGTCCGCCATTTGCGGGCCAATGACAAATGTTTTGTTGTTGCGTAAATTATTATGTAATTTTGTGCCTATTTGTTTTATTTTAATGCAAAACACATTTAAATATACTTCTAATATTTATTTAAAGTGTAAGTAATACTGACATACTGACTACGATGACTGGCAATATTGAAAACAAATAAAAATTACCAATAATAAGCACAAACATTTAAATTTTTAAAAGATAAGTTTAGAATATATACTAATTATGTAAATAATAACTAGTTATTAAATTAGATGTGATAATAACAAACTATATCCTAAGCTCTACATAACCTCTAAATCTATGTCACAATAATAATTGTGTATCTCTTAAATAAATGAATTTTTATTACTTTCATAGATTCATAGTGTGATAATTTAATATTCCTGTTTAATATAATATCACATTTCTTACAAATACATAGGTTAATTAATTATTAGTATGTTTGACATTGGCCCGCCAATGGCGGCAATCTTGCCCCATGGCCATACCCTGTATATAAAGGTACCCTAGATCCAACAGATCCAACTACCTTAACGAAAAACAATTTGTAGAAATACAGAGGACTTTAAATTTAAATGTTTCATAAAAATAATTGTGGAGGGCTTCATTTAAATATTTCAAGTCTATTAAAAAAATATTTATAAAAATATACTAAAAAATACGACCACAACGTAAGAATTTAGAATAATGTTTAATTTTCCAATTATCCCGTATTCATTGAAGTGTGATTTAAATATTGACGTAACAAATAAAGTCATTATTCTCATATTCCGTAGTCAATCGTTTATTTACAGTTTTATAGTCAATAAACCTGTTTAATCATTGGAACAATTTATGCATTCAATTGAACAGTTATTACAAAATATCTAGCTGTACCAGTAGAAAACCAAAGCTATCTTTTAATTCCTGCAATTGGTTCAACGTTAAATTGAACCATACAAGAAAGTTCTCATACTTTTTATGTCCAATAATTAATTATGAAATATCTCTTAATTATGGTAATAAATAATAGTTAAATTGTTAAATGCCAATTTTGAATAAAATAATCAAGAATTTGACTTACTACTTTGAGCATTAGCATTACCGTTTATCTTCTGGTCTGAAAAAAGAAAAAATGTCAGTGAAACGTGAAACTGAATTAATTTTCGATTGACTAAATTAATAAAGACCTTAAAAATAAAAATTGATACATGGTTTTGTAAATAAGTTATCAGTAATTAATGAGAAATTCACTTCCTTGAGGTTTTTCTTACAGTTGCAGCTGTAGGATTAACTCTTATCTAATCTGAAGTGATATGTTTATTTTGTATTTTTATCCTTGATTTTTTTCGAAAATATCACACGATAGTATTAATGAATAATAAAAACAACATTCATTTAAAGTGTTTACCGTATCATTAAATATAAAACAGATATTAATAGAGAATGATTCCAACATGGCAAAAGATATATTTGATAACTATTGTTAAAATTATTATTATTATTATACGAGGTGGCACCCAAAAATAACGAGGATTATTTTCTGACGGATGGTAGAGTTCTAGTTTCGACTTCTCTCGCTAAATATGTTTACTATAGACTACGTTTATCTCGTACTAGTTTACCCACTTAAATGCTAACCCGCTTGAGTTAAGCGGGTTAAACATGCGAGATAAACACGTTAGTTTAGCGCTAAGTGAAGTAACTTAAATAATGGGTTGAGTTAACTAACCTATTTGAAATTTTACGAGATAAACGGTTAAGGCTATGGATTAACCTCAACATTTTTTTAAAAACTTGAAAATAATTATTAAAAATATATATTTCTACACTCAAAACTTCTAAAAACTGTTTATTTCGAGGTTTGCTTCAAGATCGTAAGCGTTTTGTTATTATTATTATAGAAAGTCATCCGCAAAATTTTCTATCTGTCCTTGTTTAACAGCAGTGGATAAACGCTAATTATCCTGTAGTCACTTTAAAACATGCGATATAAACGAAGTGGAGTTAAGAGTTAGTTTTAAGTCAATAGATATTTAAGCGGGTTATGTCACTGCGAGATAAACGTAGTCATTGACAGTCTTTTGTTTGGATCTGCTGCCATAGCGTCATCCTTGGAGGACCAACTGAGCGGTCAGTGTGATTTGTATCATAAGCGCTGTTTGAATGGTTCTGCGATTTTGAAATGGCGGACATAAAATAGCAACGTGTTAACATCAAATTCTGTTTTTCCATTTAGGGATTTCAGCAACAATGCTTGGAAGAGCTTACAAAAATCCGGATCAATTTTCAACTGTTCTTTCAATGGACGCTTACACAATTGCATGCAAGGGTTGCCATGGTTACGATATTACAAACAAAGAACTGTCATCAGCCATTCATAGTACAAATGTAATGTAAACATAAACGTCAAACGTCATTGATAATTATTATAGTTTTATAGGGCTTAAGCATCGTTATGACATAACGAATCGTTAAAACGTTATATCGTTAAAATAATAACCAAAATCGTTTAATAGGCTTATTCTGTAAACGTTCGTTTTGACATTATGCATTGTTATATCGTTATTATAACGATAATCGTTAAAGTGGTATTTTGTAAACAATAATTTAATTCTACTTAACGAAAAAGGATAACGATATCGTTATTTTGTAACGACGGCAAAATTCATTTATAAACGTTTTGTTAATAAGTCAATATTTTTATTCATGTCAAAATAAAATTGCAATTATGTTGAATAGTGATTTCAAAAACCCGTCATATTATAGTTTTTGCAAGGTAATATTAAAATAATTTAATAAGTTTTTATTCCTAGCGCCTAGTGCAAGCTTCCCAATTTGTCTACAGATGGTAGTAGTAGCTCCAAGCCCACAACAAGAAGAAGAAAGAGTCTGACAGCTGACAGGTTGACAAAAGACTCCCACCAAAACTGATCTAACCTAGAATTTTTTGAGTGATATAAATTATTATAGATATTTCATTTAAAATTATAATTTGATTTACGAAATAAAGTTCTTCACTTGATCCCAAAGTTATTATTTTTACCTCTCGCTAAGAGAGGTAATGGATTCATGCTAAAAATCGCATATCCAGATTTTAACTGAATAAGCACGTTTTAAGGTCCATACAATCCGATTTTAACATTTTTACGATGATGTCTGTGTGTGTGTGTGGATGTGTGTGTGTGTGTGTATGTGTGTGTGTGTGTGGGATGTTGGAAGGACGGTTACTCAAAAACTATAAGACTTTAAATTTGTTTAACTACGTATTTCCCAATCGGACATTCATGGGAAGATCTGAAAAGGTTTTGGTAACAATTGGACAACCGGAAGTAGAAGATTCTTGAAAAAAAATCTTCTAAATAATATTTTTTGAAATTTTTTCTTGGTAATATTAAAGAAAATTAAATTCTCTATCTGATACATTTAAATATTTTATTATATATTCTATAGATTTAGAGATAAAAGAAATATAATATGTAAAATAATCTGTTATAATAAATTTTACAGCCGAAAGAATGGCCATGGAAAATAGTTGAAAATTTAAATTGTTTGTAACTGACAGATAAATGTCAGTGTCAGAAATCCGGAGACATTACTGAAGACTTTTTCTGGGAAGTACATACATTATATTATTTCTTAAAGTATTAATAGCTAAATATTAAATATTACAGTTACATTACATATATCCTTCAAAAATACTGTCAATCCTGACAATGAATTGGAAACATTTCGAAAAATTAGAAGAGGACAAAATTTCTTCATAAAATGAATTTAAAATTAAACAATCTAAATATACGGAATAGATATATGCGTAAGTAGAATTTTTGGTGTAGAGTGTAGGTATACAAGAAATGTTAAATACAATAGAGCGCGAGCAGTCATGTGATTTTGTTGGCCTTGTCAAGCAGATATGGGGGCCCATGTCAGAATGATAGCTAGTAATTATGTATATAGATGTCAAATATGATATTTTCTCAATCTAAATTTAGTGATTTTCCAATTCCATGTGAAGCAGAATTAAATGTTAAATATCTAAGGCATACGACAAGTAAATTTTAAACTCCTGGTGATAAATTAACTACGTAAATTTAGACAATCTTGAAATTTTTAATGCAAAATTCTGACATTTGACATCTATGTACATAATTACTAATTATCATTCTGAAACGGGCCCACACATCTGCTTGTCAAGGCCAAAAATGTAACATTACTGTTCGCGCACTATACTTATGTAACCAAAAAAAGGAAGTGGCGAGAGGTATTGTGCTGGTCACAACAGATTTTTTAAAATGTGATACAGAATACGGATACGAAAATAACGATTATCGTTAAGTAGATGATAACGATTCGTTAAGCGAATGATTTACAGAATAGGCCTATAAGTCTGTTATTGTTTTAATTTGAAATATGAGATGTGTATATAGATTATGCACAAAACGAATCAAAATTAAGAATTAGGTTATAACATTGAACGACAGAGACAAACAGAATATCAGGACTTTGACGTAAGAAAAAGAGGGGGGAAGGGGGTTTGTTTGGATCAAGATCTTCTATCTCTCTCTCTTGCGTGTGACGTCAATTCTATGTCTATTACTAGTACACACTGAAATGGTTGACACATGGAACGAATTTTGCTGCGCCATGTTTTATCTTCAAATTTTTAGGCATAATTGATATTACAGTGAATTGCTCCAAATCATCGTTTGTTGTACAATGATCAAATATGTTCGCAACATAGTTTTTCAGTGTTTTCAAACGTTCTGGAAATCGACGGACATCTCAGTTGAAGGTCATTTTCACTTTTAAAAAGAGAAACCCACTCGTAAAGCCTCGCTTGGCTTAAGGCTTCTTTCCCGTAAGCTCTTCGAAACATTGCGACAGTTTCCACTCTTGATTTCCTCGACAGGGAACAAAACTTTAATGTCTGCTATTACAAAATCGCCAAAAAAGTCAGCAGCGCTTACGAAAAAATCATACTGGTCGCTCAAATGTTTCCCCAAGGATAACGCTTGGGCAACAGATTCAAAAGGGTGTCCTACCACCCGCCAGAAAATAATTCTCATTATTTTGCGGTACCCTCTTGTACTTCATCATAAAATTCTACCATAACCTATCCTAACATAACCAAATTCATTAGCAACATTACCATCAACAGCTGTTGCTGTTGATGATCCACATATGTTTCTAACCCTTACCCTATTATTACCACCCCCCTAAAAAATCTAAACTATCCTGCATCGATCGCTGCATTTTGCAATGCCATACACATACAACCCTTGCATTGTCTGATCTAGAAGGCGTTGCGGTTCGCTGCTTACAAACCAATACGATCAATTTTTATTACCGCTGTTATTGTTAGTTGATTTTTGCAAATGTTTTGTAGTTCTGATAGTCTGATTGTACAAACCACGTGTAGATGTAGATGTGAAATGGTTTAGAATGGGATAATAGAAATGAAAATGTCGAAGTTGATTTATTTGCAAGCTATAAATTGTGTGTGACTGATTTTCAATATAATATTTAAATTGTTATGGTTTTAATGGTTGTTATATTGAAAGGAATAATTTCAATGAAAAACTAATGACTTAATATTTGCTGTTTATAAGCGTATTACTTATACTTTCATCCTAAAATCCAGTATGGGCAATTAAATCGTCAGAACAGTTTTTACCTTCCTTTTTTGGTAAGGAAGGTATTGTCTTTGGTCAAAAAATTCGATGATGAATTTTCAAACAATGAGCACGTTTTTAGATCTCTAGAACATGATTTTACTATTTTTACGATGATGTCTGTATGTATGTGTGTACGCATGTGTGTGTACAGTAAAATTTTTGAAAGATGACCGATCAAGGTTATCTACGAATTGTATGAATTCAGATTTTTGCTCCGCCCATTCTGACAAATTCAGTAGTGTCGTTTGCTTAGTTTTTATGAGGATACGTAAGATACTACTGTTATTTTATTATTATAAAAATATATATTACAGTAAAAGCACTCAAAATTCAAAAATAAGTCACCTGGTAAGTCTATAAGCAAATGTAAAACCAAATATGTTAAAAACACAATGTCAGTGTCAGTGACTCTAACAGAAAATAACGTTATTCGTACGGCTATGCATGAAGGTAATGTATCTGAATTAATAAATAAACTTACGTTACAGCGAAAGTATTATCAACAACGAGCATCGTTTTAAAGTGGAATGTCCTAACTTAGTCGAAACAATAGGAATTTTTGAAAGACAAGCGTGTTATATCCATCCTTATCGCACACTCTTATAGACTTTGCAAAAGAAAGAGATAAATGTATGCCTATTTGTTAATTGGTTCGTGATACATATGACCTTGATCGGACATCTTTCAAAAATTTTACTGTACCTGACCATAGTTTCGGATCACAAAATTCCAATATCGTAATTCAAAAAATTATAATTTCTTCGTATTCCTTGAGTTCACAGGCAAACGAAGAAGAGATTAGATTTTGGTTATAATTGGTCAACCCGATGAAGTAGCCTCATTTGCAACTTTTAACAGTTTTTCTTGAAAAAAAGTTAAATATCATTTTTTGACATTTTATGTTATTATAAATATTCTTTACGATTTGATTTCATTTTATACTTCATATTCAATAAATATAGAGTTAAAAAATCTGATGTGGACACCACACGACTTCCTTGTACGATTATTAAACTATACATATTTTTTTAATAATATGTCATGAGTGATGTGGACACCACACGACTTCTTTGTGCGCCTATTAACCTATACATATTTTTTTAATAATTAAATTACAAAATATTGACAGGCTTAAGCCAAGCCCGAGAAATATTTTGATATAGAACAAAAAATAATTCATTTACTACTATCATTCTTCAATTAACATTAATCTAACCCGGTTCTTTTTAAAGAGAATTTTGATTACAACAAAGAAGTATTTGATCACAACAATGAATATGACTAATTTCACAATAAAAATATAATATTTGTTATTGTACGAATCATAAAATTGCACGTATTTAATGTACCACTTCCGGTTAGCCTATTTTAACCAAAATCTATTATGTTATTTCGATTGACATAAAAGTCTTGTATACCAAATTTGAAAAGTTTTGGATTATATTTTAAAACAGTTTTTCATTAAAATCTATTATAGGCTTCATGTAAAGTGCCACTTCTGGAAATTGTGTAATAACCAGAAAGGGAGGTGCACAACTAGATTTTATAGGAGTCCTAAATACAAAATTTCAACTTTCTACGGCTTACCGTTTTTGAGTTATGCGAGATACGTACGTACGTACAGACGTCACGACGAAATTAGTCAAAATGGATTCAGGGATGATCAAAATGGATATTTCCGCTGAAATCTGAAAACCGAAATTTTTCGCGATCACAATACTTCCTTTACTTACGTACAAGGAAGTAAAAAAGTAAAAAAATCTGATGTAGCCAGCACAATACCTCCCTGGCTACTCGGCTACTGCATTAAGTTCCTTTACATGATATAGTAATATAACTATTGTAATTTTGTATTATCCTTATTTTCTTCTCTAAATAATAATTTTATTTTATGATAGTGACCTTAATTTTTTTCAATTACAAACCTATGAAAATTAATTTATTAATTAGATATTTTATAAATTCATATTTTCTTTCTAAAATAATGCCATTATAAATTTGAGATCTGAATTGTGTCACCAAGGAGATATGTTTATCTTTAAAGCATAGACTTCGGGATTTATAAAATAAATTATTTTATAAATTTATTCATAAAATATATAGAAAAAGTATTAATGCGTATCTATAGAAAATTTGATAACCTTTAATATTTATAATAACTCAAATCGCGAAAAAAATGTAATTTAAATGAATTTTTCGAAGAAAAATTGTTTTGAACTTCAAGTAAAGTGATATTTCCGGTTATCTGATTTACACCAAAATCTAATGTCTTCTTGCCATAATAGGTAGAGTAAGAATTTTCAGAATGATACCTAGTATTTTGAGTTAGAGCGTAAAGAGGATCCACACACACAGACACACACACACACACACACACACACACACACACTCACAGACATCATCGTGAAAATGTTAAAATCTGATTCTAGGGATCTCAATATACCTCCCTTTACAAGGGTAGCGGGAGGTAGAAATTAAATTTCATAAATCAGCTAGCTATGCTATAACTATAGAAACAACTACTATATTCAGATTTTAAATAATTCCTATTGACAAATGTTAGTGTCAAGTGCAATTTGTGTTTTACTGGAAATATAATTATATAAAAGAATAGTGTCCTTTAAAAAATGCATTTTAAAGCTGAACCCGGGCCCTATTCTAAAGTCCGTCTGAATCTTTTGCAAGAAACTTTCTGTGAGAATTTATACAAAATATATAGAACTGGCGCAAGGTAATGTGTTGGCCACATTAGATTTTTTAAACTAACTGACTCACAAGTTGAAGAAAAATAAAAGGTAGTATTCTAGTTAATATCAGTTATGTTGTAGCGTTGCCCCTTGTCTTGTTTTATAGAAAATCCATTTGCATTGGAATAACAGGGCCATCACGCGTGTAATGTGTAATGTGTCACCTCTACGACGCGCCGCTAATGATATTATAATAGATGGTTGCGCTTGCTTGCTGCATGTGCATGTGTCTACTGACCAGTGGAGTTGAGTGGAAGTGGACGAGTCCGCTGGACTTACGGGACTTTAGAGAACATGACAAGCCCATGAGGTATTAAATAGGATAGCACAGCATGATGGAAATTTTACTTATAGGTACGAGTACAAGGTGGAACAAATTCGAGTTCCTTCGTCTTTTGTTTTTCAGCTACAGGCTAAAACTTGATTTTCGATTAATTTGAAAATACCTCGCATCTCGCTTATTAGATGTAAATAATTTTTATATGGTTTTTTACGTAGAATATCGTGGAATAGATTCCATTTTTTCATAACTTAATAAACTTAAACTCGAGATATTACACAAACATAATATTTTTTAAATGGGAACATATGTTGAAAATAATGTCACCTTTTTTTATAAGCTTTTTAATGATTTGTAACAAATCTACAATCTTTTGTTTCAAACATGAATAAAAAATTAATTATTAATTTACTGGGGTAAAAAAATGGAAACTGAATAAATAAATAAATATATCATCACGGCATATTACCCGCATAGCTGGGTGTGCCAATCTGCTTTATACACAGATATCGATAAGGCGTCACCTCACAGGCACTCAATGCTGGCGTAAAGAGTGCACCACAGGTTAGTGTCACTAAAATTCGAAGTAAATTTTGGCGTCGGTTGGGATTAAACCCCGGGTCCCCAGGTTCGCGACCAATTGGCCACGAAATCTCATTAAAAACTATTACGAAACAAATGAAAAAACCAATTACAGATAATCAATTGTTTATTTGTAATGTTATTTTCTTTATTTATACTCATTTTTCTAATCTATATACTTCAGAAAATATATTAACCCACATTTTTTGAATAATAACGCCGATATCAAGTAAATTAACTAATTCGAAAATAATTGACTAGAAATAATTTTGAGAACTTAATTAATGAACATAGAATCAAAATAAACAAATGGTGATTTAAATTGATTTTTTTCGTTTATTTCTTTAAATTTCAATTTTATCACTCCAATAAATTAATAATTCATTTTTTATTCATGTTTGAAACAAAAGATTCTAGACTTGTTATATATTGTTGAAAAGCTTATAAAGTAAAGAAAAAGATGAGACTATTTACAATGTTCCAATTAAAAAAAATGTTTGTGTTATATAATAAATAAATATATCATCACGGCATATTACCCATTTCTGGGTGTACCACTCTGCTTTGTCCACAGACACGGATCTGTAATGATGAAATATTTGTACTGTGCGGGCGCTTACCAGACATCACCTCACGGATACTTACTGCTGGCATGGAGAGTGCACCACAGGGGTTTTTAGTGCCATTAAAATTCGACGTGGTTTTTGGCGTCGGTCGGGATCGAACCCGGGTCCCCCGCTTCGCATACAGACACTCAGGCATATTAATTTTTGAAAATTACACCACGATATTCTACATAAAAAACCTTATATAAATTATCAACAATTTTGTTTTGTTTATCTCGTATAATAAGCGAGATATGAGCTATTTTAAATTAAGCGAAAAGCAAGTTTTTGGTCTGTAGCTCAAAAACAAAAGACGATCGAAAATTCCTATGGTGCCTATTAAAATTGTCTTAAAAAGTTGGTCTATAAATACCTACAATTATTTCGTATCTTATATGTAAACAAAATGCAAAACTTTATATATTTTTATATAAAATTACAGTTACAACTTTTGCTCTTCGCTATTTTGTATAATATTAGGCCTACCCACGTGGATAAAGAGTAAATTACCACCACCTACTAGATTCCCAAGGCGACAAAAATACTCGTAATCTGCGTGTAAGTAAGCAGAACCGCTCCCCTCAATTTTACATTCCCTACGGTGTAATCATCCTCAATACAGACGAGACGGATGAATTTTTAATGAAAGAATACGTGCTTATTTCACAGATCCTCAATCGATATATTGATATGTAGATAGTGAAGTAGAAGTGTAAGAGTGACAGTTTTTGATTAACGTGAAAATAAATGCTATTAATGTGGTTATAATGTTATACAAATATTATCGTGATATCATCAACACGCCTTCAATCCTAATTTTGGTTGTAGTTACTCATGTAATAGATCTTAATTTGATATACAAATACTGTGTTAGTTTAGATTCTAAGGGCCGGTTGTTCCATCTATAGTTAAACATTCGGTTGCAATTTATTCTATTGATAACTTCAGTTTGCGTTGTTCCACTTATGGTTAAAAGTTACTAGTAAGATAAATTTTCGTTAACGGCAAGATACCTAACAGTCAGTCAAACTAAAGAATATCGTACCGTAATGGTATGGAACGTTTTTGTTGTTTTGATGATATAAGCTGTTTGTTAATATTAATAATTATTATAATAAATCAGTACAACAGAGATTTTGGAAAACAGTATACAGTACGAGAAAGAAGTAATAATTTTGAAAAATGGGGTGATTCAGAATTTTTTGGTGTTTCGTATATCAAAGAATACAGTTCTTTATTTGTTATATAAAATTGAAGACCAAATATTGTTCTTATCTATTAGGTAAGTTTAAAGAAAGCATAATTTGAGAAATAAACACTTATTTATCTACATTTGTTTTTCTGAATCACGAATCACGCTGTATCTTCGATATGCCAGTTGTTGACAGCTTTACGATTTTATGCAATAGGGTGTATATCATGAATACTGCCCACAACTAAAACTAAAATAATTTCTAATTGATTCCAGATGATGTCTTTTTTCTTTACAAGAGACGAAATCTGTCTTTCTGGACTCAATTATATTTTAATATTTGTCAACCAATTTAATTAGTAGCAAAATAAGCTGCTCTTTCTCTTTATCTACAATTTTCACCTCTAATTTTTGCAAGTCGTATTTATCATTTTTTCTAAACGTTTAAACTATGATTTAAACTACAACTGCACCAAAACACAGACAAGCAAAAAAGTAACCAAATTTATATTAAAACTGTTACAGCCAAATTGCCAACTTTTCAAAAATAACTATACCTTAACACAATTTTAATCTTTCTGATAACAATCTGCCAGTTAGTTATTCGGTTCGGAGAATAAAACATCATGGAGCAACCCAAAAATCTTATTCTCTAGTTAAGACGATAGAATAAATTTATCTATTAGATAGGTAGTAAACTGCTACTTTATCTGAACTTGGAACAACCGGGCCTAAATGTTCAATATAATCATCAGTTATATAATTTTATATTTTCTGTTTTATTTTTTATTATGTTTTACTCTAACAACAAAAGATTGAAAGTTTTAATTCAATATTGAAACCAATGTAAAAGTTATATTTGATTTAAACTTTTTAACCTTTCAAAATCTATTACTGTTTATATTTTCACATTTTTCATATTTAATACGGACATTTGTCAATGTTATAGTACTTTTTCAAACATGGCTTCTTTCCTAAAAACGATCTTCCTTTCCTATCTGTAAAATAGTTATTTATGTATCAAGGCACTGAAGTTCTATTTTTTTATCACGAATGTGAGGAAAATGAACTATGTGAGTAATAAAAAGGAACTTCAGTGCCGAGGTGCATATTAAATTTTGTTTGAAATCGAGAAATTCTGAAAATAAAAGACATAATTATTTTTATATACATAACTGTCAGTCTGACATTCAATGTTGTTAATCTCAGACATTGAAGTTGTCATAAAAAATACTCAAAATTATATGTTTTTCGCAAACTTGTTCATCGGAAGTATGTAGTGCGTTATTTTTGCACATATTTTTTGTCCTTTTACGTACAAATTTACTATTGTATGTCGTACACTTGTCCAAATTATCTTACATCTATAATAATTATCATAAGGTTGGCAACACTATTTCTATGAGATCGTCGTATAATGGATTACTTTAGTGCCGATTTCTGAACTTTTAATGACGATTTTTGTGCACTTTAGAGACGATTTTTGTTTTATCGATATGATCTTATTGAATATTAAAGTTTACATGTTCGAATTAATTATGAAAAAAAAAAATGTTTTTCTAGTGAGCCCACGGCTAATAGCAATGGTATGGCCAAGTAGCTTGATTTGAAATTAAAAAAAATTGGTTTGGCTTGAAAATTCAACCTTTTCAAATATTCAAGTTTGGCTTGATTTGAGCTTGATGAATCTAAAGTTTGGCTGGACAAATATTGTTTCAAACCAAACTACTTGATTCTCCATAGCTTGATTTATTTTGAAGCTTTTTAAACTGTTACGCTTGGCAACTTGGGCTTTGTCGAAAAAAAAATCAGGCTTAGCAAGACTTTTCAAGCCAAACCAAGCCCGTTAATGTTTAATGTGGATAGCCAAAAATATTATCTTTAAATGTAGTTCTTTTCAAATATATAACAAAATAAAATAGGTATACAAAAGATGTCCGATCAAGGTCATCTACGAAGTGTATGAATTAAAATTTTAGCCCTGTCCATTCTGCTAAATTCAGTAGTGTCGTTTATTTAATTTTTATGAGGGTACATAAGATACTATTGTTATTTTATTATTATAAAAATATATGTTACAGTAAAAGCATTCAAAAGTCAAGTCAACTGGTAAATTTATTAGAAAATGTAAAACTAAATAATGTGAAAATAAGATACTGACAGAAAATAACGTTATTCATACGGCAATGAATCAATGTAATAAATAAAGTTCCATTACAGCGAAAGTATTATCAACAACGAGCATCGTTTTAAAATGGAATGTCCTAACTTAGTCGAAACAATATGATTTTTTGAAAGACAAGCGTGTTATATCCATCCTTATCGCACACCGCACACGCTTGTAGTCTTTGCAAATGCCAATTTGATAATTCGTTCATGATACAGATGATTTTGATCGGACATGTTTAAAAAAAATACTGTATCTACTTTGTAAACGCTATTTGTATTTGATACTTTTAAGAACTATATCCCCCATAAAGCAATTCCCATAATCTGTTCCTTCCTGTGCTATTCTACGACCCTTCTGCTTCTACTACCTATATTCGTATGTAATTCGTGGTAGTGTAGAATCAACAAGCAGACTGATCGTGGTGGCTGAGCGCGACTCGGCTGCGACTGCGGCAGCGGCGCACTCCAACAGGTGTATATATCTCGTGAATGGCCTGAACCGCCTGAACTGTCTCCGGACCCAAGCCCACACCAATAAATAACCTCAACTTACTCCTACAATATGTACCAGTTATATATGATACTTACGTACAGACACGGGACACAGATTTCACTAGAGAAAAAATATTGGGAATGTCTTTACTCAGGTGGAAGAATCTACTAAGGCGCAGTGTCCTTTGCTGTTTTCTTTTCTCCGTGTATTCATACCGACTTTTTAGATTTGCGGATATATTTTTTAAAATGCAACCTTTTTTGAGATTTTTACTATTTCATGAAATATGATGAAATTTTGCGCCCCTCAAATTTTGGCGCCCAAAGCCTCTGATTGCGCATATAGCTTTCGTTGGAAGACGAAAATATATTTTCTTTTGTATTAAATTTATGATTACAATTTGTGCAAAATGGAAATATTGCATTCTTTACAATCCTTCAATATAGTCCCCCTGGTTCCCAATGACCGAATCCCAACGTCTGGGAAGCTTTACTACTCCATCCAAGACATCATCTCTGTTCATCTGTCGAATGACTTGGGTAACGACAGCATGAAGCTCTTCCAGAGACGGAAAACGATGTCCACGCATACGCTGTTTCAACTTTGGGAATAGGTCGAAGTCTGGTGGCCCATATCCGGACTGTAGGAAGCATGAGGTAACACTTCCCAACCGTATTGACGCAGTTTTTCGGTTACGACATTCCCGATGTGGGGACAAGCATTGTCATGAAGAATGAGTGGCCTAGCCTCGAGCAACTGAGGTCGGGTTTTATGCAATTTTCTGCGCTGTTTTTACATGAAGGTCGGATAATAAACTGCTGTGACACGTTCCACATGGAACTCTGTCATGATAATTCCTTTGTAATCATAAACAAAGACTTTGATTGAGCTCTCCGAAATTCTTTTGGCCATGGGGAATTTGAAGCTCTCCACTCGTTGGACTGTGATTTCAATTCCGGCTCAAAATCTCTAACTCTCGTTTCATCAATAGCGACTATTCGATACAAGAATGTTTGACCTTCAACATCGAATCTTTGTTTCAGTAAGGTTGCAATGTCCACGCATCAACAGTCACAATACCCAAAACACGTGCCGGCTCCATTTCTAGCGGAAGTTTATGAAAAACAGATTACGCTATAGTTGAAAACAAAACACACGTTTCTTCTCCAAGCGTTCTACTACAACTGATATAAATGTCATTGTTGCTGCATCATCCAATTCCAATTATTTATGAAATGACCCTCGTATTAAACAAATTACTAATATAGTAAGTAGCTATTTAATATTTTTCAAAAAAATAATGTATACGTAGGTTACATTTCGAGTATTTATCATGAAATAATCTGGTAATGAGATAACTACGAGAATACCACACCCGATAATTTATTTAGAAAATTGTATCAATTTCCTATTTATTTTTGCAAATAAATCCTTTCTTAGAAGATAATTGCCTGTGTCTGGATTCCGGCTTTTCTAAATTGTTAACTGAATCAATTAATAATTTTGTTACATTTTAATTCATGCTTTCATTGCATTTTTTTCTCAACACTATCCTTTATCTCAGGCACTCAGGCTTCAGTAATTCGTTGTATACGGAAAGTGATTAACATACTTAACTATTATGTTCACAGAAATACATAAAATATCTTAAAGCTATTGAAGAAATCACAATTTTAAAAAAAGAGTAGGTTTACAATACCGTGTAGTACAGATATCTCAAACATTTGACTGTATCGCGTAAACGACAAAATTAAAGAACCTGATTTTTGTAACGTGCGTTGTACATTTCGTTCAAAAATATTAGATCGTTAACGATTTCGTTCATCAACGAAAACTCAGAGAATAAGTACATTATTCCATTTTTACTTCCTTGTAAAGGAAGTATTATAATCGCGAAAAATTTCGGTTTCCAGATTTCAGCGGAAATATCCATTTTGATCATCCCTGGATCCATTTTGACTAATTTCGTCGTGACGTCTGTACGTACGTACGTATCTCGCGTAACTCAAAAACGGTATGCCGTAGAAAGTTGAAATTTTGTATTTAGGACTCCTATAACATCTAGTTGTGCACCTCCCTTTCTGGTTATTACACAATTTCCAGAAGTGGCACTTTACATGAAGCCTATAATAGATTTTAATGAAAAACTGTTTTAAAATATAATCCAAAATTTTTCAAATTTGGTATACAAGACTTTTATGTCAATCGAAATAACATAATAGACTTTGGTTAAAATAGGCTAACCGGAAGTGGTACATTACTTGAAGTTGTTAACAGTTTTTCTTGAATAAAATGCATTTTATTTTGATTTTAGAAATAAATGCTTCAAATAAAAGTTTTAGAGAATTAATTTCTGCGTCTAGCACATCAAGTATTATTAAATTAGCCCTTTGTATAAGCGAGATATGTAAATTTAAAAATTATATACTTTTTTATTTTTGTAATAAAGCTTGCTATGGATTAGGACAAAAACATAAAAAAAAATGTTCATGTCAAATCACGTTAAATACTTGAAATTTTATGATTCGTACAATAACAAATATTATATTTTTATTGTGAAATTAGTCATATTCATTGTTGTAATCAAATATTTCTTTGTTGTAATCAAAAATCTCTTTAAAAATAACCGGGTTAGATTATGGTCGCTATATATCTTACTGTTTTGAAGGAAGTCGTGTGGTGTCCACATCAGATTTTTTTGAATATGAGATAACCAGCTTCCTTACTTTTATATATTTCTGTAACTTAATTTACTCCAGGATCATGTTTAAAGATTAGAAAATTATTTACTGGATGTTAAGAAATAGAAAAATAAATATTGATAAGGAATTAAATAATAATTAGACATTTTTATAGGACGTTTTTGTAAAAACTTTCAACTTGTGCCTAAGATACTTTTTGCGAAAAATAGTTTTACCAAACTGTTTGGCATCCTTCAAAGTGCATATTGCTGTAAGTAACTCATATTTCCAATATTTGGAGTATGGTTGTTTTTGCCAAAATCTAAATACCTAACAGGAGTACAGAAATTCCGCCATTAATTGGGCAGTAAGATCTTGTGATATGACTCCATGCGACTTATTTTTGTAAAGTTTTCTGAAATCAAAGATCTATGCCAACAACCCGCAAATAATTTCCGATCTCAAGATCAAAATGTGTGTTATTAGTGAAATTAGGCTATATTTGTGCCAAAAAGGCACTGTAAAATTCATCAAAGGGGTTAGATTACACAAATGAAGTCGTGGAAAGTCATTGAAAATCACATCAATTAAACAAAAGAATATTTTTATTCTTTAAAAATTAAATACAGAGCTCTGATTGAGACACCCTGTAGTACCAATGCTTGATTAATAAAAATCAAAGCGAAACAAATGAATGACAAATTTATATTTGTTTTCGATTATAATCTCGTGTTCATGATCACCTTTATTAATGTCTGTATCAATCAACTCAGCTAAAATTGCTGAATAATGCTGAACACGCTAGTAATATCCCCGACCCGCATAACTATAGGCGTTTTTTAACTCTTATTTTAGATTGTTATTGTTTACCCAGACAAAAAAAAAACAACTAATATTTTTTTGTACTTCAGAATGTATCAAAATCCTTTAGCTTCTTGTACTCGTAATGAAACATCTCAAAATCTTAATTTGCTATTTTTGCAATTCATTTTCTTACATTCCACGTAAGAAAATAACATTGGTTTAGATAGGGATATAAATTTTGATTGGTCAAAATTCAAACCTAGTTCTCAAAAACGAAAAAAATATCACCTGTCAGTTGTCACTTGTCAAATAAATTCTGCAGAATTAAGTGATATTTAACCATGTTTTGTTTTTAATATTCAGGCCGATAATAGTACATTAAGATGCAAGTTTCATAAGACATGATTTTAGCGCACGCGTCTTTGTTAGAAACGAGCGGCTTGCCGCGAGTTTTCTAACGGGACAAATGCGCTGGAATGTCTCATGAAACGTGTATTTTATACTATTTTTTCTATTTTGGTCCTTTTGTCAAAAAAATATTTACAAATATACGTGATTTCATTTTTAGGAATATTTTAATTTTTATTTGATTGTTGGTAACAGTAACAGTGATTGATATTCGTAACTATGACGTTTCATTGTTATTGTTTACAATTTAAAGTAAATTGTGAAAGTCGTGTTTGTGAATTGTGAATTGTTTAAATTATATTAAACAAAACTATATATGTACTCTTCTATATTATTAAATAAGCAACCATACTTACCACGAAACTGATTATAACAATTAAAAACTTATTTGCATCCGAAGTTCCTACTGTCATCTGCGAAAAGGTTATGTTTACAGGATAGTATAAACCATTCCTATTTAAAATACAATATTAATATATTTAATATATAACAAAATAATTATTAATATATTTACTTATATGTATTATTACTTCATTTCAATAGTGGGGTCTTTTAGGATAGAAATAATATTTACTTTCAAATGACAAATGTCTAGAAATGTAGGTACTACGTATCAACCTAACAGAAATTAGGTTTGAGTTCTTTTAAGAAGTACTTTATGACATCCAAATGGGTTTCATAAAGTACATATTAAAGAACCAAAATAGAAAAAAGTATTTATTATTGACAAAGTTTGGTTTCACGAATTTAAATTATTTATTTAATGCATTTAAAAACGATCGGCTCTCAAGCATCATCTACTATTTTCTTACGTGAAATGAAGTATAACAACTTTATACAAAAAACAAAAGCAGATTGAACTGTCAAATTTTTAACATTTTTGCATGGCACTTCTTGAGTAAACATTTTATTTGATATGGTCGTTCCTCGATATCAACCGATTTACCTATTAACTTGCAAAAAATATGAAAAACTATAAATCCCCCAATGCTTGAAATGTTTTAAAAAAATATTAATTATTTTAAAACTTTGACAATTAAATTTATGAAATACAGTAAATAAATAATTTTGACGTTTTAAACTGTCATAATTAACTCCATAGCAACAACTATAAGTAACTTTTAATTTATCTACCAGTGCATTTTTTTTTAAGTCACTCTCACAGAATTTTAACTCATTTTTCAACAAATAATGCATTTAAAACAACATCAGGCACGAAACACTTTCACCATAGTCTATCAGACAAATTAGCCATTTTTATTATTTTTCACAACACAAATGACAGAAAAAAGATAAATAAATATTTCATCACGGCATATCACCCATTGCTGGGTGTGCCAATCTGCTTTATACACAGATATCGGTAATGATGGAATATTTGTACCGTGCGGGTGCTTACCAGGCGTCACTTCACGGGCACTCATTGCTGGCGTGGAGAGTGTGCGACAGAGGTCAGAAAAAAAAGCTTGTTTATAGTTTATAATTAAACGACTTGGTACTTGACGATAATCATGCATAGCCTACTATTTGATTAGTTTTTTTATTATGCCAAAATTCAATATTATAATGGTTTTTATTATTATTTCGTCAAAATTGAATAAAATATTGTATAAACCACGTGAGTTAAGAATGTTATTCACTTTGGTGTATAAATATCTATTTTCTTTTTTATGCTCCTGTTGGTAATACTTACGAATGACAATTTGATTATATGTTTACGTTGTTTTTTTTTTATTGAAATCGGTGTCTTTGAAAAAAAAGAAGATATACCTAATATTTTCGTGTTAATTTGGATAATTTGAGTACTGAAACCATGCCGAAGGCCTTATGTCGGCGAAATCAGGAATTAGTGGCTAATATGATATCGTATTATGAAATAGAAAAACATAATGGTCCTTTTTTACCGGTACATTTTATAATTTTTTATAGCACATAATCGTTATACATATTATCTACATACGATGCAGTAACAGTGGCCTACCTAGAATTCTGCCAGTCCTATGCGAAATATTTTCTAGGTCCCCCCCCCCAGATTAGCATTGAAAAAAATTAAAACCAAAAAGTCGTAATATTTACAATATACTGTGACCTGACAATAATTATAATATTTCTTTTGCATAATTAGTCATTATCATTATTGTAATCAAATTTTCATTGTTGTAATCAAGCATATTATTTTACTTTGACTCGCACTATAGGTAACAATCACAACATAAAACGATCCAGTCTAATAAAAATTAGCTAAAAAGTTTAGTATCTTTCTACTGCTGACGTAAATTGGTTGGTACCGTGGAGCGACTATACCAAACATGCAGTGCCGGATTAAACCATTTGGAGGCCCTTAGGCAATCGAAATCTCCCCCCCCCCTCCTAATAAGTTTAAGATTTTACACCCAATAATTTTAATAAAATAATTAACTTTTCTCAATTTTAAAATACATAGTACATGAAATCTTTGATGGTTTTTTTAATGAATTTACTTTGAAATAAGTATTTTTTTAAAAGTTTTTCGTTTTTCTGTCACGTGTTAGTATGTACCTATAACACTTTTTGAAAATAGTTTTAAGTTGAAAAACTTTAAACTCTATTACTATAATTTTTTCGTTTTGTGGCATATTACAATAAGCCCTTCACTTATTGTAAATACAAAAATGTTATAGCATCGTTAATCGTTATGCAAAAGAACTATTACGTAAACGTAATCAACATAAAATGGTAAACACTGATACCTATTTGGTATTATAAAAATCGAGTTGTAACAGAAGTCTTGTAATATTGATTGACATTTTTTATTATTGTAATCATGATTCCATTATTGTAAATAAGCATTTCTTTGTTGTAATCAAAATTTCTTTATTTAAGGATTTCTTTGTTTGTAATCCAAAAAATATATAACAGTCAAATCAATATTATTTTAATCTAATGTAGCGGGACGCGGGGCCCCTAATAGGCGCGGGGCCCATAGGCAATTGCCTAGTCTGCCTAATGGGTAATCCGGCACTGCAAACATGACATGATTCCGACAACCTATGCAAAAAACAATAGCCGATCGAGCTGTCAAAATTTTGACACAAAACGAGATTTATTTAAAACGATTAACTAATGAAACACCTAAAGATAAATCAGGATTCGAAAATGCTCTCCGGTTAATTCTATATTTTTATTCACAACTATATGTATATTATATAATTGATTAACTTAGGTCTAACTAACTTTGTCAACTTAATTTCAAGTAACAGATAAACTATTTAAAATGATAGTGCAAATTTTGTTTTAACATTTTAACAATTAACAAAAATCTTGTTTAAATATTCCTACAGCTATTTCCCTGCGTTCAAATATTGGCACTATCTCTCTCTCTCTCTCTGGCCGCCTCTTTCGAGCCCCGCCCACTCACTGGTGTATCTCAGCCTCCGTTGATCTTTGTAACCTGAGCTAACCTACAATGTGTATTCTACACACAGGCTACACCGTTGTCTGGTCTGAAAGCCTGAGTTCTATACACAGAACTTGAACACGGGTAACCGGCCTGCAATTACCCGCCCGGTAATTACAATAATGAAGACATTGCGCATGATCATGGCTCGGATGCTGGGAGGGGCAAGAGGTGGGATGATCGGAGGATAGAGATGTTTCGGATAGGACTGGGAAATTGTATGGTAAAGATAATGTAAATGGCAATCGAAAATAATGACTGAATTGAACAATTTGTAAATAAATACTATATGGTCGTATAGTCAGAAAAATTGACTATCGGCTGCAGAAATAAAACTATAAATAATATCGTAATTATGACAAGGTGGCACATAATTGACAATGCTTACTTTTACATTGAATGTCAATGTGCTATTATTTGTGTCAATTTGTTGAAATATACAGGGTGTTTCAGGACTAGTGTAACAAACTTTAACATCTTATTCCTGAGGTCATTTTGAGCCAAAAAATGTCATATGAACATAGGTCCTATTCCTTCTAGTTACCAAAATACAAGAGGTTGAAGTTCTATAAATAACACGAAATTTTCTAATTTTTGTAATGAAGGTACGAAAAACAAAAACTGCTATTTGCCAATTTGAATTATTTAGGATGGAAATCAAATAAAACACTATCTATGAAGTTATTAACAAATATTTATGTTCGTTTTAATTTAATCTCAATTTTTCCATACCTACATAGCCTACTGAAAAATAGCTATAAATTTATTAAAATTTCATCTCATTTAAAAAAATCTGATGTGGACACCACATGACTTCCTTGTACGATTATTAAACTATACATATTTTTTTAATAATTAAATTACAAAATATTGACAGGCTTAAGCCAAGCCCGAGAAATATTTTGATATAGAACAAAAAATAATTCATTTACTACTATCATTCTTAAATTAACATTAATCTAACCTGGTTCTTCTTAAAGAGAGTTTTGATTACAACAAAGAAATATTTGATTACAACAATGAATATGACTATCACAATAAAAATATAATATTTATTATTGTATGAATCATAAAATTGCACGTATTTAACGTAATTTGACATGAACTTTTTTTTTATTTTTTTGTCCTAATCCATAGCAAGCTTTATTACAAAAACAAAAAGTATATAATTTTTAAATTTACATACCTCGCTTATACAAAGGGCTAATTTAATAATACTTGATGTGATAGACGCAGAAATTAATTCTCTAGAACTTTTATTTGAAGCATTTATTTCAAAAACAAAATAAAATCATTTTATTCAAGTAATGTACCCCTTCCGGTTAGCCTATTTTAACCAAAATCTATTATGTTATTTCGATTGACATAAAAGTCTTGTATACCAAATTTGAAAAGTTTTGGATTATATTTTAAAACAGTTTTTCAATAAAATCTATTACAGGCTTCATGTAAAGTGCCACTTCTGGAAATTGTGTAATAACCAGAAAGGGAGGTACACAACTAGATGCTATAGGAGTCCTAAATACAAAATTTCAACTTTCTACGGCTTACCGTTTTTGAGTTATGCGAGATACGTACGTACAGACGTCACGACGAAATTAGTCAAAATGGATTCAAGGATGATCAAAATGGATATTTTCGCTGAAATCTGAAAACCGAAATTTTTCGCGATTACAATACTTCCTTTACTTACGTACAAGGAAGTAAAAATATCTTTGTATTCTAAGTTGAGAACCACTGGTTTAAAAAGATATTTTCTTCTGTAATCGGATGTCCCCATTTGTCTTCTATAAGATTGTCTCATAGTATTTTATTGTATCTTTAATAATATAGGAATTATTTGAGGTAGCTCATGTAAATGTACACACTATCACTATTGTGTAAAAACTACTGTTGAAAATATATTTTTACTGTTCGCACCGCTCACCGGTTACCGTGTACGCCAATGTGTACCTAACCTAAGAGGCAGGCAATCTATTGGCGACCATCAGAGTAGATTTATTTTCTCAGCTAACAGCTAGTATTAGAATGCGATTAGTTAAAATTTTAAGTTGTCAGTTGTTAATGTACTATGTGTGTACTAATTCCAAAAATTTTGTTTCAAGTACCTGGAATTTCTTAGCTATTTAAAATAATACTTATTAGCTGAATAGAACTATAAAAATATTTAACATTTAATTAGAATAAACTAACAATATTTTTATTTTATTTTTCAGGTGAGCTACTTTTCAAACTCTATTCCTGTATCATATATCAAATTGGTGAGTCATTTTGCTCTAGTTATAAAACTAATAATAAACTAATCTAACTAAAAATTCCAATGAAACCAAATCATTCACTAATTATCACTAATGCCAAACGTTGTCATTAGTATTTGTCAAATATCGAGCGACGAAGTCATGTTGCTAAGTGTTGTCCACCTTCTAATGGTTTTGTAGGCACAGTGTAATTTTTAATTAACGTCAGGTCAGCACGTAATAAATAACGCTCCAAATTAGCTCGATCATATCTCGTGAAAACAGTAGAATTTAAATCCGGAACTGTAGCAGCGGGTGCTGAAAAAGTCATTTTTTACGACGCGGACGCGAGGTTGTATATACTCTTGCACTTTGTTACGAACGGACGCTAGGTATAAATAAAATGAATAATGGTTCATATCCGACTTACACTACACCAGTAGTATCCAAACTTATTCAGCAATGGGAGCTACTTTTCAAATTAGATTTGTACGTCATACAATAGGGTTCTACACATTTTTCAGGTATTCTTTGGTCAAAAAATTCGGTGGTGAGTTTTTAATGAATAAGCACGTTTTAGAATACGATTTTACAATTTGTACGATGATGTCTGTATGTGTGTCTGCGTATGTGTGTGTGTGCGTTTGTTTGTTAGTGTGTGTGTGATGATAATTTCGGTCGCGATAACACCAATTCCAAAAATTACAATTCCTCTTCCTTACATCCATGTTCAGACGTGATTAGATTTTGGTTATAATTGTTTAATCAGAAGTTCCCTCCTTTGAAGGTTTTAACAGTTTTTCTTAATAAAAATACAGTTAAATATCATATTTTCGTATTTAATGTTATTTTAGATATTAAAGAATATTTTGTTTTCTATACGACTTGATTGCATTTCATACTTCATATTCAATGGATATTGAGTTATAAAATTACAAAGAAATTTAATTTCATAAATCAACCAGTTTATGGAAACAGCTACTATATTAAGAAAATTATGATTGAATGAAACATGTAACTGTCAAGTGCAATTGACATAGTATGTTTGTGTTGTAATTTTACTGGAAATATATAATCTTTTGCTAGAAACTTTCTATATGGAATTTGTATAAAATACATAGAACTTATAGAAGATAATGTACTATAAATATAGAATCTTGTGCAAAACACTTTCTGTATGAAATTTGTATAAAACACATAGAACTGGCGGAAGGTAATGTGCTGGCGACATCAGATTCTTTTTCTGCATGCAAGAACAGAAACACAAACTTTCAATCGCTTGTAATTTTAGAACAAAATAATATTTTTCATTAATAATCATTAATCACTAATTTATGTATATTTTCACTATCTTATCTAATAGCGTTTTCCATTTATACAGGGTGACACTGAAAAACAGGCCACTCAATATAACTTTTTTATTTATAATTATTTTTTTCTTCAAGTGTACAATAATATTCATATTATGTAATACACACACTATAGAAGATATTCATTTTATTACTAGTACATCAATGTTGTTCATTATTGTACTAGTAAAAAAATGTTAGCTTCTTAGTTCACCGCTGGCGGCAGCAGTCGTCACAGTAACACAGACCATATTGAAAAATTGTTATTTGACAGTTGTATCGTTTGTGTTTTGTAGTGTACACATCTATGGCTGAAATTGCAAACGCTATAATTAAAACAATTCCAGAAAAATATAAAAAAAAATCCCCAGTTTCCTTTGAAACACTTGAAGAAAAAATAGTATATGTTATTCGGTGCAGAACGGCCTTTTTGTATTTTACCCAGATTGGCTGGCCTCGGCTAGCGCCTCGGCCGAAATAGCTGGATTCAACACAAAAAGATCGCTTTCTACTCCTAATAACATAATATATTATTTACTTCTCTTTAAATTTTTGTAAACTAGGGTTACTGACTCACAATTCATGGTATTTGGCATGATGGTAACGCTTCCCGTTTGACCGGAAGTGACATTAAATTTCATGTTCCAAGTGGGATACCCTATATATTTTTATATATTTGGAATCTACGTAAAATTACGTATTCAACAATATGCTTGAAGTGTATTTTTATTGAAGAAATAACTTACAAAAACGTAAGAGACAATGATTCATAATTAGACTGGTGAGTTAATTGTTTGAATAGTAAGTTATTTTTGTAAGATTCCATATTATTTTGTTACAAGAAAAATGATCAATTTGTTATCACAGCCTACCTGACATGGCTTACCAGGTTAATTATTCATAATCTTCTAAGTTTTTATAATTTATTTCTTCAATAAAAATTCACTTCAAGCATATCGTTGAATTCGTAATTTAATGTAGATTCCAAATATATAAGAATATATAGGAGGTCTCGTTTGAAATATAAAAGTTAATGTCATTTAAGATTAAACAGGAAGTGCAACCATCATGTCAAATACCATGATTTGTGAACTCCTACGCCTAGTTTACAAGTATGTAAAGAGAATTAAAAAATAATCATAAATAAAAAAGTTATTTTGAGTGGCCAAACTTTTTTGCATTTAGCGCATAACTCGTTTTCGATTTTTATAATCAGTACGCACTAACCGAGTTTTACATGTTTTATTTATACTTTTCGAGTGAACTGAACCTTACTGATTGCGTACTTTCTTGTTCTTAATATGGACGTCATTTTTTGGTAGTATAGTCTGTCAAATTCATATACATTCTGCGTTTTAAAAAGTATCTGTGTAAGTACAATGAATATAAAAAATAAGTCTTCTTGTGTAGTGCTATCCAATACTACATAACCTCTCTATTTGACAGTGACAGCTAACAAATATGCACTGGACTTTTGTAACGTTTCATTTAAAATGCACTACGCATGTGTTGTAACAACAAGTAGTGTCGTGCGTGACGTCACTAGCTGTACTAAATGCAAACTAAATATATAAATGAAAAACGCTATAAAAGTATTTATAAAATTTGAAAAGAGTAAAATCAAACTATTGTTCTTGAGTTTGGAGACCACTGCAACAGAGTAGAGACCATTTCCCAGACAAAGACAGAGCTAAATCTTTATCCTTGTCTAACACATGGTTTTGGCACTATGCAATTTGCGTACACCGGTAACTGTTTTTATTATTGATTGTATTTGCATAATTTTTCAATTATTGTTCATATCAGGTGTAATTAATTGTCTCCACAGATGGTTATTTTAGATTTATGGTTCGAGAACGTTACTTAGATCATTATTGTTCGAGTAGATTTTTTATTAAATTATGATCTACGGGGTACCTGTTTTACGCGACTATTATTCTGTTAATAAATTTTTCACTATAATTGAATTGATTAAATAAAGGGGTACTAGTCCACAAAATCATCAAATTGAGTTAAGGGCGGTACTGCTATCTATGAGCCTAAACGCGTGTTTTGTGACGAAAAGACATACTTGTAAATATATGCCTGTGTAAAACAGCGAAAAGTTTACATTTAGTCAAGAAACGGCATTTGTTCGGGGTCTCGTGGCCGTGTGCCTGAGTGTCTGGTCGCGAATCTGGGGACCCGGGTTCGACCCCGACCGACGCCAAAAATTACATCGCATTTTAATGGCACAAAATTGACCCTTGTGGCGCACTCTCCACGCCAGCAATTAATGCCCGTGAGGTGACGCCTGGTAAGCGCCCACACGTTACAAATATTCCATCATTTACCGATATCTGTGTACGAAGCAGATTGGCACACCCAGCAATGGGTAATATGCCGTGATGAAATATTTATTTATTTATTTTTCAATAGCAAACGCATTTGCGGATGGATGCCACTTCAATAACAAACTGAAGAAAGTCACTACTTACACTTTAAATCACTAATAGTTTTGAACATTTCACGTTAAGTAATTTTGAATTTTGTTCACTGCTAGCTGTCAGCTACTGTTTCCAAAACCATAGTTCTTTATATAAAGGGTATTGGGAAATTAAATTTACATTTATTTTTATTTTTTGTTCCTTTATGGCAAGTGTGCGTGTGTCTATGTTTTTGTGCGGCCAGGAGTCTTACGGATCATAATGGCAAATTATAAATTCGTCAATAAATGAAGTAATACACTCCCGAACATCAATTTTGTCAAAAGAATCAATTTTTACAGCATCCTTCAACCAAAGGAATGATCTCTCCGCATTTGAAATTCCACCATCATAAATGTTTTCCACATATTAATTTTGAGAAATAGTCGAGTTTTGTTACAAAAAAGCATTCATTTATTAATTTTGAAGTCAAAATATCTGGCACAAGTAATTAGATCGTTTCGTATTAATTCCGGTTTTACCTGCCGTCACCTTGGTAAGAAAGGTGTTGTCTTTGGTCAAAAAATTCGATAGTGAGTTTCTAATGAAGAAGCATGTTTTGGGATCCCTAGAATACGAATTTACTAATTTTACGATGATGTATGCATGTATATGTGTGGGTGTGTGTGTATGTGACGATCGTTTCGGATCGCGTAACTACAATACCACAATTACAGAAATTATATTTTTTTCATATTCCTCGAGTTTAGATCCATATGCAGACGTGATTAGATTTTGGTTATAATTGGTCCACCAGAAATACACTCATTTGCAATTTTTTAACAGTTTTTCTTGAAAAAACGCAGTTAAATATCATTTATTGACATTTAATGTTTATATTATTCTCTATACGATTGGATTGCATTTTATACTTCATATTCAATAGATTTAGATTTAAAGTATTATAAAGATATTAAATTTCATAAATCAGCCAACTATGCTAACCATGGAAATTGCTAATATATTCAGATACTTCAAATATAACGATGTCAGTATCATTGAAAAGAAAATGAATGTGACAGAGACTCGGATATTCAGATAGATATTGGGGAAGACACGGAAAGATAAGGTAAAGAATGAAAGGTAAGGGAAATGGCTCGAGTGATAAAGTTTCTAGAAAGATACAAGAGAGACGATTACATTGGTTTGAACATGTCATGATGAAAGATGAAAAATATATTAGAAGAATGAATAGCTTAGTAATAGAAGGTTGAAGAAACTGAGGAAGACCAAAGATAAGATGGAAGGACTGTATTGCAGAAGACTTGAGAGAAAAGGAATTGAATGTGGACGATACGCAAAACAGAAATAAGTGGAAAAAGAAAATAAAAACAGCGACCCCTAACCAGTACCGGATTAAACCATGTGGAGGCCCTTAGGCAATCGAAATCTCGCCCCCCCCCTCCTAATAAGTTTACGATTTTACTCCTAACAATTATAATAAAATAATTTTATTATAAAAAAAATTAACATACTTTTAAACAAATTAATATAAAATATATATATATATAAACATTCACTTTTCTCAATTTTAAAGTACGTAGTGAAATCTTTGATGGTTTTTTTAATAAATTTATTTTGAAATAAATATATCTTTTAAAGGTTTTTCGTTGTTTTTCTGCCTCTACTAAAGTATATATGTTGCAATCTACCTATAACACTTTTTGAAAATGATTGAAAAACTTTAAACTCTATTACTACGAATTTTTCGTTTTGTGGCATATTACAGTAAGTCCTTCATTTATTGTAAATACAAAAAAAAATATAGCATCGTTACTCGTTATGCAAAAGAATTATTACGAAAATCAACATAAAATGGTAAACACTGGTAGGTATTTGATATTGGTATTATAAATATCGAGTTATAACAGTAGGGTCTTGTAATATTGATTGAATTTTTTTATTATTGTAATCAAGATTCCATTATTGTAAATAAGCATTTCTGTGTTGTAGGTAATCAAAATTTATTTATTTAAGGATTTCTTTGTATAAAAAAAATAATCTCAAAATCAAATTAATATTATTTTAATCTAAGGCAGCGGGGCGCGGGGCCCCTACAAGGCGCGGGGCCCATAGGCAATTGCCTAGTCTGCCTATTGGGTAATCCGGCACTGCCCCTAACAAATGAGAAAAGCTAAAGAAGAAAATGTCAGTGTGAAGTGCAATTTGCATAGTTTGTTTATGAAATATAGTATCATTTGCAAGAAAATTTATGTATGGAATTTTTACATAATACACAGGATTGACGGAAGGTAATGTGCTAGCCACATCATTTTTGTTTTATATTTTCCAATAAGCCGGTGATAATCGAATGTCACTTAAAAATATATATCCAGTGTCTAATTTAATCAAACATTTATATTTTTCACATAATTGTCATTTGTTTTTGATAGGACTTTGTCCAGTCACTTTAATTATATTTTTTTGCAAGATGTATATTGTTTATATAAATACTAGATTAAACAGATCAATAAACAGGTTTTTATGTACGCTATAGATGGTTCTGGAAAGCCCTTGAATTAGTCGGTAGTATTATTCATATCATATTTGTTACATTGGACAATCGATAGGATTATTCACGCAAACCTGTTACAACAAATTAATTGAGATATCGCTATCTTCAAGCTAACGGATGCAATTACCAAGTTTGAGCAATCTTATTTGAATTCTAGTTAATCGCAGCGCCAATTCCTTACAAAAAAAATTATTTGCCTCTACTTTTAAAACAATCTTGTAACTATGTAGTACACCGCAATTACTTGGAACGTCGGCCATGTTTAATCTAACCTCAACCGTTTTAGTAATTATGATAATCAGCGCCATCTTACCTCTCCCTCGACGAACTACATTCCGGTCTCGAACCCGGACCATCGCGATTAAGTGATTATACTGAAAAACGAAAGTTTAACGACAAGTAGCAATTTCGTCGGATACGTGATTAGTTAGTCTGCAATTTTGCCCGCGTTTGCATTCAAATTATGAAAATTGCGACTCGTAAGGCAAACAAAGAGAGAAATATATGTTATCTGAAAAGAAAGAAAGAGATAAAGAGATGATCTTTGCATTTAATAAGCTTTTGAGCGTGGGGAAAATTGGCAACTTAATATTGGAGGTCATGTTAGGTTATGTTACTTCATCCATCGTGTGTTTGGTAATGTTTTAATATACAAGGGAGTAAATTGCTTGAATTATCGTCTCTCAATCGCTATTCTGCAAAATACATCGTTTTTGTGCAATTTCATCTGATATAGTTATTACCCTTACTTGTATTATTTTAATTTGATGAATAATTTTCTTAATTGGTCTACTATTAAACTTATTAAGCCTTCATGTAATAAGTACTTACTATCAAGTTTTTTTACATAAACGACTACATGAATTGTATTTTAAAATTTGTTTGGTTAATGGTACGATAATATACATAGTTGATGACAGCAGAAGAAATAACGATAGATTAACAATTATTGTGTTGAGTTTATTTATTTTGTAATGATAGCAAATAAATGTTTGTATGCATGATAATGGCGATAATATTGCTAAACTATAATTTGAAAATGTATACAGAATGTTCATTTTAACTGAGCCACCATTGGTATCTCGAAAATTATAAGAGCTACAAAGCCGGTTAAATGGGCAAACAATTTCTATTTCACAATTCAAACTTAAAAAAAAATTATAATATAAATGAAAACATATTATTTATTTGCTCATTTAATTCTGAATTCAGTGACACAATATTTTTATACCCTTATATAACGATTTTTTTCATAAAAATGCGTATAAAATTTTATATTAATTTCATAACTTCAGTGCCACGAACGGAAAAAAATAATACATGTTATTTTTCTTACTTAGAAGCAGAGTGCTCTGATAGAAAGAATTATTTTGTTCTTTTAATTGATCATAAATGTCAGTGCAAACAAAATATTCACGTATTTCTGATTTTATGTAAAAAAAATCTGATGTGGCCAGCACATTACCTTCCGTCAATCCTGTGTATTATGTACAAAATCCATAGGTACATAAATTTTCTTGTAAAAAATTCTATATTTCCAGTAAAATTATTTCATAAACAAACTATACAAATTGCATTTCAC
This sequence comes from Harpalus rufipes, assembly GCA_951394225.1. Taxonomy (NCBI): domain Eukaryota; kingdom Metazoa; phylum Arthropoda; class Insecta; order Coleoptera; family Carabidae; genus Harpalus; species Harpalus rufipes. The sequence continues at coordinate 49,450,069 of OX596279.1, forward strand.
ACTGACATCTTCTTCTTTAGCTTTTCCCATTCGTTAGGGGTCGATAAGTTTTATTTTTTTCTTACAATCGTTTCTGTGTCGTCCTTATTTAGTTCCTTTTCTTTCAAGTCTTCCGCAATACAGTCCTTCCATATTATTATCTTTGGTCTTCCTTTGTTTCGTCTACCTTCTATTACTAAGCTATTCATTCTTCCAAAATATTCTTCATCTCTCCTCATGACATGTTTAAACTAATGTAATTGTCTCTCTTGTATCTATCTAGCAACATCTATCACGCGAGCCATTTCTCTTATCCTTTCATTCCTTATCCTATCTTTTCGTGTCTTTCCCAACATCTATCTCAACATCCTCATCTCTGCGATATTCATTTTCTTTTCATTAAATGTCAAAAAAATAATATTTAACAATTATAACCACAATCTAATCAAGTTTGCATATGGATGTAAGGAAGAGGAATACGTAAAAATTGTAATTTTTGGAATTCATATATTGGAAATATCGCGGCCGAATTTATAGTCACACACACACATACCATTTTTACGATGATGTCTGTACGTGTGTGTGTGTAAGTGCGTGTGTGTGTGTTTGTGACTATAATTTCGGCCGCGATATCTCCAATACTAGAATTCAAAAATTACAATTTTTACGTATACTTCTTCCTTATATCCAAATACACACTTGATTAGATTTTGATTTTAATTGGTCAACCGGCAGTACCCTCATTTGAAGACTTTAAGAGTTTTTAAAATAAACATTGATGAACAATTAATAATTAGACATTTTTACCTCTCGCTAAGAGAGGTATTGGATTCATGCTAAAAATCGCATATCCAGATTTTATTGAATAAGCACGTTTTAAGGTCCCTACAATCCGATTTTAACATTTTTACGATGATGTCTGTGTGTGTGTGTGTGTGTGTGTGTGTGTGGATGTGTGTGTGTGGGATGTTGGAAGGACGGTTACTCAAAAACTATAAGACTTAAAATTTGTTTAACAACGTATTTCCCAATCGGACATTCATGGGAAGATCTGAAAAGGTTTTGGTAATAATTGGACAACCGGAAGTAGAAGATTCTTGAAAAAAAATCTTCTAAATATTATTTTTTGAAAATTTTTCGTGGTAATATTAAAGAAAATTAAATTCTCTATCTGATACATTTAAATATTTTATTATATATTCCATAGATTTAGAGATAAAAGAAGTATAATATATAAAATAATCTGTTGTAATAAATTTGACAGCCGAAAGAATGCCATGAAAAATAGTTGATAATTTAAATTATTTGTAACTGACAGATAAATGTCAGTGTCAGAAATAATGAGTAATGAATTAAAAATGTACTTGGAGAATCCCTTAGTTCTTGATCTGTGACTATTATGGAGATGACAAGTCTAGGTTGAAGGACTTAAATTTGTTTCAAACATTATGGGACAATGTACACCAGTACTGTAGACTAGAGTAACTTTGAATTGCGAAAAAGCTATCAAATTCTTCTCAAGTAAGTTGTAAATATTGACAAAATCGGAGTGCAATCTATCCGTCACTTTATTAAAGGGAATTAAGGTTATTTAGATATAACAAGTATGAAAAAATAAAATGTAAAAGAAGATATATAAGAATAGATGCACAATCCAGATATATACATTTTAGACCGCCCAAAATTAATGTTTTTACTAGAAGAATATGAAGAGAAAGTAAACAAAGTTGTTCGAATTGAAAATTGCTGTTACCAGCCTAATATTTATATATGGTAAACTCTACTTTGTAATTTATTGTAACATAATTTATGGTAAAATATCTTCATGTTGAGACATGCTATTATTGAATAATAAAGAAGTTTATACGTCATAGATTTATATGAATATATTATTTGTATTTATAAAAATAATCTTTGCTTTATGCATACAGCCAGGTAAAATATACGGCGAGAGGTTATGTGCTGGCCACATCAGATTTTTATAGGACGTTTTTGAAGAGACGCTCAAATTTTAAAATGTAATAACTTATGACTATACGATACTTTTTGCGAAAAACAGTTTTACCAAAGTGTTTGGAATCCTTGTAAGTATGTATGTAACTCATATTTACAATATTTGGACTATGGTTGTTTCTGCCAAGAGCTCTTCAATTATTGGCATTATTTTCTTTGATTTTGACAGTTATTCCTGTCTCGCATTAACAATCAAAATGTAAACAGTTGCTGCATATTGTTGTGGTATTTATATTTTAATGCTAATGTTGATCTCCGTCTCGCCATAATAAATTTGTAGTTGCATCCTCGGCTGATTATCATAATTGCGGCAGACATAGTGGCATTTTAGGTTATGTTGCATAAAATGGCGGCGTAGGTAATTGCCACTGAACTTAAGAGTCTAACCACGGTAACCTGATATTTTAATTGAACGTAATTTCGCATGTTTTACATGCAAATTAAAAATTAATTACGAATATGGTGTCCGCTTTTAAGTTCATGTGTAGCTTTACATATGGCAAGTGTAATTATTTTGTGACAATTACAAATGTTTTTATTTTTGAACGTGAAGGTTATGAAATGAAGTAGGCAAAATTTAATTTGATTTTAATTATACCATTATGGGAGGAAATTACAGAGTGCTGCGCTAAATGCTAAATTTTGTACTAAATTGAAATATAAATAACATCAAATCGGAGTTAATCAAATTCACGCAAATATTTTTCAGAGATTAAATGCCAATCAAGAACTGTAAATCAAGATTTAATAGAACATGATGCAAATGTTAATTTAAGATTTATGATGGTGGCAATTTAGAATTTTACAGAAAGAAAAGAAACATTTTCTGTACATATATTTACTCACAATATAGAGCACGAGATGAAAATGAAATAATTAATCTTCTTGGCCAATTTTAAATTGAAAACCAATGCTGTATAAAATGTCTCTTAAAAAAATTTTAATGCCGTTTTTAATACAGGTATATTATTTTTAACTCGATATTAATAATATTTATGTACATACGAGGTGTGGTAATAAAATAACAAGATTGATCTTAGAGCATTGAATATTCAAAAAATTTCGCCATCTTCAAAGTACCCCGAATCCTACACCGCCCCATGTGAATATTCCATTTTTGGAAGCAATGCTGCAGGTATTTTTTACCTTCCGCCACCTATAGGTAAGGAAGGTATTGTCTTTGGTCAAAAATTTCGATAGTGAGTTTCTTATGAATAAGCACGTGTTGGGGTCCCTAGAATATGAATTTACTATTTTTACGATGATGTCTGTATATGTGTGTGTGTGTGTGTGTGCTTTTGTCTGTGACTGTGTGCGTGTATGTCGATTGTTTCGGATCGCATAAATCCAATACAACAATTCTAAAAATTATATTATTTCGTATTCCTCGAGTTTAGATGCATATGCAGACATGATTAGATTCTGGTTATAATTGGTCCACCGGAAGTATTCTCGTTTGCAACTTTTAACAGGTTTTCTTGAAAAAAAGCAGTTAAATATCATTTAATTACATTTAATAATATTATAAATTTTAAAGAATATGTTATTCTCTATACGAATTGATTGCATATTATACTTCATATTCAATAGATATAGAGTTAAAGAATTATAAAGATATTAAATTTCATAAATCAGCCAGCCATGCTAACCATGGAAACTGCTAATATATTTAGATAATTCAAATTGACAGATGTTAGTATCAATGAAAAGAAAATGAATGTGGTAGAGATGAGGATGTTGAGATAGATATTGGGGAAGACAGGAAAGATAGGGTAAGAAATTAAAGGATAAGGGAAATGGCTCCAGTGATAGAAGTTTCTAGATATATATAAGAGAGACGATTACATTGGTTTGAACATGTCATGAGGAGAGATGAAAAATATATTGAAAGAAGAATGAATAGCTTAGTAGCAGAAGATAGAAGAAACAGAGGAAGACGAAAGTTAAGATGGAAGTACTGTATTGCGGAAGACGAGAGAAAATGAAGTGAATGAGTGGAAGAAAATAAAAAATAGCTACCCCTGACGAATGGGAAAAGCTAAAGAAGATGTCAGTCTCAAATGAAATTTGCATAGTTTGTATATGAAAAAAAAGAATACTGGAAAAAAGGATGTTTTGCAAGAAAATGTATGTATGGAATTTGTGCATAATACACAGGATTGACGGAAGGTAATTTGCTGGCCACATCAGACTAGTAGTAGTACCTAGAGTACTAGATAGACACTTATCACCATGGACTTTGTTCAATCGTACGATTCTGTAGCAGATTTCACACCGAATTTCATATTGACGCTAACATGATTACGACTTTGTAAAAAAGTCATGATCATCACTGGGATATAAACCCAGTACCTTCTTATTGTTAGTAAGATGCTCTACCAAGTGTCTTACTAGCAATAGAAAGGTCCTTTAAAATCAGACAACTGGAAAGCATCTGACACTTGGTTTTTTGATTAATCTATCAAACATTAGGAAATTGGTTTGGACATTGGAAAACAGATACCCTTGTAAGTAATTTTTAAATTAAAACAGACAATGCAGTCGGTGAAAACAAAATTTTGTTGGAATCTATGTGATACACATTGGGAACACAGGCATTACTTAAATATTAATACTTGCTGGTTGGCCTTTTCTCATCGATATTTTTATTCTCAGAGAGAGTACAATTTTTGAAGTGTTCTATTACGGAATTTTAAAAGCAGATGAAACCGCAAACTTAACCAATATAGAGAAACGATGCACCGATCTTTTTCTGTCTCATCCTTAAGTCCCCAATTTTCGCAGGTAATAAAACAAAACTAACCAAAACACAGTCAATAAAAAAGAAGGCACGACCCCCCAGGTGTATTGGTGTCTTACAATGCGCATTGAAGTGGGGAGCGAAGTGGCTATATATTTTATCGAGACGTTTATCGCAATCAGGGGCGATTTGACCCATAATAGAGCCGTAGTCGTATCCGTGCGATGCGAAGCGGTTCACTTCTTACTCTGCAGATATGCCAACGAACTGTTGCTTCCAAGGGGATGGAAATTTATGGCCCAGCGGCAGTATAAACTACAATTATGTTGTGGTTTTTACGTTTTTTCCCTTGTAAGAGATATTTGAGTAAGAGACTCTCACCGTGTAATATAACGGATTGCTATTGGGTTTGATTTGAAAGGATAGGGATTTTTTTAGATGCATTTGGGTATTGGCAAGCATAGAAATTCAGCGGTTCAAATACCACAAAGTGACACCTGTGGTGCTTTCTCCATGGCAGCTTTGAGAAACTGTGAGATGACTTCTAGTAAACACCGTCAACCGTACAGAGCAGAGATATCATCAATCATTACGGAAAGCTCCGAATAGAAGTAGATTGACACATCCAGAAATGGGTAATAAGTTGTGATGATATTGTTAAGGGCTATCAGGAATCAGTGTCAAAACTTTGACAGGTCGATCGGCTTTTGTCTGAAATTTGTAATAATGCGAATAATGTTAGCGTTAGCACTTTGCGTTTAAAGTATTCCTAGACGGATTGGATGTACGTATAGACTATCATAAAACACTATCGGCGGAGCCCTAGGGGAAGCTCGCTATAGTCAAATTTTTTGACTCTGTCGGGTACAGTAATAAAACTATAAATGAACTATAAATATCGCAATTATGATAAAGCGGCATATCCTTTACTTTCTGTAGTATAATACTGTTCGGCTTCGGCCCATATTTTTGAGCCGCTCTATTCATTTATGTTAAAGGACTGTAAGGCTATTTTCCTATACATACAAGGTAGACGTTTGATTAAATGCATGAATAGAGCGGCTCAAAAATATGGGCCGATGCCAAACAGTATTATACTGCAGAAAGTAAAGGATATGCCGCTTTATCATAATTGCGATATTTATAGTTCATCTATAGTTTTATTACTGTACCCGACAGAGTCAAAAAATTTGATATATAGTTATTATACTATTCTACAAGTTAGAGAAGTCCGAAACTTTACGAAATATGTCATTCTAATTCAAAATATAAATTGCTTTCTATTTCAATTGCTAAGAGAGGTATTGGTTTCATACTAAAATCGCATATCCAGATTTTGGTGAATAAGCACGTTTTAAGGTCCGTAGAATTCGGTTATAACATTTTTACACTGATGTTCGGGTGTGTGTGTATGTCATGGATGTGTGTGTGTGTGTGTCTGTGTGTGTGTGTGTCTGTGTGTGTGTGTTTGTGTGTTTCTGAAAGACTATAAGACTTGGGACATGTTTAACTACGGATTCCTCAATCTAACAATAATGGGAAGCGCTGATAAGGTAATGGTAACAATTGTACAATCGGAAGTGGTAGTTTCTTAAAAAAAATCTTCTGAATATTATTTTTTGAAAATTTATGTTATTACAAATAATAAACATGGTTAAATTCTCAATCTGATACATTTAATTGTTTTGTTATTAATATCTTCTATATATTTAGAGATATAATATACAGGGTGTATCACGGAAAGTGAAACATAGGCGTTTAATATGAGAAATCAGTTTTTTCCGTGCGCATTGCTCCCCTAATTATTTTAGACAAAAAGTTTCAAATAGATGTTGTAAAGCAAAAATTTCTACATCCGAATCAATAAAAAAAAATTATGTTGACTATTTCATAACTGCAGAAATTTGAAAATTCACGAAATTACAATTTAATAGTATTATCCATGGAATTAGAAACAAGAGACGAACAAAAGCGTAACGTTTTATGCCCAAACAACTCCATGGAAACCAGTTGAGATGTTTAAATGTTTGTAATTGACAGATAAATACATAATGTCAATGTCAAATTTTACAGACATTACTGAAAGCTTTTTTTGGGAAGTAAGTACATTTAAAATTTCTTATTGTATTATTAATTACATATTTAAAATTATAGGTATATTAATATTACATATATCCTTAAGAAATATTGCTAATATCGTCAATGAATATGAAGAATTTTGAACATATTAGAAGAGTAGGACAAAATTTCTCATAGAACGAAAGATTAGATACAATATACAATTGAAATTATTTGTGTGTGTAAAAGAAATGTTAAATTCGCTAATTGTGCAACATAAAATGAAAATGGCGAGAGGTATTGTGTTGACCACAACAGATTTTTTTTTGTTCAGCCAAGTTGATATTTCAAGTTTCTTCCTCATATTAATAAAGCAAATAACATGTTTAAACATCCATATATCATATTTCGTCCAAAACTAACCAAAATCCTACCTCCCCTTTGGAAAAATCCACTTCCCAACGCCCATAAATCTACTTTTCCCATTCAAACAAAACCCCTATCCCATAACAATCAATTCCTAACATTCATACGTGTAACAAGTCTATTTTTTCGTGCGGTGCTTTTGAAACCGGCTTGAGACAGTAATGGGGTGTAAATTTTACGATAGCGTCCTCACGTCATAACTTTAACTGCTAAGGGTAAACAGCTGGTCGCGCCCTTACAAACCGCCCTTAGCCTACGGTTAAACCAAGAAAAAGATATTGTAATGGTGCCCTAATTCGCACGTGATAAATTTGACAAGAAAAGGATAAAGAAACTGAACTATATTACCTGCGATTTTTTAAAAGTTTGTTACATTTATAAAGTTGTTATCTTTGATCAACCAAATTTCTGGCATAATATTTTATATCATATTTAGATTATAATTTAATGCTATCTTTGTTTTTATCAATACAAGGTTCAAGATAGAGAATAAGATTCTGGTTCGTATTTTTTATAATTTAATTTTATTTTAAATGTAGTTCTTTTTAACAATAATATATTGCACCATTCTTTCTTTCCACTTTTTACTTCCTTGTACGTAAGTAAAGGAAGTATTGTAATCGCCAAAAATTTCGGTTTTCAGATTTCAGCGGAAATATCCATTTTGATCATCCCTGAATCCATTTTGACTAATTTCGTCGAGACGTCTATACGTACGTACGTACGTATCTCGCATAACTCAAAAACGGTAAGCCGTAGAAAGTTGAAATTTTGTATTTAGGACTCCTATAACATCTAGTTGTGCACCTCCCTTTCTGGTTATTACACAATTTTCAGAAGTGGCACTTTACATGAAGCCTATAATAGATTTTGATGAAAAACTGTTTTAAAATTTAATCCAAAATTTTTCAAATTTGGTATACAAGACTTTTATGTCAATCGAAATAACATAATAGATTTTGGTTAAAATAGGCTAACCGGAAGTGGTACATTACTTGAAGTTGTTAACAGTTTTTCTTGAATAAAATAATTTTATTTTGATTTTAGAAATAAATGCTTCAAATAAAAGTTTTAGAGAATTAATTTCTGCGTCTAGCACATCAAGTATTATTAAATTAGCCCTTTGTATAAGCGAGATATGTAAATTTAAAAATTATATATTTTTTTGTTTTTGTACTAAAACTACTATGGATTAGGACAAAAAAAATGTTCATGTCAAATTACGTTAAATACGTACAATAACAAATATTATATTTTTATTGTGAAATTAGTCATATTCATTGTTGTAATCAAATATTTCTTTGTTGTAATCAAAACTCTCTTTCAAAAATACCGGGTTAGATTATGGTCGCTATTTATCTTACTGTTTTGAAGTTAAAATTAATATTTTGTAATTTAGTTATTAAAAAAATATGTATAGTTTAATAATTGTACAAGGAAGTCGTGTGGTGTCCACATCAGATTTTTTAAAACTCCAAATCGATCCTCATTTAGAATGGTGAACGTTTTCAAAATAAAAAATAACTAATTTATTCTTCAGACATAAACCATCTACTCCTTTTTTTTACCTTCCGCCACCATTACGTTAGGAAAGTATTGTTTTTGGTCAAAAAATTCGATGGTGAGTTTTTAATGAATGAACTCGTTTTAGGGTCCTTAGAATACGATTTTACTATTTTTACGATGTCTGTATGTATGTATATATGTATATATGTGTGTGTGTAACAATAATGTCTCTTACGTACATATGACAAGTTGATTAGATTTTGGTTAGATTGGTCAACCAGAAATACTCTAATTTGAAGATTTTAACACTTTTCTGGGAACCCGGGTTCGATCCCGACCGACACCAAAAATTACTTCGAATTTAAATGGCACAAAATTGACCCCTGTGGTGCACTCTCCACGACAGCATTGAGTGCCCGTAAGGTGACGCCTGCTAAGGGCCCGCACGGTACAAAAATTTCATCATTATCGATGTCTGTGTACAAAGCAGATTGGCACACCCAGTAGTGGGTAATATGCCGTGATGTGAAATGATTTTACTGGAAATATAAAACGTAAAATAATTTAATGTGGCAAAAACAAATCACATAAAGCAAAAACAAATCACATAAAGTAATACAACAGATTATAGCCACAAGCCAATTCAGCAGATTATTATGTTATAAATATAATGCTATATATGTTTTTATTTCTTATTTTAAAAATCATACTGTTCTTTTTAGGAGTAGTTCATTTCAGTTCAGTACGAGGTAAGATTAGTTCATTTCTTCCCTACAAAGAAAGAGCATATAAAATCGTTTGCAAAAAAAATCTTTGTGGAATTTATACAAAATACGTAGAATTATTGACGAAAGATGCTGACGATATCAGATTTTTTCTTATCAGGTTCTCTATTCCTTTTATTTTTTATTTTTTGCCAAAAACTGTGGAAAATGCGCTTTAGTTTATATCGTGTTTTAATTCACAACGATTCTTTAAAAAATTGATTAACTAAGTTCATATGTAGGGTATTTGCTACTTAATTTAAAATGACAAATCAATAATAAAGCATAAAGTTAAAACAGTAAAATAAATGTCTACAGAATGTAATAGCTAAACGAGTTACCTCAAATAATTTCTATATTATTAAGGATACAATAAAATACTATAAGACAATCTTATAGAAGACCAAGGGGGACATCGGATTAGAGAAGAAAATATTTTTTAAGCCAGTGGTACTCAAGTTACAACATAAATTTATATTTTTTTTTTATAGGATGGTATTTATATTTTAAGCATATTAGATACAGTATTTTTTCTGAATTTTACTATGTAATTGATTTATATCTTTAAATAACAAAATTATTGAGATATATTCAATTGAAATTTAAATAAATTTGATTTTTATAGTCATTTTTCAGTAGGCTATGTATGAAAAACAAAAACTGTTATTTGTTAATTTGAATTATTTAGGATAGAAACCAAATAAAACACTGTTTATAAAGTTATTAACAAATATTTGTTTTATTTTAATTTAAGCTCAATTGCTTTTCATTCATACTGAAAAAAAAACTATTAAAATCAAATTTAAATTTCAATTGAATTTTGCTAAATATTTTTGTTTTGTCAGGATATAAAATAATCATATGGTTGAATTCAGAAAAATACTTTATCGAATGGGCCAAAAAAATTATATCATTCCATGTAAAAAATATATAACTTTGTATTGTAACTTGAGAACTATACTGATTCAAAAAAATATTTTCTTATATAATCGGATGTCTCCCTTGGTCTTCCATAAAATTTTATTGTATTTTTAACAATATAGAAATGATTTGTGGTAGCTCGTTTAGTTGTCACACACTGTATATAATGTTCTCAAATATATTAAATAAGTATAAAATTTTCAATTTGAATAAAATGACATCTATACTGCCAAATTTTAAATTGAAACTTTATTTATATTCAACAATATTTTATTCTAATCTATTAATAATTTTGAGGCAATTTATTATGTAAATTAAGTGGTTGAATTTTTGAATTTTCTGCTTGGTATATTATACGGAATATATGTCAGAAACTAAATATATGAGCATCTCTAAATAAATTTGTGTAAAACGTGTAAGACAAATATCAAAATAAATTTATAAATTATGAGTCTAATTTTGGAGCCATAAATATGTCTTCACATTATTCAATATATTTGATATTAAAACTAAGAAAACAATATAGAAAAAAATTATAAATATTTCATGGTCACTTTAAAAATCTGTATTATTTTTTTAAATATAATTTTAATTCATCATAATATGCAGAAATTTCATAATATTTTGCCATCTTTTGTCAAGACTGCAAAACCATATTTGAACCAAATAAGCAGATAACAATATCACAATAAATTGCCAGAAATAATTGCCTTGTTACTTAAAATTCTCCTTTCCTATTAAGTAAAAATTAAATTCTTTTGGAAATTGCATATTAAGGTAGTTATATCGTGAAACCATTATAACTAGAATTAATTGTATTTTAAGTACATCACAACTGAAGCATAATCTACCTTCTCTCCAAGTTTTAAAACAATTGACCACGCGGTACCTGAGATATTTGCAATTAAATTTGGCCTTTTTAACACGTGAAGAATAGGAAATGGCAAAATAAACACAACATTTTAAATTATAACTTTTATATACATAACGACATTTAATCGAAAAACTAATTAACGGATTTTATGTAAAAATTTGAAAATTATTTACCGCCCAGATTTAATTTTATTGTCTCTAGAAAATTATAATCTGTAGATACGATAAATAGGTACTTGACAACCATGTACAAGCGTTTCAGATGGAGTATCAGTTAAGTTACCCGCTTGGTATTAGCGAATAAGAGGTGATCTTTGGTTAAAGGAATTTGAGACGTATATTCGAAAGAAATATTTTTTAAAATGGTATTTTACGTGAAAAGCATGAAAACTTTAAACAGAATAATACTACTTTTGTAATTTTAAGAAAGAAATATATTAATTTGTTTTGCAGTTTCCATTTGTAGTTTAGAATTAGTATTATATCTTAAAATATCTTATTACTTTTATACCCGAATGTAAAAAAATAAAGAAAATTCATCTGTAACTGTGTTTGATATTAGCTTTTAACTATTTTGATGCAATCTGTGTATATAATATAATGTTAAAGAATATAAACTGCATTTGCTTAATTTTTATTTTGAACATAGAACAAGTTTTTAAATAGGTACACTCGAGTGACAACTACCTTAATGAAATATTCCTCCATTTGATTGTAGCGGAACATACCAACACTATTTTAATTCCGAAGACTGCAATTTACTAGAGTTGGTGTAGGTTTAATTCCAGATAGAATCTGCTATAATGTGATCGCTTGACTTCTTGTTGATGGCGAGGCAGATACCAAACCACGCCCCGTGTAATTATCATACAATAATTACTTCATTACTGGGATCTTGCTGCACGCTTAGATGGAACACAATTATATTGTCACGAGATGGCAGCTCTGTTTTTACGGTAACAAAGAATATGAATTACTGCCTCGTCTCCACACGGGGAGATATCTGTGGGTTAATTTTGCAAGTGCAGAATGAAACAAATCTTATATGAAAAACTTTCATATTATGCACGTTATTGAAAATTGGAATTTTCTACCGTCTTTTGTTTTTGAGCTACAGGTTCAAACTTGATTTCGCTTATTTTAAAAATACATTATATCTCACATATAATAAAAGATAAGAAAAATGTTTATATAATTTTTATACAGCTTTTTACGTAGACTAACGTGAACTAATTAGATTTTTTCAAAATTTAATAATTTTTGAGATATAATATACAGGCTGGTGACAGGCACAACCTAACATAGGACTTTAACATGTAAAATCAGACTTTCCTAATTTCCTACTTCCCTAATTATTTTAGGTAAAAAAACTTCAAATAAAAGTTGTAGAGCATAAAATTCTGCATCTGATCAAGGCATTTTGTATGCCTTGTAACGGCAGAAATTATGTATGAAATTGCCGAAAATCGGCTCAAAAATAAAAATACCCATGGAATTGAGACAAAATAAATAATAAATGTTTAATGATTTATCTGTCGGCATTACTTCTAATTTCTGTTCCAGTGAACAATTATCTATTAATTTAAATTGATATTCGTTCAATGAAACAGAAATTACAAATAATAATAAAAATAAATTAACCTAGCTTGGCAGATAACTCGTTAACATTTGTTAATTTTTTGTTTCAATTCCATGGCTATAGCTATTTTTGGGGTGATTTCAACATTTCCATATCTAATTTCTGCCGTTACAAGGCATACAAAATTAATTTTGCTTCTTGACTCAGATGCAGAATTGCTCTACAACTTTTATTTGACGCTTTTTTACCTAAAATAATTAGGGGAAGCAGGAAATTAGGAAAGTCTGATTTTTCATGTTAAAGTCCTATGATCGGATGTGCCGGTCACCACCCTGTATAAATGGGAACATATGCTGAAAATAGTTTCTACTTTTTCATTATTTTATAAGCTTTTCAATGATGTATAATAACACTACAATCTTTTGTTTTAAACATGAAATACCATGAATTATTATTTTTTTGGGATGAAAAAATGAAATTTATTAAGAAACAAATGAAAATTCAATTACAGATCATCATTTGTTTATTTAAATGTTATTTTCTTTATTTTTACGCATTTTTCTAATTTATATACTTCAGAAAGCATATTAAACCACATTTTTCAAAATGTGTTAAACCCTAAACTAAAACGCCAATAAAAATTCATTATCTAATCTGAAAATAATTGAATAAAAATAATTTTGAAAATTTAAATAATAGATATAGAATCAAAATAAACCTGTAATTGAATTTATAATTTAAATCTTAATAAATTTCATATTTTTCGCCCCAAAAGAATAATAATTCATATTTTATTTATGTTTAATACAAAAGAATGTAGACTTATACGTAGTTGATAAGTTTATAAAATAAGGAAAAGATGAGACTATTTTTAACATGTTCACATTTTAAAAAAATATGACGTTTCGTTTATAAAATAAAATATTTATATTGCTTTTTAAACAATTTACAACGTTTAATGGCACAAAATTGACCCCTGTGGTGCACTCTCCACGCCACCTATGAGTGCCCGTGAGGTGACGCCTAGGAAGCGCACGCACAGTACAAATATGCCATCATCGTTACCGAAATCTGTGTACAAAGCAGATTGGCGCACCCAGCAATGGGTAATATGCCGTGATGATATATTTATTTTATTTATTTATGTTTGTGTTATATCTCGAGAATTAATAAGTTTTGAAAAAATCTGATTTGAGCACGTTATTGTAGAATAACGTATTAAAGCATATAAAAATTATCTAAACATTTTTCCCTTATCTTTTATAATAAGCGAGATTTTTAAATAATCGAAAATCAAGTTTAAGCTTGTAGCTCTAAAACAAAATTCCTGTAGTGTCTATTAATGTTGTATCAAAAAGTTGACCAAAATCAATTTTTAATAATGTGCATAATAAGATTGTTTTTCATATAAGCAACTCCAATTTGTTCTAGACATTGTCAATTTTTACCCAAAATAAAATTAATTGTATAATCAGCTAAAAATGTAAATATAAATTATCATAAAACAAAAAAAAATATTGCAATAATAACCAAAGTAGACATGGCATTATCCTATACATTTAAATACTCTTTTAAATTCTATCTAACAGGTCATGGTAGAAATTTACATATCTCTCTCTTCGAGTTTGTCGTCTTTGTCCAAAGAGGTAACTTTATAACTCAGTAGATAACAGTAAAATTATAACATCATAAGTCCCCATTGTAATTGTAATACTATGATTTCAAGCGCGACGAATTTATCTAAATGACTTTTAAAACATAAATTTTATCTTAAATTTGTATTTTTAATTGCACATTAAATTATAATTTAAAATTGAAATATTACTGTGTCTTTTTATATTTTCACTCTTGCAAGTAAGTTAGATAACATATTACATTATATTACACATAAATAGGAATACTTAATACATCCATACCTCATTAAAATGCAATTTCCATTGCGTGTAATTATCCTTTCACGTGTATGCCGCTCTCCATATTTGTGACTCTAACTATATCGGCGCCTTTTAAAGTCATTATGTAGGGTATTAATAGTGTTGTTTTGATTTTTATTCTGCGCGATGTTTTGTCCTTAGGGCTTTATTTATGCATGAGACTATGAGACAATTGACGTTTTTAAAGGGAAAAGTAAATACACTATAATTTGTAATAGCACGTTGACAGACTTTGCATTTTATAAATGATTAACGGCGTTTTACACCAGCCGACTATGATTTCATGAAAACTAATTTATTTGCCATTAAGTAGAAAAGGAAATTATACGAAAGCAAATAAGAAAATTTTATTTGCTAGATTCTTCAATAATATTTATACCGGTATTGTATTTTATATGAAACAAAAGAAAATTATATTTGTTTCAGAAATTTGTTTATAACTTAACTTTTAAAATTGCAAATATATTTAATGAGTTATATTTTATGTTATCATTCAGTACCTGTGTTCTAAAATTAACACGTAGTGCATGTGTACCTAACGAACCATAATATTTTTCTTCTCAAGAACTCTACATCTAAATATTAGTGTTATGTCAATCAAAACTTGAAAAAATATACATCACATTCACAAGAAAATTTAACATTTTAAAAAATGTGGTAAATATCTCGACCGTGGTATAGTTTAGTTGTTAACAATTACTCGAAATCACAGTGAAACGTTATCGAATTTGAGAGCAACTGATGTGTATGTGCCTTTTATGAATTGTTGTACGATGTTGTAAAACTGATTGTAAAAGAACGAATGTATTTTGTGTACATTAGAAGTAATAAGAAGGGTGCAAGAATGCATTGAAACGCCGGTGTTGTAAGAGAATAAAAAATGCTGTTTGACTGAGATATCGAGTAACTTAAAACTTAAATTTAATATGTATAAAATTTAAACGTTTGTATATTTTTCACAACCCAAAAAACCCACCCGGGTATTTTTAACCCACTTGAAAAACATATAAAAACAGAGTTGGCCTGATTTAAATCACAAGATTTAAAAAATCTGTTGTGGCCAGCACAATACCTCTCGCCACTTCCTTTTTTTGGTTACATAAGTATAGGGCGCGAACAGTAATGTTACATTTTTGGGCTTCACAAGCAGATGTGTGGGCCCGTTTCACAATGATAATTAGTAATTATGTACATAGATGTCAAATGTTAGAATTTTTCATTAAAAATTTTAAGATTTTCTAAATTTACGTCAATTTACATGTATGCCTTAGATATTTAACATTTAATTCTGCTCCACATGGAATTGGAAAATCACTAAATTTAGAATGAGAAATTTATACATAATTACTAGCTATCATTCTGACATGGGCCTCCATATCTGCTTGTCAAGGCCAACAAAATCATATGACTGCTCGCTCCCTATTGTATTTAACATTTCTTGTATACTCTACACCAAAAATTCTACTTACGCATATATCTATTCCATATATATTTAGATTGTTTAATTTTAAATTCATTTTTGATGAAGAAATTTTGTCCTCTTCTAATTTTTCGAAATGTTTCCAATTCTATTAATACATTAAGAAATAATATAATGTATGTACTTCCCAGAAAAACTCTTCAGTAATGTCTTCGGATTTCTGACACTGACATTTATCTGTCAGTTACAAAAAAATTAAATTTTCAACTATTTTCCATGGCCATTCTTTCGGCTGTAAAATTTATTATAACAGATTATTTTACATATTATATTTCTTTTATCTCTAAATCTATAGAATATATTATAAAATATTTAAATGTATCAGAAAAAAAATTTATTTTTCTTTAATATTATCAAGAAAAAATTTCAAAAAATATTATTTAGAAGATTTTTTTTCAAGAATCTTCTACTTCCGGTTGTTCAATTGTTACCAAAACCTTTTCAGATCTTCCCATGAATGTCCGATTGGGAAATACGTAGTTAAACAAATTTAAAGTCTTATAGTTTTTGAGTAATCGTCCCTCCAACATCCTACATACATACACACACACACATACATCCACACACACACACACACACACACACACAGACATCATCGTAAAAATGTTAAAATCGGATTGTAGGGACCTTAAAACGTGCTTATTCAATAAAATCTGGATATGCGATTTTTAGCATGAATCCAATACCTCTCTTAGCGAGAGGTAAAAAGATTCAAACTATAATAGAAATGTATTTATTTGCTACAAAACTATTAATAACAACAAAAATATGTTCTGTTTATAATAATATCTAAAAATTTAATATTTTATCACTTCAATTCTCATATAACAGAAGAAAAGAAATAATAACAAACAGTAAAAATTCTTTGGTACTTTTATTTTATTTTTTATTTATTTTTATGATTACATGTTTTGATCTGTTTTATTTGGGCATGGTTAAACCATAGTGGTTTAAAAAGACGCGCGTGGAAGCGTTATATGTATACTTACGTATAAGCAAAAATTAAAATGCATTCTTTGGGGTTTTATCATAAAGATTTCGTTTTAGTTTATAAAATAAAATATTTATATTGCTTTTTAAACAATTTAAAATGTGCAATAATACCAACAGATATTTAAAAATAAAAAAAAATGATTTATTTGATTTTTTTTAAAATAAATCAAGATTCTTGCCAACCCTGATAAAAACCCCAATAAAACCCGAATTAGATATTTATGTGTTACGATTTTGCAACGTATCACATACTAGGTTAATTTTAATTCATTTAACAAAACAAATAATGAATTGTTGCAAACTGTCATCTTTTGCATTCGTGCGAAAATGTGACAGTGACATGCTATCGCTGATTGACTAATTTGGTCACTTTTTCGCATTATTTTGAAAGAGTGGCACATATTTGCCCAAATGCGAAAAAGAATGTCATGTTGAATGCATAATTAATACAAAAAATATTGTAACATTGAGTTTATAATAAATATCTAACAAAGCCCAAAAAAACCAAATAAGCCCAATAAAACCCAGGAAAACCCATTGGATAGATTATTTTTAAAACATTTTTTGTCAGCTCTCAGAAAGACCGTTGAAAAGCATTTTTGAAGATAATTTATTTTTATTTTTTAATAATAAATTAACAATTGGGTTGCCAATCATCATAGTAGTCAAATTATTATTATTTTAAAAACAAGCTTTTAGTAGATTAAATGCTTCATATATCCTACTATACTTAACGACTTTATTTAACTGAAATAATACAAATTAAGGGTCTAAATCAATTATTTTTTTCATCATGATTTGGTAAAATAAATACGAGGGTCACGTGAGAATTATTGAGAATTTCTTCTGAATTTTTTTCAAAATAATCATGAATTAAGTATTAATCTCTTCTTCAAACGAAAACATTCTACTCCATAAATTTTAAATAAGTCGAATATTAACCAAAAGTCGCATATGTATTGCCAAATCAAATGAGTATGGCGGATGTTTTGACAAAAACTAAAGAAAATGCTCTTTGGGTAAACTTTAAATAATTAATTAACTAAGTTTCTAACTAACTTCAATTTCACAACTTAATTTCAAATGACAATTGTTTAAAATTATAATTTTATTTTGTTTTCCACAGTCTACGTGATTTTCTTATTGTTACTATTCTAGCGTGACCCCCGTCTTCTTGTCATAATTATTTATTAAGATAAATTGTTGAAATAGTATAATATAAATTCATTTGCAAAGGTTTAAATCTATGGTTAAATAAAATTTAATAACTTTTGGTTTTTTTTACAAATTAGTCATAATTTCTTTATTTCCTTTTCGGTTTTTCATGTAATTTTAAATTGAAATTTCATTTTTCTTAAATTAACAATATTTTTTTAATTGTTTTACTATTATACATTTAAAAACAACTCTCAATCAGTTGAAAGTTGTAAATTAAAAATTATGTTCTTCATTGCAACAGTAAAATACATTTCCTTCTTTCCATTTTTATTATTCACAACAACCAATATTTAAATATATGTCCCCACAATTTGAATGTTATTACCCCCAATCACAACCTTTGTATCTCCAGTTCCCAATCTGTTGCTAGTTACCAATTATGTGCATCTTAAGATAGTGTTTGTGAGTGTATGTTGTGCCGTCGGGCCTCGTCGGCGACTACGCACGCTCGTGTGATTTATTGCCCACTACCGGCGCTGGGGCAAAGGCCTGCTCCAACTCTCGACTGGTCTAACCCCCGAGACACAAAACACTCCGCAATTATACGACACATCCCGGGAAGGGACTCTTGTCAAGCAGGAGAACTTGTGAATGAGAAGAAGATATGGTTTGGAGATAAGAGTCAGAGAAAACTAATAGGAATAATTTGGAAAGAATATTAGAATATTGTTTGACCAATGGTTTCAAAATAAAAACAAGAAAAATGAGAAGACATTTTCAATGTTATTAATATAGCTAGTATCTTCCTATTAAACTTAACATTCTGTTGACTACAAATGACACTAATTCTGTGATTTCAATTGTCTTTAGCACAAAACTTTTCACGATTTTACTAACATGTCTACATGGGTTATTAATTACAATAAATATTTTTTGTTTTACGGCACAACTTATCGATTCCTACTCGTATAGGTCCTTTAATTGATTTTAGGATTTTAGTTGCGTTTCTTTTATAAATGCTTTTTCTCATTTTATCTTTACTTCTACTCGTAATATCACATATTACATGTTATTTTTTCTAAATGATACTTACATCTATTGTCTAAATTATAAACACTATAGTAGATTATTAAATAGCAGTTTGTAAATTATGTAGTCATAGTGACAATTTTGTTTTATTTTTATTACAATTATCAGAAGTGGGATAAAAATTCAATTCACTCAATTCAAACAAGTTTACAATACTTATAAAATATAATATTCTATTCGTGTATGAATATATTACGCAAAGTACGAGTATTACAAATGGACGTTGTAATACTTGTCATTCATTGTAATACGTGTTTTTCCTAATTTCGCATTAATTTAATTTTATTTCAAAATTATTAATGAAAGAAATATTAAAATATCAAAATTGGTAACATCGACAGTTACAAATTTTACATTTTGGCAACAATTTTAAAATTTATATTTATTATGTTATGAACCTACAAATAAATACTTTGAGTTTTAATATGAAAGAGTGCTATACTTGATGTAAATATTTTACTATAAAAATCAAATTTCAGTAATTTTCCACGAGTAATGATAACTAAAATAAATGATATTTATTTGACACTTAGACTAAGTTACCAGCTTCACAATTTAAAAAATTCTTAAAACATTTGTACAAAATTCTTCATTGTAACATTGTTTTTGATAAAAGCAGTTGTACAAAATTCACTTTGGAGCACGAAATAAGAAAACATATTTCTTTTAATTTTCGTATAGTTATTAACTATACTTGATTTTTATACAGGACGATATATCGGGAGACGCATCATAACGATTTCTATGTTAATTTTGAAATGTTTAAATATTGTCCCCTCTAAGTATTTATTAGAGAAAGAGTATTTTAATAGAGAAAAAAATTCTGCATAAAAAGTATCCTAATTTAAATTGTTCTATTTTCCGGAACAGTGATGCCACGAAATAATAGACAAATTCGCACACTTATTATTTTTGACATTTTGCATTTCATGTTAATTACAATTATTAAAATTTAGTATTTATTTGTTTCATTGCACCTATTTCAGTATTTACTTTTACTGTAGCTGTTTATTATTTTCTTGAAGAATTATTTCAGCAGTGAATCTATCGAGGTATCTATCTTCTTCAGCGTACAAAAATTGTTAGAAAGTGATAGACCTGCCAAATAAACCTAATAGGTAACTTACATATCCAAATTAAATTATAAATATAACTGTTTACAGAGATATATATCGTCTGAATTTTACAAAAATCGTAATTCTTGCCGAGACGTTGTTTTTTGTCATCATATTTAACGAAAAGATGAATTCTTCAAGATTATATTTCCCCGTTATTTTGTCCTGTAACTAAATTGTTCTAAGTGTTTGTTGATCATATAAAATAATAATACCTACAGTGCTTCTTTTTAGAAAAATTATTACAGTTCTTATTTTATTATTTATCATTCCTATATGTACATTTTCAAAATATTTATATTGTTTAGTAGTAGAAGTATTTTGTGTGTTAAATATACATACATTATGAACTTATAAAATGAACAAAAATATGTTTTTTTTTATTTTAAATTTGTTAAGTATAAATATTATATTCAGATTCAAGTTGTCCAATTTATTTATCAAATCTAAAAAAAAAATAACATTTCGCAATAAAAATCCGCATAATATTTTTGCTAATATTGCGCCATTTTATACTTTGTTGTGTCCAACAACAAGTAACAAAACAATAGCAATGTTTTGACATTGCGATATAAAGTTTTGCGGATAATGACTATTTTAGATGAAAAATTGATACGTTTGAACCATAATTTGTAATTGGCGAATAGAAGATGATACACACAGACCGGAAAACAGGATGATTGCTATCTCATTGTCGGTCCAAGCGCTAATCACGAGCATGTGTTACTAAATGCGAGCTTTGTCGAGGAAAACACTCATTGGAAATAATGGAGAGAGAGTCATCTCATAATTAGGCCTCGCGTTAGAAATAGAACTTTTTGTCGAAGATGATTAATGGTTCATTTATATACCTACATGTATTTACATTATTATTAAGCTAAATAACACCTTTTTACGGACATTTGGGTGATTGAGTCGTTCGTTATAATTTGATCAATTTGATTTATAGTCGTACCGGTTGAACAGTAGGTAAATAATTATGACTTACTTTGTCCCAGATGTACTCTTTTCATCCATGGGTAGATCTGTGGCGGATTTGATTGCGAAGAACTCTTCGTATTCGAGCTGGAATTTGCCGTACGCTCAGACGAAGACGTCGACGAGGTACTCGACGCCGGTGAGGACAAATTTTGCGAAGCTGTAGACGACGCTCCTGCCGTAGGTTTAGCTTGGGGAGACGTACTAACCGATAAAGGTGACGTAAGACCTGGTGCTTTTGCCGTAACAGTAGCACTAGGTGGAGAGCTTGCCCTTGGAGGTGCTGACGTACTCAAATCCTGTGGTGATGCAACCCCTGTAGACGAGGTACTGTCAGCGTATTTGCAGGAAGCTGTAGCTGTTTGATTTCCTGGTTGGGTTTGTAACAACCCCGGACTTGGGGCACCAGCAGGACTCGCGTGAACCAAGTGTTGTCTTTGGGGTTGTAATTGGGTGTAATCCACCATGCCACTGGGTTGCATGTTACCAGCAGGAGCTGCATAAGGGTGTTGAGGGTAGTGTTGAGGAGGAGAATAACAACTTGGAGGATAACCCGACGCAGCCGCTGCGTTAGGGTTGTAATAATCTGCACCAGGTCCCGCACTTTGTGCACCATGTTGTCCATGTCCTTCCACTGGCGAAGCTCCCGTTCTGCCTCCTTGTTGGTTAGCATAGCAGCTCGCCAACGAGTTCACAAATTGGTACGAACTCATTTTGATAAAAGTATCATTCACATTTCACAGAACAACCACTGTCACTATCATTCACTAGTCCTCCACGTGTCCCGCGCTAGTTTACTCAAGGCTCAAGTGCCACTGAATGACATGGTCTCGATGTGGGTTCCGATCTCGGATCTCGGCGATGTTATGTGGTGGGGTGGTCGCCTTCACGGCGGCTTCTCAATAACTGACGCCACTTGTACGTCACGTGGCGGTTTATATGATAGTGATGGACGAGTGCGTCGGGACGGCGAGTGCGTGGAGCCCGAATGGAGAAGGGCGAAGGGGGAGCAGACAGAGAACGATTGTAAAGCTTCCAAGAGTTGGTAAGAGACGGTTCGATGTGGTGGGGCGGGACAGATCTCGCGCATGCGTTCTACATCAGCAGGACTCCACCCCCTTTGAGGCTGCTCGGCCTCACGAGCACACCTCAACTCTTTAGACACCCAGGGTTGCCAATTCGGAATTTGTTGACTAACAACATCTCTGCGCTTCTCTCAGTTAGATTTTTTCCTTTCAATATCCTCAAATATCTCCTTTTATGGTCTTATAGTGCAAATATGACTAATTTTATATTGTGTGTTTGGATTGTATCAGTTTTTGATTTTGTGCAAAATCAAGGTAAATATTTTTTATTATAATTTTTTTTAAATCAAATTATTTTTGAGTAGATGTATCAGAGCATGTCATGAAAAAACTAATATGACCAAAATTACTGAACATACTTTTTTTCTTTTCAAATAAATTCTTGTACTCATTTCAAATTAACAAAAAAAAAAAATCTGTCATCATGTTTAAATTATCAAATCAAAGCTAATAGATACCTATATTTAAAAAAATTGAAACACGATTATAACAATTTTTAATATATATAATATAATAAATAATTAAAAATGTCATTTAACGTTTATGTAATACACTTCCGGTTTTTCGATTGCCATTATAATAAACCTTACATTTAAATAAAAAAATTAAACATTTAAAATAAATAAATCTGCTAGTTAGTAATTTAATTTTTTACATGGTACAAGTGAGTAGTCATATTTTATACGCGTAAGTGAATAAAATATTTCTCTAGAGTAGCATACCTATATTGTTTTAATAACGAGATTTCTGTAGATAAAATGAAAAATTGAGATTTAAAAAATGTTTTCTGAGAGCTAATCTTACAATCTCCAGTTAAAATTTTAACTTCCAGATAAGTAAACAATATATTTATTTGCTTGGTTAACGGGGCAATGTATGGTTAAATTGTAGATGAAAAATAAGATTTGTATTAAACATATTATAAAAAAAAAAAAATTATAAATCTGAGGCTCGTTACTACTACCTCTAGTTAAAGTGACAGTTAATGCTAACCAATATTGTTCTTACCACCTGTTATTAGAGTTAACTGGAAGTTAAAATTGTTGTTCACATCGCTTCGAACCTTCAGTTTAATTCTTAAGTAATGGTTAATAAACTGTCACTTTAACTAGAGGTGGCAGAATCGGGCCTTAGACATGCAAATCAAAGTTTATTATACTAGCTGAAACCAACAATATTTCGGTCGGTTTATATTTTCAACAAACAAAATATAAAACTTACGCAAATCGTGAAAAATTTCTACAAATTTCTTTCGGCTACCTATTTTAAAATACACATTTTAAACTTACATCGCCTTTATTAGTAATACCAGCTTTAATTCTATTAGGTCATGTCTTGCAAAGTAGGTTTTATTGTACACACTCGATTTTTACGAAGTAGTTTTTCATTATGCCAAAAGGACAGCATCTGTAATTGTAAATAACTATATTGATGGTCATAACATTGTAGATATAATTTGAATTTTCACGTTTCGCAATCTAATACAAGAAACAAAAATTTATTTTATGTTGGAAGGTGTAATTTAAATAATTACAAAAATTTGACTCTCAATAGAATTATGGATACATACAATAGGAACTGCCAAGAGTTAGACATCTTCTCATTATCCATAACACTATTCAAATCAGCTCTAAAAAGCAATGATAACTTTTGAATTTATTAGGTACCACTTCTGTTAATAATATTGTAGGCATGTATATATGTATGTTTTTGTTTATGTCCATTATTGATTGAATTATTGTTAACTTGTATGTATTGAAGCGGAAGCCTATTATTGGATTTATCTGTTGGCTTCCCGAATATAAATAAATAAATAAATAAAAAATAAATAAATAAATCTTGGTAGAAGCTAAGTTTGGACTAGAAGATGATCCTTAAAATACCGGTCGAACTATTATCACCCGTCATTTGGCACACATATTTTTTTTGTAAGTTTTTAGTCTATATTTCAAGAAGCAGAAAGAATTTTGTAGAATTTTTTAACAATTTATGTAGGTTTTATAATTTGTTGAAAATGTAAATCGGCCGAACTACACACACCGGAAAAATTAGGGAAACGCCAAAAACAGCTATATATTTAAAAAATCTGATGTGGCCAGCACAATACCTTCCGTCAATTCTACGTATTTTGTATAAATTTCACGCAGAATTTTTTTTACAATGGGTGTTTTCTTTTTAGGGGAGAAATGAACTGATCTTACCTCGTACTGAACTGACTTGAACTAGTCTTAAAAAGAACAGTATGTTTCTTAAAATAAGACGTAGAAAATAAAATCATATATAGCATTATATTTATAACATAATAATCTGCTGAATTGGCGCATGGCTATAATCTGTTGTATTACCTTATGTGATTTGTTTTTGCCACCTTAAATTATTTTATATTATTAAGATTTTATGTAAATTTTATTTGATACTGACATCTGTCAATTAGTAATATTTGAATATTCTGTATCCATGGTGCAGCTTTTAGCAGCATTAGGTTGCAAGATATTTCTTTATAATTCTTTATCTCTAAAATATAATTAATTCTAATAGATAATAACATATTCTTTTATTTTTAATAACATAAAAGGTCAAAAAATATTTAACGGGTTTTTATCAAGAAAAATTGTTAAAATCTTCAAATTAGGGTACTTCCGATTAACCAATCCTAACCAAAATCTAATCAACTCTTGATATGGACGTACGATTGGAGTTGTCGAAGGAAAAAAAATGTCACACACACACACACACAAACACACATACAGACATCATCGTAAAAACAGTAAATTCGTATTGTAGGGACTCTAAAACGTGCTTATTCATTAAAAACCCATACCATAGAATTTTTTGACCAAAGACAATACCTTCTTTACCTAGGTGACGGAAGATAAAATGTATGAGGCCTATGTTTAATTAAAAAACTAAAGTTTCCATTATGTATAAATTACTATTTATTATTAATTAAAAAATAATAATTTTCCGGTTTTTTCAATATATTTACTTTAAATACTTAAAATTGAATAGACAACAAAAGCAGAAATGATTGTTAACCCTTGATCTATAGTTAACACGAATTACACACCCATATTTAATAAAACTATAGACATAGCAATATTTAACACCTCGATAAATGATAATCATTATTTATTAGGTGTCTATATTTAGGTTTCGTCATTTGTTATTTGTTGCAGATACAGAATTACCAACAGAAATATAAAAGACAGAGGGTTCATTCTTTTTTAAATACGTAGCTTTTTTCCCCTAATTTTACCGGTGTGTATATTATGCATTTGGGTGCGTATAGTGTGACAGGTAATCCAGTTTTTTCACGGGGGATATGAACGTAGATTACCTGTCGTACTATATAATAAACTTTGATTTGCACTTCTCTAACATTTATAGTTTTTTTTAATGTTTAACATAAATCTTATTTTTATCTACAATTACTAATGAATGGCCACCTTAATCTGTTTGTTAATTTTCAGTTATAAGGAATATTTTTTTTGTTTTAACTGACCGTTAACAGATAGTTTAACCATGCCTAAATCAGATTATTGACAGCAAAGTTAAATTTGTTATTTGAAAGTTCACTTCGTTTAAGTTTTGTTTATTTAACTGTAGCAATTCAAATTTTAACACGAAATTGTAAGATTGGCTCTTAGGCTAAAACAAATGATATTCTTATTATCGCTGTCAATATTTGAAAGAAAAATTGCCAATTAGAGAATATGAAGAGTGTTCGGGTAGGGCCTTAGTAATCCATGGAAATTGTTTTGCATTTTATTTGTCGAAAAATACAAACGAAGAATGTAAAGACGTTTCGAATGTGAATACATTCATCACCAGTTTCTATAAAATAATACATAATTTACCTAAGTTACAGCACAGTTGACATTCAATTATTTATTCATAATAAACGTAACAGAAAAATTGGTTAATTACACAGTTATAATATATTTATTCAATTTTCATGTTTTAAACTGTCTTTATTAACTCCATAGCTACAACTATAAGTGACTGTTTATTTGCTAGAGAATTTAAAAAAAATTAAGTCGCTCTCACAGAATTTTAATTCACTATGCAACAAATAAAACATTTATAATATCTAAAATTTTACAACCTTTTTTAGTTTTATTTTTGTTTATTTATTTAAATAAAAACCAATAGTAATACTCTCAATCATTGTGACGGTCTAGATCTTAGTCGTGCATGGCTTCCTATATTAAATATGTTGTAATTGTCACCTTGGTTACCTGTTGCAAATGTCTTTGTCATTATCTTTGTCATTATTTATTTATTTATTTATTTATATATTTGTTGATTTGTTGTTCATTCCCTGAAGAAGGCAGTAGTTAATACTGCCGAAACGTCGGTATTTAAATAAATAAACAGAAATAAAACTAAAAAAGGTTGTATCATTTTAATTGAAATATGAGTTCTGAAAGATTTTTTAATAATTTAAAATAACATCAGGCACGAAAATAACACTTTCACCACAGTCTTTATCAGGCAAATCAGCCATTTTCATTATTTTTCACGAAACAAATGATAGAAAATACAGCTTGCTTATAATTTATAAATAAACAACTTGTCTATCAATGATTACTGTCTACTAATTGATTATTTTTTTATTTTGTCAAAATTAAATTTTATAATGGTTTTTATTATTATTTCGCCAAAATTGAATAAATTATTATATAAACCACGTGAGTTAAGAATGTTTATTCACTTGGTATATAAATATCTATTACATTTTGATGTTGAAAATGATGAATTTATAATTTTTTTACAAAAATAAATAGGTACGATCAAGACAAAAATTTTGAAGCCATCGCTTTTCGTTTTAAGGTAAAAAAGTTTAACCAGAGTTGAAAATACCGGGCCTAACAAAATTAAATTGCATTTAACAAAAGTTTCACCACATCCTACATTTCTTGTACTTGAGCTTGTACTTAACAGTATTTCTGCAGGTGGATCATATTTAGAAATATATAATACATAATTTGATGAGAAATAAATGTTGTTCCTAATTAAAAAGAAATAAATATTGTATGTTTGCATATGGGGCGGAGATAATTATAAAAGCATGTTGTCGGTTGTGTGGCAGTAGCAGTGGCAACTGGCAAGTGAACCTCGGCCGATCCACAAATCAAGCGACGCTGGAGTGATGTCAGGAATCGCCGCAAGGGTTGCTCTGATTTAGCCCAGGATTACATTAGATTACAGCCCTTCATGTAATTCGCTCCCCATTAGCAACTTGTGCGGATCATTCCATCACGAGACACATATCAATTCATAATTAATAAACTTTCAATAAGTGAAGATGGTTCTTTAAATAGATTTGACAATATGAATAAGGGGTTAAGTTGATGTCTTTATTAAAACAATTTTAGAAGAAATTCATATATATTAACGCGGCATAATACCCATTGTTGGGTGTGCCAATCTGCTTTGCACTCAGATATCGGCAATGATAATGACATAGGTAGGTATTCGATCGACGACAAAATTATTTTGAATTCAAAATGGCACAAAAATGACCCCTCGGTTACTCCCTATTGTTGCACCCTTCACGCCAGCAATGAGTGACCGCGAGGTGACGCCTTTCGACTAGTTTAAAACAGATTTTAAACTTACAAAACTTGATTATGTTATTCAAGATTTCCACCATTTAATATTAGATTACATCGCTTTTATTAGTAATACCAGCTTTAAAAATAAAACATAGTGATAAAGTTGGTTTATGCAATTTATATAAAGCATAAATTTCAACCAATCATAGAATAGATATACTTATTTGACGGATAAGATATAATCATGAATACCACTCTTTAAAATAATATACAGTAGAGACCGTTAATCCGTACCCACGTTAACTCGAACATCCAGTAATCCGAACATCGGGTGGAAGTAAGATAATCCGAACAAGGACTCTTTAATCCGAAAAAAAAATACTCCGAACGCAACAATTTGCATCTATGATTCTTGGAAAAAACTATCAAATTTTATTTTAGTTTCCATCCCTGACGTGGAGGGGTGTGATACCATTTCAGTCCGAGATTGCAGCTGGTAGATGTATGTATATACATAAATAATAAAACATAATTATATCGGCGACTGGCGATGAACGCCAGAAAATGAACAAAAATTTAAGATTTTTTTCAAAATTAATTAATTATTTATTATTTTTGATTCAACATGACGCTTACATCCTAATTACAGAATATTATGTTTTTTGTTTCTACTTCAGCGTTCAAAACTTTCTAAATTGACGTTATTTACATTTATCCTTATAGATTCAGTAATCCGAACAATTCGTTAGTCCGAATACCCCCTTACATTTAGCATTTAGGATTAAAAGGTTACTACATTTTAATTTATCTTGCGAGGCATACATTCTAAAACTACAACATTATAAAAGTAATAATTAAATATACAAGTCGAAAACGATGTTACACTAATTTTCATTCACGGACTAGTAACATTTTGACATAACACATAAGGATAAGATATAAGAAATAAAATTTGGTAATTTTTTACCTCCCGCTACCCTTGGTAAGGGAGGTATAGGGATCGTGCTAAAAATCGCATATCGAGATTTTGGCAAATGACCACGTTTTAAGGTCCTTAGATTCCATTTTAAACATTTTCACGATGATGGCTGTGTGTATGTGTGTGTGAATTATCTTTCGCTCTAACTCAAATACTATAGTTCAGAAACTTTTGAAACCTTGTATTTCTACGTTATTCTAATATGGAAAGAAGCCATTAGATTTTGGTGACAATCGGATACCCGGAAATGGCAGTTTACTTGAAGCTCGAAATAGTTTTTCTTCAAAAAATACCTTTAAATATTATTTTTTCGCAATTTGTTATTATAAAACTTAAAGATTATTTCATTTTATACAGGTTTGCATTAATACTTTTTCTATATATTTTATGGATAAATTCATAAAATAATATAAAAATTATATCTCATAGCTTAAACACACAACTCCATGGTTACACAGTTCAGCTCAAATGTATATAACTGACAGATAAATATCATTGTCAAAAAAAATAATCATTTCAAATTAATAACAGTAACGTTTTCAAAAGAAAATTGTAAAGTGAACAATAGTTACATGAAAAGGAACTTAATATACATAATTTTAAATTATGCAAATGTTTTAAATCGAAAATTGTAAATAGAACAATAGTTATATGGCAAGGAACTTAAGATACATGATTTCTAGTATTAGTAAATATACAGGTATGTATTTAAATAAGAAAATAAACAAATATATTATAAAGGCATAATACCCATTGCTGGGTGTGCTAATCTACTTTGTACACAGATTTCGGTACCTCACAGGTACTCATTTTTGGCGTGAGAGTGAATCACAGGGGTCAGTTTTGTGCCATTTAAAATTCTAAATATTTGATAGTAGGAAATGAATCCGGTTCCCCAAATTCGCGACCAGACACTCAGGCACGCAGCCATGAGACCCCATAGGTATATGTATTTAAATTAATAAAAATTAAATGGCGGGAGGTTTTGTGTTGGTCACATCAGATTTTTTTGTTTATGTATCTTTTTCATGTTTTATATCAAAACGGTGCGATATATGAGTGCATATTTGTATTTTTTTTATTCCTTATGAAAAGTTGCATAAATTAATTAAGTAGACTTTAGAGTTTTAGTGTATTGTGCCATTATGTCGTCTTACAAAGATTTTTACGAAGTTGTTTTTTATTGTTCCAAATTGTCCCAGATTTAAAGATATTTGACTAATAATTTTGAACAACCTTTGTCCTTACACTTTTTGAATATTATTTCCATTTTTCAAAATGCATAAAACTTATTCTTGTGGTATTGTCTTCACATCAGCTTTGAGATAATAAGCCGTGATGATTATATTTATTAATGTCAATAAAATTAATTACTAAAAAAAAAGTGTTGCAGTAAAAGATATTTACTTCTTCTTCTGTAAGGGTTCAAATGATGATAACACAATAATCAAGATATCAAAACAACATTTAACACCACATAAATATCTCTACAACCGTCCCCTAGTAATAAATCTCTAAACAATGAGTTTTGGATAATTTTATTGCTTGGAGTGTATTAATTTCCCGTTACAACTTATTCACAATGCGGCTAATAGCCGTGTAGTAGGACCACGGTGCTTACTGTGCGCTCCAGAGTCAGACACTAAATCATATGTCGAGAACGGAACGGTGAGCAGCAAGGCTACAACCGAACAGAGAATGGATCGGGCAGTAGAAGCCGGCATGTGAGCTA
Source organism: Harpalus rufipes (assembly GCA_951394225.1). Taxonomy (NCBI): domain Eukaryota; kingdom Metazoa; phylum Arthropoda; class Insecta; order Coleoptera; family Carabidae; genus Harpalus; species Harpalus rufipes. The sequence continues at coordinate 49,481,029 of OX596279.1, forward strand.
ACGGAAAGATGGGGTTGGTATTATGGGGAATTAATACGTAGTTTGCATAAGGGTTGGTGTTTGTTTAGGGTTGTTTCAGAGAATAAGAAGGAAATCTTTAAAATATTTTTGAATGTTCAACCTTAGCGCGTAATCTAATTTATTTTTGAAAGTCCAACTAATATTCGCAAAAATTAGTGAAATGTATTTTTAATTCTTTATAAAAAAATTTCGTATGGCGATTAAATTTATATTCTGTTGGACCATGAATGACTTGTTTATAAAAATAACTTTTATTTCCTACACAATCACTATCATCTAACGTGAAATAGAATTCGTCATCGATAATTACAAAATTCTTATTTCAAGGCTTCAGATGCAGTTCACGCAGCAAGTTTTTCTGATTTATTAATTGCATTTTACTTTACTTTGCTACAGATTTTCTGTTTCGTAACAAATAATATATCAATTTTTTTTTTTTTTGTAACAAAATATGGAATCTTACAAGAATAACTTACTATTTAAACAATAAACATTATATATTAATATTATCTCAACTGTTTTTACAGCTTGCCTGAGAGAGGTATTGGAATCATGCTAAAAATCGCATATCCAGATTTTAGTGAATAAGCACGTTTTAAGGTCCCCACAATCCGATTTTAACATTTTTACGATGATGTCTGTGTGTGTGTGTGTGTGTGGTGTGTGTGTGTGTATGTGGGTGTATGTGTATGTGTATGTGTGTGTGTGTGTGTGTGTGTGTGTGGAGGGTTGTTGGAGATACGATTTCTCCAATTCTATAAGATTAAAGACCTGTGTAACTACGGATTCCTGAATCCAACAGTAATGGGTAGAGTTGAATAGGTTCTGGTAACAATTGGATAACCGGAAGTAGTAGTATTTTAATAAAAATCTTTTAAATAATATTTTTTGAAAATTTATGTTATTACAAATATTAAAAAACAAAATTCTCTATCCGACACATTATAGAAATATAATCTATAAAATAATCTGTTGTTGTAGGTAAATCTCACAGCCTGCTCACAGCCCTAACATTTCCATGGTAACTACTTGAGAAATTTAAATGTGTGTAATTGACAGATAAATGACACTAATGTCAGTGTCAAAAATTCAGAGATAGTACTGCAGGCTTTTTCTGGGAATGATATTTAATATTTCTTATTGTATTATTAATTATATATATATTTAAAATTATAGGTATATTACGTGAACCTCTAACATATAGAAGAAATGGAGAAAACTTACTCATAGAATGAATTTAAAATTATAGAAAATATAAAGATTAGGTGTAATTAGAATATTTTGTGTGTACAGGAAATGTTAAATACAATACTTACATATACCACAATGGAAATGGCGAAAGGTATTGTGATGGCCACAACAGATTTTTTCTTACGTGTCAAACCGGAAGCGCTACCGTCATGCCAAATATCATGATTTGTGAGCCCCTAGTTTACAAATATTTAAAGAGAATTAAATAATAATAAATAAAAAAAAATATTTTGAGTGGCCCGTTTTTCAGAGTTACTATATATATTTACGTGCATATGTGAAATTTTGAATTCGGCTTAATTTTCTCAAAGATTGTTTATCTTTTCCAATAAATTCAGTCTGAAGCTTCTTTTTCTTATTTTAATCCATTTTCCTAGCTTTTTTACAACTACATTTGGTTCTTTATAGTACTGATTATCTGCTGTCAACTCTTTTTTATATCATTCGTAGTCTGCCGTGGTATTCCCATTAGAAAAAAAATGATTGACGGTGAATTACTTTTGATATAGGTAATCTATGTTTTATATAGAAATCGCCAATGACTCTCCATCGATCATTTTTATCTCTTGCTAAGAGAGGTATAGGATTCATGCCAAAATTTGCAAACCTAGATTTTAATGAGTAAGCACGTTACAATCTGATTTTAACATTTTTACGATGTCTCTGTTTCTCTCTCTCTCTCTCTTTCTTTCTCCTTCGATAACTTTAATATGTACTACAATTCCAAAAATTATAATTCATTCATATTCCTCTTTCGTACATCCATATGAAGAGTTGATTAGATTTTCACATAAGGTAATACAACCGATTATAGCCATAAGCCAATTCAGCAGATTATTATGTTATAAATATAATGCTATATATGTTTTTATTTTCTATTTCTTATTTTAAGAAACATACTGTTCTTTTTTGGAGTAGTTGAGTTCAGTACGAGGTAAGATCAGTTCATTTCTCCCCTAAAAAGAAAACGCCCATAGAATAGTTTTCAAAAAAAAAAAACTGCGGAATTTGTACAAAATACGTAGGGACGGTATTGTGCTGGTCACAGCAGATTTTTTTGATAGTTAAAACTTTACTTTAACATTTAAATTTAATTAGATGGATTAGATATGATTCTAATCTCGAAACACTATAATGGTGGTTGGAAACATCATAATGATTATTAAAAATCCTAATTGGGATCAACTGGTCTATGAGACCGGCGCGACTGCTCATCGTATAAATATTCACGCGACTACTTTAGGAATTTTTGTTAACACACCCGTACCGAGAACTCTCTACTTTTCAATAACAGAAACCATCTCGAATACTTTCCCTATCCATTAGCACCTCCTACATTATCTTTCGCCTCATTCCTACAATATGCAGACTTCGCAAACTTGAACCTCATCCTCGCTCGTCCACCATGGCTCCCACTAATTTAAGACTAAACAGATGGGCGTCACGCCCTGCAAAGTGTCAGTCAGTGTTGAGTGCTGAAGACCCGCACGGGGTACAAGGCTCCGCGTGCCTTTCTTTCCAAACAAGACTTGCAGCTTTTCCAGCAAATCGGCCAATGACCAATGGCATTCTTCACACTGAGAAGAAGGTCCAAAGTGAACAAATTGTGCCGGCATACCAGAGAGAAACACAGGACAGGATTAGGAACAATAGGAATAGGATTGTGTTTTGGCAGATCACACGCCTCTCGACATATTTTGGATGGATACTAGAAAATTATTTTTTACTGACGAAGTAGATATTAAAAACATTTTAACGAACAAAGCGAATCAATTTAGATTTGGACATGACCAAATTCCCGAATGCGGAATCGTTTAAAATATTCGGAATTTGTGTAAAATAATAAAACATCCAAACTCTGGACTATTGTTAAACAGCTTACTTTGTTTACAGAGTGACACTGAAAAACGGGCCTCTTATTTATAATTAGTTTTCATTTCTCTTTATATATTTGTAAACCATGCTTAGAAGCTCACAAATTATGCTATTTGCCATGTTGGTAGCGCTTCTGGTTTAACCGGAAGTGACATTGTCTTTCATATTTCAAATGGGACACCGCATTTGGAATATAAGTAAAAGTACAAATTCAACGATACACTTGAAGTGAATTTTTATTAAATAAATAAAATAAATATTTCATCACGGCATATTACCCATTGCTGAGTGTGCCAATCTGCTTCATACACAGATTTCAGTAATGATGGAATATTTGTACCGTGCGGGCGCTTACCAGGCGTCACCTCACGGGCACTCATTGCTGGCGTGGAGAGTGCACCACAGGGGTCAATTTTGTGCCATTAAAATTAGATGTAATTTTTGGCGTCGGTCGGGATCGAACCCGGGTCTCCAGATCCGCGACCAGACACTCAGGCACACGGCCACGAGACCCCATGTGAATTTTTATTGAAGAAGTAAATTACAAAACGAAAGACAAAATTATGAATAATTAACCTGGTAATCTATATCAGGTAGGCTGTGATAATAAATTGATCATTTTTTGTAACAAAATATACAATCTTACAAAAACAACTTACTATTTAATCAATTAACTTATTATATACAGTGTGTTCATTAAAAACCTGGCCATAGGCGTTTAACATGGGAAATCAGTTTTTCCTTGCGCAAAAGTTTCCTAACTATTTTAGACAAAAATACTCCCAATAAATGTTGTAGAGAATTAAATTCTGCACCCGAATTAGTAATAAGATTTTTTTTGACATTTCGTAACCAATAAAATCAATTTTAAATTTTTTTGAAGATAGGTGATTTATAGCGGTAGCCATGGAACTCAAACAAAATTACGTACAATTGTATGCCATCTTAACTGTTAAAAAAAGTTTGTGTTTTGTGATTTTCGTTAAACAATTTCTTTGAAAGTATGAAACAGTTTTCCAATGAATAAAATCTTCAGATTATAAAATGGTGTTATTCTGGACAAATTTTGTTTGAATTGCGTGGTTATCGCTATAAAGCAGAAATCTTCAAAAAACTTTAAAATTGATTTTCTCGGTAATTAAATATCAAAAACAAAAAACTTATTACTAATTCGGGTGCAGGATTTAATTCGCTACAACATTTATTGGAAGGATTTTTGTCCAAAATAATTTGGGAACTTTGCGTAAGGATTTCCCATGTTACACGCCTATGGCCAAGTTTTCAATTAACACTCTATATATATACAGGCTGTATCACGGAAAGTAAAACATAGGCGTTTAATATGGGAAATCAGTTTTTCCGTGTGCATTGCTTCTCTAATTTTTTTAGACAAAAAGTTTCAAATGTATGTTGTAAAGCACAAATTTCTACATCCGAATCACTAAAAAAATTATTTTGGCTACTTCATAACTGCAGAAATAAAATTTGAAAATTCACAGAATTACAATTTAATAGTATTAGCCATGGAAACAAGAGATGAACAAATGTGTAACGTTTTATAGGTCAAATTATTAGTATTTATTTTGACAATTATTCTGACACTGACGTGATAAAACGTTACCAGATAAATTATTCATCATTTTCTCTTTCGTTTTTGTAATTTACATACATACATACATAAAATCATGCGTGTCCCACTTAGTGGGTTCGCACAAACCCGATAACAATAAGAACAACATCAACATCATACAACAAATCCTTACTCTTAAACATAACAAAGTGACCGATTTTCGGTAGCGAAATACCGCATCCGGATCACAATAATAGTTAGGAAACAATCATTCTTCGCCACACATTCCTATCTAAGCAGACTTCTTTCGCCTCGGCCACACTCATAATCGCATTCATACATGCTCTTCTTCTCTTCATACTTGGAAATTCTCTCTCTTTAAGCACCCTACCATTCACATCCATCCACTTACACACTGGTCGGCCACGCAATCGAAAACCCTCAACTTCACCAAGATATATACGCTTAACAAGCCGTTCACTCGCCATTCTCTCCATATGCCCAAATTTACTTTTTCAATAATAATGCATTTCAAGCATATCGTTGAATTTTTTGAATACACTTGTATTGACACAGCATGAGCATACTTTTTACGAAACTGTAGCGTAAAAGTTCTGTATAAAATAGCTCAGAAAAATCACGAGTTACGATACGTCAGAATACGCCACGGCACGGTTCGTTACGTTACGGCTTACGCTGTATAAATCCAGCATAATGGTCTTATTAGCATGTGCGTTTCTTGATGCAAAAAAAAAGTTTCCTGTATAAGTGCCAGTACAGATTAGAGCGAATTGAACTACCTATAAACGAATTATTACTGCGTAAGGCCATTCTTACATGAAAAATACTATATGTATATTTATATGTACAAGAAGAGTATACCGAAATCTAGGTTGTGTAAGAGAAATTAAATGCTGTATGATTGAAAATTATAAATAATATTTGATGTATTCAGTTCTATATACAAACGATAATTTGCAAATTAATCAAAAAAGTAATGCAGTTATCTATGCATTCAACAAATAATAATAAAACGAAATCAATGATCTTATGAATAGTAAGTGCTAAAGTCATTAACAATATGAACAAATATAATCATCATCGTAAAACAGTTAGGCGAATCATTTTACAATATGTTGTCATTAATAATCAATTTGAAGATCTCACTGAAAATAAAAATAGGAATGAGATTAGAAATCGTTATAGTGTCCGTTACCTAAGAAATGTGCAACATTTGTTTAGATCTACGGTTATAGACTGTTGCAATTTATAATAAAACAGATTAATCTTACGAGCAAATAAAATTTACAGGCATTAACTAACAGATATCAGCTGACAATTTTGTCTTTAATGTGAATTTGGTTTGCATTTTGACCTATAAAATAAATAAATAAATATATCATCACGGCATATTACCCATTGCTGGGTGTGCTAATCTGCTTTGTACACAGATATAGGTAATGATGAAATATTTGTACCGTGTGGGAGCTTACCAGGCGTCACCTCACTGGCACTCATAGCTGGCCTGGATAGTGCACCACAGGGTCAACTTTTGCCATTAAAATTCGAAGAAATTTTTGGCGTCGGTCGGGATCGAACCCGGGTTCCCAGATTCGTGACCAGACACTCAGGCACACGGCCACGAGACCCCAGAGGACAAAATCCATGTCCCTAGCTAAATCATTGATTGTGTTTAATTATAATCGATATTTATGCTCTGTACGATAATATTTCATATTTCTCCCCCTTGGGACGGTGCTGTTTTTGTATTTGTCAGGCCGGTATGCTGGCTGTTTAGTAGCTCCGGCTATTTTGCTTGTAATACTATTTCCGACTAACTTAGAACCGAGCAGAAATTCATTATCGTTCTTTAATCATTTCAGCGAGCACTTTTCTCTTCTGCATAGCATAGCACAGATACTCAGGCTCCGGAGTTAACGCGAAATACTCCAATAAGAGCAACAGTTATTTTCAACGGTCGTTCTGCGTGAGAAGCAGATCATATTTGAAAAAGGTTAGAAAGAATCGGAAATTAAATATGTAAACTGTCATTATTGTATCTGTAATTTGTGACTTTATGGGAAAAATAGTATACTTGCACAAAAAGGGCTTAACACAAGCAAATTCATAAAGACATGGCAAATACTTTGGGAACATATTGTACTACAATGATAAAAAATATAATGTGATCAGCACATTACCTTCCGTCAGTTATATGTATTTTGTACAAATTCCATACAGAAAGTTTCTTGCAAAAGATTTTATATTTCTAGTAAAATTATAACACAAACATACTATGAGCCCAAACTCATATTAATTTAGGCGGTTAACATTTTCAACAAACAAATTATAAAACCTACGCAAATGGTGTGATATTTCTACAAAGATCTTTCGACAAGTTTAAAATATAGATTTTAAGTCTACCAAAACTGAATATGTTATTCAAGTATTCCGTCATTTAATATTAGGTTACATCGCCTTTATTAGTAATAGGGTTTCACGGCTTGACTTCATATTCAAGTTACTTGACTTGACTTGAAATCAAGCCAAGCTCAAGTCAAGTAATAGTAGCTGAAAGTCAAGTCAAGTCAAATAGTTACAATATCAAGTACTTGAAAAATCAAGTAGTTATTTTTCAATTACTTGAAAAAATCAAGTAGTTCTTTAAGACTACATTTCATTTTCATATAGTTTCCTTATGTTTTATAACAATGTCAATAATATACCTTGAAATATAGACTTTTATTCATAAAAATAAATCATACATGTGTCTGGTCGCGAATCTAGGGACCCGGGTTCGACCCCGACCGACGCCAAAAAATTACATCGCATTTTAATGGCACAAAATTGACCCCTGTGGCGCACTCTCCACGCCAGCAATGAGTGCCCGTGAGGTGACGCCTGGTAAGCGCCCACACGGTACAAATATTCCATCATTACCGATATCTGTGTACGAAGCAGATTGGCACACCCAGCAATGGGTAATATGCCGTGATGAAATATTTTTATATATATATATATATATATATATATATATATATATATATATATATATATATATATATTTATTTATAGTACATTTATTATAGTTGACCTTAAAATGACCATGTCGAATTTTAACCGGGGCGCCACATAAAGTGGTTCCAAATAAATAAATAAAAATTTACTGGCAATGATTTCGCTTAATTTTAATACTTGACCGTGCCTAAATGCTCTCGATTTTTTCCTATTTAAATAACATTCGTTTTGGCACATTTTGGAACTTTATTTTTCTCCGAGATATTAAGAGGTTTAAAAAATCCATTCATTATTGGAATATATACTAGCACCATCTACAGTTATCTTACTAATAATGATTAGGACTTCAAATTTTGTCAACTTATTCTCGGATCATTCTAGTATACATTCCACTATTGGGTGAATTTTTTAAACCTCTGCACAGGTACTTGCAGCAGTGAATCAGCATAGCATAACATATTATGCGTTACGTTTCTACTCCTTCGCGCGTTTTCGCAAATAATCGGTGCGTAATCAAGTAGCTTGAATTTACTTGAAATAGCTTGATCAAGTCAAATAGTAACGATAGAAAATCAAGTCAAGTAATGATTTTTTGAAAAGCTTGATTTTCAAGTCAAGTCAAGTAATTTACAAAAACATCAAGCTACTTGACTTGATGAAACCCTAATTAGTAATACCAGCTTTAATTCTAATGTATCTCTAACTCGTGCACATTTTCCTGTGAGTATTGTCCTAATGTCTTGCAAGGTAGGTTTTACTGTTCGCAATGGATTCTTACGAAGTTGTTTTTCATTATGCCAAAAGTAAAGGGTTGCGCTAGTGATGGGATCCGGATCCGGATAGTTTCGGATCCAAAAATATCCGGATAAATGAATGTTGAACTATCCGGATTTCGGATCCAAATCTCAGTATCAAATTTTGGATTCGGATCTGAGTATCGTATTTTAGATCCGAATCTGAGTATTGGATTTTGTATTTGAATCGGTTCTCGGATTCGAATATTCTCAGTATTATTTATACCTTACATTCAAATATTAGCATCGGGTCTCAAAACCAATTAAATCTGATTATGAAATAATCCACTCTGCATTTTTGTTTGATGTTTAATTAATAGCAATTTAGTGTGATAATGTCCGTATTACATTTTTGTTGTATAATTGTTGTAAACCCTGAAGTAGGTGCAAGAGTGCACCGAAACGTTGGTATAGTAAGAATAAATGCTGTTTGACTGAACTTTCGAGTAATTGTTAACACCAAATTAAATTAAATATTCATATACCACCTGTAATGACATGTACAAAATAAACAACAAAGTAAGAGAGAAAATAGTGGTTGAACTTAACTTCCAGGGAGAAGCAAGTACCCCCTTGCCTCCCCTAAACGACGTCCATGGCTAGCAACTACCTTAAGAGTCAAACTATTTCTGGAGAAGTTGTAGATTTTCAATCTATCCAATGACTTTGCCTTGAATAATGCAATGTGAGTGTAGAGTGCGTATTTGATTTTATTCAATAATTTAAATCCACGACTAGACACCTTTTATATTTATTTGTGACAAATCTCATTGACTTTGAATTCATTGTCCTCCACCCCCGATTTCAACTTCCCAAAACATCGGAAACACTTTACCCTCCTCCCACTTGTAAAATTCGCTCCGAGGGGCTGTCTTCGCCTCATCTTGTCCTGTTTCCGTGCAGAGTTTCTGAACTGTACGTCGTGACGGGACGTCGCAACGTCGACGTCTCCCGTGACGCCGTGACACAGCAATGTGCCCGTGAGTTTCGTGACACCACTGACACAACTGGTGACACTTAGATAGCAATACTTACACTCCGAAATGAATGAGATTATGAGGAGGTGTAGTTAGTGAGGAATGAGTAATGCAACATTGAAAGGTTAATTCAGATACCTATAAATATGATTCATAATAGAGAGAAATGGTTAGAAAATTCTACAAAATTGTTTCGGCTACTTTAAATACAGACTTAAAACTAAAAAACTGTGGGCCAAATGATGGTGATAATAGTTCGACTGGCACTTTAAGAGTCGTCTTAAATTTAGTTTCTACCGAGAACCTTTACTTTTGGCCTTTTGATATAATGAAAAGCAACTTTGTAAAATTCCACTGCTTACCTGTCACAGGAAAATGTGCAATGTCTAATAGAATTAAAGCTGTTATTACTAATAAAGGCGATGTAACCCAATATTAAATGATGGAATATTTGAATAACATATTCAGTTTTTGTAAGTTTAAAATCTATCTTGAAACTAGTCGAAAAATTTTGGAGAAATTTCTTACCATTTGCGTAGGTTTTATAATTTGTTTGTTGAAATTATTAACCGGCCGAACTAATATGAGTTTGGGTTCAAATATAATAAAATAGAGAATTAAATAAACAATTATAAATATAGAATTTATAAATATAAATTGATAGATTTATTGTTCACAAAAAATGTGTTATTCATTTCATTCAGTTTTACTTTTTATTAATTGAAATAAATTAACGAAAACATGTCAAAGTATTTATTAAAAAATCTGATGTGGCCAGCACTTTACCTTCCGTCAATCTTGTGTAATATCTTTGAATATATAATACAACGTAATGTATTTAGATTAAATATTTCGAGAGAAGGTGCCATCTATCCCTCCGTATACGAATTATTTCTGAGTTAGTTCAAAAAATACATAATAGGTGGATGTTGGACAGTGTTGCCACGTAGCTAGAACAGCAAGATAAGATTTTATAAAGGTTTTTAAGTTTGCTACTGTATAACAAGTATACATGTACATTGAAGATTCAAAATATATTATCTGGTTATTATGAAACAATATTTTTAAATTATTGATTATTGAATACCTCTAACAAACAGTATCTGGCAATGCTGTCAGCACGATTTACCGTAGTTCATAGTTTTGTGGTAGGAGTCACTAGCTATCTATCTATAATAATTTTGTGAATAAAAAGAGACAGATATAGTATCTTGCTAGGCCATATGCGTTGCCGTTCTTATATGTATTATATATATTCAAAGGTAATATATATATATAAATTCCATATATAAATTTTCTTGCAAAAGATCCTAAATTTCCAGTAAAATTATTTCATAAACAAATTATGCAAATTGCACTTGACACTGATTTCTTCTTCTCCTTTAGCTTTTCCCATTCGTCAGGGGTCGCTGTTTTATTTTCTTTTTCCACTCATTTCTGTTTCACGGGTCGTCCTCATTTAGTTCATTTTCTCTCAGGTCTTCCGCAATACAGTCCTTCCATCTTGTCTTTGGTCTTCCTCAGTTTTTTCTACCTTCTATTACTAAGCTATTCATTCTTCCAATATATTCTTCATCTCTCCTCATAACGTGTTCAAACCAATGCAATCGTCTCTCTTGTATCTTTCTAGGAACTTCTATCATTCGATCCTTTTCATTTATTCTTTCATTCCTTACCGTATGTTTCCATCTTTTCCCCAACATTCATTTTCTTTTCATTGACACTGACATCTGTCAGTTAGAATTTTCTTAATATAGTAGCTGTTTTCATGGATATAGCATACCTGGCTGATTTATAGAATTTAATTTGTTTATAATTTTTTAACTTTATATCCATTGAATATGAAATATAAAATTCAATCAATTCGTATAGGTTATAATATTCTTTAATATTTATAATATCATTAAATGTTAAAAAATAATATTTAACAACGTTTTTTCAATTGAAACTGTTAAAATCTTCAAATGAGGGTTGACCAATTATAGCCAAAATTTAAGCAAGTCTGCATATGGATGTAAGGAAGAGGAATACGTAAAAATTGTAATTTTTGGAATTCTAGTATTGGAGATATCGCGGCTGAAATTATAGTCACACACACACACACGCACACATATACATACAGATATCATCGTAAAAATAGTAAAATCGAAAAACCGAATTTTTTAACCAAAGATGATACCTTCCCTACCCGTAGAGGTGACGGAAAGTAAAAACAAATTTAATTTAAAGGAAATTCATTCAATCTAATATCTGGGGATGAAAGAAAGTAGTTTAAGATGCAGATGAGAGCGTAGGTCAAATCACTTTCACTTCGAGTACTTACCTACTACCGAACCTCCCCTGTAGAGCACTTTCCCCTACGCCCTAACCTAACATTAAAGATAATGGATCTGGAATTTCTGAATTATAACCTCTTCAAAACGAATCAAAATATCGTTCCAATTTAATATTAACTGCTTTTTATTTCTTGTGAATTGATTCTTGAAGACGATATCGGAATAATTATACGAATGGGTATTGTACTACAGGAAGATTTACAACTAAAACTGTTATATTATGCAAATGTGCAGAATAATATGATAACCATAAGAGATACGAAGTCGTTAAAATTAGAAAAAGTTGCCCCATTAGAAGAACGTACACTGGATAAAAAAATCTAATGTGGCCAGTATATTACCTTCCATCAATTCTGTGTTTATGTACAAATTCCGTACCTAAATTTTCTTGCAAAAGATTCTATATTTCCAGTAAAATGATTTCATAAACAAACTATGCAAATTGTACTTGATACTGACATCTTCTTCTTCTTTAGACTTTCCCATTCATTACGGGTGGCCATTTTTTATTTTCTTCTTCCACTCATTTCTGTTTTGCGTGTCGTCCTCACTCAATTCCTTTTCTCTCAAGTCTTCTACATTACAGTCCTTTTATCTTATCTTTGGTTTTCTTTTGTTTTTTCTACCTTCTATTACTAAGCTATTCATTCTTCTTCCAATATATTCTTCATCTCTCCTCATGACATGTTCAAAGTTCAAACCACTAGTAACTTCTATCACTCGAGTCATTTTCCTTATCCTTTTATTCTTTACATAGAGTCTTCCCTAACATTTCAACATTCTCATCTCTGCCATATTCATTTTATTTTCGTTGATACTGACATCTGCCAATTTGAATTATCTGAATATATTAGTAGTTTCCATGGTTAGCATAGCTTGCTGTTTTATAAAAAATTAATATCTTTGTAATTCTTTAACTTTATAACTATTGAATATGAATTAGAAAATGCAGTCAAATATACAGGGTGTTTATTAAACATCGGGCAAAAATTGAAGGGATTATTCCCTGAACCATTCTAAGATGATTTTGTCCTTTGATGATTTTTGAAAAGCCGCTTTGTTTCGAAGATACAGGGCGAAAAAAAATTCGACAAAACCAATTTTGATATTTTTCAAATTATTAATCTAGTAACAGCAGGCAAGTTATGTGTCAAAATTGTTGAGACGTTTGGCTGTTTGACGTGTATTTTCTGTCTATAATACTTAAACTTTTGTTAGTGAAGTTCTCTTATCATGAATAGCTATACGAACGCCGAGATGACTGACATGCATTTCATTTATGGACTTGCGGATGGCAATTCATTACAAGCTAGGCGGATTCTTGCCTCGTAGCTGGAGGTAGTCATTTTCAACAGTACTTGTAGATTAAGAAACTTTACATGTAATTTTTGGTATTAAATGTTGTTATTGTCGAAAATTTTTTTCGCCCTGTATCTTCGAAACAAAGCGGCTTTTCAAAAATCATCAAAGGACAAAATCATCTTAGAATGGTCCAGGGAATAATTCCTTCAATTTTTGCCCTATGTTTAATAAACACCTATATAGACAATAACATAGTCTCTAAAATTTATAATGACATTAAATGTCAATAAATGATATGTAACTGTTAAAAGTTGCAAATGAGGGTACTTCTAGTGGACCAATTATTACCAAAATCTAATTAAATCAGCATATGGATCTAAACTCGAGAAATACGAAAAAAATATAATTTTTGGAACCGTGGTATTGGAGTTATGCGACCCGAGACAATCGTCACATACACACACTTATAAACACAGGCACATACACATACATACAGTATGTGAATAGTAGTAGTAAATAGTAGTATTCTACGAACCCCAAAACGTGCTTATTCATTAAAAACTTTTTATCGACTTTTAGACCAAAGAATACATTTCTTACCTGAATGGTGACGGAATGTAATGTATGGCTATTACTCATGAGAATGAAGTTTGCAGTGATGTAAATCATCCGAGTGAATAATAGCTATTACATGCGAATAGAGTACTATACTTTATCCACAACTGTCAAATAATAATATACTGTACTATTATAAAATCAGAAATAACCTAACAAATTTTAGAAAATTGTTTGTTTACAAACATAAACTTAGCTAGCGTTGATTACTGGGTATTTGTTTTAACAAAACTATGAAGTGATTTGACATTTAGCAGAAAATTTTAAACCGAATATTCAGCTACATTTTAAGCTTAAAATAAAACTATAAAAAACGAGAAACTTAGTATACTTTTAGCTTTTTGTGTGGAAATAAATACTTAATAATAGTATATTGTCTTATTAGGAGTAAAAGTGACATTTTGTGTGGCAAGCGTGGAAGTTTAAACGACGAGCGAAGCGAGTCTGATAAATGCACGCGAGGCGCACAAAGACACTTTTACTCCGAATGACACATTATATTTTTCTTCAAACGTAGATATTTAAAGAAAATTATCTACTACTGACGTTACATTTTACGTAAATTTCCTTTGCGATTTCAATTGCCCTGTAGCTATGGATACTAATTTGTTCACTTTTTGTTATAAACATTGAAGTGAAATTTTTCACGTTTTGACGTTTAACTAAAAACTGTGCAATTTTTTATCCTCTTTGTGTGCAATTATGTCGGAATTTGAAGTATTATATTATATGCCCCCTGAAGTTGTTCAATTGGATGAAAATCTAGCAATGCGGCGGAAAGATATTTATTCTTAGGTTACCTAGCGTGTTATAGTGACATTTGGGGCGATATTACAGGTTTCTTTTATTAAGTTACTTCTTATTCGTTGATTCTGTATAGTTTCTATAGATATTTATTTATTTTATTTCTACCTTGTGAATCAAGTCACAAAAGATGCTACTTGACGTTTGAAGAAAAAAGTAATTTGACATGACCATTGAACTGTCAATATTATTCAATTAGCAACAGTAACGAAGGTCATTAATTGATAAAAAAACGGTTGAATTATGAGTATATTATTTGACAGTCGTGGATAAAATTAATTAAAAAGGAAAAGAATTAGATACAACGATGAACAAACTTTCGAAGACTCTTTGTTGTTTTAATGTATTTATTTATTTAGTTATTCTTTTATTCATTTTGACGAAAATGTTTTATTTATAATTTTAAAATATTTATGCAACACGAGTGTAAACACAATCTTTATGACATGAGGTCATGTATTTCGTGACAAGGCCTGCCGATTTACGAAAATTATTGACCGAATGTCATAAAGATTGTTTAGACTTGAGTTGCATACAATATACAGGGTGTTTATTAAACATTCGGCAAAAATTGAAGGGGTTATTCCCTGGACCATTCTAAGATGATTTTGTCCTTTGATGATTTTTAAAAAGCCGCTTTGTTTTGAAGATACAGGGCGAAAAAAATAAATTCGACAAAACCAATTATGATATTTTTCAAATTATTAAACCAGGAACAGCAGGCAAGTTATGTGTCAAATTTGTTGAGACTGATTCTCAAGAAATGCAATAAGGAATTCTCACAATAACCATGTGTGGGTTGAAGAAAATCCATATGAGGTACTTGAAGATCGTTTTCAACATCAGTTCTCCTTGAATTATGGCCTGCTCGATCCCCCGACTTAAACCCCTTGGATATTTTCCTATGGAGTCATTAGTTTATTCTACTCCATTGGCAAATTTGGAAGATTTAAGACATCGGATAATTGCTGAGTGTAACTCCATAAGAAACGACCCTGGTGTTTTTGAAAGAGTTCGGCAATCAATGAGAAGAAGATTGGATTCTTGCATCGTAGCTGGAGGTAGTCGTTTTGTAGATTAAGAAACTTTACATGTAATTTTTGGTATTAAATGTTATTGTCGAATTTTTTTTTTCGCCCTGTATCTTCGAAACAAAGCGGCTTTTCAAAAATCATCAAAGGACAAATTATTCTTAGAATAGTCCAGGGAATAACCCCTTGAATTTTTGCCGTATGTTTAATAAACACCCTGTATAATTCAAAGTATCTCACTGCAGTTCCAAGTAAATTCTTTAACCAAATTAAAAACAGTCGATCATCGTTCCCATTAATAAATTGCAGTTTTTATTTTTAATAACGTCCAAATATGAAATACGAGTAATATTGAATTTTTGTTTTCATTTTATTATGCTCTTTCAAATGGTGATGCTTGTTTTCAAAAATCTAAAATCGTTAATTAGTAATGTAATTTCCAATAGTTTCTATTTTATTTTGTTACTGTTTCATATGAATGGAAGAGTCTTATTTTTCCTTCTGTCTTTCTGCCGCTATATGTATACTCTACCTCTTCTACTCTCTGTATAATGTCGGGTGTTTATTTGATGCGTTGTTTATGCGAATTTAAAGACTGTAATTTAAAGTTTTTTGCTGCATTTCGTGAAGATTTTTTCGCACATGAGAACCAAGATTTATGTTTGAAGGACACTACCTGTCTGTAATTTCCTCATTCAAAGGGTTGAAGAACAAGAATAAGAATAAGGTCACTCACTTTATTAATTTCTTCTGCAAATAATAGGGCAGAAGAACAAAGATAGGTGGTCCAATTTTTTAAAGAAAATTGGAAGAAATTTTATGGTACTTAATAAAATTACATATATCTATTATTACGGCGACAAAAACTGACTGATACATCGTGCCGCAGAGATCCGTTTTGGGTCCGATACTCTTTACATTGTACATTAATGATCTGTGCACTTATTAACATGGGTATTATTAAACTGGTTCAGTCGAGGGTTCAGTTATCGAAAAATACTTTTGAAAAAGCCGACACCAAATATTTCGAATTTTATATGGCACAAAAATGACCCCTATGGTGCACTCTCCACGTAAACAATAAATGCACGTGAGATGCAGGTATTTTCCGAAGAAAAACTATTTTGAGCTTCCAGTAAAGTGCCATTTCCGGTTATCTGAGTTACACCAAAATCTAATGGCTTCTTTCCATATTAGAATAAGGTAGAAGAAATACAAGGTTTAAAAATTTTCTGAACGCTAGTATTTGAGTTAGAGCGTAAAGAGGATGCACACACACCATTTTCAGAATGATAGTATTTTAGTTAAGATCGTAAGAGGAGCCAGACACACATACTCACAACCACATCATCGTGAAAATGTTAAAATTGGAATCTAGGACCTTAAAACGTGATCATTTACCAAAATCTCGATATGCGGTTTTTAGCACGATCCCTATACCTCCTTTACCGAGGGTAGCGGGAGGTAAAAATCACCAGTTACCAAAATTTTCATGTAAATTAAAAACTTAACTTTCTTGTTTTCTTAAATGCTATGTAACTCAATTATTTTTAGCTCTCGATCCGAAGATGGCCATCCATAGCCGAAATCGATCATCGGAAAGTTTTTTATAAATAAAATTTTTATAAACCAGAGTGTGCTTTTACATATTTCAACCTATTAAATACTAACTAGATTTGAGTTCAAATTATTTAAAAGAAAAATTAAGAGTTTCTTAGAAACGCATTGCTTTATGCAGTACAAGAATATTTAACACTACACTATAAACTTTTCTCAAGTCAATGTTCATGTACTTATTTTATATTGTGTTTGTATTTATATACGTTTTAGACTATTTAATAACTTTGAAGTTTTTGATATGTCATCAGTTGGCTCTATACAATATACACGACGAATAAATATAATTATTATTATTATTTAGATCAATTGTTTTGAAACTACAACAATTCCCATTTTCGCAATATAAATAAAATGTACCACGTTATCAAATAATGAAAATATTAACCTATACACCTAAATTCGCTTTCCTTTCAGTGAAAGTATATCAGTAGGTAAGAATTCTCAGATGTTCGTATCATTAATTACGTCTTATTATTCGTCCGTCACTAACTTACTACCTGTGGAACGATGGCAGCGATCCGGCTTTTTCTTCTTCTTACAAACTTGCGACCTGCGTTGCCCTCGGCAACAGTCAACTCCGGTTAAACGAACAGATGACTGCGGCTATAATTTGCTCTTAATTTCGTAACCAAGGACCAGAGATTTCAGAGATTGCAATGAGTGCAGATTGAGAAGATAATTAAAGGGGCAGAGATATTGGGTTGAATTCAGCATTCTTCTTTAACTAAGGAGCTTGTGTAAAAGAGAGAAATATGCATTGATGCATTAATAAGAAAAAGATGCAAGCTATTTCTATAGTTACTAGAGATGATCACTACAGTAGTGAAGAATGCTGAATTCGGCCTATTAAATGCAAAAAGGATTTATCGAAAGAGATGAAAAGAAAAAGTTTACAAGATTTTTGTTTTATTTTCAAGATAAAGGAAACATTTATTTTGAATTTACAAATGAATTTTGTGGATTTCAAAGTTTCATTAATAATATAATAAACAAGTACCCAGGAAATTAATAAGTAGGATATTTTATATTGTCTCACTTTCAATATTATTTTTTAAGGTATCTCGGGCAATATTAACGTTAGAGCAAAATAGTTTGCACATTCCTGGGTAAACTTTTCGAAAATAGTTTAATAGTCATCACAGGAATTTCTTCTTTTGTTTCTGAGCTACAGGCAAAACCTCGTTTTTCACTAATTTTGAAAATATCTCATCTTATTATTATGATAGAGAAGAATTGTTTAAGCGAATTTTGCATGAATTTTTGTATAGAATGAAATAGCTGAATCATTCTCGAGATATAACACAAACTTATGATTTTTAAAATGGGAAGCTATGTTGCAAATAGTCTCATCTTTTCGCTTATATTATAAGCTTTTCAATGAAATATAACAAGTCCACATTCTTTTGTTTTAATCATGAATTATCAATTTTTTGGGTGAAAAAATTGAAAAAATCTATTATAGATCATCTTTTGTTTACTTTAATTTCTTTATCTATTAATTATGTTCATAAAATTATTTTTAATCAATTATTAGTTTAATATGTTTTCTGAAATATATAAAATGAAAAAAAAATGGATAAAAATGAAGAAAATAATGTTAAAAATGAACAACAGGTGACTTGTAATAATTTTTCCTTTGTTTCTTAATAGTTTTCAATTGTTTGACTCCAAAAAATTAATAATTCATGGTTTATTCATGTTTAAAACAAATGAATGTGGACTTGTTGTTATACATCGTTGAGCAGCTTATAAAATAATCGAAAAGATGAGGCTATTTTCAATATAGCTTCCTGTTTGAAAAATTATAAGTTTGTGTTATATCTCAAGAATGAAGTTTTCCAAAATCTATTTATTCCATTTTATTCTATGCAAACAATATTTTTCTAACATAATAAAAACATGAGATGTTTTCGAAATTAGAGAAAAGCAAGTTTTTATCTGTAGCTCAGAAACAAAAGAAGATAATAGGTATTTACATACCAAGTGCGGGAACCAAGTTCACGCACGCGGTTTGTACAATATTTTTTGCGCAAAAAGTAAAAAACTAATAATTAGTAATTTTTGTACAAATAATTTGATTTATTAAAACTTTATTACAAAATATTATACATACAGACTGGTTTGTAGTTAAATTCAGAGTCATGTGTCAAATTTAAATACCAATGATTTTAGTGCTTATTTTTATGTAATGTAGTATTAATCATGGTATTTAAATAACTGTTTATTACTTACCAAGTGTATAGCAAATTTAAACTTAATAAACTTGTTAAATTACTTTTTATTTCGTTACAATTTACATTACATTTGATCGTTATATGTTAAAGACTTCCCGAGTGCTCTGTTTTACCGACTCCCGCCGACCAGAAATTGTTGCCATTGTGAACCAAATGATCTAAATTCATTATTTTAAAATTAAATTTCATTCAATATTCAACCATTTTCTCTTATTATTAATAAGCGAACAAGTATTTGAGATATTATACTTTTTATTCTAAATATAGTTCTTTAAGAAATGCTTTAGAATTAGGAGAGTATTTATCCCAAAAATTCCCGGTGGAGACCTGGGAAATTAACGTTTGGAACGTTGCTTAGGCAATGCCAAAGAACACATTTCAATGCATGAGTACAAAAACGATATTTCTCTATTGTTATTATTACCCCAGATACCTTGAAACAACATCGAAAATGAGACAGCCTGTACTTGCATTAAAAAAAAACATTGTCTCCTAAGGGGAGTAGAAAAATCCAAATTTTTAAGAATTAAAAGCTTGTAAATAATTCGACTGTCATCTATGACAATTCAATGAGCATTAGTATAATCAATTGATTAAGGGTGATTAGCGAGCAGTTCACTAGCATTGTTTTCTCTCTGTCAATCAATATGGATTTTGGAGAAAAATACTTCAAATAAAAGAACGATTAATTTTTCTAAACTTGTTATTCTAAATATTTTCCTCCGAAATAATCCTTTAACCTAATTTGGCAGATAAATCCCTAATATTTGTTAATTTTTAGTTTCTAGTTTCAATTCCATGGCTATCGCTATTTTTGTGGTGATTTTTGATATTTGATGCATGTACAGAGCTGTACAACTTTTATTGAAGCTTTTTCTACTTAAAATAATTAGGTAAATAAATATTTCATCACGACATATTACCCATTGCTAGGTGTGCCAATCTGCTTTGTACATAGATGTCGTTAATGATAGAATATTTGTACAACAGGCGTTACCTCACGGGCACTCATAGTTGGCGTGAAGAGTGCACCACAGGGGTCAATTTTTGTGCCATTAAAATTCTATGTAATTTTTGGCGTCAGTCGGGATCGAAGCCGGGTCCCCAGATTCCCTAATAATTAGGGAAACAGGAAATTACAAAAGTATGATTTTACAAGTTAAAGTCCTTTGTTCGGTTTTTATATATTCACCCGGTATAACAGCTACTTTGCTTGCCGTTGGTAGCGAGAGTTAAGGAGCCCCCAAAACCGGCCCTGCATTTACCTCGAATAAATATTATAGTTTTACAAGGAAAATTAATTGCATTTTAATTCATAGTGACAGCAAATATGCTGTTGATAATTCTCCTCAACAAAAAGTCTGTATTTGCTCGTAGAACAAGCATCTCATCTCATCTCATCCCCTTGAATTTGTGCTGCATCCCTTAAGTCGGCGCCCCTGACCCTGTATGACAAGTACACGACAGAACACGACATGCAGACCATGGCATACACGTACACGCACAGTTTTTGCACCACTGTCTAAATGGTTCCAGCAACTGAACAAACCATTAGTCATTCTGTCTGCTCCTACCCCTGCTTTTGCTTTTCTTCCTATTATTGACAGCCAGTCGCTTTTCATTTTTCCCACTGCATATCAATTCTTTCTCCGCCATCTTTTCTTCTCATTGCAACAACAGCGACGAAAAAACGCGGGGGTGGACATGGACATAGACAAGTCAAGGAAACTCGGGTCATGAGGTGAGGTGGTCTTTTTTATTCGAAGGCTTTCTTCGTTCTTGTTCTTGTTGGTGTTTCTTTGACCGGTAGCTGAATTTGGATGTGAGTGGAGACGTTGTGATGATTCTGTTAGCGGACGGGGGCTGCGATCTACAAGGCCTGGTTCTTTCGAAGTCGTGGACGTTATTAATGATGCATGCAACTACTCTGAATTTTTGAATCGATGTTTGGGGGTATTGTACGGCTTAAGGCAGGTTCTTTTTTAGGGATCGTTATTTTGTTTACTTTATAAAGATGCTGATCGATGTAGGTTTAATATCAATGTTAAAGATTTGGCATCAGTCGTCAATGACTCATTAGAAATGAAATTATTTAAATGAATACCTGAAATAATAAATAAGTAGAGCATTGAATCAAAATTTGTTACATTTCAAATGTAGTGCATTTTCCACGCCAGTACGATGAATCGTGGCAAACCCCAGTACAGTACGAATATGTCATCATCATTGTAATATGTATAGGTATGTATTTATATTTAAAAAAACTGGCCACATCATATTTTTTTCTTTTAAAATTTTCTCCGTTTTGAATATAGTAATAATAGATCTACACACATACATACATATAGCAGACATGCCGAATTAGACAGGTTTGTCGGAGTTTGGTCGTTATTAAACGATAAGTGATTTCAGTTGACTGCAGACTTTTGTGTTGAGTGTTTCTGTGTCCGTGAATATGTAGTGCAGATTATGATGACTGTATATAGTGAAATGTGCCCAAACCATTAAGAACCATCCAGTATATATTGAAGTACGGACAAATAAAATAATGTAAGTGTTATTATTAATAATTAAAATATAGGTTTTAGTGAATAAGCACGTTTTAATGTCCCTACAATCCAATTATAACATTTTTATCATGATGTCCGTGTTTGTGTGTGTATGTGTGTATGTATGTATGCATGTATGTATGTGTATGTGTGGATGTTGGAAGGATGGTTTCTCAAATACTCCAAGACTTAAGACATGTTAAACTACGGATTCCTCAATCCAACATTAATGGGACAGCTCATCCCATTAATGTTTTGGTAACAATCGGACAACCGGAAGTAGTAGTTTCTTAAAAAAAAAATTGTTATTATAAATATAAAAGATCGTTAAATTCTCAACTTGATACATTTAAAAAATTTGATATATCTTCTATAGATTTAGAGATATAATATATAATAATATATAATAAACTATTGTAATAAATCTCCCTACCAAAACAATTCTATGAAAACCAGTTAAGATATTTGCAGCAGTAATAATAAATAAGGGTTAAATAGCCTTCATTTAACACAGATATAGTTTTTTTTATGAGCTTAATTCACAAATGGATAATAACAAACATGGAATAAGAATTACCTCTAAATAATCTCGCCATAAACGTCATTTTAACAAAGGGTTATGAGATAATCTCGGAATACCTAATCTCGAAATAGGAAATTATTTATTATTACCGCTGTTAAATGTTTGTAATTGACAAATAGATACAAAACGTCAGTAACAAAAATCAACAGTTTTACAGAGATTACTGAAAGCTTTTTCTGGAATTTAATATTGCTTATTGTATTATTAATTATATATTTAATATTATAGGTATAGTAATAACATTAATTTAATTTTACTTATATCTTTAAGAAATACTGCTAATACCGTCAATAAATACGAATAATTTTGAACATATTAGAAGAGTAAGACAAAAATCCTCATATAACGAAAGAATAAATACAATATACTATTTAAATGATTTGTGTGTGTACAAGAAATGTCAAATTCGTTAATTATGTAACAAAAAATGGAAATGTCGAGAGGTATTGTGCTGACCAGAACATTTTTTTTAATATGTAATATTTACAGCAGTAATAATAAATAATTTCCTATTTCTAGGTTAGGTATTCCGAGAATATCTGTTAACCCGCTTACCATTTATTATTATACATTTATAGGTTAACCTCGTCATTAACTATTCCTGTGTTAAAGGGCTATTCTGAATTTAAATAAATAAAAAATATAACATCACGGCATATTACCCACTTCTTGGTGTGTTTTGTACACAGATTTTGGTAATGACGATAACATATTTGAAACGTGCGGGCGTTTACCAGGCGTCACCTCACGGATACTCATTGCTGGCGTGGAAGAGTGGTGCACTCACAAGGGTCAGTTTTGTGAAATTAATCCTTATTTATTATTATCGCTGTTAAAGTTGTAACACAATTGAAGAACTCTAGCAAAAACAAGCTTAGTTCATTTTTACCTTCCGTCAATTTTAGGTAATGAAAGTATTGTCTTTGGTCAAAAATTTCAATAGTGAGTTTCTAATGAATAAGCTCATTTTGGGGTTCCTATAGAATACGAATTTACTATTTTTACGATGATGTCTGTATGTGTATGTGTGTGTGTGTGTGTGTGTGTGTGTGTGTGTGTGTGTGTGTGTGTGTGTGTGTGTGTGTGTCTGTGTGTGTGTGTGTGTGTGTGTGTGTGCGTGCGTCTATGTCTGTGTGTGTGACGATCGTTTCGATCGCATAACTCCAATACCACGATTCCAAAAATTATATTTTTTTCTTATTCCTCAAGTATAGATCCATATCCAGACATGATTACATTTTGGTTATAATTGATCCACTGGAAGTACTATCATTTGCAACTTTTAACAGTTTTTCTTGTGTCTTAAGAATTATATTTAAATTCGATTTAAAGAGAGGCGAATTTTATTGCAGTTGATGACAAATGCCTAATAATATGATTCGTTTAAAGAAAAGATCGAATTAAAAAATTCGATTTAAAGAATATTTTTTTGCATATAAAATCCAATACGATTCTACATGTTAATAAAATAACAAAATAATTTAATTTAAAAAAAATTACTGGGATGTTGAATTAGAGGGAATCGACTGTATTTATAAATTTGTAAGAAATGTACACAACTTCTTGTTTACCCAATAACAACGCATTTTTAATCGAATTGTATAGTCCAAAGTCCTTGACAAATATTAAAATATGTAGAGTAAATTTACAATAATATCTAAAATATTCATAAAATAATCATTATACATTGTCGAAAACAATTTTTTCTGGAGTACACTGTAAAAATGTGTCCATTTTTATTATGGAGTGCTAATGTAATGCGGAAACATAAAAACATTACATGGATAAGAAAAAACATAATGACATACCTTGCCAAACAAATTGTATTTGTGATTTCAATCTTTTATTTTAATGGTTTTTTTACAAGTTGCAAAACAGTAATAAAATGGTAATTGTAATTTTATTTAGAAGTAAAAGTATTTGAAATATTTACAGCATAGCATCGCATCAGTCTAGAGTCAAATTAAATATATCATTAGTTAAAATTTGAAACAATGTTGAAAGCTTTCACAGGGGTGTACAGAGTGGAGTGAACCAGTTCCAAGACAGCTCGTCACCTAGTGATGTATGGTGGTGTATACCCCTTGTTCTCTTCCAATACGATTTATTATAGTCTACTGCCCAAAATGAAAACCTGCAAGCAAATTTTGCCAATAAGTAAGATTAAATTAACAGAAAATAATAAATACAGTAAAATAATATAAATTAATTTTGTTAAAGTCAGTGCTGGATTAAGGATATATTTTCCCAATCACACCAAAAATGTTTGTAATTATTAATTTATGCAATAATCCGAGAATATTAAAGCCGTATTCTTTCGCTGCGTTGGATCAGATCCATGTTACATGGATCAGTAAATTGCATGTTCTTTCGAATGCAGATCAGTATCACCACCCCAAGACCAAGTAATCCAGATCAGTGCCATCTACTTCAACAACAACTTGGATTAAAAAGATCATATCACTTATGATTCAGAAATGGCGGAAGAATCTGTCATATTTTATAAGTCAATAAGGACAAGAGGTTACATTTAAGGTTCCCTGAAGGCAGCAGTTCATGCTGCCGAAAAGTCGGTTTTTATAACAATAAACAGAACTAATACTATAAAGGTTATATATCATTTGAATCGAGTAATGAGTGCTAAAAGATATTTTTTTAATAGTTTTAAAAAATTTAAACAAAAATAAACAATGGTAAATATTGAAAATTGAAATTAATTTTTCCGACTGATTTGGACAGATACTTGTGTTCTCTGCGTCCACGTGACCTGATCTGATCTAATCCATACAATCAGTTGGATCTAATCCAATCCAGCGAAAGAATACTGCTTTAGTCTGATTATATACAGAGTGGTGACCGGCATAGTCGAATATAGGACTTTAACATGTAAAATCAGACTTTCCTAATTTCCTGCTTCCCTAATTATTTTACATAAAAAAGCTTAAAATAAAAGTTGTAAAAAATAAAATTCTGCTTCTGAATCAATAAGCAAAATTTTGTATGCCTTGTAACAGCAGAAATTAGGTATGAAAATATCGAAAATCAACTCAAAAATAGCAAAAGCCATGAAAATAAGAGTAGCCTATCTACCTTAGTAAATAAGATATCGGGAATAAAAAACTTCTTATTCTTATTACATTGTTTACAATAACTTTCGTTCCGTGGTGTATTCTAATTTTAAAATAAATATCTAAAGTTAAATTTAATAATTGTGTTTCGTGATTGTTCAGAGGTCTTGATCAAGTATATAATTCTGAAATGGTGTTAAAATTTGAAGCCAAATGAAAAACTGCTAGTGGATCTCGTCACATATAAAATGTATTTAAAAATGCCTTCTTTTTGCAAAAAAAACTCTGAAAAGCGTTTTCGACTATTTAGAATACTATGTGAAAGAAAAATAAATTAAGGGTCGGTATTTTCACTTACGAATAAAGCTATTGATAAATTTAACCATCGGATAAATATTTTTGTTGTCTTTTCACTTGCAAATAAATTTATTCGAAAGAATAACATCTGTTATTCGCGGAATAAGTTATTCGCTAGTTTGGTATCGAATAAAGGGTTCATTCGTAAGTACATTACATTTCTACATAGTGTAGATTAACAAAGTGGATATATTAAATATTTTTAATGATTCTGCTGATTGTTCGAACTATGAATGAATAAATAATGCGAGAAATCGAAAACCACACACACAAAGGAAATTTTTGACAGATTCCGATTATGAAAACAAACTGTTATTTTATTATTACAAATTGAGGTTCGTATTTAATCTCAAACAGTGCATACATAAGTAAATCCCTCCTTGGGTAAATTATTAAAAAAATCCTGACATTTGATGCTAGTAAAATGTTTTCGGATTTTGAATACTTTTATACAATATTCATTTACCGCGAACTGAAAGGAATATACAAAAATTATAAGGACAATTTTACAATATACATATATTTCGTTTACCGCGTATGATTATTGCAATAGTTTACTTGTTAAACTACAATCTCCCGGAACTAAAAATGCAGAAGGATATAGATGACATTAAGGATGTCAATGAAAATTTTGACAAGTACGGATTCAAAAAAAAATTGACACATTTCATCCTTGTCTGCTTAACGTAGGTACGCAAAAACTCCATCCTTCTCCACGGGCACAAATTCACTCTGCAAGGTTACCGATTCACGAATGTTAAAATTATTCGACAGATAGCTATTTGTTTTTGTCAAATGTGCGAAAAGACTCAATGGAGTTATTCGTTGAATAAATATATAGAATAAATTTATTTAACGAAACTTTATTCGGAAGTGAAAATACCCGGGCTTAGTATTAGTAACTTTATAAGAAAAAATAATTTGTTGGTTGTGTGGTTAGTTTGTTTTCGTACATATTTATTGTTCGGTAAAGTCACTAATTTTGTATTTTGTAATTATAATATATAATTAATAAATATTTTACGTTGAATTTTTTTATTTTTATAACGATAAACCTATTTTGCATGGTATTGGCGCTTAAATTTTGAATTTGATACTGGATGGCATCTAGTGAGACATACTCAAACGAGACTTAATATATCTCCAACTCTAGCCTGCCGAAATCAAAACATTCAGTGAGGAGGGATAAGGAATGTTTATCTAGTTATATTTCATCGTTGTAATATATTATTGTTACTCTCATTTTAATAGTCTTATGATTTAGATTTTTTTTGCCAATTATATCAGCAATATTGTCCCACTTAAATTGAACACCCTGTATAAATCTATAATTAGTGTATATTCATTAATTGATATTTTTTTAAAAAAAATCTCATTTTTACCTTCCGTCACCTTTAGGTAAGGAAGGGATTGTCTTTGGTCAAAAAATTGAATGATGAGTTTTTAATGAATAAGCATGTTTTAGGGTCGCTATAATACGATTTTACCAATTTTACGATAATATCTGAATGTATGTATGTATGTGTGTGTGTGTGTATGTGTGTGTGTGTGTGTGTACGTGTGTGTGTGTGTGTGTCTGTGTGTGTATGACAAAAGTTTCGGATCGCATAACTTCAATACCACGATTACAAAAATTATATTTTTTTCGTATTCCTCAAGTTTACATCGAGAGGAACAAGTGATTAGATTTTGGTTACAATTTGTGAACCGGAAGCAGCCTCATTTGAAGATTTAACAGTTAAATATGATTTATTGACATTTAACGTTATTATAACTTAAAGAATATATTATTCTCTATACGATTTGATTGCATTTTATACTTCATATTCAATAGATATAGAGTTAAAGAATTATAAAGAAATTAAATTTTATAAATCAGCCAGCTATGCTAACCATGGAAATTGTTAATATATTCAGGTAATTGACAGATGTCACGATGTCAATATCAATAAGAAGTAAATGAATATGGCGGAGATGAGGATTTTGAAGTAGATGTTGAGGAAGACATCGACAGATAGGTAAGGAAATAACTTTAGTGTTATAAGTTTCTAGAAAGATACAAGAGACGATTGCATTGGTTTGAACATGTCATGACGAGAGATGAAGAATATATTGGAAGAATGAATAGCTTAGTATTAGAAGGTTGAAGAAACAGAGGAAGACCAAAGATAAGATGGAAGGACTGTATTGCGGAAGACTTGAGTGAAAAGGAACTGAATGAGAACGTCACGCAAAATAGAAATGAGTGGAAGAAGAAAATAAAAAATAGCGATCCGTAACAAATGGGAAAAGCTAAAGAAGAAGATGTAAGTGTAAAGTGCAATTTGCATAGTTTGTTTATGAAATAATTTTACTGGAAATTTAGAATCTTTAGCAAGAAAATTTATGTGTGGAATTTATACATAATACACAGGATTGACGGAAGGTATTGTGCTGGCCACAACAGATTTTTTAATTATAATAATATATCATCACGGCATATTACTCATTGATGAATGTGCTAATCAGCTTTGTATACAGAAACATAGATTTCGGGCACTCATTCTGGCGCGACGAGTGTACCACAACGGTCAATTTTGTGCCATTTAAAATTCAATATATTTCTTTTTGCGTCGGTCGGGATCGAATCCTATTCTCCAGTTTCGCGACCAGACACACAGTCATTTTTTAATGAATTAAACACTAATCTAGGTAAAAATAATTTCAAAATTATTACCCGTAATTCACATTGCTAGATATAATATGGAAAAATGATTTCGGAATTACTTGAAATTAAAATAAAACGCACAAAATTTAATAATAAAAATAATATAAAAATGAACATAATTTGGCATTTAAATTTAGTTATAATTTAAAATAATATAAATAAATTAAAATTTAGCCATCCAAATTTATATGCAGTTTATTTTTAATGATTTGGCTGTACAATCTAAATAACCACCATAATATATTCTCGTTTAAAATAATGACTTCATCACCAGAGCGCAATTACCGTCTGCATAAAATTCCCTGCATAAATATTTAAAAATTATTGTAATAAAAATAATTGAGCAATTAGCAACGAGCATGCACTGCATAATCCGACTAAAAATAACGAAATTTTCCTCTGCCACAATTAATATTTCCACGGAAAATCAGCCGTAGAGCAAGCGATTCTAACCCTTATTGTATGCTATAATAAGAACTAGGGTATCTTGACACGGAAAGGATTTCAACACGTTGATTTAATGATGGGATCGCCTGATAGCATGTAATAGAAGGATTGTATGCTTGACATGTAATATGCACATGATGCGTGCTGTCAACTTAGACACTCGAAGCAAAATAACTCTAAACGCATATACCGTAACGAATGATAATTGTTTAGGCAAATAAGGTGCAGCTTAAGGCTGATGTACCGAAAATCACATTTATATTAGTTGCACCGATGTGGTTTTTTCATATTCTGATGTGGCCAGCATAATAATACCTTCCGTCAATCCTGTGTATTATGTATAAATTCCATACTTAAATTTTCTTGCAAAAGATTTTAAATTTCCAGTCAAATTATTTCTTAAACAAACTATGCAAAATGCACTTGATACAGGCATCTTCTTCGTCTCTAAATTTTCCCATTCGTTAGAGGTCGCTATTTTTTATTTTCTTCTTTCACTCATTTCTGTTTTGCGTGTCGTTCTTATTCAGTTCCTTTTCTCCGCAATACAGTCTTTCTTTTCTGTGGTCTTCCTCTGTTTCTTCAACCTTCTATTACTAAACTATTCATTCTTCTTCCAATATATTCTTCATCTCTACTCATGACATGTTTAAACCAATGTAATCGTCTCTCTCGTATCTTTCTAGAAATTTCTAACACTACAGTTATTTCTATATCAACATCCTCATCTCTACCACATTCATTTACTTCTCACTAATACCGACATCTGTCAATTTGAATTATCTGAATATATTAGCAGTTTCCATGGTTAACATATCTGGCTGTTTTATAAAATTTAATATCTTTTTAATTTCTTGTATTATTTTAAATGTTGTTATATTTCTTTATCTCTAAATTTATAAAAGATATACTAAAGTATTTATACGTATCAGATAGAGAATTTACTCTTCTTTAATACTAGCAAGAACAAAAATTTTCAAAAAACAATATTTAGAAATTTTTTTAAGAGTCTGCTACTTCCGTTTATCCAATTATTACCAAAATCTTTCCAGCTCTTCCCAGAAATGTCCGATTGAGAAATACGTAGTTAAATATATATTATTAGTAGTACAGTTTTTGAGATATCGTCCTTCCAACCGACTCACATACACACACATACATCCACACACACACACACACACACACACACATACACACACACACATACACACACACACACACACACACACACACAAACACAGACATCATCGAAAAATATTAAAATCGGATTGTAGAGACCTTAAAACGTGCTTAATCATTAAAATCTGGATATGCGATTTTTAGCATGAATCCAATACCTCTCTTAGCGAGAGGTAGGTAAAAAGATATGTTTTTTCGTAACACCTCATTATTAATTCTCCAAAATATTTCATTTTTATTTAAGGTGGGCCTTATATGTCTCCATGACCTTATGTTTTGATCAAATAACAGTTATTTTTTTATCCACTTCTTAAAAGCTCCTAACCAATCTTTTGGAATGCTTTCAAAATAATTTCTTTGAAAATTAAAAGCTGTCAGGGTTCTCAAATTAATTTCTGGTGACTAAAAACCCGCCAAAGCTGTCAAATTAATTACTGGGGGACTTGGAAAATATTAAATTAATTTCAAGTTGACTTCTAAACTATTAATATATAAATGATTATTCGACAATGCTGGCAGGTTAATTATATACTTTTACTAACAACAATACTTTAAAAAATTGAAGTGCAAGGAAAAAATAGTAAAGTGTATTATTGTTGAACATATTATTTTGTAAATCAAATTTATTGGCACATGTGCATCCGCGCCATCTGTTCCTCGTTACGCGTAACTCCTGAGCGGAAGTGACGTGGGAAGTGCAGTGGCAGCGGTGACCACGCGGTCCGAGTTCCGGGACTTGGAATCCGGGATCACGCAAATTGAGACAAAACACAGCGCTCATTGTCAATATCACCGCTGATGATTTTCACTTATGAAGAAGAATGAGACGCTGCTACCAACCGACCAGGTTCCAGAATCAATTGAAAGAAAACAGATTCCACGCTGAGGCAGAGGAAATATTGCTCGCATTAGTTTCAACTTTACGCTAGAATAAAGAACTATTTAACCGAGGCTTTGCTGACTGCAACAGTTTATTTATAAATTTACTTTTATTTAAATGAACTCATTGTACAGTCAATTATTAAAAATTTGCAATTACTCTCAAATAAGAAGGGGAATTTTTGAAATAAATTACAGGATTAATGTTCCCTTGAAACAAGTTTATTCTATTTATTAAAATAACTTATATTGATTTGTTAAAATTTATTTAATTTGTATAATATTTACTTTTGTCTGAATATAAAGATAGAATCAATTACATTTACTTGTTTATTTTCTTAATATCAACCCGTATTTTTCAATGCAAAGATACTAGTAAGCTGTCCAATATCTGGTTGACTAAAAAAACCTCAAGGTAGACAGAGTGGGAAAAGCTAAAAGAGAAGGTGTCAGTGTCAAGTGAAATTTACATAATTTGTTTATGAAATAATTTTACTGGAAATATATAATGTTTTGTAAGAAAATATATATATGGAATTTGTACATAGTACACTGAATTGACGTAGGTAACGTATGCTGGCCGCATCAGAAGGTATTGTCTTTGGTCAAAAAATTCAATGATGAGTTTTTAGTGAATAAGCATCTTTTAGGGTCCCTATGATACGATTTTACCATTTTTACGATGATATCTGTATGTATGTGTGTGTGTGTGTGACGAAATTTTCGGATCGCATAACTTCAATACCACGATTCCAAAAATTATATTTTTTTCGTATTCCTCAAGTTTACATCCAGAAGAACAACTGATTAGATTTTGGTTATAAATGGTGAACCGGAAGTAGCCTCATTTGAAGATTTAACAGTTAAATATGATTTATTGAGATTTAACGTTAATATATTAATCTCTATACGATTTGATTGCATTTTATACTTCATATTCAATAGATATAGACAGCGCCGTGCTGTGGAATTTTGACGCCTGGAGCATAAAATATTCAATTTGGCGCCTGGAGCACATAATATTCATTTTGGTGCTCTAAGAGCAATATTTATTTATAAAAGAGTGAATTTTTTATTCATTTGGTTCAATAAAGAAAAATATAGAATGAACTTGGTCTAGCTGCTTAACTGGATGATAATCATGAGCGTGCCAATCAGAATATATCTAACATTTCAATTCTATGAGCGCCTTTTGAGAAAAAGCGCCTGGAGCGATTGCTCCTTTGCTCCATATCACCGCATGGCCCTGGATATAGAGTTAAAGAATTATAAAGAAATATTTTTTTATAAATCAGCCAGCCATGCTAACCATGAAAATTGGTAATATATTCAGATAATTCAAATTGACAGATGTCAGTATAAATAAAAAGTAAATTAATGGTGCAGATATGAAGATGTTGAAGTAGATGTTGGGAAAGACACGGAAAGATACGGTAAGGAAATAAGTCTAGTGTTACAAGTTTCTAGAAAGATACAAGAGAGATGATTACATTAGTTTGAAA
Organism: Harpalus rufipes; assembly: GCA_951394225.1. Classification (NCBI taxonomy): domain Eukaryota; kingdom Metazoa; phylum Arthropoda; class Insecta; order Coleoptera; family Carabidae; genus Harpalus; species Harpalus rufipes. Next base: position 49,513,748 of record OX596279.1, read on the forward strand.
ATGTCATGAGGAGAAATGAAGAATATATTGGAAGAAGAATGAATATCTTAGTAATAGAAGATTGAAGAAACAGAGGAAGACCAAAGATAAGATGGAAGGAGTTTATTGCGGAAAACTTAAGAGAAAAGGAACTGAATGAGAACGACACGTAAAACAGAAATGAGTGGAAGAAGAAAATAAAAAATAGCAATCCCTAACGAATGGGGAAAGCCAAAGAAGAAGATGTTAGTATCAAGTGCAATTTGCATAGTTTGTTTATGAAATAATTTTACTGGAAAGTAAGAATCTTTTGCAAGAAAATTTATGTATGGAATTTATACATAATACACTGAATTGACGGAAGGTATTGTGCTGGCCACAACAGATTTTTACCTCTCGCTAAGAGAGGTATTGGATTCATGCTAAAAATCGCATATCCAGATTTTATTGAATAAGCACGTTTTAAGGTCCCTACAATCCGATTTTAACATTTTTACGATGATGTCTGTGTGTGTGTGTGTGTGTGTGTGTGGATGTATGTGTGTATTCAAAAACTATAAGACTTAAAATTTGTTTAACAACGTATTTCCCAATCGGACATTCATGGGAAGATCTGAAAAGGTTTTGGTAATAATTGGACAACCGGAAGTAGAAGATTCTTGAAAAAAATCTTCTAAATAATATTTTTTGAAAATTTTTCGTGGTAATATTAAAGAAAATTAAATTCTCTATCTGATACATTTAAATATTTTATTATATATTCCATAGATTTAGAGATAAAAGAAGTATAATATATTAAATAATCTATTGTAATAAATTTGACAGCCGAAAGAATGCCATGAAAAATAGTTGATAATTTAAATTATTTGTAACTGACAGATAAATGTCAGTGTCAGAAATAATGAGTAATGAATTAAAAATGTACTTGGAGAATCCCTTAGTTCTTGATCTGTGACTATTATGGAGATGACAAGTCTAGGTTGAAGGACTTAAATTTGTTTCAAACATTATGAGACAATGTACACCAGTACTGTAGACTAGAGTAACTTTGAATTGCGAAAAAGCTATCAAATTCTTCTCAAGTAAGTTGTAAATATTGACAAAATCGGAGTGCAATCTATCCGTCACTTTATTAAAGGGAATTAAGGTTATTTAGATATAACAAGTATGAAAAAATAAAATGTAAAAGAAGGTATATAAGAATAGATGCACAATCCAGATATATACATTTTAGACCGCCCAAAATTAATGTTTTTACTAGAAGAATATGAAGAGAAAGTAAACAAAGTTGTTCGAACTGAAAATTGCTGTTACCAGCCTAATATTTATATATGGTAAACTCTACTTTGTAATTTATTGTAACATAATTTATGGTAAAATATCTTCATGTTGAGACATGCTATTATTGAATAATAAAGAAGTTTATACGTCATAGATTTATATGAATATATTATTTGTATTTATAAAAATAATCTTTGCTTTATGCATACAGCCAGGTAAAATATACGGCGAGAGGTTATGTGCTGGCCACATCAGATTTTTTTATGTATTATATTTATATATCATATATTTATTTTTTATATCAAAACATCGTAAACGGTTCGATATATGAGCGCACATTTATATTTTGTTTTATTCCTTATGAAAAGTTGCATAAACCAGCCTTAATACGTAATACGTACAAAATCAATTAATTATTACTTGTAGTTAAATAATATAGATCTATATGCAATTGTGTGTTCCTACCTATTTGTAAGTAAACTCTTTCCCCGATAAAAATCTATCAATATTATTGAATTTTTTAACAACAGTTTGGCAGGATGTCCGCAAAATTCACGGATTGGTGAGTTACTTAGAGAAACCTGCCAGTGTTTTTGTGGGTGTTGGTAAAAAACCAACGTTTGGAAAGTAGTTGTGTAAATAAGCAAATTAGGCTTTGAATTGATAAATTGTGTTGTGGGAACAATTGAGAAAGTTGCGATTGCGATCTGATTGGTGTTGGGGTGCACTGGTATAGGGGGGTACAAGAGTTGTAGCCGAACTCGAACAGCGCACTTCCATTAGTCCAGATGTGCGCCGGGCTGTCTCTAGCTCGAGCTCCGGCTCGGCGTTCGTGAATATGCACAGGCAGAGGGAGCCAGTGTATTGGTACATAATAGGTTCAGTGACGTGTTCCAGTAACCCTGACAGGCGACCCTCGCAGCCTCAAGTCCGACAAAAGGCCGCGTCAGATCGACGCGAGATGGATTAGCCCGGCCACCCTGTCAAACACAAGATGGATCTGCCATTTTCAAACTTACTCTTTCAGACTCTGCTCTACTCTGCCCTGCTCTGGTTGCTCAAGACCACACAACTCTCCTACCCAATCCAACCCGAATAAAAAACAGTTAAAGGAAAATGAAAGCTTGTCAGTGCGTTTGATGAAAGATGAACGATGACTCGCTATGATCTTGTTTTTTTCTTTTTTCATAGATAGAAACATTTTCTTGCCAGATTTTTTCCCCAACAGCAAAAACAGCTCCGCTAAATGTTTTCAATTAAAAAATTTTGTGGGGAGGAAATTACTTAAATGGGTGAGGTCTTCTACATTCACAACACAAAAAAATATTTTATCTTTCGCACCAGTCAAACAGACCAGGGTTTGATCCCGAATTTCGAATTTTAAATGGCACATAAATGACTACTGTGGTGCACTCTTCACGCCAGCAATATATACCTGTGCGGTGAGGTTTTTTAAACGACCACGCGATACGAGAATGTCACAAAGCAGATTGGCCATCCAAGCTATGAATAATATACCGTGGTGATATACAGAATGCGACAGAACTGCCTCCTTAGTTTTACCATGGCATTGTGAGGCCATAAGGGGGGGGGTCTATAAAAGCAGGTAGATGGGAAGTTTCGTTTGTTACAAAAAAAAATCATAAACATAATGTGGAGGAACGAGCATTGGCCGTGGAAGGCTTATATCCGCGAAAACGGGTCTGTAGTCGCCGTCCAACGCGCGTTAACTCTCGGTTCCAAATAACACCTCACCAAGTAGTTCTGGTCCGAAAATCGCTTACGTTGTTAGTAAAAAACTTTGGAGAAACAGGATCTATTGTCAGGAAAGAATGTAGACAACCATAAACAACTGGAACACCTGAAAACCTCGACAGTTAACCAGGGGTATGGTCGAGGGTATACGCGGATATACGCCGTATACCCTCTGGATTTTTTAGGTGACCTAACGTGTATCCTCTGCTTTTTTTAAATATTTGAGACAAAAGTTATAATAATGAAATTAACTAATGAAAAATTTATTCAACAATTAATATTAATGTTCTGTGATCTGGCAATTTATTTTTGTACTGAAAATACTGAATTGAATAAGCGAATAAAAAGAATAAGTTGATATTTAAAATAAGAAAGTTGTGTCCCGTATTTTGAGAATCACTGGTAGTAAAAATATATTTTTTTGCTCATTGTAATAGTCTTGTAAAATAGAAATTGTTTGTTAATTTAACCGATGTCTTAGCTCTTATAGTTCTCGATATAATGACAGTGAAAAAAATAAAATGAACACCCTGTATATATTTTTTAACTTGTGTATTTATTTTTTAATTCACTTTCAAAACTAAGACTCTGCCGCACCCTGTGTTTATATGTTCAAGGAGTTCCCTTCAACAATACACTTCACCATTTTCCTTCCCTTGTTAAAAGCCCCCAACCAATCTGCTTTCAAACTAATTTCTGTGAGACTAAAAAATTGTTAAACTAATTATTAGATAACTTAAAAACTGACAAATTAATTTCAGATATGGTTGACTAACTATATCATAAGATGTTATACAATTACTCAGCGACTCAGCTATATTATTATTATCTTTTAACTCGATTGGAGCAAGACATTCTTGAAAAAAGACCAGGATTGTCAAAAAAGAAAATCGTTTTTCATCATAATGAACGTAACATCTAAAAATTGACATAAGTAAACTATACTGGTTTTCGGCTATCCATAAATAATTCTTCATTTCTGTGACAGGGCCTTCCATTTTGGGACAAGCGTGTGTCACTAAAATCAGCATTGTCCGGTCCGGCATCGGCAGCATTAGCACTATGGCAGGCATTTTTCAGAATTGATATAAATGCTTGTGTAAATGTATTCCCGTGCAGTGCGATGATAAATCAAAGCGCAGACAATACTAGGCCCGTACACCATTAGGTGACCGCCAATAACGATGATTAAAGATTAAACTGTTGGCGAGACCGAGGAATCGCGACCTAGCCCAAACGCACTTAGACTCTGACGAAGAAAAAAATGATATTTTCAAATTTGATTTACACAGCAAGAAAAATTGTATACATATAATAAAAGCTAGTTTTACTTTAGAATTATTGAAAATAATAGACATGGTGCATATTTTTTTAGAATTTAATTTTAAATATGATCAAAATACTGACAGTTTCCTTTAACAATAATACACACAGCCATTCTTTCTTTTCACTTCTTGAAAACTGCCAACCAATTATCTTTTGGTATACTTTCAAAATAATTGATTGACTTAAAAACTGTATAAGTTGTTAACTTAAATTCTGGTGACTTGAAAACTGCTAAAGCTGACTAACTAATTACATGGGGGCATAATAACAAACTGTAAAATTAATTTCAAAAATATCTGTTGTGACCATCACAATACCTCTCGCGGCCTTTCCATTGTGATATATCAGTATTGTATTTTAACTTTAAATCTATAGAAGGTATAATAAAACATAAATTAAAATACTACTACTTCCGGTTGTCCAATTGTTTCAAGAATCTATCCAACTCTTTCCATTACTGTTAGATTGAGGAATCCGTAGTTACACAGGTTCTTAATCTTATAGAATTTGAGAAATCGTACCTCGAACAACCTAACACACATACACACACACATAGAGACATCATCGTTATTATCGGATCCTAGGGACCTTACAACGTGCTTATTCACTAAAATCTGGATATGCGATTTTTAGCATGATTCCAATACCTCTCTTAGGAAGAGGTAAAAATATAAATATATCATCAAGACTTATTTATTACTCATTTCTGGGAGTGCCGATCTGCTTTTATTTGCATTTACAAGGCGTCACCTCAAAGACTCTCAAAGCTGTTGTGGGTCACTTTTGTGCTATTTGAAAATTGGAAATTATTTTCAAATTTGAAGTCAGTCGAATCAAAATCACATCCAGTCACCTAATGCATGGAGTCATTTTATATCATTTAAAAAATAATGGCACGTATTACGAACGCAATTTTACAATAAAAGCGCGTTTTGTGGAGCACACTTCTCATAATAATACGTTTGTTTATTGTTTAGTATTATTGTTCATATTACTTAGAAGTTTTTCTCTTTTTCAGATGATCTACTGTTTAATATCAAAAGCTACTTGGATTTTGGTAAGTACTTAAATCAAATACATTTTGTAACGTTTGTTTATTTGGGTGGTGTAAAAGTCAGATAAATATTATTAATTAAAATAAAACTGTATTAAACGATAAATAATTAAGATAAAGATAATAAAAATAACTAACACTATGATTAAACAAATCTAAACACTAATTTAACACTAAGAATATTATTAAATATTTATTGAAACAACATTTATTTCACTAATATTTATTTATATAACTATATTTATTTATTTTCATCACTCGTAGACTTTATTTATTATTCATTTCACGATGCGTGTCTATATCAGAATGCTCGGCTGTCTTCCCTGATGGGGTTTATGTTCCTTTCTGGAACATTCGATGCGATGATAACATCGAATACAAAGGGATCAGACGACCCAAAGAAATTAAACAAGTCGAGACCTGTCGGGCCCACGCATGCTTCAATATTTTATAAAATTTTACAGTGTTAAAAAACCTAACTTGTAGTAGGCTATAGACAAAGAAACGTATGTCTTAATTTAGAAGTATTTTATTAAGTGTCAATCTGACACGACATATTATAAAAAATGGTATCTAAAGAAATCAAAGCTTTTCTTTTGAATATTATTTTAGAAATGGAAATAAATTAGAAATATAAATGTTTTTTATATAGTTTATTTTTATACCAGATGGATCGGTAGAAAACAATTACACGCCCATGGACTATAGGATCATTCTAATTTAATCTGATTAACCTCCGTCAATAACCGATAATTAATTTTATCTCAAAATTCATCTATGTAAACATTCTTACAAAACACTTCTCACATAATTTAAAACTTTTTAGTTTCACCACTTCATTGGCAAGAATTGCTAATAATTCATTAGCTAAATAGCAAGACAAACTGAAATTCTTACGCTTACGGTAAACAGTGTAAATTTATTAGGTATTAATATTAAGCGATATCAAATATCTGAGGCATAAATTTCAACAAGGAATTCATTTTGAAATTTTGAAAACATTAGATGGGAGATAACAAATTGTTGTGTAATGATGTCAAAGGAAACCTTACCTGCTTGTAGAATTGATTTACTACCCAAAGAAATTAAATTTTTAGGTGAAGTAGGTAAATTTTAAAACAAAATAGTTGTACTTGAAGGAACGAGACGTATTAAAAAAAAATCTGTTGTGGCCAGCACAATACCTCTCGCCACTTCCTTTTTTTGGTTACATAAGTATAGGGCGCGAACGGTAATGTTACATTTTTGGGCTTGACAAGCAAATGTGTGGGCCCGTTTCAGAATGATAATTAGTAATTATGTACATAGATGTCAAATGTTAGAATTTTTCATTAAAAATTTCAAGATTTTCTAAATTTACGTAGTTAATTTATCACCAGGAGTTTAAAGTTTACTTGTATGCCTTAGATATTTAACATTTAATTCTGCTCCACATGGAATTGGAAAATCACTAAATTTAGAATGAGAAATTATGATATTTGACATCTATATACATAATTACTAGCTATCATTCTGACATGGGCCCCCATATCTGCTTGTCAAGGCCAACAAAATCATATGACTGCTCGCTCCCTATTGTATTTAACATTTCTTGTATACCTACACTCTACACCAAAAATTCTACTTACGCATATATCTATTCCATATATATTTAGATTGTTTAATTTTAAATTCATTTTTGTCCTCTTCTAATATTTCGAAATGTTTCCAATTCTATTAATACATTAAGAAATAATATAATGTATGTACTTCCCAGAAAAAGTCTTCAGTAATGTCTTCGGATTTCTGACACTGACATTATCTGTCAGTTACAAACAAATTAAATTTTCAACTATTTTCCATGGCCATTCTTTCGGCTGTAAAATTTATTATAACAGATTATTTTACATACTATATTTCTTCTATCTCTAAATCTATAGAATATATTGTAAAATATTTAAATGTATCAGAAAGAGAATTTATTTTTCTTTAATATTATCAAGAAAAAATTTCAAAAAATATTATTTAAAAGATTTTTTTTCAAGAATCTTCTACTTCCGGTTGTCCAATTGTTACCAAAACCTTTTCAGATCTTCCCATGAATGTCCGATTGGGAAATACGTAGTTAAAAAAATTTAAAGTCTTATAGTTTTTGAGTAACCGTCCTTCCAACATCCCACACACACACACACATACACACACACATCCACACACACACACACACACACAGACATCATCGTAAAAATGATAAAATCGGATTGTAGGGACCTTAAAACGTGCTTATTCAATAAAATCTGGATATGCGATTTTTAGCATGAATGCAATACCTCTCTTAGCGAGAGGTAAAAATTAATACTGAATTTTTGTATAAGTTATGTAAACTGAAAATATGTGTATGTATACACATAGTGAGATACAGTAAATACATTTTTTTTGTTTATTAACTGCGAAAAAATATTTACATATAAAAGAACAAATAAAATAAATAAATAAGTATATCATCACGGAATATTACCCATTGGTGGGTGTGCCAATTTGCTTTGTACACAGATTTCGATAATAATGATGACATATTTGTACCATGCGAGTGTTTATCAGGCGTCACCTTACGAGCACTCATTACTGGCGTGGGGAGTGCACCACAGGTTCCCCAGATTCGCGACCAGATACAGGCACGCGGCCACGAGACCCCATAAAAGAACAACACATAGTAAAACAGATTTAGTACACAGTACGCAAATTTCTGGTACGGTCAATCACAGAAAAAACTACCTGTCTCACGGAACTTTTACCGCACGTCCCATAAAACTATATAACGCGCAATTGCCAGATTCTATAATGAATTTCATATATCGCTTCATCCAACTATAGGCACGGAAACGGACCTTTATGTTTTTAGGTTTCGGTTTGGTTTCAGGTTCAAGCAAAAAAGGTTAGAGTTATCGCTCCGATTTTCAAAACCGAAAAAATATACTTCGGTTAACCGTTTAAAATAACGAATAATATCGGTTCGGGTTAAAAAAATAATTTAATGATGCGTTGTTATTAGGTCGAGGAAGACCTACCTTTGACAATAGTGCAAGGTTAAATTAAAATGATTGTGTCTAAATAGTAACCCCCAAATAATTGTTATTTCGGAATAATAAAATATTTTCTAACATTCTTTTTTTTACCTTACCTTCTGTCACCTATAGGTAAGGAAGGTATTGCCTTCGGTCAAAAAATTCGAAGGTGAATAAGCACGTTTTAGAGTCCCTACAATACGAATTTACTGTTTTTACGATGATGTTATGTGTGTGTGTGTGTGTGTGTGTGTGTGTGTGCGTGCGTGTGTGTGTGCGTGTGTGTGACAAAAATTTCTTCTTCGATAACTCCAATACTACAATTCCAAAAATTATAATTCTTTCATATTCCTCTTTCGCACATCCATATGAAGAGTTGATTAGATTTTGGTTTTGATTGGTTAACCGGAAGTACCCTAATTTGAAGATTTTTAATAGTGTTTCTTGAAAAAACGCTGTTAAATATCATTTTTTGACCTTTTATGTTATTATAAATAAAATAATATGTTATTTTCTATTCGATTTAATTATAATTTTTTCATCATATTCAATGAATTTAGAAATAAAGAATTATAAAGAAATATCTTGCAGCCTAATGTTGCTAAAAGCTGCATCGTGAAAACAGACTATTCAAATATTACTACTACAGTACTACACCAATTCAGCAGATTATTATGTTATAAATATAATGCTATATATGTTTTTATTTTTTACTTCTTATTTTAAGAACATATTGTTCATTTTAGGAGTAGTTCAGTTCAGTTCAGTACGAGATAAGATCAATTCATTTCTCCCCTAAAAAGAAACACCCATAGAATAGTTTGCAAAAAAAATTCTGTGTGGAATTTGAACAAAATACGTAGAATTGACGGAAGGTATTGGGTTGGCCACATCAGATTTTTATATTTTTATGAAGACTAAATAAAATATAGAGATGAAAATAATTGTTCAACACTCACTTATGACGGTACAGATAATGAAATTTGCATTAAGGTATCAATTCAGGTGCAATATTATATTTGTTATTTTCCCAATGCTCTCATGTTAAATGTTTCTATATTATGATTTTCATATTGCAAAGAATTGAAAAGTTAGGTAATAGCAAATGTATACCATGATGTTAACCCTTGTGTATTAAAATTAAGGTTCGGATTCGGGTTCAGGTTTCAGAAAATTTTTGGTTAATTTGGATTTTAGGGTTCGGGTTCGGGTCCGGTTCGACTCCCTGACTATAGGTACATATTTTTTCGTCACTGACACTTCGTATAGGGGCGTAGTGAAATATCGGACACGGTGATTATAATACACTTATAAGATTATGTTTTCATAAAAAAGTATTTTTCGGTATAAAAACGAATCAAGAAAATCCAAATGATATATTTACTTTCTATTAAGTCCCCCGATTTTATATAAAAAAAACTTGCTATTTACCAATTAACTTGTTCGGAAATGGTCGTAGAAAATCAATAAGTTGTGTAAATAAACAACACTCGTCACTCGTGTTGGTCTATCCATCCATCCATCTAGGAGATGGTGTAGGAACAGCTCTATATCGTCTATACAAGTCTATTATCGGGGCGGTAAACACATAGCAGCTAGCAGCAACGTCACGTGAGCTGGAGGAAAAGTGCAGAGAGCCTTAGGTATCCAGTGAGCTGTGACTCATCAGCTGATGTGCTCCCCCGTGATAAATGATAGCACAGAAACGACGGCGGCGACGGTTAGGTCGCGACGCGCGGCCGACTAGAGCTGTGTTGATGTCGATGTTCTCTGGTGAGGTTACAGCGAAAGTTTTCAGAAAATATGCAATAATTAACTAAATATTAAGATACAGGCTGATTTAAAAGTGAAAATAATTGAAGAGCTTTTAGTAAAAACAACCATAGTCCAAATATTGTAACAATGAGTTATAATAGACAGCGACTTTCAAGGATGCTGAACATTTTAGTAAAAAAGTTCTCGTAAAGAGTATTTTAGTCACAAGTTATTACATTTTAAAGTTTGAACGTTTCTACAAAAAACGTCCTATAAAAATGTCTAATTATTATGTAATTGCTCATCAATGTTTATGTATCTATTTCTTAACATTCAGTAAGTAATTTTCAACATTTTTATGAAAAATAGGGTATTTTCTCAATCACTAATATTAAAAATCTGATGTGACCAACACAATACCTCCCGCCATTTACCTATGGGGTCTCGTTGCCGCGAAATAATTCGAATTTTAATTGTCATCATCATTACTGAAATGTATGTATAAATCAGATTAGCACACCCAGCAATCGATAATATGCCGTAATAATATATTTAATTGTTTCTTTATTTAAATACATACCTGCATATTTACTAATGTTAGAAATTATGTATTTTAAGTTCCTTTCCATAAAACTATTGTTCTATTTTCAATTTTCCTTTTAAAACGTTACTATTATTAATTTGAAATGATTATTTTTTGACAGTGACATTATGTCAGTTATGTACATACATTTGAGGTGAACTATGTAACTACGGAGAAGTGTTTAAAGCATAAGCTCCGAGATATAATATTTATTTTACTTTATAAATTTATCCATTAATTATATATAAAAAGTATTAAAGCAAACTTGTAGAAAATGGAATAATCGAAGCATGTGTTGTCTGTTTGTAAAAATTGTGTTCATGTTCTTGTCTTGTGTAAATTGCGGCTCGCATTTTAAATTATTTCTATGTAAAGTTTGTTATTCCAAAAACATTAATTCAGTTTTCATTAGGTCGAACCGAATCGAAATTTTATTAGTGTTTGAACCAGAACCGCACCCGAACCCATCTCTAAAAAAATAAATTAACCTGAACCGGACCCAGTTTTTGGCAGGTTCGATGCCCTGCTTTGTACACATGTTCGTGAATACCTACTGCTACTTTAACATAACCAATTTTATCTGATTATATTAAATAAATTTGAAGAAATTTGTAACTCGGGTTTTCACAGTTACTATTAAATATATCTGTTCTTTAAGATAAAAAATTTAAAAAATGTGAGAGTATACCCTATTGGTTTAAGCTTTGGAGAACTGTAAATGCCCAATCGGGGTATTTTGCGACTTAAGTAAAGGCTTTGACTGCGTAAATCATGAACGTTTCTTGGGTATAATCGAATGTATGGGTATTCGTGGAGCACCCTGGAGTGGCTTCGAAGCTTCTACTTTTTATATTTTGTTGACTATAGTTTCGCTATACAATTACAGGTTACTTTAGTACTTTAGTTACTAAAGTAACCAGGTTACTTTAGTTCTGAAGATGCTATTGTATAGCGAAACTATAATCAACAAAATATAAAAAGTATAAGTGAAACTAAAAACAGTGTAATTTTTAACCCTTCCTTTAAATAATTTGATTTCTTTGCTGAATTATTAATTTTTAAAAAGTAGATTGGCTCACCCTGAAATGGATAATATACCGATGATATATTTATTTATTATTGGTATTAAATAAAATAATAACAATTTGTGTAATATTTTGTATAAGTTATTAAGTTATTAATCTTGTCAACTGGTCTGTTTCTTCTCCCTTTCTCACAGTCGGGCACCGGTGCGGCATTCACTACGAGTCTCCATGCCATACATTACCCCGAGACAGCCATGGACATGCCGTATTCATTATCGAATAAATATTTGTATTTAGTAAACAGCCGCCGCTCGGGAATTTATAATGTCGAATTTACAGTAATTAAAAATGCATTTGCATTAATATTTCACGTGTCACGTTCGAATATCTGATGCTAATTTATAAACGCACAACGCAGCCCGGTGAGTCCGGTGAGTAATGTGAGCCGACCGCTTTCAACGAGTACATACATAGTATGAGCTGGACGCTGGGCATGTTGTGTTGGATAGGTTAGGAATGTTATACCCGCATGGATACCGTTGGATAGTTTTATTTCACTTTAGTTTCCTTAAAAGGAACCAGCGGGAATATGCAAAAGATATTAATGAGCCCATGTTTTCAAAATGCTGAAAACAGGGTTATAAATTAAGTAAACAGTTGTTTCCTTAAAACTATAAACATATTATTTTGCAATATTTAATAAAATTCTATTTTTTCTATTCCAAATTTTAAAACCTGCTCATTTATTAAAAGCTCACCATCGATTTTTATTGACCAAAGACAATACATTCCTTACCTAAAAGTGATGGAAGGCAAAAATATTATAAAAACTCGTCCTTCTTACCTCTCGCTAAGAGAGGTATTGGATTCATGCTAAAAATCGCATATCCAGATTTTGTTGAATAAGCACGTTTTAAGGTCCCTACAATCCGATTTTAACATTTTTACGATGATGTCTGTGTGTGTGTGTGTGTGTGTGTGTGTGTGTGTGTGTGTGTGTGTGTGTATGTGTGTGTGTGGATGTGTGTGTGTGGGATGTTGCAAGGACGGTTACTCAAAAACTATAAGACTTAAAATTTGTTTAATAACGTATTTCCCAATCGGACATTCATGGGAAGATCTGAAAAGGTTTTGGTAACAATTGGACAACCGGAAGTAGAAGATTCTTGAAAAAAAATCTTCTAAATATTATTTTTTGAAAATTTTTCTTGATAATATTAAAGAAAAATAAATTCTCTTTCTGATACATTTAAATATTTTTATACATATTTTATAGATTTAGAGATAAAAGGAATATAATATATAAAATAATGTTGTAATTAATTTTACAACCGAAAGGATGCCATGAAAAATAGTTGCAAATTTAAATTATTTGTAACTGACAGATAAATGTCAGTGTCAGAAATAATGAGTAATGAAAGAAAAATGTATTTGGAGAATCCCTTAATTCTTGATCTGTGACTATTATGGAGATGACAAGTCTAGGTTGAAGGACTTAAATTTGTTTCAAACATTATGGGACAATGTACACCAATACTGTAGACTAGAGTAACTTTGAATTGCGAAAAAGCTATCAAATTCTTCTCAAGTAAGTTGTAAATATTGACAAAATTACACATCGATATAAGAATAATCGGAGTGCAATCTATCCGTCACTTTATTAAAGGGAATTAGTGTTATTTAGATATAACATGTATGAAAAAATAAAATGTAAAAGAAGATATATAAGAATAGATGCACAATCCAGATATATACATTTTAGACCGCCCAAAATTAATGTTTTTACTAGAAGAATATGAAGAGAAAGTAAACAAAGTTGTTCGAATTGAAAATTGCTGTAACCAGCCTAATATTTTTATATAGTACTCTACTTTGTAATTTATTGTAACATAATTTATGGTAAAATATCTTCATGTTGAGACATGCTATTATTGAATAACAAAGAAGTTTATACGTCATAGATTTATATGAATATATTATTTGTATTTATAAAAATATTCTTTGCTTTATGCATACAGCCAGGTAAAATATACGGCGAGAGGTTATGTGCTGGCCACATCAGATTTTTAAAATTCGCGGCAAGGAAGGTATTGTCTTTGGTCAAAAAAGTCAATGAGTTTTTCGTGAATAAGCACGTTTTAGGGTCCATACAATACGATTTTATTATTTTTACGATGATGTCTGTATGTATGTGTGTGTATGTGTGTGTGTGTGTGTGTGTGTGTGTGTGTGTGTGTTTATGTGTGTTTGTGTGTGTGTGTGTGAAGAAAGTTTCGGATCGCATAATTTTAATATCACAATTCCAAAAATTATATTTTTTTTCATATTCCTCAGGTTTACATCCAGAAGAAGAAGTAATTAGATTTTGGTTGTAATTGGTCAACCGGAAGTACTCTCATTTGAAGATTTTAACAGTTAAATATCATTTATTGACATTTAACGTTATTATAACTTAAAGAATATATTATTCTCTATACGAGTACAATTTGATTGCATTTTATACTTCATATTCAATAGATATAGAGTTAAAGAATTACAAAGATATTAGATTTCATAAATCAGCCAGCTATGCTAACCATGGAAACTGCTAATATATTCAGATAATTCAAATTGACAGATGTCAGTATCAGTGAAAAGAAAATGAATGTGACAGAGATGAGGATGATGAGAAAGATGACGGAAGGTATTGATTGTGCTGACCACATCAGATTTTTTAATATACAGTAAAATTTTTGAAAGATGTCCGATCAAGGTCGTCTACGAATTGTATGAATTCAGATTTTTGTTCCGCGCATTATGACAAATTCATTAGTGTCGTTTGCTTAGTTTTTATGAGGGTACATAAGATACTACTGTTATTTTATTATTATAAAAATATATGTTACAGTAGAGGCATTCAAAATTCAAAAATAAGTCAAATGGTAAGTTTATTAGCAAATGTAAAAGCAAATATGTGAAAAATAAGATACTGACACAATGTCAGTGTCAGTGACACTGACAGAAAATAATGTTATTCGTACACTTACGTTACAGCGAAAGTATTATCAACAACGAGCATCGTTTTAAAGTGGAATGTCCTAACTTAGTCGAAACAATATGATTTTTTTAAACACAAGCGTGTTATATTTATCCTTATTGCACACCCTTATAGCCTTTGCAAAGGAGAGAGATAAATGTATGCCAATATGTTAATTCGTTCATGATACAAATGACCTTGATCGGACATCATTCAAAAATTTTACCGTACATACTATAATTTAATATAAGTAAAAATTATAGTACTTTATCTACCCTTGCAGTTCAAGGGCTATTTGATGTGATTTTTTGAATAAGTTACAAAAAAGTACACTTTAAAATCTTAAAAAAATATATAATCATCAATGCTTATTGCTCGTTGACAGATTTGACAGTTTTTGAGTCAGCCTGATACTAACTTGACAGTGTTTCGTAGTTCTTAATTAGTCTGACAGCTTTCACATTTTTTTACCACACCTGAAATTTATTTGACAGATTTGGCAGTTTTAAGAAGTCTTCCAGCAATTAGTTTGAAAGCATTTCAAAAGAAAATGGTGAATAGTGATTGTATTATTGTTAAAGTAAAGTACTTTGAACATATTTAAAGTAAAATTCTAAAAAATATGCGCCATTGACTATAATTCTAGCGTGACCCCGTATCTGGACCGTTGAACTGTTATTATTATTCAATTTGCAAGTAGTAACATCAAACTCATAATCATTAATTTGCTATATCATAACCCTTCCATCCTACTCTTTTAAACTAAGTAATAATAAACATCTTATGAACTGTGTAAGAATGAACCCTCTTCTAACTCTTACCCTCTTGTATGTCGACCGTCTAGGTCTCGGTCTCTCGTCTCGACTGTTCGGAGCTCCACGCCGACACAACGTGACACCACATTATTTATGATGGCCGAAAGATAAGAGATTAAAATATACAACAAACGACAACCTTATGCACGAGTATTGGACACATGTTTCACTCCAAATACCATATTTCATCTTCCATCGAGGATTCACAACAGTACACCATCCAACGCATTTTTTATCTTCGAATTTTTGATAAATTATTTAAACCGCAAAGTAAAATACTGTATGCTTCACTGACGACCATCATTTTTCAATTATTATAGATATTAATGGATGCTCTGATATCTACACTGATTGTAAGACTTACAAGATTTCAGAAAAACGAAACTGCTCGTATGTTAAATATTTTGTATAACACGAGAGTGAAGGAATTAAATACGTTCATTGATTGTATTACTTAGCACATGTGATGTCACAGAAGTTTTAATGCCATTATTGTCGAATTATATTAATAGTTAATAAATTTTACAAAGTACAGATATATTATTAGCTTCCGTCACCTTTATGTAAGGAAGGTATTGTCTTTGGTCAAAAAATACAATGATGAGTTTTTAGTGAATAAGCATGTTTTAGGGTCCATATAATACGATTTTACCATTTTTACGATGATGTCTGTATGTATGTATGTATGTATGTATGTATGTATATATATGTATGTGTGTATGTGTGTGTGTGTGTGTGTGTGTGTGTGTGTGTGTGTGTGTGTGTGTGTGTGTGTCTGTATGTGTGTCTGTGTGTGTGTGTGTGACAAAAGTTCCGGATCCCATAACTTCAATACCATGATTCCAAAAATTATAATTTTTTCGTATTCCTCAAGTTTACATCCAGAAGAACAAGTGATTAGATTTTGGTTATAATTGGTGAACCGAAAGTAGCCTTATTTGAAGATTTAACAGTTAAATTTGATTTATTGACATTTAACGTTATTATAACTTAAAGAATATATTATTCTCTATACGATTTGATTACATTTTATACTTCATATTCAATAGATACAGAGTTAAAGAATTTTAAAGAAATTAAATTTTATAATTCAGCCAGCTATGCTAAACATGGAAACTACTAATACATTCATATAATTCAAATTGACAGATGTCAGCATCAGTAAAAATAAATTAATGTGGCAGAGATGAGGATGTTGAAGTAGATATTGAGGAAGACACGGAAAGATACGGTAAGAAAATAACTCTAGTGTTACAAGTTTCTAGAAAGATACAAGAAAGACGATTACATTGGTTTGAACATGTCATGAGGAGAAATGAAGAATTATATTTGAACAAGAATGAGTAGTTTAGTAATAGGAGGTTGAAGAAACAGAGGAAGACCAAAGATAAGATGGAAGGACTATATTACGGAAGACTTGAGAGAAAAAGAGCTGAATGAGAACGACACGCAAACATAGAGACCCCTAACGAATAGGAAAAGCTAAAGAGAAATAAGATGTCAGTGTCAAGTGCAATTTGAATAGTTTGTTTATGAAATAATTTCACTGGAAATTTAGAATCTTTTGCAAGAAAAATTATGTATGGAATTTATACATTATACACAGGATTGACGGAAGGTATTGTGCTGGCCACAACAGATTTTTTTTAACTCTATAATAGGGTGCACCACTTTTAAAGTTTCTTTTTATGAACCGACATCTAAACTAGAAAATATAGAAAAACTTAATAGAGTAGGTAGGTACTATACCATACACGAATTTTTACTATATTAGATAAGAATGCGAAAATATACACAAATTAATAAGTATTAATGAAAGAGTTTTGTTTAAATTTTAAACTACAAGTGATTGAAGTCGATTAATAATTAGGATGACGTATCAGGTCTTTGCAATTTGATTGGCTGCCTGATTTTAAAAACGAGACTCGCGCGCTTCTTTTGCCCGGTTATACCATGAAACACCAATGGAAAAACACTAGCGCCATCCGCCGCCATAGTTTGTATCACAATATTGTTAAACAATGGTCACACTGTTTCAATGTTCTATAATTTATTATTCCACACACAATTTTTTTTGCAAACTATTCTATTGACGTTTTCTTTTTTAGGAGAGAAATGAACTGATCTTACCTCTCTGACATTTATCAATTAGTAATATATGAATGTTCTGTTTCCATGGTGCAGCTTTTAGCAGCATTCGGTTCGATTTTACCATTTTTTACGATGATGTCTGTATGTATGTTTGTGTGTGTGTGTATGTGTGTCTGTGTGTGTGTAACGATAGTTTCGGATCGCATAACTTCAATACCACTATTCCAAAAATTATATATTTTTCGTATTCCTCAAGTTTACATCCAGAAGAACAAATGATTAGATTTGATAAACCGGAAGTAGCCTCATTTCAAGGTTTAACAATTAAATTTAATTTATTGACATTTAAGGTTATTATAACTTAAAGAATATATTATTCTCTATACGATTTGATTACATTTTATACTTCATATTCAATAGATATAGAGTTAAAGAATTATAAAGATATTAATTTTTATAAATCAGTCAGCTATGCTAACCATGAAAATTGTTAATATATTCAGATAATTCAAATTGATAAAAATAAAAAGTATATGATTGGGGCAGAGATGAAGATGTTGAAGTAGATGTTGGGGAAGACACGAAAAGATACGCTAATAAAATAACTCTAGTGTTACTGTGTCACAAGTTTCTAGAAATATACAAGAGTGACGATTACATTGGTTTGAACATGTCATGAGGAGAAATAGTTTAGTAATAGGAGGTTGAAGAAACACAGGAAGGACTGTATTGCAGAAGACTTGAGAGAAAAATAACCGAATGAGAACGACACGCAAAACAGAAATGAGTTGAAGAAAATAAGAAATAGCGACCTCTAACGAATGGGAAAAGCGAAAGAGGAAGATACCAGTATCAAGTGCAATTTGCATAGTTTGGTAATGAAATAAATTTACTGGAAATTTAGAACCTTTTGCAAGAAAATTTATATATGGAATTTATACAATATACGGAAGGTATTGTGCTGGCCACATCAGTTTTTTTTTTTAAATGAAAAAATAAGATGTAGTTTCAAAGAAATAGGAGTGGTAGAAACTGCGAACTGTAACAAAACTTTCAAATATCAAGTCAAAATGGGCAAAATTAATATCTACTGACCAACAACATTTTACGAATTCTATGTTGTTATGCCAACAGTGTCAGTAATAAATACAGTTAAATCTACATTAAATTCGACTTGATTGCTTTCAAATTTTCTAGGATTTGTTTAAATCCGATTTTATTAGAAATCCGATTAAGGGCTTCGATATAAACTTACTCATAAATAATATTTTTTTAAATATGTTATTATGATAGATAACAACATAAGGATTATTTTATTAAATTTCGTTTTTACCAAGTAAAAAATTATACATCTTTATTTAAAATTTAAAATTTGTGTACATCTGTTGTCAACTTTCAATTTTATCTTAAAAGTGAAAAATTTCCCTAATTTGCAACTTTCACAATTTCTCTGAACCTAACCTATATCCCTACAATAACTTTTACTACTTGTAAGTACCCACTGTAAATATTTACACCCCCATAAACGTCAGTAGGTCACTACTGTTAGGAACTTTTACTATTTTACGACTTGTAGCATTCCTAGGCCATGTAGTAGAGTAGAATTTGAAAACTTGTCGCCCGTAAATCAGCCTGTGTGGCTTCGCGAGTGATTTGTGGCCCATATTTAATTTGGTGCAGTTAAATATAACCCGGTGGCTCAATCTCAGATGCTCGACATTCTTATATCTGTCATCAGATGGCTGAACGATGTGCTTATCATCACACAAGAAAAGCTGTCTCATTATAACAATATGCGTAAAAATAGTTTATTTATTATAGGCGGAATACATAATGGTATCGTGTTGTCATGATCTTGGAAGTTTTATAATTATTTCCGACGTTTTGAATAATAAATAGATATAGGTATGACAAAGAAAGTACGAAAAAAAAAATACACATTATTATTAATGTTCTAAAATCAAAATTTGCTAGAATAGTATTGGATATGCATAACTTTACTAGGGTAGGTACTCATTAGTGATGGGATCCGGATAGTTTCGGTTTCGAAATCAAAGATATCCGGATATCCGGATAATTGAATGTATTTACGTGAAGCAATGTTAATTATTACAATTTTTATCAGTGGTATAATAAAAAAAATATTTTTCTCAAACTGATTTGCACAAACAAATACTTGTTTTGTATTTGGAATTAAATTTTATTATACTTTTCTTCATTCATATGCTAATAAACTATAAAGATTACTTACACTTTTGTATATACCTAATTCACTTTTAAAATCGGATTCTCCAATTATGAGTACTGTGCGCCTTCTAAAATGCACAAATTTTATTACCTACATAGTTCTAGAACAGGGGTGCGCAAGTGTGACCCTTTTGATGTTGGAAGTTGGCTCTTTTGAAAAATTATAAAATAAACAAAAATCTCATTTAATTCGAAAAAATATAAATTATATGTTACAGCCTTGTGGTATAGAATTCAACAATGAAACGAAGTGTAAATAGTTATTTACAAAACGACTTGCGAAAAAGGGTCATTTTATAACGAGTGTGAATGTTGAAGCAATCACTTAAAATCCTCTTTCTACCGAGTTTTATACACTGTTTTTCTTACGACCACAAAAAACGGCACAATTCATTAATACATTTTTAAACCTCAAATTAGTTGTCACCTGCACGACATCGGGTGGGATACATTATATGGCATAGACGCATCACTGTCACTGCAATCCATTTTTGTGATAATCACATTCAATTTTTCTCTACAATACTACAAATAAGTTTTATTCTATAATAATATTGTATTAACCACGTATTGATTGTTTTATATGTGTTTGAACGATTTCAACCTCAAAAAGAAATAAGTTAAAGGTATACGGAAGTGAACATTCGCATGCGCCGTGCGGCAATATTACTAACTATTATGTTTATAAGTACCTTATCATAAATGTAAAATTATTGTACTAATCATAATTATTGTAAAGAAATGGGATTAAATTTGTAGATTATCACTCATATTATTTATACTTTGATATATAGTGATTTATCGTAAAAGACAAGCCCAAGTTACCGGTCAGTTGGCAATACTCCTGTGCCTTATACTTGTGTTGAACGCGATTGTCAATTTTCGTACCTAGGTAATCGTGTGGAAACAAATATGTTTCGTATGTGGTCGTGAGAAAAAATAATGACACTAAAGTTCCACGGCATACGAATTTTATTTTGCGTTTTTTGTAAAACAAAAAAAGTTATTCGTTTTAGGCTTATATTATGTAGTTTTTAATTTTGAACAACTTTTTTATTTACAACTTTCTTCTAAAATTAACAACTAAGTAATTACAACAAAATAAAAAAAAAATAACATTGTATATTCTGTAGGTAAACAGTTATAAAAAAAAATTGTATTTATTTTATTTTGGAATCGTAAACTTGTTTATTCGCCCTCAAAAGCGGGCGCAATTAGGGTTTTATTGCCCGAGGGCCTATAAAGTTGCCAGGCAACATCTATTCATACATATTAAAATCGTGATTTATTGATAAATATCAGACAACACAATAAATTGAACAAATCACATTTTTAGGACACCGCCACTCGCAAAATTTTCATATATATCATATACGTCTTTTGACTTTTGTGGAACTAACATGCCCTGTGCAACTTCAAATTTATTGGACATTTCTGTGGAATAATCGATATCTGTCATTTTCATTTGATAATAAATTAAAATTGTTTATAACAAACAACATAACAACGCCAACAAATTATGTAGAAACCACAGCATACTTAAAATTCACAACGCCAGCACAACGATAACGAATATATGCAAATATACCTATTGAATACTTGAATTTTGAGAACCAAAATAAAATAAAACATTCCCCTTGCTACATTCTTTTAATTATGCCCTTAATTATAATTTTCATTCAGTCTGCTTATTATAACGTACCTATTTGTACTATATAAATCATTATTATTATTGTAATAACGTATTTATATCAATGTCAAATTTGTAAAACGTAATACATTCATTTCGTACAAATTAATAATATCTACAACCAAATAATATTTTCTAACAACAGTATCCAAACAAACTTTATAGATTTCACCTTGTCGCATGCTGCGAAACTTTAAAATTTGCAACTTTCCAACTTCTAACCGCCATTCCACCCTTAACATCCCTATTTCACCCTTAACATCTACGTTTAAATTTCCCGCGAATTACCTCATCATATAAAACAACACGCTATCGCGTAATTAGCATAAATAAACAAATAAATCTCCGACTTACCCCATGTTTTCCTGTTGGATCTTGGGAGGCTGCGACATCGTGTTGCCTGGCGACCACCATACTGGATTTCACTGCGCATGTTCAAGCTCGGAATCAACCCTCGATGAGATGACACAGAGTTTACACAGGGTAAAATAGGCGGGGTGAAGGAGATTTGTTTAAAGGGATGATGGAAGTTTTAGTGGTGTGAACTGGGGGTGAAAGTTTTAGTTTTTGAGGGATGTGAAAGCAAAACGAAATTTGGTAAATGTAGAAAAATAGAAAAGAAAATATTTGTATCTTTGATGGTTTTAATACCAAAGGTTTTCATCAACAGTCGGTGATTGAAATAATCACGATTTCATTTTTACCTCTCGCTAAGAGAGGTATTGGATTCATGCTAAAAATCGCATATCCAGATTTTATTGAATAAGCACGTTTTAAGGTCCCTACAATCCGATTTTAACATTTTTACGATGATGTCTTTGTGTGTGTGTGTGTGTGTGGATGTGTGTGTGTGTGTGGGATGTTGGAAGGACGGTTACTCAAAAACTATAAGACTTAAAATTTGTTTAACAACGTATTTCCCAATCGGACATTCATGGGAAGATCTGAAAAGGTTTTGGTAACAATTGGACAACCGGAAGTAGAAGATTCTTGAAAAAAAATCTTCTAAATATTATTTTTTGAAAATTTTTCTTGATAATATTAAAGAAAAATAAATTCTCTTTCTGATACATTTAAATATTTTTATACATATTTTATAGATTTAGAGATAAAAGGAATATAATATATAAAATAATGTTGTAATTAATTTTACAACCGAAAGGATGCCATGAAAAATAGTTGCAAATTTAAATTATTTGTAACTGACAGATAAATGTCAGTGTCAGAAATAATGAGTAATGAAAGAAAAATGTATTTGGAGAATCCCTTAATTCTTGATCTGTGACTATTATGGAGATGACAAGTCTAGGTTGAAGGACTTAAATTTGTTTCAAACATTATGGGACAATGTACACCAGTACTGTAGACTAGAGTAACTTTGAATTGCGAAAAAGCTATCAAATTCTTCTCAAGTAAGTTGTAAATATTGACAAAATTACACATCGATATAAGAATAATCGGAATGCAATCTATCCGTCACTTTATTAAAGGGAATTAAGGTTATTTAGATATAACAAGTATGAAAAAATAAAATGTAAAAGAAGATATATAAGAATAGATGCACAATCCAGATATATACATTTTAGACCACCCATAATTAATGTTTTTACTAGAAGAATATGAAGAGAAAGTAAACAAAGTTGTTCGAATTGAAAATTGCTGTTACCAGCCTAATATTTATATATGGTAAACTCTACTTTGTAATTTATTGTAACATAATTTATGGTAAATATCTTTATGTTGAGACATGATATTATTGAATAATAAAGAAGTTTATACGTCATAGATTTATATGAATATATTATTTGTATTTATAAAAATAATCTTTGCTTTATGCATACAGCCAGGTAAAATATACGGCGAGAGGTTATGTGCTGGCCACATCAAATTTTTAATATTCTGTTACGGGTTACGGTTACCTGATTTTGTTTAGAAAACATGATAGTCAAATGAATTTTTGATAGCTAAACTAGACTCTTTATGAAAATAAGTTTAATTTCGTTAATTATTGTTACTAATAACCATTATTTCATTTTCTTCTATTGTTGAAAACATACCTATTCATTTCATGAAAGTTCGACCAAGTTGTGATGATTATGTAGTTTATAATATATCTAGACTCTTCGCGAAAACGCTTTTCATTTTATTAGTTGTTGACATTAATGAAAACGATTTCTCTCCTATTGTTGCTTAATTTAACTTAGAATACATAATCATTCAATGAAAGATAAAAACGATAGTTTATGAAATTTCTAAGCTTTTCGTAAAAACAATTTTCATTTAATTAGTTGATCACATTTTTATTTTCTTCTATATTACTAAGTTGTCTAACTTAATTTAATGACAAAACAATAGGGTAGTAATGAAAAACAAAAAAAGCTAATTTTGGATTAAAAGGGGCAGAACGTAATTTTAGAACTAACTATAAAACAAAAATAATGTCATTTGATTACATTATTTAAAGTATAATATTGTATGAGAGCTGAGATCTAGAAATAACAAGACAAAAGAAAGTTGAAGCAAGTACACCTAAAATACAGAAAATGAATATTTGGATTAGAACAGAAACGCCACAGTATATTGTTTTAGAGGAAATCAACACAGACAAAATACGAAATGCAACTGAACTAAGATCATCAAAATATGAAGAAAAAATTTGAAATACGCCTCAGACAGAATTTTTTACTAATGTTGAAAGGAAATAAAAATAAATCAGAAATAAAGACACGAAGCCACAAATTAATAACTGGCTGAAAAATTAAAAGACGGAAGTACTATACGAGAGAAACAGATTTTCTACAGTCGAAATCTAAAGAAAAAGGTAAGGAAAATCAAGAAAACAACGTAGAAGAATCAACTTACAATAGATATTTATGTACATACAGAGGGTAGAAAAAAAAGGTTTAAGCCTGCGGATGAGATTTGAAGCCCGACGCGTAGCGGAAGGTTTTTATTCTTCCAAGGGTGTAAACTTTTTTCGGTCGGTGTGTACAACGTTTTACGCACTACTGCAATCAAATAAAATGTTTTTAAATTTTTTTACCCTCCGTCACCTTTAAGGAAGTTATTGTCTTTGGTCAAAAAATCCTATGGTGAGTTTTTAATGAATAAACACTTTTTCAGGTCCCTAGAATACGAATTTACTACTTTTACGATTATATCTGTATGTATGTGTATGCGTGTGTGTCTGTGAGTGTATGAGACAAAACTTTCTCCGTCGATAACTCTAATACTACAATTCCGAAAGTTATAATTCTTTCATATTCCTGTTTCGTACGCCCATATGACGAGTTGATTAGATTTGATTATGATTGGTTAACCGGAAGTATCCTAATTTGAAGATTTTAACAGTATTTCTTGAAAAATCGTAGTTAAATATCATTTTTTGACCTTTTACTTTATTATAAATATTAAAGAATATTGTATTCTTTTTACAATTTGATTGCATTTTTACCTCTCGCTAAGAGAGGTATTGGATTCATGCTAAAAATCGCATATCCGAATTTTATTGAATAAGCACGTTTTAAGGTCGCTAGAATACAATTTTAACATTTTTACGATGATGTCTGTGTGTGTGGATGTGTTTGTGTGTGTTAGTCTGTTGAAGATACGATTTTTCAAGTTCTATACAACTAAAGACCTACGGATTCCTCAATCTAACATTGGACAACCGGAAGCGGCAATTTCTTTAAAAAAGCTTCTAAAAATTATTTTTTGAAAATTTATGTTAATAAAATAAGATCTTTAAATTCTCAATCTGATACATTTAATTTTTTTAGTATATCTTCTATAGATTTAGAGATATATTGTATAATAATATAGAATAATCTGTTGTAATAAATCTCGCTGCCCAAACAACTCCATGGAAACCAGTTGAGATATTTAAATGTTTGTAATTGATAGATAAATGCAAAATGTTAGTTTTATTTACATAACAGAAAACTTTTCTGGGAAGTAAGTACATTTAAAATTTCTTATTGTATTATTAATTAAATATTTAAAATTATAGGTATATTAATATTACATATATCTTCAAGAAGAAGAGTAGGAGAAGATTCCTCTTAGAACGAAAGAATAGATACAATTTGAATTATTTGTATGTACAAAAAATGTTAAATTTGTAAATTATGACTCGGGTTCGATCCCGACCGCGCCAAAAATTACTTCGAATTTTAATGGCACAAAATTGACCCCTGTGGTGCACTTTCCACGGCAGCAATGTGTGCCCGTGAGGTGACGCCTGGTAAGCGTCCACATGGTAGGAATATTTCATCATTTACCGATATCTGCGTACAAAGCAGATTGGCACACCCAGTAATGGGTTATATGTCGTAATGATATATTTATTTATTATTTATTTATGTAACACAATTGAAATGGGGAGTGGTCGTGTGTTGGCCACATCAGTTTTTTTTTCTTTATATTCAATATATGTAGAGATTAAAAATTATAAAGAAATTAATTTTCATAAATCTTGCAACCTATGTTGCTACAAGCTCACCATTGTAATTGTAAATATTATTAATTGACAGATGTCAAAGTCAAGTACAATTTGCATAGTTCATGAAATAATTTTACTACCTTATGCCAGTAATTTATATAAAGTATATAGGATCGACGGAAGGTCATGCGTTGGCCACATTAGACTTTTGAAATATATTTAAAGATTGTTGCTATATAAAATTATTACGTGGCTAGGTGGCCATGCCACAAAACAATAGGGCGATACGTTACATTGCTATAGTCAAATTTTTTGACTCTGTCGGGTACAGTAATAAAACTATAAATGAACTATAAATATCGCAATTATGATAAAGCGGCATATCCTTTACTTTCTACAGTATAATACTGTTTGGCATCGGCCTATATTTTTGAGCCGCTCTATTCATGCATTGAATCAAACGTCTACCAGGTATGTATAGGAAAATAGCCTTACAGTCCTTTAACATAAATGAATAGAGCGGCTCAAAAATATGGGCCGATGCCAAACAGTATTATACTACAGAAAGTGAAGGATATGCCGCTTTATCATAATTGCGATGTTTATAGTTCATTTATAGTTTTATTACTGTACCCGACAGTGTCAAAAAAATTGACTATAACTATTTGGTTATGTGAAATGTGATTTTTTTTAAATGTCAAGCTTGGAGGCAATTTCTGTAGAAATTCATTAATCAATTACCTTAATAAAAGTTAGTGAAGCTTTTTAAAGAATGTTATCCTTCTTTGAAAATAAGAGTGTTGATTATATTTTTCAGTCGCCGGACTTTTGGTGTTCTTTACCGCCCGCATGTGCTACTTTATCGCCCGCAGAGTGTAATCTTTCAATTTCCTACGATGTAAGCAAACAATTTTAATACAATTACGAGTAAAATGTATAAAAACTTCACACCGACAGTCATGTCACAATATTGAATTATTATTTTTTTACTGGAGCTTTTAAATTTCAGCCATTTTAAAGTATTTCAATCGTCGATAATCGACGAAATCTATTCAATACTTTTTAAAACTTTCTCCTCCCCAAATCTTTTGTAATATATTTCCAAAATTTGTTAATAACTTGTAATCCTTTTAGCTTGTATCCCTTTATCCATAAATCATATTCGCAAAGAAGATTTAAGCTTGTCAAAATATTGTACAAATCTGCATGTCATCGCTAGACAGTGCAAACAGATATCGTTCCGACAACGGTTTGCTAACAAAGGGTAAATCAACGGGAAAAGGGTTAGCCGAGCCGGCCCGTTACGGTAACCGATACCATATAGCGTGCCGGCCTGTAGAAAGTGTGACTAATAACTGTAAATATTTTTTCTTGACCTGTCCCAAGATTTTGACGGATATATGACTTCAACATGGAAGTTCTAAATTTAGGACGATGGAGGTAGAAAAAATAAGTTGACATAGTGTAAAAAATATTTACATAATATTTTAATACTATAGCCGTGTTCCTTCGGGCTGTGATTCGCAATCTAAATCATCAAAGTGATTATGATTGAGAAGAAGTATGTTTTTTCGGTTCCTATTCGTTATCCCTACTTTAACATTTGTGATCACTAGACAACCTTCCCCTTTCCCTTCTGAATCATACTTTTTGAGTGATTCCGCGGATTTATTTCAGAGCAAATTTAAAAATGGCTGATGCCAATAAGTTTTCATCAAAGGAAATATGAATTTACTACAAAAGCATGTAACGACCCACAATACTTTTGAAACAAAGAAAATATGTTACATAAAAACATGTGTTTTAAGTAAACATACTTCATTATGTTACCAAGAACTTTTTTACTTCTGTATGATCCATTTTTAATGTGTTGAGTATAACACTTGACAGTAGATACATACATACATAAAATCACGCGTGTCCCACTTGGTGGGTTCGCACAAACCCGATAACAATAAGAACAACATCAACATCATACAACAAATCCTTACTCTTAAACATATTAAAGTGACCGATTTTCGGTAGCGAAATACTGCATCCGGATCACAATAATCGTTAGGAAACAATCATCCTTCGCCACACATTCCTATCTAAGCAGACTTCTTTCGCCTCGGCCACACTCATAATCGCATTCATACATGCTCTTCTTCTCTTCATATTTGGAAACTCTCTCTCTCTTTAAGCACCCTACCAACCACATCCATCCACTTACACACTGGTCGGCCACGCAATCGAAAACCCTTAACTTCACCAAGATATATACGCTTAACAAACCGTTCATTCGCCATTCTCTCCACATGCCCAAACCATCTCAACTGACTCACACCAACTCTCTTAATGACATTGTTCCTAATCATACATTCTTCATACACCAAAAATAAAATAAATTTGTTTGTATTGGTCTGCATATGACATTTGACGCTAGATGGTGTTTTTTTATTCAAGTTGTTTTCTTGATATAATTTTTAAATCGTGTTTCAAAAGAATCACGATTAAATTAATCAGGATTCATAAAATCACAATCACAGCCCGAAGGAACACGGTTTATGTATTTTAAAGTTTTCATATAAATATCAATTGTTTTCTGAATTACCTACTTATATATTTTTAGGAAATAAAATTTTTTTTACAAATAAAGCAGATTGGTTGATTGGTATAACCTGAAATGGATAATAAACTATAATAATAAAAAATCAATACTTTTGTAAAAATATATATTCTAAATATAAATATTAAATTCTACAATATTCAAATGGCACACATTTTTAATATATAAATTTATTTGACTAACTTTATTTGGTAACTTTATACATCGTAAAAAAATATCCTATATCATATATAAATATTATTTGTAAGTACCTTATTTATTATATACATTTTGATTAAAAGCTCACTTAACCTAACAGGAACTATATAGGAACATCTTTATACCCTAAACCCTAAATCTTCCCCCACATTTATTCACGAATTTACCCCTAAAAAGTCTCTCTCGTCACGCATCATCGAAATTTCCCTATCTACCGTCTGCAGCAACATTTGACTCTGCTGACCTTGGAGGTTCTGCATACCCTGGAGGTTCTGGTTCATGTTGATGTCCTCCGGAAACCCCTCAAGGGGTAGGGGGTACTTGGAGTCCTTCTTAGCTTTCATTCGGCGGTTCTGGAACCAGATTTTGATCTGGCGTTCCGTTAGGCAGAGAGCGTGGGCGATTTCTACCCGACGACGACGGGTGAGGTATTTGTTGAAGTGGAATTCTTTTTCTAGTTCGAGGGTTTGATAGCGGGTGTAGGTTTGGCGGGTGCGTTTTGAACCGGTGGCGATGGTATCTGGAAAAGGAAAATTGATAATTAGAATTTTTAAATGATAAATAAAATGTTTTAGAAACAATTATAACAAAAGTCAAATGTCAATTTTATTATAAAAATTTAACGTTTGGGACATATATTTGTCCATCTTCAGCAAAAGATATAAAATATACAAAATTAATAAATCTGCTCTATATACAGATTTCGGTAATGATGATGACATATTAGTACCGTGCGGGGATTTACTGTGCGTCACCTCACAGGCACTCATTACTGGCGTAGAGTTTTATGCCATTTAAAATTTGAAATATTTGGCGTTGGCCGGGATCGAACCCGGTTCCCCAGATTCGTGACCAGACACTCAGAAACGCGGCTACGATATACCATAAAATTTACATACAGAGTGGTGACCGACACAGCCGAACATAGGACTTTAACATGTAAATTCAGACTTTCCTAATTTCCTGTTTCCATAATTATTTTAGGTAAAAAATCTTCAAATAAAAGTTATAGAGCATAAAATTCTGCAATAAACAAAATTAATTTTGTATGTCTTGTATCGGCAGAAATTAGGTATGAAAAAGTCAAAAGTCACGCCAAAAATAACTATAGCCATGGAATTGAAACAAAAAATGAATAAATGTTAACGATTTATCTGTTACGCTAGGTTAATTTATTTTTATTATTGTTTGTAATTTCTGTTCAAGTGAACAAATATCAATTAAATTAACAGATAATTGTTAACTGGAACAGAAATTAGAAATAATACCTAATAAAAATAAATTACCCTAACATGACAGATAAATCGTTAGGCATTTGTTATTTATTTTGTCTCAATTCCATGGCTATTGCTATTTTTGAGGTGATTTTCGACATTTTCATACCTAATTTCTGCCGTTACAAGGCATTAATAATTAATTTTGCTTATTGATTCAGATGCAACAACTTTTATTTGAAGCTTTTTTACCTAAAATAATTAGGGAAGCAGGAAATTAGGGAAGCCTAATTTTACATGTTGAAGTCCTATGTTTGGCTGTGCCGGTCACCACACTGTATATTATAATATATAATTTATATATACAACTAAAGCTGAAGCTCAGATTCTGTAAGAATATTCTTAGGAAAGTGGAGTGAGTCAGCTGAGCACGAATGGATGATGCGATGATGAATGTGGACGAGACGAAAGAATTATGTTTGGACAGGAATGTGTGACGAAGGATGATTGTTGCGTAACTATTATTGTAGTCCGGATGCGGTATTTCGCTGCCGAAAATTGGTTATTTAATATGTTAAAAGTGAGGAATTTTTGTTATATGATGTACGGAATGTTGTTGAAAGAGTGGATTTCTTATTGTTGTTCTTGTTTTTATTGTTTTCGGGTTAACCCACTAAGTGGCACATGCGTGATTTTTATGCACCGTAAAATTGTTTAATGTTGTGCGATCAAGGTCGTCTACGAAATGTATGAATTAAGATTTTCATTCCGTGTGCCGTTTACTTAATTTTTATGAGGGTACTTAAGATACTACTGTTATTTTATTATTATAAAAATATGTTACAGTAAAAGCATTCAAAATTCAAAACTAAGTCAACTGGTAAGTTTATTAGCAAATGTACTTACATACTTACATAGGTACATAAAATCACGCCTGTCCTACTCAGTGGGTTCGCAAAAACCCGAAAATAATAACAACAACATCAACTTCATACAACAAATCCTTACTTTAAACCTATTAAAGTGACTAATTTTCGGTAACGAAATACCGCATCCGGATCACATAAGTTACGAAACAATCATCCTTCGCCACACATTCCTGTCTAAGCACACTTCTTTCGCTTCGGCCAGACTCATAATCGCATTCATACATGCTCTTCTTTTCTTCCCACTTGGAAGCTTTCTCTCTTTAAGCACCCTACCAACCACATCCATCCACTTACACACTGGTCGGCCACCCAATCGAAAACCCTCAACTTTACCAAGATATATACGCTTAACAAGTCGTTCACTCACCATTCTCATCACATGCCCAAACCATCTCAACAAATGTAAAATCAAATATGTGAAAAATAAGATACTGACACAATGTCAGTGACACTAACAGAAAATAACGTTATTCATATGGCTATGAATTAAGGCAATATATCTGAATTAATAAATAAACTTACATTACAGCAAAAGTATTGTCAACAATGAGTATCGTTTAAAAATGTAATATCCTAATTTAGTCAAAATAATATGAATTTTTGAAAGATAAGCGTGTTATGTCCATCCTTATCGCACACGCTTATAGCTTTTGCAAAGGAGAGAAATACATGTATGCCAATTTGTTAATTCGTTCATGATACAAATGACCTTGATCGGACATCTTTAAAAAAATAATGTATGTATGTGTATAATATAATTGAAATTTGAAAAAACTTTTACCATGTCCCTGTTTCATCCACGGGTAAACACTGGCACTTTCGGCCATTTTCGCCCCTTCGGTTCCTGTACCCGATCCCGCAGCCATGTTTTCCGGCAATGACGCAGCATTCCCATCCCTGTCCTCTTCCACAATTGGGGAATTTGATACACTTTTCATTTCTGTTTGATTATGATTCTGAGGTGTATCAAAACTTGAACTAACACCCATGAAATTCTTCTCGTAATAATTCGTAGGTTCATTTTGACTATTTTGATAGAAATTAGGTATATTGGTTTTCTTGTCCTTGCGCATTAAAAGCGCGCGAAGAGCTGGAGAATCATCTTTGGGTGGGGAAGGTTCCACTTCGGGTTTTAAAGTTGGGGAGTATGGGGTTTTTGGTGGCGACTCCAAAATGAAATTTGGATAGGGGTCGAATAAATTTGGTACTTGAATGTCTTGTTTTGGTGGAGTTATATGTGGAGGTGTTACAGAGTTTTGTTGGTACATGCAATAATTGTTTTCATTTTCTTCTTTAATTTGGGTATGAGGGTATTGGTAGATGGTAGGGTCTGGTCGGTATGGTTCAGGTTGGTTGTAGTATGATGCATCGTATGCATTTCGGTATGGTGGTTGGTACATTTGGTTCGACCAAAAGTCGCATGATGAGGTATATGCTGTTCCACTCATTTTTAGCTGTTGTGACGTCACAATGATTTTTTTGTAAAAAAAATGAAGGAAGAAAATCTGACGTTTCTTCTTCAGTCAAAACATGATATATAAATAACTAATTTATAAAGTATTAGGGCACTATATTATTGTGATTAATTATTAGACAATAGCCCAAAATATAAATATTTTATTATTATCATTAAATACTATTAAAAATTGTTATTATTATAACTCACTATAATGTGTATTTTAAATAATATTATAATAAATAATTATAATGTTCATATATATTTTATTTAATAAAGTCACAAGACTTAAAACCCACTTCTGGGTGTGCCGGGTTGCTTTAAATCACAGATTTTAATAATGATAGTCGTGAAGAAGGCACCACAAATTTAAAAATAACTTTGACTTTAAGTAATATATTTTTTTTAAATCTCGGTAGTATAAACACAAAATTTTAAAATTATTATCATCTGTAATGTTAATTTGAAGTCACTTCAAGGGCCTTCAAAGCTCATAGCGGTACTAATATACAAAAAAAAAAGTTTATTAGTTATACGGCACCTCATGGAGCACCACTGTTGTGAGGAAGGCGCCACAGAGATCACTTTTTGATATTTGGAAATAATTTATTAAATATATTTAAAAACACGTTTTTAAATCACTTATTTATTATTGTGGCACATATTTATAACAATTATTAAGGCACTGTTTGTAACTATATATTACTATAATTTTCACTTTTTTAACCCTTCAGTTTCGCGTTACAGAAACCGTATCAAATCACAAATATTAAAACTTTTTCGACACTGCTTCTTCTTCCGCGCCGAGTGACGAAATGAGTGATCGCATTTGCACCCGGGTATAAAATGGCAAACGCAAACGTGTGTCCGGCTTGCCGCTCGGCATAAACGCTTGACAATGTCACCGTCCCTGTCCCTGTGGGGTGAGCGCGAGCCCCCGAGCCGATGCCGGAGCCCTGCGGCAGCTGTGAACCGCCCCCACCCACAGAGCGACTCTTTTCAATCTTATTTATTGGGGGTATTGGTTCAGTTCGATTCTGTTGCTTTCTGTTTGCACGGTGCGGGGGGAGGGACGGCAAATAGAGACCTTACTCAATGCGTTCTCTACTCGAACTGATTTTACAGTTTTCGCTGAAATATATTGCTCCAGGGGTGGAGAGAGTAGTTTCACCCTTTTGTTGCTAGTGGTGGTAGTTTGGTTTTTTGTTAACCATGTGGCTAAAACTAACAACTGGATTCGCCATATGTTCTCTCTAATTGGATTATATGGATATCAATATTTGTCGGGGTATATTTATGGCTAAAATGCCAACCACTAGAATTTACTTTCCATATTGTAGACTTGTCTAAATATTAAATATAAATGTATTCATTTGGGTAGAAAATACGTAGCATTAGGCTAAATGTAATATCAGAGATCAATACGTGCTCAAATAAATTAATAGGTACCTAACATAGGTATTTAGAATAAATCAAATAAAAATTGTCCAGTTCATTACTGTTTCCGCAATACCCTTAATTCAAGAAGACAATAAAACAGTAGAAAAAATCTGATGTGGCCAACACAATATACCTTCCGCCATTTATTTTTTATTAATTTAAATACATTACTACATATTTACTAATTTTTCCCACTGCTTAAGTAGTCGCTATTCTTGAATTTCTTCATCCACTCATTTTCACCTTATCTTTGGTCTTCCTCTGTTTCTTCTACAGTCCATACGATTTAACTTGGCGATCCAAAAGAATGTAATTCAGTTCACTATTCCTAAGTTGCGTTTTGTCAAATATTTACTTTTACTTCGATGCCGCACAGCTTCAGAAGTGAAATAGTGATTTTACAATGTTTTATTGCCTTACACAAAGCAAATTTCATCCTAATACACTCAAACTCAGGGTGTCCGGTACTTTTCAACCCAAGAAGTTATATTCATACATAAGCGTTGGTGCATTTTTTTCTCAATAGCAATAGAAATTTTATTTTCTTAACTTTATTAATTTAAAAAATAATTAATTATAATATGATTTATATAATAAATAATTCATTCCAATATTTGTAATATATTTTTACCTCTCGCTAAGAGAGGTATTGGATTCATGCTAAAAATCGCATATCCAGATTTTATTGAATAAGCACGTTTTAAGGTCCCTACAATCCGATTTTATCATTTTTACGATGATGTCTGTGTGTGTGTGTGTGTGTGTGTGTGTGTGTGTGTGTGTGTGTGTGTGTGTGTGGATGTGTGTGTGTGGGATGTTGGAAGGACGGTTACTCAAAAACTATAAGACTTAAAATTTGTTTAACAACGTATTTCCCAATCGGACATTAATGGGAAGATCTGAAAAGGTTTTGGTAACAATTGGACAACCGGAAGTAGAAGATTCTTGAAAAAAAATCTTCTAAATATTATTTTTTGAAAATTTTTCTTGATAATATTAAAGAAAAATAAATTCTCTTTCTGATACATTTAAATATTTTTATACATATTTTATAGATTTAGAGATAAAAGGATTATAATATATAATATAATGTTGTAATTAATTTTACAACCGAAAGGATGCCATGAAAAATAGTTGCAAATTTAAATTATTTGTAACTGACAGATAAATGTCAGTGTCAGAAATAATGAGTAATGAAAGAAAAATGTATTTGGAGAATCCCTTAATTCTTGATCTGTGACTATTATGGGGATGACAAGTCTAGGTTGAAGGACTTAAATTTGTTTCAAACATTATGGGACAATGTACACCAGTACTGTAGACTAGAGTAACTTTGAATTGCGAAAAAGCTATCAAATTCTTCTCAAGTAAGTTGTAAATATTGACAAAATTACACATCGATATAAGAATAATCGGAGTGCAATCTATCCGTCACTTTATTAAAGGGAATTAAGGTTATTTAGATACAACATGTATGAAAAAATAAAATGGAAAAGAAGATATGTAAGAATAGATGCACAATCCAGATATGTACATATTAGACCGCCCAAAATTAATGTTTTTAGTAGAAGAATACGAAGAGAAAGTAAACAAGGTTGTTCGAATTGAAAATTGCTGTTACCAGCCTAATATTTATATATGGTAAACTCTACTTTGTAATTTATTGTAACATAATTTATGGTAAAATATCTTTATGTTGAGACATGCTATTATTGAATAATAAAGAAGTTTATACGTCATAGATTTATATGAATATATTATTTGTATTTATAAAAATATTCTTTGCTTTATGCATACAGCCAGGTAAAATATACGGCGAGAGGTTATGTGCTGGCCACATCAGATTTTTTTGTATAAATAATTTCTTCTTTTTTGTAATATTCGTAATTTTATTGAACTTCATTTTTCTTCGGTACGCCTATGGATTTTATAACTTTCCCATTACCGCAGTGATAATGTGAATTGCCCCAACTCGCCAAGTTACATCGTATGGACTGTACCTTCTACTACCAAGCTGCTCATTCATTTTCCAATATATTCTTCATCTCTCCTCATGACATGTTCAAACCAATATAATCGTCTCTTGTATCTTTCAAGAAACTTCTATCACTCTAGCCATTTCCCTTATCCTCTCATTCCGTACCCTATTTCTCCGTGTCTTCCCCAACATCCATCTCAACATTCTCATCTAACTGCGACATTCATTTTCTATTCATTGACACTGGCATTTGTCAACTAGAATTTTCTTAATATAGTAGCTGTTTCCGTGGTTATAGCATAGCTTGCTGATTTATGAAATATAATATCTTTATAATTCTTTAACTCTGTATCCATTGAATATGAAGTATAAAATGCAATTAAATTGTGTAGATAATAGTATATTTTTTAATACTTAAGTGTCGAAAAATGAGTTAACAGCGTTTTTTCACTCAACTCGAGGAATGCGAGAAAATTATAATTTTTGGAATCGTGGTATTAAAGTTATGCGATCCGAAACTTTCGTCACGCACACACACATATATATATATATATATATATATATATATATATATATATATATATATATATATCATCGTAAAAGTGGTAAAATCGTATTATAGGGACCCTAAAATGTGCTTATTCACTAAAAACAATACCTTCCTTATCTAAAGGTGACGGAAGATAAAAATCTATAATACATAGACGAATTATGTCAAAAATAGACTTCTATTTCATACAACTGCAAGTATTAAACAATTTTAAGACACTTTTCAGCTTGTTGTATATCTTGTTCAAATATTAACTTAAGAAACACCTTTTTATACAACTCATTGTTTCTATCATACGACCATTGTTTGAATTTTGTACATACGATAAGAATCTTTTACAATGAGAAAATATGTAAAACCTGAAAAAAAAAATCATGTTAGTAGAAGATATCTGTTGAAAAGCTATTTTCTTAAGCATCTATTCCTCATAATCTTCTAGAAAATTTATAAAATTTAATACTTCAATCGATAATTTTGTAATAATTATTACGTCTCCCACTGCATCACATAATATTTGACGATCTGTCATTCACATTCATTGCAAATATTTTATAAAATAGAAATTGCAAAATTATTCTGACATTAAACATAACCTTGTTACATTACTTTGTGAACATTAGATTTTGCGTGTTTCTGACGATATCTCAAAAACGGAGAAGAATTGATCCATAGTTTATATGATATTTTTACTTAAAATGACCCTGAATACACGAAAAGTTTGTCGGTTTCCTCAAGCGACACCCAGTATGTATTAATATGTCAAAAAAGTAACAAAAAATATCGTTTTATAAAAGCAAAACATTCTGTATAATATTTATGAAATTATGATTGCTTTCAATTTTATTTCTCGAGAAAGTGTTCTACAGGTTTGCTGGCGCTGTGAAGAGCCCTTCACTCTCCATACTCTTGTCGAATTAGGGCTTCGATCAGGCGTGACTTTGTACTTTTACTATACGAGCATTCTCACCTCATGTCTTCTGGCAGGTAATGCAAGGTACCGAAAAAATCTAGGGCACCCGGCACCAACACCCCAGTTCCAGGAAAACTCGGTTCCGTTCATTGCCTGTATACGAAAGAATCTTCACTGGGACTTTTTGCTTTCAAAGAGAATGCAGTTCGGGTCTCAAGACGACGAGATGTCTTGGTTGTTGAAATACTGTGCAGGCAAGTTTTTCTTTACTCAAAAAATCTGTTGTGGCCAGCACAATACCTCTCGCCACATCCTTTTTTTGGTTACATAAGTATAGGGCGCGAACAGTCATGTTACATTGTTGGCCTTGACAAACAGATGTGGGGCCCGTTTCAGAATGATAATTAGTAATTATGTACATACATGTCAAATGTAACAATTTTTCATTAAAAACTCAAGATTTTCTAAATTCACGTAGTTAATTTGTCACCAGGAGTGTGGAATTTACTTGTCGAGGAAAATAAACCACATGGAATTGGAAAATCACTAAATTTAGAATGAGAAATTATATTTGACATCTATATACATAATTACTAGCTATCATTCTAACATGGGTCCCCATATCTGCTTGTCAAGGCCAACAAAGTCACATGACTGCCCTAATGTATTTAACATTTTTTGAATACCTACACTCTTCACCAAAAATTCTACTTATATCTATTGTATATATTTAGATTTTTTAAATTTAAATTCATTCTATAAAGAAATTTTGTCCTACTCTTCTAATTTTTCGAGATGTTTCCAATTCATTGTCGGGAGTAACAGTATTTCTGAAGGGTATGTGTAATATACCTATAATATTAAATATTTAACTATTAATATATTAAGAAATAATATAATATATGTACTTTTCAACTATTTTCCATGGCATTCTTTCAGCTGTAAAATTTATTACAACAGATTATTTTATATATTATATTTCTTTTATCTCTAAATCTATAGAATATATAATAAAATATTTAAATGTGTCAGATAGAGAATTTAATTTTCTTTAATATTATTAAGAAAAAATTTCAAAAAATAATATTTAGGTTGTCCATTTATTACCAAAACCTTTTCAGATCTTCCCATGAATGTCCGATTGGGAAATACGTAGTTAAATAAATATAAAGTCTTATAGTTTTTGAGTAATCGTCCTTCCAACATCCCACATACAAACACACATTCACACACGCAGACATCATCGTAAAAATGTTAAAATCGGATTGTAGGGACCTTAAATCGTGCTTATTCAATAAAATCTGGATATGCGATTTTTAGCATGAATCCAATACCTCTCTTAGCGAGAGGTAAAAAGTGTTTTGTAAAATATGTCAGTTTCTTATTATTTATTTATATTTTCTGCATAAATTCTTGCCAATTGAACACTCCTCTTAATAATATCCATTGAGTAAACATTCACTTTTGATATTCCCCCAAATGTATCGTATCCCTTCTCGATATCAGTATGTGCACCCTACTGATTGGTTTCCATTTGCAATGTCCATGTGCAAGGCCACGTGCAGAACCACGTGATCCATTGTCCCTTGGCAAAGGTCATGGTAGGAGGGGACCTTGGTTCACTCCCTACGAGCTTCCGGGACTCTGACACTCAAATACTCGGGATTGATTATAAAATGCAATATTGTTGCGAAACCGTGAGAATTGAAGTTATGATTTTATAATACAGGGATTGGTAATGACGATAAAACTGGGATTAAATGGGTTATGAAGTATTGTGAATGAAATGGTTGTTGGGTGGTGTGAAATGGTTATTAAAAATTTAATGGTTTTGACACGCGTTTTTAAATATTTTCATCAAAATGCTTATTTTGATTAAACATTTTATTTACTAGATAATTTTTTGTACATAATGGGGTATGTGACCAAATTTTTATTTTTACTTTCGTCACCTTTAGGTAAGGAAGGTATTGTCTTGGGTTTAAAAATTCGATAGTGAGTTTCTATTTAATAAGCATGTTTTGGGGTCCCTAGCATACGAATTTACTATTTTTACGATGATATCTGTATGTATGTATGTGTATATATGACGATCGTTTCGGATCGCATAACTCCAATACCACGATTTCAAAACTTATAATTTTTTCGTATTCTCGAGTTTAGATCCATATGCAGACGTGATTAAATTTTGGTTATAATTGGTTAACCGGAAGTACCCTCATTTGAAGATTTTAACAGTTTTTCTTGAAAAAACGCAGTTACCTAAATATCATTTATTGACATTCAATGTTTTATAAATTTTAAAGAATATATTATTCTCTATAAGATATGATTGTATTTTATACTTCATATTCAATAGATATAGAGTTAAAGAATTATAAAGATATTAAATTTCATAAATCAGTCAGCTATACTAACTATGGATACTGTTAATATATTCTGATAATTTAAATTGACAGATGTCAGTATCAATGAAAAGTAAATGAATAAAGACACGGAAAGATACGGTAAGGAAATAACTCTAGTGTTACAAGTTTCTAGAAAGATACAACACAGACGATTACATTGGTTTGAACATGAGATGATGAATATATTGGAAGAAGAATGAATAGCTTAGTAATAGAAGGTTGAAGAAACAGAGAAAGACCAAAGATAAGATGAAAGGACTGTATTGCGGAAGACTTGAGAGAAGAGGAACTGAATGAGAACGGCACGCAAAACAGAAATGAGTGGAAGAAGAAAGTAAAAAATAGCGACCCCTAACGAATAGGGAAAGCTAGAGAAGAAAATGTCAGTGTCAAGTACAATTTACGTAGTTTGTTTATGAAATAATTTTACTGGAAATTTAGAATCTTTTGCAAGAAAATTTATGTATGGAATTTATACATAATACACAGGATTGAAGGAAGGTATTGTGCGGCCACATCAGACTTCGACTAGTCATTTCTTTCGTAGTATATTCTTATTCTGATTACCCTGTTATTCAGCGGTATATTCATTTTTTGTTTTATTCTTAATTTCTCTTCGTACTTTGATGCTCTCAGTACAGCTAGTATTTTTGTTTCATCTCTGTTACTTTCTTCGAATACAAATTATTACTATGTTGTATTTTTGAATAAGGAAAGTGTGTGTGATATTAGTCTGTTTACCATTTTCTTCAGAGGTTTGAATAAAAGAAAATGAGTGAAATGAAACAGGGTTATATTCTTTCTTGACAAAACAGACCGGGTATCGTATATCCATATCAATTAAGAGTGACTTAAAATGTAAAGACCTTTGGCAACATGAAAATAAATCAAATAAGTTAGAAAATTGATTTTGATTGAACAAAGAATGATAGTAAAATGATACAACCTTTTTTAGTTTTATTTGTTTATTTATTTAAATACCGACGTTTCGGCAGTATTAACTACTGCCTTCTTCAGGGAATGAACAACAAATCAAAAAATATATAAAAAAAAATAATAACAAAACATTAGCAACAAGTAACCAAGATGATAATTACAACATATTTACTATGGGAAGTCATGCACGACTAAGATCTAGACCGTCACAATGATTGAGATTATTAATCTTGGTTTTGAAAATCTCAATGGCTTCTCTAATTAACCTTTTGTTTAGGTGTGTTGGTCTGGCCAGTATTTTTGTTGCTTCAAATTTTATACGGGGGAATTCTTCCAGGGCATGCTC
Organism: Harpalus rufipes; assembly: GCA_951394225.1. Classification (NCBI taxonomy): domain Eukaryota; kingdom Metazoa; phylum Arthropoda; class Insecta; order Coleoptera; family Carabidae; genus Harpalus; species Harpalus rufipes. Next base: position 49,554,820 of record OX596279.1, read on the forward strand.
TGCAACCGAAGACTTTTCTGGCTGGTTCAATCTGATCGAACGCTGCTGGTCATTCAATCTTGTAGAAATAGTTCTACCAGTCTGGCCAATGTAAACTTTCCCGCAGACACATAGAATCTGGTAAATCCCTGATGACTGAAGAGGGATGACGTCTTTAACTTGTCTCAACATATATCGAATTTTGATATATGGAGAAAACGAAATCTTCATATTCTTCTTACGAAGAATTCTATCAATCTTGTCCGTGACATTTTTGACATAAGGAAGTGAGACAAACAATACGTCTCTTTCATTAGCATTGTTAAGAATATTTTTATGAATAATGGTTTTTCTAAATCATCTATTGAAAAATGCCTGAAACCGAAAAGACCTATTAACAATGTCGGTAATTAATAAATAAACAGAAATAAAACTAAAAAATCTGTTGTGCCAGCACAATACCTTCCGTCAATCCTATGTATAATGTATAAATTCCATACATAATTTTTCTTGGAAAAGATTCTTAATTTCCAGTAAAATTATTTCATATACAAACTATTCAAATTGCTCTTGACACTAACATCTTCTTCCTCTTTATCTTTTTCCATTCGTTAGGAGTCGATATTTTTGCGTGTCGTTCTCATTCGGTTCTTTTTCTCTCAAGTCTTCCGCAATACAGTTCTTCCATCTTATCTAGTCTTTCTCTGTTTCTTCAATCTCACATTACTAAACTACTCATTCTTGTTCAAATATAATTCTTCATTTCATCTGTCAATTTGAATTATATAAATATATTATATATTAGCAGTTTCCATGTTTAGCATAGCTGGCTGAATTATAAAATTTAATATCTTTAAAATTCTTTAACTCTGTATCTATTGAATATGAAGTATAAAATGTAATCAAATCGTATAGAGAATAATATATTCTTTAAGTTATTATAATATTAAATGTCAATAAATCAAATTTAACTGTTAAATCTTCAAATGAGACTACTTCCGGTTCACCAATTATAACCAAAATCTAATCACTTGTTCTTCTGGATGTAAACTTGAGGAATACGAAAAAATTATAATTTTTGGAATCGTGGTATTGAAGGTATGGGATCCGGAACTTTTGTCACACACAGGCACACACACACACACACACACACACACACACACACACACACACACACACACACACACACATACACACACACACACACAGACACACATACATACATACAGACATTATCGTAAAAATGGTAAAATCGTATTATAGGGACCCTAAAACATGCTTATTCACTAAAAACTCATAATTGAATTTTTTGACCTTCCTTACCTAAAGGTGACGGAAGGTAAAAAGGTTGTATCATTTTAATTGAAATATGAGTTCTGAAAGATTTTTTAATAATTTAAAGAATGATAGTTAAATTATTACCAATGAATTGGTAATATTAGAAATTAGAACATGATTTTGGTTGAATCTGTATCTAAACTATTAAACTTACAGCATTGTATCAATTTTTTGAAAATGGCATTTTATCATTTACCTGATTGTACTCGTCCTGTAGTCATGTAAACTTTTTACGTTTGAAAATTGAATGTGGTTGGTTGTATCAGTAGCGAGTAACACCTCAACAAATGTTTTACATGGGAACGAGTTGATTTAGTGAATGAACATGCATCCGTCAGTGGATGAGTAATGGTGTCCATGACAGTTTGTGGGTAAAATATGTAATTTTCTTGACCAAAACGTTATTAATGATGCTGGGCTAATCACGAGCCGGCCGGCTACTGCATGCAGCATGGAATAGTTCCTCGCTGCACAAATGCATATCGTATCGCATCGACGACTGCGGCTGCACAATTCACAATCACGCCATCGCAGATACACACCCAGGGTAGATGCATAGTATAGGGATGATGAGTCGTAGTGGGAATTGTTAATGATTCACACAAATGTTCATGCTATCATTAAGTAGAAAATGATATAACGTATTAACAAAAGTTATCAGAAAAATTTTGCTCTGCAAATTTTATTACTAGATACGGTCAATCTAGTTGTCACTGAACATAATAAATGCGTAATATTTGTTTCATAATATACCATAATTGGACTGGCCCACCGGCCTTTCCTCGGTGAGCCGTCATCATTATGGGCGTCAATAAATTTCTAAAATTTAAGAATTGATTATCCTAAAAAAATCTGATGTGACCAACACAATACCTCTCGCCATTTACCTATGGCGTATAATTATCTTCCGTCACCTATAGGTAAGGAAGGTATTGTCTTTGGTCAAAAAATTCGGTGGTGAGTTTTCATTGAATAAGCACGTTTTAGGGTCTTTACAATACGATTTTACTATTTTGACGATGATGTCTGTATGTGTGTGTGTGTGTTCGTGTGTGTGTGTGTGTGTGTGTGTGTGTGTGTGTGTGTGTGTGTGTGTGTGTGTGTGTGTGTGTGTGTGTATGTGTGTATGTGTGTATGTGATCGCGGTTTCGTCAACGATATCTCCAATACTAGAATTCCAAAAATCACAATTCTTGCGTATTCCTCTTCCTTACAACCATATGCAGACTTGATTAGATTTTGGTTATAATTGGTCAACCGGAAGTACCCTCATTTGAAGATTTTAACAGTTTTTCTTGAAAAACTCAGTTAAATGTTATTATAACTTAAAGAATACATTATTGTCTATACGATTTGATTGTATTTTATATTTCATATTCAACAGATATAGAGTTAAAGACAGATGTCAGTATCAAAAAAAGCAAGTAATTGAATGAAAGAATAAGGGAAGTAACTCTAGTGTTAGAAGTTTTTAGATATAATAGAGACGATTACATTGGTTTGAACATGTCATGAGGAGAGATGAATATATTAATAGAAGGTGGAAGAAACATAGGAAGACCAAATATAAGATGAAAAGACTGTATTGCAGAAGACTTGAGAGGAACTGAATGAGGACGACACGCAAAACAAAAATGAGTGGCTTTGGCAAGAGGATATGGGGACCCGTATCAAAATGACAGCAATTAATTATGTCCATAACTGATAAGTATCATAATTTTTCATTCAAAATTTCATGATTTTCTTATTTCATATGGTTTGTTTGTTATCAGGAGTATGGAATTCAGTTGCCGAGAAAGGGAATCATAAAATACCAAAAATTTAGAATCTTTTGCAAGAAAATTTATGTATGGAATTTGTACATAATACACAGGATTGACGGAAGGTATTGTGCTGGCCACATCAGATTTTTTTTATATAGCTAAATATATTCGTACTGAACTGAACTGAACTACTCCTAAAAAGAACAGTATGTTTCTTAAAATAAGTATATAATAAAAACAAATATAGCATTATATTTATAACATAATAAGCTGCTGAATTTATTATATGATTTGTTTTTACCACCTTAAATTATTTTATATTTTTATATGGTGCATCTTTTAGCAGCATTAGGTTGCAAAATATTTCTTTATAATTCTTTATCTCTAAATTCATTGAATATGAAGAAAAAATATAATTAAATCGAATAGAGAATAATATATTCTTTTATTTATAATAACATAAAAGGTGAAAATGAAAAATCTTCAAATTAGAGTACTTCTGGTTAATCAACCCTAACTAAAATCTAATCAAATTTTTGATAGTGAGTTTTTAATACGAATTTACTATTTTTACGATGTTGGCTGTATGTATGTGTGTGCGCGTATTTTGACGTTTTTGGGGACTGAAATATTGGACAGACGACTATTTACCAAACTATACGGGAATGTAAATAAGGTGTATTAATTTACCAAAACGTGGGTGACTCGAACTTATGCCCCCAAATCGAATCAGTAGATTATTCAAAGTGCCCAAGACGAAGTTATCACGTCATCTTGAAAATTATCTCGATGATTTCGAATTTTAAAGATAATTATTAGCAGAACTTTAGTCAGAAATGATTTAAAATTTCGAAAAAGAAATAATGTAAGCAAATAGACAGCCAACATTTTATAGAAAACCAGAGAGGGTATAATCCCGCAAATGTTTCTCAAGCGCAACTTATTGAAGACTTTTCGGCATTTATTAGCAGAAAAGTATAGAATAATGGCTGGGAATACCAAAATGAACAATAGTTACAGACAAGAATATTTCTGGCTATCCGGGAAGTAGATGTTACATCGTCCAGAGACACGGTATTAAAAAACTGTGTCGCATAATGGTCCCCTATCAGTGTTGTAAAATTAGATTTCCTATTCTCTTAGTATATAGGGCCAACCCAATTAACAAATCTTTTATGTAACAAATTTTCTTTGTTTTTAAAAGTAGGGTGGGTAACATGCCTTTATAGGAAAATCATATTTCCTTGGTCCCACATTGATAAATTTCTACTCTCGAGAATGTATTGTTTTCAGCGATTTTTAAATTTGCTCTGAAATGAATCCGTGTGATCACTCAAAAATGATGATTCAGAAGGGAAAGGAGAAGGTTGTTAATCATGATCGCTTTAATCATTTAGATTGCGAATCACAGCCCGAAGGAACACGGCTATAGTAACATATAGAAAGTATAACGAACTGTAAATGCGTGGTTTATTGACTCATATTCAATCAATTCTTCTCAATTATTTTACATCACATTCATTTATCCTTGCGTCTCAATTAATCAACTTTAAACTACCCGTACTAAAATCAGTCGGCTAGTTAACTTTCCTGCCCTTAACAACCAAACCATCTGCTTGACCACTGCAACCCCCTGTGGTTCTTTGTGACGTCACACACCCCCGCAGTTCAATACCCCAGGATTTGGACACAGGCACGTTCGGCACGAATACAACTGCCCTTCTTTCACGCAAGATGTTAGAGCATAGTACCGTACAGGATAGAGATAGTCTGTATGGTTAGTTTGGTAGGTATGGAACATGAACATGAAACGAAATGTCGAGTAGCGGAAGTCATATTTCCAAATTGTCAAATGGATTGTCGCCAGTGCTTTTGTTTTGGGCTGAGTTATTTATTGCACAGGAATTAGATGGCTGTGTTATCTGATCACCCGGGGTCTTTGTTTTGGTTCGCTAAAGTATTACATATGGTTATTATAAAATTAGTTCCAGTTAGCAATTCTATTGGTTGCTCTTATGTGCTTATTTAATTTTCATTAGTAATTACAATTACTGAGATTCAAATAACCATCGTGTCCTCGTTTAGTCGATCGTGACTGACTTAACAACCTCCATTAAAATGATTCGGCGATTATGAAGCACAATATTTTTAATTTCTGCTATATTTTTATTGCTATTTCACATACTGGGTCCACGTTTTCACGGATTCCCGGAAAATTATTCGCGGGGAAAATTGATCACAGAGAAATTTGATCGCTTTCGCTGGAATTTTGATCGTTGGAAAATTAATCGCTAGGAAATTTACCGGCGAAAATTTTTCCGAATACGGTCTTTGTGGTCCTTTTGGAGAGATTTGGACCATTCACAAACATTTAGTTTCGACATAGTATAACACATAATTAAATTAATAATTTAATTTTCTGGGTTGGTATAAACAAGATGGAATATGACAGGAATTTATGCTGGTTATAATTTTACGACTTTACTTACCTTCCGTCACCTCTAGGTAAGGAAGATATTATTTTTGATCAAAAACTTCGGTGGTGAGTTTTCAATGAATAAGCACGTTATAGGGTCCCTACAATACGATTTTACTATTTTTACGATGATGTCTATGTACGTGTGTGACTATAATTTCGGCCGCGATATTTCCAATACTAGTATTCCAAAAATTACAATATTTACGTATTCCTCTTCCTTACATCCATATGCAGACTTGATTAGATTTTGGTTATAATTGGTCCACCGGAAGTACCAATTGCAACGTTTAACAGTTTTTCTTGAAAAAACGCAGTTAAATATCATTTATTGATTTAATGGTTATAAATTTTAAACAATATATTATTCTCTATAAGATTTAACTGCATTTTATATTTCATATTCAATAAATATAGAGTTAAAAAATTATAAAGATACTAAATTTCATAAATCACCAGCTGTGCTAACCATGGAAATTACTAATATATTCAGATAATTCATATTGACAGCTGTCAGTATCAATGAAAAGAAAATGAATGTGGCAGAGACTAGTATATTGAGATAGATGTTGAGGAAGACACGGAAAAATAGGGTAAGGAATGAAAAATAAAGGAAATGGCTCGAGTGATAAAGATTCTAGAAAGATACAAGAGGGACGATTACATTCGTTTGAACATGTCATGAGGAAAGATGAAGAATATATTGGAATAAGAATGAATAGCTTAGTGAAGATGAAAGAAACAGAAGAAGACCAAAAACAAGATGGAAGGACTGTATTGCGGAAGACTTGAGAGAAAAGGAACTGAATGAGGATGACCCACAAAACAGAAATGAATGGAAGAAGAAAATAAAAAATAGCGACCCCTAACGAATGGGAAAAGGTAAAGATGAAGAAGAATATGTCAGTGTCAAGTGCCATTTGCATAGTTTGTTTATGAAATAATTTTACTGGAAATATAGGATCTTTTGCAAGAAAATTTATGTGTGGAATTTGTATATAATACACAAGATAGATGGAAGGTATTGTGCTGGTCACATCAAATTTTTTCATTTAATAGGTGAATAGAACGGTTTATCAACAAGAACTTGTCTTCATAATTCTGGTAATAATGCATCTTCCTCAGCCATTAAAAAAAACTAAAATTAAGATATAAGGCAACAGATTCATTTCTTAAAAATATAATGTACATTTTCAATAATTGTTTTTAAGTATTTCTAAAGAAGAATACTTACCTTCTCGACAATATTAGCAAACAAAATTATTATAAATAAAATTTTCAAAATGTCAAACATGACAAAGTCCTGTCATGCTCGACTTTGTACCAAACTAGGATAGTATATTGAAAGACAAGTATTACAATGATCCTTATTGCAATACGAATACAGTCGCAGGCGTGTTACGCAAAGTACGAGTATTACAAATGGACATTGTATTACGTGTTTTTCATACTATTCTTAATATTTCGCATTAATATATTTTTACTTTAAAATTATTATTGAAATAAATATTAAAATATCAAGGTTGCTCACATTGAGAGTTTCAATAAATATTTGAAATTTAATATTTATTTTGACATTTTACATTTTGACAACAGTTACTTATAAGTTAGATTAGAGATTGAATTTTAATTTAAGAGAATTTCTAATTTCAGTAATTTTCCATGAGTAATGGCCGGTAAAATACAAGATATTTATTTGACACTTGAATAAATTACCAAATTCACAATTTGAAAAATCCCCAAAAACATTGGTACAGTAAATTTTTTGAAAGGGCATACATTTATCTCTTTCTTTTGCAAAGGCTGTAAGAGTGTGTGATAAGGATGGATATAACACGCTTGTCTTTCAAAAATTCATATTGTTTCGACTAAGTTAGGACATTCCATTTATAAACGATGCTCGTTGTTGATAATACTTTCGCTGTAACGTAAGTTTATTTATTAATTCAGATACATTACCTGGATTTATAGCCGTGCGTATAACGTTATATTCTGTCAGAGTCACTGACACTGACATTGTGTCAGTATCTTATTTTTAACATATTTGGTTTTACATTTGCTTATAAACTTACTAGTTGACTTATTTTTGAATTTTGAATGCTTTTCCTGTAATATATATTTTTATAATAATAAAATAACAGTAGTATCTTACGTACCCTCATAAAAACTAAGCAAACGACACTACTGAATTTGTCATGATGGGCGGAGCAAAAATCTGAATTCATACAATTCGTATACAACCTTGATCGGACATCTTTCAAAAATTTTATTGTACACAATTATTCATTGTAACACTGTTTTTGTTAATAACAGTTGTACAAAATTCACTTTGTGAACACGAAATAGGAAATATTAAATTCTTATTTGGTCTCTATAATAAAACAATGGTCACAATATGACGTCATTAATTGCGGCAAGTCTATAAAATGAATTATAATCGGTCTCCTAATGTACATTTTACAGGTGGTACCAACCTGATAAACAGTTTCTCAAGCAGTTTCTTCATTGTTTCCGCATGCAGATCTCATCTTTTTATTTGAAAAGATTCCCTCCCCCGTATAACTCAATCAACATGACCTCTATCAATTCTCTTTCACCATCTCTATCAACCTATAAAATCGTCATCTTGCAAATGACCGTCTCCGTCTGGATTCACTCCAGACTCATGTGGGGTCCGCAAGCAAATGATCCGTGCGCGGTAATAGCGGTTACATGTGAAATATCATATTTCCATCGCACTATTTATGATCGTCGTCCACCTCGCATTGTGGGAGGAATGTGGATTCCGATCGTTTTCAAGGCGTGAGTGAGGGCTTCATCAATAAAATAGGGGAGGAAAAAATATATTTTGATTATTGTCACAATGTGGCAATGCTATATTGGTTTCACGCTAAATTCCAGTTTATTGAGAATTTACGTATCTTTATCTGAATTGGAGTACCGTCGATTTTACTCATGAGAATATTTCTTTTTCAATTAAATTAGATGGCTTTGTATTCGTACGAGGTCTGTTTAGGAAATAACCGAACTTAATTTTTTTTATCTTCCGTCACCTTTAGGTAAGGAAGGTATTGTCTTTGATGAAAAATTTCGATAGTGTTTCTAATGAATAAGCATGTTTTGGGGTCCCTAGAAAATAAACTGCAGAATATCTAAAACTTCTCGTTATACTGGCCATTGTTTGAGAAGGACTTCTGCGACATTCCTTGCTGACAGCGGGGCTGACATTCAGGCTTTTAAAAGGCATGGAGTATGGCGCTCATTCAATAGTGAGTTTCTAATGAATAAGCACGTTTTGGGATCCCTCGAATACGAATTTATTATTTTTACGATGATGTCTGTATGTGTATGGTCTGTGTGTATAACTCCAATACCACGATTCCAAAAATTATATTTATTTCGTATTCCTCGAGTTTAGATCCATAATATGCAGACGTGATTAGATTTTGGTTATAATTGGTCAACCGGAAGTACCCTCATTTGCAACTTTTAACATTTTTCTTGAAAAAACGCAGTTATATATCATTTATGGATATTTAATGTTATTATATTTTAAAGAATAAGTTATTCTCTATACGATGTGATTGCATTTTATACTTCATATTCTATAGATATAGAGTTAAAGAATTATAAAGATATTAAATTTCATAAATCAGCCAGCTGTGCTAACCATGGAAACTGGTAATATATTCAGATAATTCAAATTGACAGATGTCAGTATCACTGAAAAGAAAATGAATGTGACAGAGAGGACAATGTTGAGATAGATGTCGGGAAACTACGGAAAAATAGGGTAAGTAATGAAAGAATTAGGGAATTAACGATTACATTGGTTTGAACAAATCATGAAGAGAAGTACAATGACTAGCTTAGTAATAGAAGGTTGAAGAAACAGAGGAAGATCAAAGATAAGATGGAGGGACTGTATTGCGGAAGACTTGTGCGGAAAGGAACTGAATGAGGACGACACGCAAAACAGAAATGAGTGGAGGAAAAAAATAAAAAATAGCGACCCCCTAACGAATGGGAAAAGCTAAAGAAGAAGAAGAAGATGTCAGTGTCAAGTGCTATTTGCATAGTTTGTTTAGAAAATAATTTTACTGGAAATATAGAATCTTTTGCAAGAAAAATTTACGTATGGAATTTGTGTATAATACACAGAATTGACGGAAAGTATTGTGCTGGCCACATCAGATTTTTAAACTTTATTATTAATTATACAGATTATTTGTCCTTGTCGTCAGTCGACAACTCCTCCCACACTTTTCCCAGCGGTGTTTCCAGTCCTGGATAGCTTCATTTAAAATGGTCTTTAAAGTCTGTGGATTTGCTTTGATGTCATCAATAGTCTGAAAAGGGCATCCTTTTAGCACTGATTTTAATTTAATCTCTCGGTATGATCCATTGCATGAATGTTTCATCATTGGCTTGTTCACGGAGTTGCCGGCAATTGTTCGGCCGATTTTCTTTCTGTTGTTCGGTCATCAAACGAGGAACAAATTTTGCTTCAAATCGATGCATGTTCAATTTTCAGTCAAAATTTCATGGAATCACCCAGTTGAGATGCTAATCTCTTCTGCAATTTCTCTGACAGTCAATCGGCGATTTCCACGCACTCAATCGTTGAATGTCTGAACGTTGAAGTCAAAAACCTTCCTGGTCTAGGATCATTTTCAATTGACTGACGACCACTTTTAAATGGTGAAAACCACTCTAACATTGCGTACGACGCATAGCATGATCTCCGTTAGCTTGTTTCAAAAGTTGAAACGTTTCTGTGAAAGTTTTCCCCAATTTCACGCATATTTTACGTTGTATTGTTGCTCGAGAAAATCGCACATTTCAAAAATTGCTACTAACACTTAAATACATTGCACTCAAATAACAGTATTACGAAAACTAAACGAGGTATCATCAATCCAAGAACATATGCCAACCGCATATCACTAAATAACTTCGTTGGCGCGTAATTCAAAATGTTCGGTTAGTTTCTGAACAGACCTCATACACAAAACTGTCTTTTAACCTTATTAAGAGGTAAAGAGAAATACTAAAAACCTTTTGAAGCTGAAGTTTGTTTGTTCTTGTTGTTTTACAAGTCCTACCAGAACAAAATGACAATAATAAAAATATTTGCATAGATTGTATGAGTGGGAACTGGACGTTGTAGCTTATGCTTATCATACATTGCTGAAGTTGTTTTGGATGTGGCGTGTACATGACGTTGTGACGGCGGCCAGTGGACAGCTACAGGCTGGTCTGATTAGCAGACCTACCGCGCCGCTGTCGTATTGTGCGAGTGCCACAACTCTTCCCACGGACATATCGCACAATGATCATGCGTACAACAATATAACATTCTATGAAGAACATTAATACGTCTAAGAAATAGTGAATGATGGATGAAATGTGGAACTGCAGAAATAGTGCAATGAACTGGTTTCACTTTTTTTAAAAAAGTATTTAAATGAAAGTTTATACAATATTTTATAGTAATGGCCAGCACATTACCTTCTGTCAATTCTACGTATTTTGTACAATTTCCACACAGAATTTTTTTTACAAACTATTTCATGGGCGCTTTCTTTTTAGGGGAGAAATGAACTGATCTTACCTCGTACTGAACTGAACTACTCCTAAAAAGAACAGTATGTTTTTTAAAAAATAAGAAGTAGAAAATAAAAACATATCTAGCAATATACTTATAACAATAATCTGCTGAATTGGTTTGTGGCTACAATTTGTTGTATTACCTTATGTGATTTGATTTTGCCACATTAAATTATTTTACATTTTTATATTTCCAGTAAAATCATTTCACAAAGATATTATGTAAAGTTTATTTGACACTGATATCTGTCAATTAATTGTATTGAAATATTCTAACTGTCTCCATGGTGCAGCTTTTAGCAACATAGGTTGCAAGATATTTCTTTATACATAATTTAAAGAAAAAAGTATAATTAAATCGAATAGAGAATAAAATATCCCTTCTTATTTATAAAAATATAAAATGTCAAAAAATGATATTTAACAGCGTTTTTTGAAGTAAAACTGTTAAAATCTTCAAATTAGGGTACTTCCGGTTAACCAATCGTAACCAAAATCTAATCAACTCTTCATATGGACGTACAAAAGAGGAATATGAAAGAATTATAAATTTTTGTTACACACACACACACGCATATACACACACACGCACACACACACATACACATACACATACATACTTACAGACATCATCGTAAAAATAGTAAAAATGTATTCTAAGGACTCTAAAACGTACTTATTCATTAAAAACTTCCTTACCTAAAGGTGACAAAAAGTAAAAATAATAATTTATTGTTATTTTCGTAAATAATTGAACAAAAAGATTGGCTCTTGAAAAACAACCCCCACTCCTGTGACGTCGAGTAAATACAGCACGTGATTTTTTAGAGCCAATAGGAAAACAGTTTATCCATCTTCTACACTAATTTTATACATAAAATAGTATGCGATAGATAGTCACGTTAAACGTTAACCTCTGACGTCACAATCTGTTTCAGAACATGTGACTTTTTCAAAATATTACATAAATATTACATGGATATTTCGTGATATTTTCAAATTTGAGGCTCTTCAAAGAACAATATCTTTCAAAATTTAGTACTTACTAGTCAAATAAAAATTCTTGCATCAGCCATATTATGTAGGTAGTTTATTAGATAAAAATCTGTTGTGGCCAGCACAATACCTCTCACCACTTCCTTTTTTTGGTTACATAAGTATAGGGCGCGAACAGTCATGTTACATTGTTGGCCTTGACAAGCAGATGTGGGGGCCCGTTTCAGAATGATAATTAGTAATTATGTACATAGATGTCAAATGTCAGAATGTTTCATTAAAAATTTCAAGATTTTCCAAATTCACGTAGTTAATTGGTCACCAGGAGTGTGGAATTTACTTGTCGAGGAAAACAAACCACATGAAATTGGAAAATCACTAAATGTAGAATGAGAAATTATGATATTCGACATCTGTATACATAATTACTAGCTATCATTCTGACATGGGGCCCCATATCTGCTTGTCAAGGCCAACAAAGTCACATGACTGCTCGCGCCCTGATGTATTTAACATTTCTTGTATACCTACACTCTACACCAAAAATTCTACTTAGGATCTATTCCATATATTTAAATTTTTTAAATTTAAATTCATTCTGTGAAGAAATTTTGTCCTACTCTTCTAATTTTTCGAGATGTTTCCAATTCATTGTCGGAAGTAACAGTATTTCTGAAGGGTATGTGTAATATACCTATAATATTAAATATTGAACTATTAATACATTAAGAAATAATATAATGCACTTCCCAGAAAAAGTCTTCAGTAATGTCTCCGGATTTCGGACACTGACATTTATCTGTCAGTTACAAACAATTTAAATATCAACTATTTTCCATGGCATTCTTTCGGCTGTAAAATTTATTACAACAGATTATTTTATGTATTATATTTTTTTTTATCACTAAATCTATATAATATATATTAAAACATTTAAATGTATCAGACAGAGAATTTAAATTTCTATAATATTACCAAGAAAAAATTTCAAAAAATAATATTTAGAAGATTTTTTTTCAAGAATCTTCTATTTCCGGTTGTCCAATTTTACCAAAACCTTTTCAGATCTGCCCATGAATGTCCGATTGGGAAATACGTAGTTAAACAAATATAAAGCCTTATAGTTTTTGAGTAATCGTCCTTCCAACATTCCACATACACACACACACACACACACACACACACACACACACACACACACACACACACACACAGACATCATCGTAAAAATGTTAAAATCGTATTGTAAGGACCTTAAAACCTGCTTATTCATTAAAATCTGGATATGCGATTTTTAGCATGAATCCAATACCTCTCTTAGCGAGAGGTAAAAAGTATCTGTACTCACAAAACATTTTCCTGTGTCAATCTTCTCAATTCTGATCTCGGGTCGAGTTACATATTCCCCGCCCGTCAGTGTCTCGCGTTCCATCTGATGGAGCTGTCGATATGCCAGTTGATAACCGCGCGCTGGACAGACAAGGAATTCTCTTTCAGCCTTCGCCTGTCCATGTCCAACAATCAGACGAATGATAGCCAGATACCCAAAGCTTGTTTATTGCAATTTGCATAGATAACCAACGGTAATAATAATTAGCTATAAAAGGTGGGAACGCAGTGTTGGCTTTAATTGTTGCTTTGATTAATTGGGCTCATTTAGAAGGTAATTATTAAGCATATATAATGAACCCAAAGGTATTGATTAAAATGAATAAGTATTTTACTGCGATAAAATTCACAACAAATAAATATTAAATATTTATTAAATCTAAAAAATCTTACACTCTTAAAAATAATATTCATTTGTCCTAAATTATAGTAGATGTTACGACTTTTATATTTGTCCCAAAATATGGTAAATAAAATATTAAAATTGCACAGGATACCTTCAATAAGCGGACACCTCTATCAATTGAACAATTTTACGGAAACCGATATTTTTATAATGATTTTACTAATAATTATATCTCTATTAAGAGGATACGCTATTAAACGGACACGGACACTAATTTTGGATCCCATTTTTAAGAAATGACCTCTCATATACGTACATTAGCGTTATACCGGGGATTCCACTGTTTACGATATATTTCGGCTTGAGTCAAAAGCAGTCATTCTTATTTGTGCTTATTACAATACTTCAATATGTACGACTGACTATGTATTAGGTTATGTGCTAAATTAACATTTTAAAAATGAAAACATATATTCGTAAACGTGTGTTGATGTTCCGAGAAAAGCTATAAGTAAGTGTCCGATAAAGCAAAATACAATGTACCTAAGTTAGCAGCCTGGTTTAATATCGGAAAATCTCAAACAGATGAAATTATAAAAATTCTGCAGCACATTACATTCTGTCAATCCTGTGTATTATGTACAAATTCCATACATAAATTTTCTTGTAAAAGATCATATATTTTCAGTAAAATTATTTCATAAACAAAATATGCAAATTATACTTGATACTGACATCTTCTTCTTCTTTAGCTTTTCCCATTTGTTAGAGGTCGCTATTTTTTATTTTCAAGAAAAACTGTTAAAATCTTCAAATGCGGGTACTTCCGGTTGTCCAATTATAACCAAGGAATACGAAAAAATGTAATTTTTGGTGTCCTACTATTGGAGATATTGCGGCCGAAATTATAGACAAACACACACGCACACGCACACACACACACACACACACACACACACACACACACACACACACACAGACATCATCGTAAAAATAGTAAAATCGTATTGTAGGGACCCTAAAACGTACTTATTAAAAACCCACCACCGATTTTTTTGACCAAAGACAATACCTTCCTTACTTAGAGGTGACGGGAGGTACATAGAGAATAGAGCTAGAAAATTTTTGATTTACATGTTAATCCACAACAGAAAAAGAGCTTTTTTTAAAACAGAGGACCTCAACATAGACAAACTTACATATGAATAGTTAATTTAGGCGCGAAAATAAAAACATTCCTTTGCCCGGACCTATAATTGGAGCGAAAGTTAAGGAAATTTCGAAACATTGTGCTACGAAAATTTCACTGCAAATTTTCATTTTCTCTTTAAACGGACACCTTTTTTAACCGGACATATATATAGTCGGTGCTAAGAGAGTCCACTGCTTATATGTTTATTCACAATCAGTATAGAAATAACTCGATTCCTAACTTTTTAGAGGTTGGGAAATACGTCATTCCTAACTGTAATGACAGTGGGAAATAGCAGCTGCATGAAACATATCCCATCTCGGATGGGATACTATTTTAAACTTTTGAAACTTTCAAAATTAATGTAATTAGAGTAAATTATAAAAAAAACATTTTGATTTTTTAATATTTATGATTTTTATTGGATATCGACGCCCACACGGTCCGAATACGAATTCAAACCAATAATATTTCGGACGGGCTACATTTTCAACAAACATATAAAACCTACGCATCTTTCGAATAGTTTAAAATATAGATTTTACACTTACAAAAACTGAATATTTTATTCAAGAATTTCGACATTTAATATTTTGTTAAATCGCCATTAGTGGTAATATCTGCTTTAATTCTATTAGGTCCAGCAATTTTTTCTGAGTTTTGTCCTATATGTCTTGCAAGGTAGGTGTTACTGTATGCACTGGATTTTTACGAAGTTGTTTTTCATTGTGCCAAAAGTAAACGGTTTCGGTAGAAGCTAAGTCTGGACTAGAAGATGACCCTTAAAATGCCAGTCGAACTATTATCACCCGTCATTTGGCCGACAGTTTATTTTAAGTTTTAGTCTATTAGCCGAAAGAATTTTGTAGAAATTTCTAACCATTTTTGTAGGTTTTATAATTTGTTGAAAATGTAAACCGGCCGAACTATAATGAGTTTGGGCTCGGATGTCATCACATGGTCTAAGGTTTTTTCTAAAAGCTCTTTATTTTTAATCCATAAAACATACATAAAAATTTGTGCAATTTTCTCTCTATGTTAACATTATGGATTGGTGCTGTAGTATTCTATAGAACTAACAGAAGCAGACATTAGAAAGGAGGAGCTTGGGTGCCCCTGGTTTTGAGGATTAGTGCAAGTCATGGGCATGGTTGGCGGCTTCGTCGCGTCACAAGCTGTCAGTCATCCGAACGACAGCTCTGACACTATCACCCAACATAAACAACCTATACAGATGCATTGAGTTATTTCACATGCCCGACATTATACTACACATGCAAAATGGTAGCGTCATCCTAAAAAGAAACTATTTCGAAAGACTCTTACCAAATAATTTAAATGAACATGAATATTTTACTGAAATCTAATGGGATACTTTTGAGTTTCAAAAACTGTTTGCTAAATATAAAGTACGAACCCAAACTCATAATAGTTCGGCCGGTTTACATTTTCAATAAAATATAAAATTTACACAAATGGTTAGAAATTTCTACAAAATTATTTCGGCTACTTTAAATATAGATTTAAAACTTTAAAAAAATCTGATGTGGTCAGCACAATACCTTCCGTCAATTCTGTGTATTATGTACCATTCGTTAAGGGTCGCTATTTTTTATTTTCTTCTTCCACTCATTTCTGTTTTACGTGTCGTTCTCATTCAGTTCCTTTTCTCTCAAGTCTTCCGCAATACAGTCCTTCCATCTTATCTTTGGTCTTCCTCTGTTTCTTCAACCTTTTATTACTAAGCTATTCATTCTTCATCCAATATATATTCTTCATTTTTCCTCATGACATTTTCAAGTCAATGTAATCATCTCGTTTGTATCTGTCTAGAAACTTGTAACACTAGAGTTATTTCCTTACCTATCTTTCCGTGTCAATTAGAATTATATGAATATATTAATAGTTTCCATGTTTAGCATATCTGGCTGATTTATAAAATATAATTTCTTTAAAATTCTTTAATATGAAGTATAATATGTAATCATATCGTATAAAGAATAATATATTCTTTAAGTTATAATAACGTTAAATATCTATAAATTAAATTTAACTGTTAAATCTTCAAATGAGGCTACGGTTCATCAATTATAACCAAAATCTAATCAGTTGTTCTTATGGATGTAAACTTGGGGAATACGAAAAAATTATAAATTTTGGAATAGTGGTATTGAAGTTATGCGATGCGAAACTTTTGTCACACACACACAGCCACACACACACACACATACATACATACACACATCATCGGAAAAATGGTAAAATCGTATTATAGGGACCCTAAAATATGCTTATTCACTAAAAACTCATCATTAAATATTTTGACCAAAGACAATACCTTCCTTACCTAAAGGTGACGGAAGCTAAAAAATAACAATTTGAAAAGAACATCGGATACATGATTTTGCCATAGCTGTAATACAATGCACAAGGTGCCTCAAATGGCACAACTATTGGGACTTACTAGAAAAAAATAAATATGTAGATGGCTCAGTTTAGGCTAAAATTATGCCAAAAGTTTATTTAAATTTAGCTTATTACATCCGAGGTGGGATATGTTTCATTACAGCCGAGAGCTTATCTATATAAGGAACAGTGTGAGGCTGTAAAGAACCCCCCTCCGAGGTATGTATAGGTACTATTTTATTCACAATCTTCATCTTTTTAAAATAATATTCAGAATAAATCATTGAGTTTAATTTTATTAATATTTTTTGATAGTTGTATTAAAATTTGTTTAGTCTACATTATTATAGCGATCTATGACAATGTTGCTAGTCAACCCCTGTATTTACATTTTCCACCCAAAAGATAGTGATTATAGTTAGGAATGACGTATTTCCCAACCTCCAAAAGGTTAGGAATCGACATATAATGATTGTGAATAAATAAGTATTGTTTGTTATTGATTTTCCACAGTTTATTAAGGCCCAAAATTAATATTATTAAGATATATTTTTATATAATTAGTTTAAAAAATGCTGATTTTTGAACTTTTTAAAATTTAACATGAGCTTTTTCAATGAAGATTACTACTTATCCATAATATTTCATTTTAATTTATTTGCCTCTATATCCTTATGCATATATTTTAAATTTTCTTTGTACTATTCCAACTCCCAATTTCTCGAATAACTCCCCCCGTTGCATGAAAAGAACTTCAGACCCCCATCTTTTTACTTTCCAATGTTATCCTGGACGTTGTGGCCTGAGAGTTTGGCGTGCGCCGTAAGCCGAAGGTGCTGGAATGTGTATTGCCTTCTGAAGGCTTCAAGTAGTGCTGTGCTGGTGTTCGCGTATTTCAATTTTGCATGTCGACACGTCTGTTGTCTGTCCGTCTGTCAGTTAGCGTCGGGACGCGGGCCGCGAGAGCTATGCAACCGGCGGCGAGACGCCTCTGAAGCCTTGACGCCCACGCAGGGCCGTACGGAGAAAATTCGCAATGGGAAGCAAGATGGAGCGGAATTTTTTATTTCTTTGGAGAAAATATTATTGTTTTTATTCAAAATCAGTTAGTCTGTGTTTCTAATCTAGATACCAAACAGTTGGGAAGTGACTTATTGTTTACTTCACTTTCCAGCTAATAGAAAAAAAATTGGCTAGCTAAATGCTACTTTCCAGTTGTTAAAATAACACTGTTATTTTGACAAGTCAAATTGTAATAAAAACGTACCTAATATACTCATCTCAAATTCTCTAAGAAAGTTGTTAAGTTTTAGCAACATTGCTCAAATAGAAACAAATGTGAAGCCTGCTATTTTCATATTTCACTCAGTGTTTGTAAATATTATTGGTTAGTTACCATAGCAATGTTGCTAAGAGTTAGTAACTTTGTTACAGAATTAGGGTGACTATTATGGATCTCCATATTACAATAGACTAATTTTAATAAAAATGTCAAATACTGTTAATAAAATTAATGGTTAACACTCAATTATTATTATATTTGCTGTCAAATAAGTATGGGCTTATATTCAACTTTTTTCCTTCTCCGCACCCTGTTCCTTACCCTGCGGTGTTGCCGTTTCTTCATAATTTAACATCTTCAACATTGCCCCTGAATTGGCAACATTGTAGAAATCTCCAGGCCATAATTATTTGACGGCAAGTATAAATAATTCTGAATAAAATAATATAGGTACACATTCAAGGCGTTTTTACTTTTCGTCACCTTTAGGTAAGGAATGTACTGTCCTTGGTAAAAAAATTCACACGTTTTAGGTTCCCTAGAATATGATTTTACTAGTTTTACGATGATGTCTGTGTTTATGTGTGTGTGTGTGTGTGTGTGTGTGTGTGTGTGTGTGTGTGTGTGTGTGTGTATGTGTGTGTGTTTGTGTGACAAACATTTCTTCGACGATAACTCCGCATGACTACTATTTTAAAAATGATAATTCTTTCGTATTCCTCTTCTTTACATCCATATTATGAAGAGCTGATTAGATTTTGGTTATAATTGGTCAACCGGAAGAACCGTTTTTCTTGAAAATACACAGTAAAATATCATATTTGCCATTTTATATTATTATAAAGATGAAAGAATATTTTATTATCTATTCGGTTTGATTACACATTTTCCTTCATATTCAATAGATATAGAGTTAAAGAATTATAAAGAGATTAGCTATCATAAATCAGCCAGTTATGCTATAACCATGGAACTGCTGCTTGTTCAAATAATTTAATTAACAGATCTTCGTGTTAAGTAGTAAGTAAGTAGTGTTAAGAATCTTTTCCAAGAAACTTTCGGTATGGAATTTGTAAAAAATAGTATATGTTCGTATTACAATAGGTGCGTTCAATGAAGCTAGCAAATCTAGCAAAGCGGAAGTAAATTGTACTGAACGGCTTGCTAACTTAGCATTTGCTCGTTTTGCTAAGTAAGCAAAGCAAGCGACTATTTTCTCGCTTGTTTTGCTGCATGTAAAAATATGGCGCACAAATTCAAATATCATTTGTAATATTTGAATATATTTTCAATGAAAATTAATGAATTACGTAAAAATAACATAAAATATTTGCATGGAATTTCCTACTAAAATGAAATTATGCATGTAATTAATAGCATTGAGAGTTTATTTTCTATTTATTATTTATCTGACACTGAATTCGATTTATCAGTGTTATCATTTATGCTAAAATTCAATATTTGAAAGTTTTTCAATTTTCGTAACCTCACTGACTGACAGTCATCTGACAGTTCGATCGTAGCAAAACAAGCAGATCGTTCAATGCACGTTCGAGCAGATAGAAAATGCTAAGTAAGCATTTGCTAGATTTGCTAGCTCCATTGAACGCACCTAATTTTACTGGATATACAAAATCTTTTTAAAATAACTGTACAAAATACATAGAATTAATGGAAGGTAATGTGCTAACCACATGAGATTTTTTACTTGTTATGTAAAATTTTGTAAACTAATCATCCAAAAGTATCTCATCCATTAACAGCTATTATGGTAAATAATGCTACATAAAATTTAAAAGAACGTGGTGGCTCATCTCTTCAGGCAATTAAAAATATATTTCTGCAACGTATAAAGTGGATGGAAATATATTAAATCTGGTGCAAAGAAAAGATAAAGGTGCCAAAGGTCCATTTAAAAAGCATCAATTGCAGTTACAAAAAAAAAACATTTTTTACTACCACCACTGCTGCCACAGAACCGAGAAAAACTTCAATAACTACAAAATCAAAACCGAAATTAGATAACTACTAAAAATCAACAGCATCAAGTAAAGCAACAAAATCAAGGAAAACTTGGGAAAAGAAAAAACCAACTTCCATAGAAATTACTACTCCTATATCTTCATCTAAATTCTAAAGTGAAAAAAAAAACTATTAAAGTACCAACCAAAAAGTCAAAATCACCTAAACCAAAAATCACGAAATCAAAAGTGGTTAGAAATATGACTTCTTCGCCAAAGAATAAGTAAATAAGAACATAAATATTATATTTATGTGAGAAATTCAACTTTAGTTGATCTCTTTTTAAAATTAACAATTCAATTTATAGCGAATTCCATCGTCAGCAATTCTATTTAAAAATTATATTCTTGTTGTCATTACTAAACGATTTAGACATGCCTGTTATAAACGGATATTTTTATTAAAATTGTTTAACAGATTTTCTAATTAAAATTTTAGAAATCAATTCATGTTTAATTAACTTTTTGTAAAATGTATTTATTGTGAAAAAGAAACACAATAAGTAAAAATAACATCAATAAACTATAATAACTTTTTATTCAAATTATGAATTTTAATAAACAAGAGGTGCCCAGTCATTTCAAATAAATATTTCTTCTTCTCTCGCCAAGTTCATATCTGTATCGTTTTATAAATTCCTATATAAAAAACTCTTTTATAAAGTCCATGTACATTCATTCGTAATTTTTCCAAAAATTAAAAACCCTTCCCCACCTAATTAAAAAATAATTTCTCTTTCCATTCTTCCCCGTGACGAGCATATGATGTAGTCCCCCCTTGGTGGGGCCCTGGACAGCGGGTGCACTCCCCCCTTGCCGGGTATCCACCCCCGCACTGCATGATTGACAGCGCGGGGCAGCGCCGGATGATTAACGAGATGTTTCTCAAAATGACGGTTCCCGAAACGTTCCGTTGGGGTGCTGCCGCCTCCGCCGCCGCCTGCGAAAATATCATAGTGTGCCGTGTGCTGAACTGGTGCTTCTTGTAAACATGCCACACCATCTTCAGATCGATATCAAACGAGGAATTGTTGACGTTCCTGTCGATAGGAATAGGATTTGTGTCAATGTACTTTGCTACCTATTTCGAATAATCTTGACTAATGTCTTGAAATATACAAGGATCACCTATAATTGTAATAATAAATAAGAAAAAAATCTGTTGTGGCCAGCATAATACCTCTCGCCATTTTCATTTTATGTTGCATGTACATAGGTGTCAAGTATCATGATTTTTCAAATCCATGTGGATTATTTTCCGCGACAAGTATATTCCATACTATTGATGACAAATAAACATCAGAATATTTTGAAATTATGAATGAAAAATTATGACAATTGTGACATTTATGTAAATAACTACTAGCCGTCATTCTGACACGAATCCTCATATCTGCGTGCCAAGGCCAACAAAGTCACATGACTGCTCGCGCCCTATAAGTAACGAACTTAACATTTCTTGTACACACAAATTATTGAAATTGTATCTCTTCTTTCGTTCTATGAGGATTTTTATCCTACTATTCTAATATTTTAAAAATCCTTGATATTCATTGACGGTATTAGCGGTATTTCGTAAGGATTATGTAATATTAACATACCTATAATTAATATTTTATTTTATTAATATTTTATATATTTAATTAATAATACAATAATATATATTAAATGTACTCATACATCCCACAAAAATCTGACACTGACTTTTGCATTTATTTGTCAATTACAAAAATTTAAATATCGGAACTGTTTTTCGGGCAACGAGATTTATTACAACAGATTATTATATATTATTATATACTATATCTCCAAACCTATACGAGATATAATAAAAAAAAATCTGATGTGGCCAGCACATAACCTCTCGCCGTATATTTTACCTGGCTGTATGCATAAAGCAAAGAATATTTTTATAAATACAAATAATATATTCATATAAATCTATGACGTATAAACTTCTTTATTATTCAATAATAGCATGTCTCAACATGAAGATATTTTACCATAAATTATGTTACAATAAATTACAAAGTAGAGTTTACCATATATAAATATTAGGCTGGTAACTGCAATTTTCAATTCGAACAACGTTGTTTACTTTCTCTTCATATTTTTCTAGTAAAAACATTAATTTTGGGCGGTCTAAAATGTATATATGGATTGTGCATCTATTCTTACATATCTTCTTTTACATTTTATTTTTTCATACATGTTATATCTAAATAACACTAATTCCCTTTAATAAAGTGACGGATAGATTGCACTCCGATTATTATTATATCGATGTGTAATTTTGTCAATATTTACAACTTACTTGAGAAGAATTTGATAGCTTTTTCGCAATTCAAAGTTACTCTAGTCTATAGTACTGGTGTACATTGTCCCATAATGTTTGAAACAAATTTAAGTCCTTCAACCTAGACTTGTCATCTCCATAATAGTCACAGATCAAGAACTAAGGGATTCTCCAAGTACATTTTTCTTTCATTACTCATTATTTCTGACACTGACATTTATCTGTCAGTTACAAATAATTTAAATTATCAACTATTTTTCATGGCATCCTTTCGGTTGTAAAATTAATTACAACATTATTTTATATATTATATTCCTTTTATCTCTAAATCTATAAAATATGTATAAAAATATTTAAATGTATCAGAAAGAGAATTTATTTTTCTTTAATATTATCAAGAAAAATTTTCAAAAAATAATATTTAGAAGATTTTTTTTCAAGAATCTTCTACTTCCGGTTGTCCAGTTGTTGCCAAAACCTTTTCAGATCTTCCCATGAATGTCCGATTGGGAAATACGTTGTTAAACAAATTTTAAGTCTTATAGTTTTTGAGTAAACGTCCTTCCAACATCCCACACACACACATCCACACACACACACACACACACACACACACACACAGACATCATCGTAAAAATGTTAAAATCGGATTGTAGGGACCTTAAAACGTGCTTATTCAATAAAATCTGGATATGCGATTTTTAGCATGAATCCAATACCTCTCTTAGCGAGAGGTAAAAATGTGTCATATTGAGAATACAATTATCTTTTCAAAAAATAATATTTAGAAATTTGTTTTTTATAGACTACCACTTCCGGTTGTCCAATTGTTACCAGAACCAATTCAACTTTTCCCATTACTGTTAGATTGAGGAATCCGTAGTCAAACAGGTATTTAGTCTTATAGAATTTGAGAAATCGTGTCTCCAACAACCTAACACACACATCCACACACACACACACACACACACACACACGCACACACACACACACATCCACACACACACACACACACACACACACACACACACACACACACACACACACACACACACACACAAAGACATCATTGTAAAAAATGTTGAAAATTGGATTGTAGGGACCTTAAAACGTGCTTATTCAATAAAATCTGGATATGCGATTTCTAGCATGAATCCTATACCTCTTTTAGCGAGAGGTAAAAAATAGAAAATGTTTTACTAGGTATACTAACTCCCAACCAAAATCAGATTAAATCCTTCTTACTAGGGTCAGTGCTTTTAAAATTAATGAGACTTGTACACAAAATCCTATTAGCAATTAATAAATATTTATCACGCTGAAAAAGAACGACAAGAAGTAAACAAAATGTTCCGTATTTACTTAATATTGAATCTGAAGTGAGTAGAGATATTGTGATGCAAATTAGAAAATCCATGAAAATTAAAACGATTAATCACCGGGTAATGTTATGGTAATAAAATCGTGTGAAATCGATAAGTGTTATTGTAGAGTACACCCTCTGGTAGTCAGGAATCTTGCTCGGTGCGACCCTAAACCTAACCTCCCCGGCATTCAAGACGGGCACGGACTCCCGACTCCTGACAATTTGCAAAGTGTTTTTGGTTGGCCTGAACTTCTCAAGTATTTAATGAGTTCGAGTGAATGTTTACGTCGGTTTCAATTTCGTGTCACTCGTTTCAAACGAACGGGAGGACAAAAAGATCAGCCAACGGAAAAGTCTATGTTTACTGTTTCTATTTTATTTTCGACTAGTTATTTGTTTGTGTATTTAGAAAATATTCTTTTGAATGCATCCCCATAATATCTATTACTGTTTCAAAATTACATAAATAATGCTGAAGTTGCCAACACTGCAAATTAGATGATACAACAACAGTGACATTTACGTCAATTGTAGTGGAAGGCTTGGGGAAGCAGCGTGTGTTTTGTTTTCAATTTTTGGAAGATTGATATGAGTTGTCGTGGAAGAAAAAGAATCGTCACATACACACACACACACACACACACACACACACACACACACACAGACAGACAGACATCATCGTAAAATGTTATAATCGGATTCTAGGGACTTTAAAACGTGCTTATTCACTATGCGTTTTTACCTTCCGTCACCTATAGGTAAGGAAGGTATTGTCTTTGGTCAAAAAAATCGGTGGTGAGTTTTCATTGAATAAGCACGTTTTAGGATCTTTACAATACGATTTTACTATTTTTACGATGATATATGTATGTGTGTGTGTTCGTGTGTGCGTGTGTGTGTGTATGTGTGTGTGTGTGTGTGTAACCGCGGTTTCGTCAATCTCCAATACTAGAATACCAAAAATTACAATTCTTGCGTATTCCTCTTCCTTACAACCATATGCAGACTTGATTAGGTTTTGGTTATAATTGGTCAACCGGAAGTACCTTCATTTGAAGATTTTAACAGTTTTTCTTGAAAAACAGTTAAATTTTATTATAACTTAAAGAATATATTATTGTCTATACGATATGATTGCATTTTATATTTGATATTTAACAGATATAGATTTAAAGAAGAATAAAGATAATATATTTCATAATTCTATGCTAACTAAACCATGGAAACTGCTAATATATTCAGGGAATTCAAATTGATTCAATAAAATGTAAATCAATGAAAGAATAAGGGAAGTAACTCTAGTGTTAGAAGTTTCTAGATATAAGAGAGACGATTACATTGGTTTGAACATGTCATGAGGAGAGATGAATATATTAATAGAAGGTGGAAGAAACATAGGAAGACCAAATATAATATGAAAAGCCTGTATTGCAGAAGACTTGAGAGAAAAGGAACTGAATTAGCACGACACGCAAAACAAAAATTAGTGGAAGAAGAAAATAAAAAATAGCAACCCCCTAACGAATGGGAAAAACTAAAGAAGAAAAACAAGATGTCAGTGTCAAGTGCAATTTGCATAGTTTGTTTATGAAATAACTTTACTGGAAATATAGGATCTTTTGCAAGAAAATTTATGTATAGGGCGCGTGCAGTGACATGACTTTGCTGACTTTGGCAAGCAGATATGGGGACCCGTGTCAAAATGACAGCAATTAATTATGTCCATAACTGACAACTATTATAATTTTTCATTCAAAATTTTATGATTTTCTTATTTCATGTGGTTTGTTTGTTACCAGGAGTATGGAATTCAGTTGCCGAGAAAGAAAATCACATAATACCAAAAATTTAAAATCTTTTGCAAGAAAATTTATGTATGTAATATGTATATAATACACAGGATTGACGGAAGGTATTGTGCTGGCCACATCAGATTTTTTACTATGAATCCAATACCTCTCTTAGCGAGAGGTAAAAAACTAGCAACATTGAGATTTCTTTTATAAACATACTAATATTTAAAAAAATAATATAATTTCATGTAATCTATAGTAAACATGGAAGACAGTAACCGGTATAATGCAATAGATTTGTGGGGTAGACGATCCCCTTAAGATCGAAACTTTACGTGGTAGAAGGTCAAGCATTTTTGTATCAAATAGTAGCTAATGATGAAACGTGGGTTAGAGATGTTGAGCCGGAGTTGAAATCACAGTCCAACGAGTGCCCAACGACAAAAAGAAAACTCAGAGCGTTCAATCAAAAGTGAAACAAATGATGATCTTTACATATGATATAAAGAAATCATCATGCTATACAGAGTTCCATATGGAACAAGTGTCACATCGGGCCTTTCTGCAAAAAATTGCACAAAACCCGACCTCAGTTCATTCTCCATGACAATGCTCGCCCCCACATCGGGAATGTCGTAACCGAAAAATTGCGTGAATACGGTTGGGAAGTGTTACTTCATGCTCCCTACAGTCCGGATATGAGTCCATCAGACTTCGATCTATTCCCAAAGTTGAGACAGTCTATGCGTGGACATCATTTTCTGTCTCTGGATGAGCTTCATGCTGCCGTTACCCAAGCCAATAAACAGATGAACAGCGATGGTGTCTTGGATGGAATAGTAAAACTTCCCAGACGTTGGGACTCGGTCATTAAGAAGTAATAAAAATAAATAAATGAATAAACTAACAATTGTGTGCAATATTTATGAAATGACCCTCGTAAATCAAAGAAACAAAAACTAAAACGTCGCAATCCACGTGTGCATTGTTTTATTTTCGCACGCAGTATACACGTGCCTATCCTGTAATTAATATCCTGAAGCTTTAAAGGGACAATTGTCCCCTTGCTTCCCTTAAATGCGACCTATAGGGCCCTTGTTACACTATACACGTGAACTCCGCGAATTACTAATGGTGCTATTGCGTGAGGAAGAACTCGGACTTGGATTAAATTGTGGATAATATGAAAGTGAATCTACTATAACTCTATGTGCGCATATGGTGTATAAATGGTTAATTAATACAAATGAATTTAATGTTTAAGAAAATTTAAACTAATCGAAATCATCCATTTATCCAATTGAAGAGTGATTTCCCAAACGTTCTGTCATATTTTTAGGGCATTTATTTTTTGGTGTTATTTTGTTCAGTTTTTCATTCCCTATTCAATGGATATACTGATTTAATTCAAACGGACCTAATTCATATGCAATTTATGTACTAAACTTTCACTAATAGGTTCATTTCAAGTTTAAACTAAAAACATCATATAACGCAAATTCGCCTAACAATGACTTACCACGTTTTGGAAAATCACACTTCAGTGTGTTTCGTGATAATTTACAAGATTTATCAATAATGTCAAAAAAATCTGATGTGGCCAGCACAATACCTTCCGTCAATCCTGTGTATTATGTACAAATTCCATACATAAATTTTCTTGCAAAAGATTATAAATTTTTGGTATTATGTGATTCCCTTTCTCGGCAACTGAATTCCATACTCCTGATAACAAACATACCCCATGAAATTAGAAAATTATGAAATTTTGAATGAAAAATTATAACACTTGTCAGTTATGGACATAATTAATTGCTGTCACTTTGACACGGGTCCCCATATCTGTTTGCCAAAGTCAGCAAAGTCATGTCACTGCACGCGCCTTATACATAATTTTTTTTGCAAAATATCCTATATTTCCAGTAAAGTTATTTCATAAACAAACTATGCAAATTGCACTTGACACTGACATCTTCTTCTTCTTTAGTTTTTCCCATTCGCTAGGGGGTCGCTATTTTTTATTTTCTTCTTCCACTCATTTTTGTTTTGCGTGTCGTCCTCATTCAGTTCCTTTTCTCTCAAGTCTTCTGCAATACAGTCTTTTCATCTTATATTTGGTCTTCCTATGTTTCTTCCACCTTCTATTAATATATACATCTCTCCTCATGACATGTTCAAACCAATGTAATCGTCTCTCTTATATCTAAAAACTTCTAACACTAGAATTACTTCCCTTATTTTTTTATTCAATTACTTGCTTTTTATTGATACTGACATCTGTCAATTTGAATTACCTGAATATATTAACAGTTTCCATGGTTAAGTTAGCATAGCTGGCCGATATATGAAATTTTATAATTATTACAATCTTTATTCTTCTCTAACTCTATATCTGTTGAATATCAAATATAAAATGCAATCAAATCGTATAGACAATAATATATTCTTTAAGTTATAATAACATTTAACTGAGTTTTTCAAGAAAAACTGTTAAAATCTTCAAATGAGGGTACTTCCGGTTGACCAATTATAACCAAAATCTAATCAAATCTGCATCTAAGGAAGGGGAATACGCAAGAATTATAATTTTTGGAATTCTAGTATTGGAGATATCGTTGACGACTCGGCGTCACATACACACATACACACATACACACATACACACATACACACATACACACATACACACACACGCGCACACACGAACACACACAAATACAGATATCATCGTAAAAATAGTAAAATCGTATTGTAAAGATCCTAAAACGTGCTTATTCAATGAAAACTCACCACCGAATTTTTTGACCAAAGACAATACCTTCCTTACCTAGAGGTGGCGGAAGGTAAAAACTTTCGAAAAGGACGAATAATATTCTTGTCTGCATGTACGATTTTTCATGCAGAAAAATATAGTTTTCTAGTTGGTGTCAGCACAGATTATAGAGCGAATTGAATTACCCATAAACGAAACATTATTGCGCAATCCTTTATATGCTACACTCCCTATTCGAACTCAGGGGCATTGATCGAAAAAATTGCTCAGAACTAGTTTAGAGCACTTGAAAATTTCCAAACTCGAATTTTACCATTTCAACGGAAATTACTTAATATGAATTGAACAATACTAGTAATGGAGGTTATGTTACGGTTTGTTTAGAAAACTAAAAAATAAATAAAAATCTTTGTAACTTTAAATAAATCCACAACGCGTTATGTTTGTTTTTCGGGCTTAGGCATTTTCAAGACTTCAGAACTAAATCTGAGCAATTTTTTCAGGCATTGCCCGTCGTATTAATGCAATAAATCTAAATATCTCTTATTTAAATTAAATTGTCTATTATTCAAATATTCTATCTAGACAACCTCCAAAATTAAAATATACCTTCTTAATCTGACTTTACAGAAACAATGGCGACTAAAAGGCGTTACTAATTTCAAAACAAAAGACAGCTAAGTGTGAAAACCATCCATTGCTATCTTGATGCAATTTACATACGTCAGTTTTGCTTAGCCAGTAACTATTAGACAAATGTGCACCTCTTCTACTCACACCCAGTCAAATGCCTAGATTCCAAGTGTGTGAAATCACGTAATATGTAAAAGCGGCCACTTCAAAAACAACAAATACAATGTAAGATTTGTTAACGTCTTCATTAAAAATTAGTACAGTGAATTAGACATCCGGATTTCTATACAAACGAAAATTTGTTAGAAAGCTACAAGGAACAACATATATAATAAGATAGCATCATGATTATTTCATTATTTTAAAGATGTTTTAATGTCATCTAAATTTGTCATTGTTCTGAAGATGAATTGTTTATAGAAATTTAGAACAAAGCACAAAATAATTTAATTTTCTCTATTTATAATTTGCGTTATCATTTTAAACAGTTATTTATATATTATTTGAAATTAAGTTGTGAAAGTTAGGTTAGTTAAATTTTAATACTAAAGACCGTTTTAATAATAAACTTTATCTTCACTTTAACACTTTAAATTAAAATTAAAGTTATGTTCGTTTTCATAACATAATTTTAGCACTTCAACGAGCACTCTAACATTATTGTTTACCTTCCGTCACCTTTAGATCAGAAAGGTATTGTCTTCGATGGCGAGTTTTTAATGAATAAGATTACGATTTTAATATTTTTACGATGATGTCTAATGTGTAGATGTGTGGCTATGTATGTGTGTGGATGATTTTTTTTTCGTCGATAACTCCAAGATTACATTTGTAAAAATCTGATGTGACCAACACAATACCTTCCGTCATTTACCTATGGGATATAATTTTTATATTACTTTATAAATTTATCCATAGAATATACAGAAAAAGTATTAAAGCAAACCTGTAGAAAATGGAATAATCTTTAATTTTCATAATAACAAATTGCGAAAAAAATACGTTTAAAGATATATCCGGTTATCTGATTGCCACCAAAATCTAATGGCTTCTTTCCATATTAGAATAAGAAAGAAATACATGGTTTCAAAACTATCTGAATGATAGTATTTGAGTTAGAGCGTAAACAGGATTCACACACACATGCATACATGCACACAGACATCATCGTGAAAATGTTAAAAATGGATTCTAGGGACCTTAAAACGTGGTCATTTACCACAATCTCAATATGCGATTTTTAGCACGATCCCTATACCTCCCTTACCAGGGGTAGCGGGAGGTAAAAATTATAATTCTTTCGTATTCTTCTTCGTTACATCCATATGAATAGTTGATTAAACTTTGGTTATAATTGGTCAACCGCATTTGCAGTCCTTATCAATGTTTCTTGAAAAAACGCAGTTCAATATTATTTTTTGACATTTGTGATTAGAATTTTTTTGTATGGTTTGATTTCACTTAAACAAGAAATTAAAATTTCATAACTCAGCCAGCTATGCTATGACCACATAACCATGGAAACTGTTGATATATTCAAATAATTCTAATTGACATATGTTATTGTCACGTGCAATGTACATCGTTTGTTCAAAAACGCGGAAACATAGGATAAGGTATGAGAGGATAACGGAAATGGCTCGAGTGATAGAAGCTTCTATAAAGATACAAGAAAAAACGAGGAAGACCAAAGAGAAGATGGAAGAGTCGTTCCATCTTCTCTGGAAGACTTGAATGAGGATGACACGCAGAATAAAAATGAGTGGAAGAATAAATATATAATTTTTTCCAATGAACTATCTGTATGGAATTTGAACAAAATACATAGAATTGACGGAAGGTAATGTGCTGGCCACATCAGACATTTTAAATCAAGATAAAATCTTAAAGTAATTTTAATTAATGTCTTAAAGTGAACCTGATTATGAAAATAGCCCTAGGTAATCAATTTTTACAGTATCGTTGTGACTGAAGATTTGGAATTAAACGAGCATTTTTGATTCATGATTTATATTTTGAAAACATTAACTGTTTTTAAGTCAGTATGAAATTAATTATTTGACGGTCTTTAAGTCTCCCAGTAAACAGTTTAATAGCTTTGGAAGTTTTCAAAATCCTAGAAGATAATTTGATAGCTTTGATACTTGTCTCTCAGAAATTTCAAAAGAAGATGGCTGAGAGCTTTTTAGAAGTGGAATGAAAGAATGGTTTTATATATTATTGTTTAAGGGAACCATTTGAACATATTTAAAATAAAATAAATAAATAAACATATCAATCTTGTGCTTATTCTTAATTATTCTAGCATGACCCTCAGATCTGCCTATTCTGTATGTATTTCTGTGCAAATTCGGTTTTTATTTAGTAATTGAAAACAAATACAAATTACTAGTCTAAATTATTAATTTTAGAACTATAATTTTAATTTTAAAATTTGGGATGAACTTGTGTCACTTTTTGTTGTGGAAAGTCATCGTTATTTTTTAAATGGAATAGTGTATATATTTTATATTTTCTGAAATAGTTGCATTATCATCAAAAATTAATTTATATGTATGTTTTTTTAATTATGAAAGTTTATTGCATTGTTAATGCGCCATAACATTTCTAGTCTATTTGTTTACGGAAATATTTTTAGGTTAACCTAATATACTGGCAAAGAGTTAAGCAAGTGTATTTAAATTTTTAAATAATTTTATTCTTTATTGAATCTTAACAGTTCAAATATAATGTAAAAGCTCTCTTAATAATAGCACTCTTATTATAATAGTACGTTTATGGCCTTTATTTCTTTATGTTTATTTCTTTCAACATTCATCGTACTATATTTCTAATATTTCTCCGTTTTGAACGTACTGTATTAGATCTACATATAACAGACTTTTGCCGAATTGGACAGGTAGTTCATAACCCATAATTTGTCTGAGTTTGAACGTAATTAAACGATAAGCGAATTCAGTTGACTGCAGACTTTTGTGTTGAGTGTTTCTATGTTTTCGTGATTTGTAGTGCCGTTTTTGATGACTGTATAGTGATATCAGAAAGAACTATCCATTGGATATTAAAATACAGCCAAATACAATGTAAGTACGTGTTATTATTAATTAAATAATAATTTAAGCCAGTAGCTTAACAAAAAAATATTTAGAAATAGTGAATTAGCTGTATTATTTAAATATCAGTTTATGTTTTTAAATATAATTATAATATTTAAAGCTGTAGTATGATTATATGTCCATTTAATAATACGTGCCTAGATTCATATAATTAGTCATTTTCAACAACATATAAAATTTACACAAATCATGAGAAATTTCAATAAAATTCTTTCGACTACTTTAAATGTAGACTTACAAAAACTGTGGACTCCAAAACCCAAATTAACCAATTTTTTTCTAAAATCTAAACCTGAATCCGAACCTTAATTTTCAATTTTAAAAGAGCTGAACCCGAATCCGTTGATATTTCTTAACGGGTTATCCGAAATAAATAAGGGTATACATCATAGGATACATTTGCTATTACCCAACTCTTCAATTTTAGAAACATTTAACATACGAGCCTTGGGAAAATAACAAATGTAATATTGCACCTGAATTGCATATCTTACTGAAAATTGCATTGTCTCTACCATCATAAATGAATATTGAACAATTATTTTCATCAGTAAATTTTATTTCCCCGTAAAAATACAACAAAGATAAGAATATTAGAATAAATTATATTATTCGGAAACAAATCATTTTAATTTAACTTTTGCATATTGTCAAAGTTAAGTCTTTCTCGACCTAATAACAATACATTATTTAATTATTTTTTTCTATTCAATTTTTTTAATCCGAACCAATATTAACCGTTATTTTAAATGGTTAACCGGAGGATATTTTTTTTTTTTGTTTAAAAACCGGAGCGGTAACCCTAACCTTTATTTTATTTGGACCAGAAACTAAAAACAAAAAGGTCCATGTCCCTGATTTAAAAGGTCATCTTGTGGTCCAGATTAATGTTCTACCAAGACTATGAAAAACAACTTCGTAAAAAGCAGTGCGTATAGTAAAACCTATCGTGTAAAATATATGGGACAATATTTGAACAGAAGATTGTGCAGGGTTTATGCTTTATAAAATTAAAGCTGTTATTACTAATAAAGGCGACTGAACCCAGTATTAAATTACGGAATACTTGTATAGTATATTTAATTTTTATTTGTTTAAAATATTTTTTTAACTAGTCGAAAGAAATTTTTAAAAATTTCTCATCATTTGCGTTTTATAATTTGTTTGTTGAAAATATAGGTAATGTGCACGTTTTGAGCGTCAGCGCCCCTAATGGCTACTTTGTTACTTTTGGGTACCGAATAAATTTTGACATTTCGAGAAGGTGATACAATTTACAACTTTATTTTGAATTTTTGCTATTATGTATGAATATTATACATCATTGTATATTAAAATAAATAATTTAAAATGCTATATGTAATGTGGCTAATTCAAAAAATCTGTTGTGGCCAGCACAATACCTCTCGCCACTTCCTTTTTTTGGTTACATAAGGCGCGAACAGTAATGTTACATTTTTGGGCTTGACAAACAGATGTGTGGGCCCGTTTCACAATGATAATTAGTAATTATGTACCTAGATGTTAAATGTTAGAATTCTTCATTAAAAATTTCAAGATTTTCTAAATTTACGTAGTTAATTTATCACCAGGAGTTTAAAATTTACTTGTATGCCTTAGATATTTAACATTTAATTCTGCTCCACATGGAATTGGAAAATCACTAAATTTAGAATGAGAAATTATGATATTTGACATCTATATACATAATTACTAGCTATCATTCTGACATGGGCCCCCATATCTGCTTGTCAAGGCCAACAAAATCATATGACTGCTCACGCCCTATTGTATTTAACATTTCTTGTATACCTACACTCTACACCAAAAATTCTACTTACGCATATATCTATTCCATATATATTTAGATTGTTTAATTTTAAATTCATTTTCGATGAAGAAATTTTGTCCTCTTCTAATTTTTCGAAATGTTTCCAATTCTATTAATACATTAAGAAATAATATAATGTATGTACTTTCCA
Source organism: Harpalus rufipes (assembly GCA_951394225.1). Classification (NCBI taxonomy): domain Eukaryota; kingdom Metazoa; phylum Arthropoda; class Insecta; order Coleoptera; family Carabidae; genus Harpalus; species Harpalus rufipes. Next base: position 49,589,577 of record OX596279.1, read on the forward strand.
GAAAAAGTCTTCAGTAATGTCTTCGGATTTCTGACACTGACATTTATCTGTCAGTTACAAACAATTTAAATTTTCAACTATTTTCCATGGCCAATCTTTCGGCTGTAAAATTTATTATAACTGATTATTTTACATATTATATTTATTTTATCTCTAAATCTATAGAATATATTATAAAATATTTAAATGTATCAGAAAGAGAATTTATTTTTCTTTTATATTATGAAGAAAAAATTTCAAAAAATATTATTTAGAAGATTTTTTTTCAAGAACCTTCTACTTCCGTTTGTCCAATTGTTACCAAAACCTTTTCAGATCTTCCCATTAATGTCCGATTGGGAAATACGTAGTTAAAAAAATATAAAGTCTTATAGTTTTTGAGTAATCGTCCTTCCAACATCCCACACACACACACACACACATACACACACACATCCACACACACACACACACACACACACACACACACACACACACAGACATCATCGTAAAAATGTTAAAATCGGATTGCAGGGACCTTAAAACGTGCTTATTCAATAAAATCTGGATATGCGATTTTTAGCATGAATGCAATACCTCTCTTAGCGAGAGGTAAAAAGTTAAAATACTAGCGAAGATATTGTAGCAAAAAATATTATATTTTATAATATTAGTTAAATATTACAAGATGCACCACATACGAAAATTGCGATTAAAGAGTTGGAGAACTTGAATGATGTTAGCATATTTTACTTTTATATTTGTAATAAATGAAGAAGATTCTTCATTAAAAATATACAGCGGGCTCTATATGGAATCAGTGGCACAAGCTTGGAAAGGAAAATACACGAAACATACGAATCCTGTGAATATCTACGTTCTACGTCACCATTACCATTACATATGGTACACAATCTACAATAAATAGACGAATTATGTCAAATATGGGCTTCTATTTTATACAGCTGCAAGTATTATACAATTTTAAGATAATTTTCTGCTTTTTGTATTAGATCTTGTTCAAATATTAACTTAAAAAATCTGATGTGACCAACACAATACCTCACGCCATTTAATTTTAATAATTGAAATACTTTTATCTATGGGTTTTCGTGGTTACGTGCCTGGTATCTGGTCGCGAATCTGAGAAATCGGATTCAGTCCCTACCAACATAAAATATTTCGAATTTTAAATGGCACACAATTGACCCTGTGGTGCACTCTCCACGCCAGAAATGAGTGCCCGTCAGGCAACGCTTGGTAAACGCCCGTACGATACAAATATGTCGTCATCATTACCGAAATCTGTGTACAAAGCAGATTAGCACACCCATCAATGGGATGATATATTTATTATTATTGATTATTATTGTTATATAAATACATACCTGCATATTTACTAATACTAGAAACTATGTATATTAAGTTCCTTTCCATATAACTATTGTTCTATTTACAATTTTCTTTTTAAAACGTTACTATTATTAAATTGAAATGATTATATTTTTGACAGTGACATTTATCTATCAATAATATACATTTGAAATATGAACTGTGTAACTAAGAAATTGTATTTATCTTTAAAACATAGACTCCGGGATTTATAAAATTAATTATTTTATTAATTTATCTATAAAATATATAGAAAAATTATTAATGCATGTCTGTAGAAAATTCAATAATCTTTAATTTTTATAATAACATAATTGCGAAAAAATGGCATTTAAAGGTATTTTTGGAAGAAAAACTATTTTGAGCTTATAGTAAAGTGCGATTTCAGGTTATCCGATTGATACCAAAACCTAAACAAACAAACACACATACACATACACACCCACAGACACCATTCTGAAAATGATAAAATCTGATTCTATGGACCTTGAAACGTGGTCATTTAATAAAACCTCGATATGCCATTGGCGTACAACATGGGACAACAGTTTTTCCTTGTGCAAAAGTAGCATATTAATTTTTGACAATAGTGCTTCAAGTAAATGTTGAGAATTAAATTCTACATCTAATAATTCAATTAACATATTTTATTTTGCACGTTTCGTAACCGAGCAAATAGTATTTAAAATTTTGATAAAAGTTATTTCTTTATAAAATCACAAACAAATGTAAAAACGTTTTATTTGTCAAAAAGAGTTCCAAATTATAACATATAATTTGGATCAAAATAATACTAAATATTTAATAATTTGTAAAACACTAACTTATTTCGTACCAATCAGAAAATTTGAAAAGAGGCACTTTACTTGAAGAGGTAAACTTTTCGAAAAATGCCTTAGCATAAGTGAAGTGTGCTTTAAATTATAATATATAATAAAGTTCTTCAGAAGAAATCTCTGATGGTGCTGCATACCTACCAGAAGAAGTGGGTGAATAATTGTAAAGTAATTGAAATAGTGTAATTTGGTTTATGCAGTGTCATTAATCAACAATAACATACAAGGTCTATTCAAGCATCACTTTTATGCTAATTACAATTTTTACCGAATTTATTAAAACCATTTTACACGGGGTTTTTAAATGCAACTGCAGTTGAAAATTGAAAACTATTCTCAGAATTAAGACATCAATAAAAAACTAATTAAATAAATCTCTTTTCAAAAATACTTAAACGCTATCAGCCTTTCAAAAAATCCGTATTGCGAGCTAGCAGAGCATGAACAGAATAAAAACAGAACTTGCGCAGAAATGTATACAGGGTGGGTAGATACGAGGGTCACGATAAAATTATTCAGAATAAAATACATGAGTTGTATTTTTTAGAATTTTAAAGTAGTTCCCTTCAACAATAATATTCTTTCCTTCTACTTCTGCAAACTCGCAATATGTCTTCTTTTGGAGTGATTTAAAACTAATTTTTGAGAAACTTAAAAACTGTCAAAGCCGTCAAAATAATATTTGGTGTTGGGGGACTTAAAAACTGTCAAATTAAATTCAGACTCACTTAAAAAGTGTCAAAATTGTAAATTATAAATCATAATTCGAAAATAGGTTCTGATTAATTCTTTATTTATTATAATTTTGAATATGGTTCATTTATATTAAAACTAAACCATAAACCTGTATGTTAGTGGTAGGGTTTCATCAAGTCAAGTAGCTTGATATTTTTGTAAATTACTTGACTTGACTTGATTTTCTATCGATACTACTTGACTTGATCAAGCAATTTCAAGCAAATTCAAGCTACTTGATAACGAGCCGATTATATACGAAAACGCGCGAATCAGTAGAATCATAACCTATCTATGTGTGGTACGGCGTGGTGTGCCATATGCTGTGCTGATTCACTATTGCAAGTTAAAATCTGTGCAGAGGTTTAAAAAAGTCACTCAATATTGGAATATATACTAGAATGACCCGAGAATATATTAACAAAATTTGAAGTCCTAATAATTATTATTAAGTTAACTGTAAATGGTTAAACTATCGCACAAAAGCCCAAAAAGCTATATTCCATTCGAAATGAGAATAATAATTGGGATTTTGTCCACATATTCGCGACTCATTCTAGTATATATTCAAATATTAAAATTAAGCGGAATCATTGTCAGTATAATTTGTTTTTATTCATTTGGAACCATTTTAGGGGGTGGTCCAGTTAAAATTCGACTTGCCCCCTTTTAAGGTCCACCATAATACATATACTACAAATAGTTTGTTAATTTATAATTTCAAATCTTTTTTTTTTAATTTTTAAATTTGAATGTATGATTTATTTTTATGAATAAAAGTTTATATTTCAAGGTATATTATTGATATTGTTATAAAACATAAGGAACTAAATGAAAATGGAATGTTGTCTTGAAGAACTTTTTCTGGTAATTAAAAAAATAATTACTCGATTTTTTCAAGTAATTGAAAAATAACTACTTGACTTTTCAAGTACTTGAAATAATTGTAACTACTTGACTTGATTTTCGACTACTATTACTTGACTTGACTTGACTTGAAATCAAGTCAATCTCAAGTCGAATATCAAGTCAAGCCGTGAAACTCTAGTTAGTGGCTATAAAATTTTTAAAAAAGCTATTAGTTTAGAAAATATTCTAGTTGTAACGCCCCAACTTTATTTCAAATTCGCACAACTTTTGCTTTTTCGAAATACGGAATCATTTATTTTTAAATAAATAAATGCAGAAAATAACAAAACAACGAGAGTAAACCAAATGACATTTGTTTGAATTTAAAATGCTACACCAAATAGCAGATCGTTTTGTTACTAGTGCATAAAGGATTCAAGTAGTGTAACCAAAATAGTAAAATTTGATTTATGTGAAGAATCTTATTGACAGCATTAATCTGCTTTGCAAAATGCAAGTACAGCTTGATACCTACAGCTCTGGTTGTTCCATATTTTAAAATAGGTGTTTTTACTTCCTTGTACGTAAGTAAAAGAAGTATTGTAATCGCAAAAAATTTCGGTTTTCAGATTTCAGCGGAAATATCCATTTTGATCATCCCTGAATCCATTTTGACTAATTTCGTCGTGACGTCTGTACGTACGTACGTACGTATCTCGCATAACTCAAAAATGGTAAGCCATAGAAAGTTTGTATTTAGGACTCCTATAACATTTAGTTGTGCACCTCCCTTTCTGGTTATTACACAATTTCCAGAAATGGTACTTTACATGAAGCCTATAATAGATTTTAATGAAAAACTGTTTTAAAATATAATCCAAAACTTTTCAAATTTGGTATACAAGACTTTTATGTCAATCGAAATAACATAATAGATTTTGGTTCAAATAGGCTAACCGGAAGTGGTACATTACTTGAAGTTGTTAACAGTTTTTCTTGAATAAAATGATTATATTTTGATTTTAGAAATAAATGCTTCAAATAAAAGTTTTAGAGAATTAATTTCTGCGTCTAGCACATCAAGTATTATTAAATTAGTCCTTTGTATAAGCGAGATATGTAAATTTAAAAACTGTATACTTTTTTGGTTTTGTAATAAAGCTTGCTATGGATTAAGACAAAAAAATAAAAAAAATGTTCATGTCAAATTACGTTAAATACGTGCAATTTTATGATTCGTACAATAACAAATATTATATTTTTATTGTGAAATTAGTCATATTCATTGTTGTAATCAAATATTTGTTTGTTGTAATCAAAACTCTCTTTAAAAAGAACCGGGTTAGATTATGGTCGCTATATATCTTACTGTTTTGAAGTTAAAATTAATATTTTGTAATTTATTTATTAAAAAAATATGTATAGTTTAATAATCGTACAAGGAAGTCGTGTGGTGTCCACATCAGATTTTTTCACATATGACTTCGTATATTCGTCCATCCTGTGTGGTATCTTATCTCTCATACAGTTGAATTAACCGGGTAGTTCGTTGTTGCGGATTTTTTCCCGTGACGTATTCTAACAAGAACATATAATTTACACGATTCATTACCGCCGTGCCGCAGCCGTAGTTCTGGGCAAGGGCCGCTGTGCTGTGCTGGAGAAGGGCCGGCATGCCCGACTGACATCTCTGACCACAGCGCCACTTTTTGTTGGTCGGCGAACGCTGGAACTGAACTGAAACTAATTAAAAGTCTCGTTCCGATCGGCTCGTTCTTTGGCGGGACATCAGTCAAGTGAGGGCCAATGACGTTCAACACGTGGATCGACAAGAACTATATTCCGTTATTGCAAGATTTTCCCTTTTTTAAAATATTGATATAAGCGATGTGCATATTTTGAGCGTCAGCGCCTCGGACGGCTACTTTGGTACCCTTGGGTACCGAATCAATTTTGACATTTCGAGAAAGTAATACAATTTACATTATTTTAAGTTTTTGCTATTGTATATGAATATTATACATCATAGTATATTGAAATGTATAGAGATATTGTTTAAAATGCTACGAAGTAATGTGACTAATTCAAAAATCTGTTGTGGGCAGCACAATACCCCTTGCCATTTCCATTTTATGTTACATAAGTAACGAATTTAACATTTCTTGTGCACACAAATAATTCGACTAATTGTATCTTCTGGTATTCCGTTCTATGAGGAATTTTGTTCTACTCTTCTAATATGTTTAAAATTCGTCGGTAGGTATTCGTATTTGTAATATTAATGTACCTATAATTTTAAATTATAATTTAATTAATAATACAATAAGAAATATTAAATGTAATTCCTAGAGCTTTCATTAATGTCAATAAATCTGTAGATTTTTGACACTGACATTTTGCATTTATCTGTCATTTACAAACATTTAAATATCCCATCCATGGAGTCGTTTCGGCAGCGAGATTTATTTCAACAGATTATTCTATATTATTATATGTTATATCTGTATATCTTAAGTCGTATACTATTTGAGATACCGTACTTCTACATCCATACACACACACACACACACACACACACACACACACACACACACACACACACACACACACACACACACAAACATCATCGTAAAAATGTTATAATCGGATTCTAGGGACATTAAAACGTGCTTATTCATTAAAATCTGGATATGCGATTTTTAATATGAATCCATCACTCTTAGCGAGAGATAAAAAAGTCAAAATACCAGAGGAGGTTTTTTGTATTTTCAGTAAAATTATTTCACAGACAGTCATACAAGTATTATGGAAATTGTACTTGACACTGACATCTGTCAATTAGTAATATTGAATTATTGAAACTGTTTCCCAAATAACGCAGCAATGATTGCAAGATATATGAAAATTAATTTCTTTATAAATTTTTATCTCCAAATACATATGAAGAAAATAATACAATCAAATCGTATAGAGAATAAAATATTCTTTAATATTATAACATAAAATGTCCAAAAATTATATTTAACTGTGTATTTGAAAAACAGTTAAGAGCGTCAATTAAGGTAGGTACTTCCTATTGTTCAATTATAAATTTGTATTCTAGACTCCAAAACATATTTATTCATTGAAAGGCCAAGAAATATAATTGTACGCTTCATTTCAAGACTAAAAAAAGAAAAATTTGTATCATATGCCAAAAATAAAAAAAACATAAACTCATCATTGTTAAATTTCACTACAAATAATAAAATTTATGTTAACGACCATCTGACTCCAGCAACTAAAATTCTTTTACGTGACACTAAAACTGAAGCGAGTAAACACAACTTTAAATTTGTTTGGGTTAAATCATCAAAAATATTTGTTCGTAAATCTGAAAATTCGCCTATAATTATAATTAATACCCCTAAGGACCTTGCTAAACTAAATTAAACATAAAAATATTAAAAATTAAAAAAACCATGCTTTAAAAATGGCTGTTTTAAACATTTACTACCAAAATGTAGGAGGAATCAAAACTAAACTACGTGAAATTTACAACGACATATCATGTTGTGATTATGATTTAATTTTCTTAACCGAAACGTGGTTTAATGACAGTATTCTAGACTCCGAAATTTGCGACAACAATAAATATCTAGTGTATCGTCGCGATAGACATGACCCTAACAAATGTGAAGGTGGCGGCGTATTAATCCTGGTGGCTCACTATTTAAAATCTTCAATCCGTCCTTGGAACTCCATCGCAGAAGACATCTGGGTATCAGTTTCGTCATCATCTCAGACTAAAACTCATGTGTGCTGTGTGTATATCCCTCCAGCTTCCCAACCAGATGTCTACGTTCATCATTTTAACAAAATCATCGAACTGTCAACAAATTATCCTAATGACAATTTTATAATCATTGGTGACTACAATTTGCCACTTATTGAATGGAATAGTAACAACAACACCTTCGACCCATCCATCTCGAGACGAAATATTGTAAACAATGAGTTCGTTAATATGTTAAATTTATGTAGTCTATTTCAATGTAATGGTATAAGAAATGGCTTACAGAAAACTTTGGACCTTGTACTAAGCACAGTCAACTGTAAAGTAGAACATTGTCTTTCTCCTGTTTCTAATCCCAGTATTCATCACCCAGCTTTACTAATAAATATTAACTTTGAAGTTAACAGACAATTAATAACTAATAATATTGTTAAATACAATTTCAAAAAATGTAGCTACGAAGACATAATATTTAAATTAAGCTGTGTAGAATGGAAGACTATATTAAGTAGCGATGATATTGATACCAATCTGGATAACTTTTATAACATTATTCATAATTTAGTAAATGATCACGTCCCTTCCATTTCATTAAATAAAAGTAAGTATCCACCTTGGTTTTCTAAACAATTAATTAAACTTATAAAAGAAAAAAATAAATATCACAAAAAATGGATAACTTATAAAAGGTTATCAGACTACAATACTTTTTCACTACTTCGTCATCGCGCAAAAATAACAATTTCAAAGGACTACAAAACTTATTTAAATAATATAGAACAGGGAATTAAAAAAGCTCCAAAGTATTTCTGGTCTTATACCAAAACATTGAAAAATAAATCTGGTATTCCTAATGTAGTTAATTACAATGATACTTCATTCGAAAGTGGACCTGAAATATGTAATGCCTTTGCAAATTTTTTTCAATCAGTTTATATCGATAATAAAGACAACAATTCACCTTGTATTGACAATTACAATAAGAATAACTCTACATTGAACATTAATTCAATAACTCTCGAGCATAATGACATTTTAAGCTACCTATCTAATATTAATATCTCGAAGGGTTGTGGCCCAGATCTAATTCCACCTATCTTTATAAGAAATTGTGCTAATTATTTAACTGAACCTTTGCTAATTTTATATAACCAGTCTTTAAAATTAGGTGTTTTTCCTAATAAATGGAAAATGTCACATATTACACCAATTCTAAAATCTGGCAATATTAACGATGTAACTAATTACAGACCTATTTCTATTTTGTCAACATTTGGCAAAATTTTTGAAGCTTTAGTGGCAAAAAAACTAAACAATCAATTAGTTAATTTTATTATTCCTGAACAACATGGGTTTTGCGCCGGTAAATCGATATTAACAAATCTAATTCCACTAACTGAATTTCTTTCTGCCAATATGGACAAAAGAACACAGGTTGACACTATCTATACAGATTTCAGGAAAGCTTTCGACCGAGTTCACCACTCCACTCTGATCTGTAAATTGAATAAATTAGGTATTCATGGTTCATTGTTGCGTTGGGTAGAATCATACATTACTAATAGATCTCAGCTTGTTGTATGTAACGGTTACAATTCTAATATTATTAATGTAACATCCGGAGTCCCTCAAGGCTCACACTTAGGTCCGTTACTGTTTAACATATTTATTAATGACATAGGTAAATGTTTTAAAAATTCCCGATTCCTACTCTATGCTGATGATCTCAAGGTTTTCAAGGCAATTAATAATTTACAAGACGCAACAGAACTCCAAGAAGATCTAAACAGGCTCTCTGAATATTGTCGAAATAACCTTCTTTCTTTAAATATTTCAAAATGCTGCGTCCTAAATTTTTCCAGAAATAAAAACATATTACAACACGATTATTCTATCAACAACTCACGTTTATCCAACAAAAAATTAATTAAAGATCTTGGCGTTTATTTCGACACTAAGCTATTATTGACCCCACATATTGAAATTACTAGTAAGGCAGCTTACAGAATGTTAGGTTTTGTACTAAGGGTTACTAAAAAATTTAAAGAACCTGCAAGCGTTATTTTACTTTTTAATTGTCTGGTTAAATCCAAATTAGAATACGCGAGCACAATATGGAATCCTCTGTACAGTTTTAGTATTAATTTAATAGAAAGCATTCAGAAAAAATTCTTATATATTTTATGTGCTAGGTATAAATTACACCTTCCGGATTACTGTGCAAGACTTAAATTTTTCAATATGCTTTCACTCGAAAACAGAAGAACATTGACTGATGCTATGTTTTTATACAAAATTTTTAACAATCAATTACAGTCTTGCTCAATAATTGGTCATTTTAACATAAATGTTGGTAATACTAAAACTAGATTTAGAAATTTCTTCAGACTGCCCCATACTCGTACTAACAATTACAGAAATTCACCAGTGAATAGAATATGTCATATGTACAATAATAAATTTTTGCACATAGATTTTTTCTGTCTATCTATTAATAAATATAGAAGCTTAATTATACATTACCTTCAATCATAATCTGTTAATTACTAAGTCTATGTAATTATTTTATATTTAATTTTTATTAGTCTTATTATATTTCTGTCACTTCTTTATTATGTAACCTACTACTGTCCACATGTATGTAAATCGTGAAAACCTATTATTGGTCATATTTGACTGTTGGTTTTCCTATTTCCAATAAATAAATAAAATAAATAAATAAATAAAACCCACCATTGAATTTTTTGACCAAAGACAACCTTATGGAAGGTAAAAAAGTGCATTTTATTTATATTATTTACGCTTAATAATAATTTCTTCATGAATATAACGTACAAGTTTATATATAAAAATATTTCAGCTATGCGAACATCAAAAATTTGTACCCTCTAGAACTAAAAGTTTGAGGACCACTGGTGAAGACAAGCTACGTCCAAATTCTGAACTTTAAAAATATTAAACAAGTTGATACACGACTCCATTATAATATTTATAATTTTATTGCTAAACCCACCGGAATATTTTTTTCTGATTTATATGGTGGAGGATCTCAATTCATCTTGGCTTCAATTTTGAGTCCTATTGCTCAGTCCACACTCCTCCGCGAAGTGTGTGGCAATCTTGTAGCAATATCCTGTAGCGGGCGTACTGTAGCGACGACGCTCGAGTTGCACTTTCCTTGATACCCTCTGTTCCTGCGTCCTGCTCTGTGTTCCTGCACTTGCTTTGCAGCCTGCGTCAGCCCGCCCTGCACTCCTGCACTCCTGCTTGTCACTTAAATACCACTTACACCCGATAGCTCAAGTACTTACCTCCAGAAGTGCTGATTGCTCGCAAGTCGGGAGAGAATTTATTGGGAATTGAAAGAATTTTATAAATCATGTTATTTAGAAGAATACAAATAAGTAAAATATAAGCTTAGATATATGTAAAAATACAGTTTTAATTTAATTGTATAAAAATAAATATAAAAGGAGTACAGGTTTAGGTGAAATTATTTTTAAAACAAATCAAATTTGTCAATGGTTACAAAAATAAACTTACAAAATATTATCGAAATATGGCTATATAAAAAAGAGTAGGCGGCTAGCCTACTCTTTTTTACCTTCCGTCACCTTTAGGTAAGGAAGGTATTGTCTTTGGTCAAAAAATTCAATGATGAGTTTTTACTGAATAAGCACGTTTTAGGGTCCATATAATACGATTTTACCATTTTTACGATGATGTCTGTATGTATGTGTGTCTGTGTGTCTGTGTATCTGTGTGTCTGTGTGTCTCTGTGTGTGTGTGTGACAAAAATTCCGGATTCCATAACTTCAATACCACGATTCCAAAAATTATAATTTTTTCGTATTCCTCAAGTTTACATCCAGAAGAACAACTGATTAGATTTTGGTTATAATTGGTCAACCGGAAGTAGTCTCATTTGAAGATTTAACAGTTAAATTTGATTTATTGACATTTAACGTTATTATAACTTAAAGAATATATTATTCTCTATACGATCTGATTACAATTTATACTTCATATTCAGTAGATACAGAGTTAAAGAATTTTAAAGAAATTAAATTTTATAATTCAGCCAGCTATGCCAAACTTGGGAACTAGTAATGTATTCATATAATTCAAATTGACAGATGTCAGTATCAATAAAAAGTAAATTAATGTGGCAGATATGAGGATGTTGAAGTAGATATTGGGGAATACACGGAAAGATACGGTAAGAAAATAACTCTAGTGTTACAAGTTTTTAGAAAGATACAAGAAAGACGATTACATTGGTTTGAACATGTCATGAGGAGAAATGAAGAATTATATTGGAACAAGAATGAATAGTTTAGTAATAGGACGTTAAAGAAACAGAGGAAGACCAAAGATAAGATGGAAGGACTATATTGCGGAAGATTTGAGAGAAAAGGATCTGAATGAGAACGTCATGCAAAAATAGCGACCCCTAACGAATGGGAAAAGCTAAAAAAGAAGAAGATGCCAGTGTCAAGTGCAATTTGAATAGTTTGTTTATGAAATAATTTTACTGGAAATTTAGAATCTTTTGTAAGAAAAATTATGGAATTTATACATTATACACGAGAATGACGGAAGGTATTGTGCTGGCCACAACAGATCTTAAATATATATATCTTCAGGATGTGGTAAATATTTAAATAAATAATTAATGATTTTTCAATAAGAATTTTTTCACCTTCCGTCACCTTTAGGTAAGGGTGTGGGTGTGTGTATGTGTGTGTGTGTGTGGATCCTCTTTACGCTCTAACTCAAATACTTTTTCTTCGAAAAATACCTTTAAATGTTATTTTTTCGAGATTTATGTTATATAAAAATTAAAGATTATTAATTTTTCAACAGGCTTGCATTGGATAAAATGATGTGCGTGTGTGGATGTGCGTGTGTACGTCTATTATGTGACAATCGTTTCGGATCGAGAATTATAATTCTTTCGTATTCCTCAAATTTAGAACCATATGCAGACATGATTAAACTCATATTAAATTTTATAAATCAGCCAGATATGTTCACCATGGAAACTGCTAATATATTCAGATAATTCAAATTGACAGATGTCAGTATCTATGAAAAGAAAATGAATGTGGCGGAGAGGAGGATGTTGAGATAGATGTTGGGGAAGACACTTAAAAATAGGGCAAGGAATTTAATGATAAGGGAAATAGCTCGAGTGATAAAAGTCTTTAGAAAGACACAAGAGAGACGATTACATTGGTTTGAAAATATTATGAGGAAAAATGATGAATATATTGGAAGAATGAATAGATTAGTAGTAGAAGGTAGAAGAAGCAAATGAAGACCAAACATAAGATGGATGGACTGTATTGCGGAAGACTTGAGAGAAAACGATCTGAATGAGGACAACACGCACAAAAATGAGTGGAAAAAGAAAATAAAAAATAGCGACCCCTAATGAATGGGAAAAGCTAAAGAAGAAGAAGAAGATGTCAGTGTCAAGTGCAATTTGCATAGTATGTGTATGAAATAATTTTACTGGTAATATAGGATCTTTTGCAAGAAAATTTATGTATGGAATTTGTACATAATACACATGATTGACAGAAGGTAATGTGCTGGCCACTTCAATAGGGTTGTATTTGGTTAAGATGACAGATATATCATTCAATTTGTGGTTATTTGTACCGCAGAAGGTCTACAGTTTAATAAAATGAATTCAATTTCGCTCGAAAATCGCATAAAAATAATTTAAATCCATTATGAAAATGTTGATCTGTGAAAACCATATTTCATAAAATCCTGGATGTTCTAGGTCGTTATAAAGAGGGTATCACACGTATGCAAACATCTGCAACTGCTTTGACGCAACTTTTCAAAATACTCAACTCTTGTTATCACACGTGCGCAGAGTTACATATATTTTAGGTTATTTACATATTTAATGTTGGTAACGTTTTTCTACACGTCTCACATCCCATAACTCTGAAACATCTCTAATTACATTTATCAACGTTTCCAAATATGTCTCCAAATGATTGTCTGTGGCACACATTTTTAAACTTTACATCAAAACATAAACACGTGTGTTTAGGCACTTTTAAGTTTTACGGCGCATGCGTACATCGTTTGTACGCACATATCTGCAACTTGTCTACGAAGTTTTCAAACATGTTCGTAGACTAGTTGCATGAAACTATAGTCTGGACGGCGAACAGATTCGAAACCTATATTTCGTTTTAGTTTCAATTTCCTCTTTAATTTGTACATTAACTTCAATTCAAATAAAAACAGAATGGTTTCATATTTCTTAATTTGTAACGTGTAAAGCTGACTTCTGCGTGCACTGTACTGCGCTAGTTAGGCCCTGTCCATTAATTTAATTACCGAATCTGTTCACCGTCCAGACTATAGTCTCTTTATCATACGCAAAAAGTTACATGAAATAAACAAAGTTTGAAGAAAATCTGTGACAAGTTGCGCGCATGTGCTTACGTCCATCAGAGCCTGCAATTCTCGCATATAGGCTTCTGAAAATCCAAGGGCAGTTGTTGAACAACCATTACATTTATATTGTGTCACTGTTTGGTTTACTTTTTGTGCTGACAGTGTCGTTGGACCGAATTTTGTCGAAAATGACGGGGGGCACTTTGCCACACAGCTCAAGAAACAATTGATTTATAGTAAACCAGATTTGATGGACGTTTGATTTCGCGTAGAGATGATGTCAATTGGCCACCAAGATCATGCGATCTAACACCGTTAAATTCTTTCTTGTGGGGCTACGTGAAAGATGAAGTTTATAAGGATAATGCAACAATAATTGCAGAGCTCAAAGCCAACATCGAGCGCGTAATTCGTGAAATTGAGCCATAATTATGCACAAATAAGATCGATGTCTGCCAACGTATTCGTGGTGGATATTTATCGGATATTGTTTTTCATTCATAAATTGTCGTCTCTTTCAATCAAAATGTGTGTTTTATTAAAATTAAAAAGAAATTCTTATTGGAAAACCTGTATATCATCACGGCATATTACCCATTGCTGTGTGTGCCAATCTACTTTGTATATCGGTAATGATGATTATATATTCGAACTGGGAGATCGTTTACCAAGCGCCACCTCACGAGCATTCATTGCTGAAATGGAGAGTACACCATAGCGATAATTTATTTGCCACCCCTTAATAATAAAAATCTGATGTGACCAACACAATACCTCCCGCCATTTACCTATGGGGTCTCGTTGCCGCGTGCCTGATGTCTGGTCGCGAATCTGGGGAATCCCATGCCATTTTAAATGGCATAAAATTAACCCTTGTGGTAAACGCGCCCGCACAATACAAATATGCCGTGATAATATATTTATTTATTTCTTTATTTAAATACATACCTGCATATTTACTAATGCTAGAAATTATATATTTTAAGTTCCTTTCCATAAAACTATTGTTCTATTTACAATTTTCCTTTTAACACGTTCGCTGCCGCCGACGCCTTAAGGCGTCACGTTCAGTATTTAACTAAGTTAACCCAAAAATTACCCGGCAGCGAACGTGTTAAAACGTTACTTTTATTAATTTGAAATGATTATTTTTTTGACAGTGACATTTATCTGTCAGTTACATACATTTGAGCTGAACTATGTAACCATTGAGATGTGTTTAAAACATATGCTCCGAGATATAATTTTTATATTAGTTTATAAATTTATCCATAAAATATATAGAAAAAGTATTAAAGCAAACCTGTAGAAAATGGAATAATCTTTAATTTTTATAATAACAAATTGCGAAAAGTACATTTAAATGTATTTTTGAAGAAAAACTATCTTGAGCTCCAAGTAAACTGCCATTTCCGGTTATCTGATTGCCACCAAAATCTAATGGCTTCTTTCCATATTAGAATAAGGTAGAAATACATGGTTGCAAAACTTTCTGAATGATAGAATTTGCGTTAGAGCGTAAAGAGGATCCACATCCACACATACACATACATACACACATACACACAGACATCATCGTGAAAATATTAAAATTGGATTCTAGGGACCTTAAAACGTGGTCATTTACCAAAATCTCGATTTGCGATTTTTAGCACGATCCCTATACCTCCCTTACCAAGGGTAGCGGGAGGTAATAAATATTTAATAATTAAAATATCATAAAGTTAATTTTGTTATTAGAATTGCATATTATCCAAGATATCTTAAGAGTCGTGAGGAAGAAGCAACCTCACAGTGGCAATGGCAGTAGCACAACAATCGTTATACGCACTAGCGGTAAGCGGAAAGAAATTCAATTGATCTTGTCCGGCGATGCTGGCTCATCCATCTTCGTCAGAGCAGCGCCGCCGCCGCCGCCACCGTCCCGACGTCTCTACTGGACCCACGCTGCAAACTCTATCCCGTACGAGATATTTTTGCTCAATTTAAAATTTATAACATCTATACTGTCACTAGTTTTTAATATACAGAAGTAGTATGAATTTAATGAGAGATGTCGTTACCACATTTTATGAAAAATAAGTACGAGATGTATCTACTTTTATATTTCAATATGGTCTCTGTACACTATAAATGTTAGTTTATTTTTTATTATGTGCGACATGGTGTCCCGTTGTAATTCTGAAGTCCTCATTTTCGACAGCTATCTGGGAAGTGTCCTCAAAGGAACAGATATATCATCATTACCGAAATTTGTGAATAAAAATCTGTTGTGGCCAGCACAATACCTCTTGCCACTTCCTTTTTTTATTACATAAGTATAGGGCGCGAACAGTCATGTTACATTGTTGGCCTTGACAAGCAGATGTGGGGCCCGTTTCAGAATGATAATTAGTAATTATGTACATAGATGTCAAATGTCAGAATTTTTCATTAAAGATTTCAAGATTTTCTAAATTCACGTAGTTAATTTGTCACCAGGACTGTGGCATTTACTTGTCAAGGAAAATAAACCACATGGAATTGGAAAATCACTAAATTTAGAATAAGAAATTATGATATTTGACATCTATATACATAATTACTAGCTATCATTCTGACGTGGACCCCTATATCTGCTTGTCAAGGCCAACAAAGTCACATGAATGCTCGCGGCCTAATGTATTTAACATTTCTTGTATACCTACACTCTACACCAAAAATTCTACTTATATCTATTCCTTATATTTAGATTTTTAAAATTTAAATTCATTCTATGAAGGAATTTTGTCCTACTCTTCTACTTTTTCGAGATGTTTCCAATTCATTGTCGGGACGAACAGTATTTCTGAAGGGTATGTCTAATATACCTATAATATTAAATATTTAACTATTAATACATTAAGAAATAATATAATGTATGTACTTCCCAGAAAAAAGTCTTCAGTAATGTCTCCGGATTTCTGACACTGACATTTATCTGTCAATTACAAACAATTTAAATTTTCAACTATTTTCCATGGCATTCTTTCGGCTGTAAAATTTATTACAATAGATTATTTTATATATTATATTTCTTTTATCTCTAAATCTATAGAATATATAATAAAATATTTAAATGTATCAGATAGAGAATTTAATATTACCAAGATAAATTTTCAAAAAATATTTAGAAATTTATTTTTCACGAATCTTCTACTCCCGGTTGTCCAATTGTTACCAAAACCTTTTCAGATCTTCCCATGAACGTTCGATTGGGAAATACGTAGTTAAACAAATATAAGTCTTATAGTTTTGAGTAATCGTCCTTCCAACATCACACACACACACATATACATCCACACACACACACACACACACACACACACACACACACACACACACACACACACACACAGATATCATCGTAAAAATGTTTAAATCGGATTGTAGGGACCTTAAAACGTGCTTATTCAATAAAATCTGGATATGCGATTTTTAGCATGAATGCAATACCTTTCTTAGCGAGAGGTAAAAATAGATTGACATACCAAGCCATGGGTATAATAAGCCGTAATAATATATTTAATTTGTTCTTTGTTTATTGTGTGAAATATCTTTTGGTAATGTTCGCACACGATGTAAAAACGTTTTAAAATATCCAGAAATATACGAAGCGGTATTTAAAAAGAGATTTGGTAATTTTTTTCGGCAGGTAAATCTGTCAACAGAAAATGAAGAGTGTAAAAAACAACAGTAGTTCTGAAAGATTCTGTGTCTTCCACGCGTATAGCGGAAGATACAAATAAATCGAAACAGTAGCAGTAGACCGCGAGACACACAACTTCAGCGGTTGCCAAAGATTCACAACTCTCTCCAATTATAAAGTACATGTAATGTTTATTTGTTATAATAATCAAACTTAATTTTGAGAATTGATATATTGCATCATATACTCACAGCGCGACTCGTTCAATCATAGATGACTTTTTATACAGATTTTAAACAATAATTAAGGTTTCAAGAAATGAAAATGTGTATTATTGTTTTTTACCTCTCGCTAAGAGAGGTATTGGATTCGTGCTAAAAATCGAATATCCATATTTTAATGAATAAACACGTTTTAAGGTTCCTACAATCAGATTTTAACATTTTTGCGATGATAATTGTGTGTGTATGTGTGGGTGTGTGTGTGTGTGTGTGTGCGTGCGTGCGTGCGTTCGTGTGTGTATGTTTGGATGTTGGAAGGACGATGTCTCAAAAACTATAAGACTTAATATCTGTTTAACTACGTATTTCTCAATCGGACCTTAATGGAAAGAGTTGTAAAGGTTTTGGTAGAAATTGGACAACCGGAAGTAGCAGAACCTTAAAAAAATCTTCTATACATATATTATTTTTTGAAAAATTTTGTTTTTGCAAATATTAAAGAAGATTAAATTCTCTATCTGACACATTTAAATATTTTATTATATCTTTTATTGATTTAGAGATAAAATAATATAATCTATAAAATATTCTGTACAAAGCAGATTGGCACACCCAGCAATGGGTAATACGCCGTGATGATATATATCAGGATAAGGGAAATGGCTCGAGTGCTAGTAGTTTCTAGAAAGATACAAGAGAGACGATTATATTGGTTTGAACATGTGATGAGGAAAGCTGAAGAATATACTGTAAGAAGAATGAACAGCTTAGTAGTAGAAGGTAGAAGAAACAGAGGAAGACCAAAGATAAGATGGAAATGCTGTATTGCGAAGAACTTAAGAGAAAAGGAACTGAATGAGGACAACAAGCAAAATGGAAATGAGTGGATGAAGAAATTCAAGAATAGCGACCACTTAACCAGTGGGAATAGCTAAAGAAGAAGAAGTGTCAGTGTCAAGTGTAATTTACATTCTTTGTTTACGAAATAATTTTACTGAAAATATATAATCTTTTGCAAGAAAATTGATATATGCAATTTGTACAAAATACATACAGTCCATACGATTTAACTTGGCGACTCAAAAGAATGTAATTCAGTTCACTATTCCTAAGTTGCGTTTGTCAAATATTTACTTTTACTTCGATGCCGCACAGCTTCAGAAGTGAAATAGTGATTTTACAATGTTTTATTGCCTTACACAAAGCAAATTTCATCCTAATACACTTAAACTCGGGGTGTCAGGGACTTTTCAACCCAAGAAGTTATATTCATACATAAGCGTTGGTGCATTTTTTTCTCAATAGCAATAGAAATTTTATTTTCTTAACTTTATTAATTTAAAAAATAATTAATTATAATATGATTTATATAATAAATAATTCATTCCAATATTTGTAATATATTTTTTTGTATAAATAATTTCTTTTTTCTTTGTAATATTCGTAATTTTATTGAACTTCATTTTTCTTCGGTACGCCTATGGATTTTATAACTTTCCCATTACCGCAGTGATAATGTGAATTGCCCCAACTCGCCAAGTTACATCGTATGGACTGTAGAATTGACGGAAGGTAATGTATTGGATCATTTTTGTAAAATTCTAAGATAGAATCTTGTCCCGGGTGCTGCGGTTTGGGGATCGCTGGTGTGGCAGTTTGGCCCTACACGTGGTTGTGTGTTTTGCACCGGTGTCATGCTCGATAAATGTTCACTTATGTTTCTATTAAAACCGGCTACGGCTACCATTAACACAACTCTGCACCGGTCTGTTTCTGTGTCTGCCAACACTGTCATTGTGCTCTACTCGTATGCATCTTGAAGGACTGTTTAATAGACCCAAACAAACTAACTCCATTATTCCACAAATAGTAGAACGCTGCCATTCAGACCCACCTTTATCATATGACTCTAATTGATTGTTAGAAAAATTAATTGGCTATTCAGTTATGACATTTTAAAAAATCTGATGTGGACACCATACGACTTCCTTATACGATTATTAAACTATACATATTTTTTTAATAATTAAATTACAAAATATTGACAGGCTTAAGCCAAGCCCGAGAAATATTTTGACATAGAACAAAAAATAATTCATTTACTACTGTCATTCTTAAATTAACATTAATCTAACCCGGTTCTTTTTAAAGAGAGTTTTGATTACAACAAAGAAATATTTGATTACAACAATGAATATGACTAATTTCACAATAATAATAATATATTTGTTATTGTACGAATCATAAAATTGCACGTATTTAACGTAATTTGACTTGAACATTTTTTTTTTGTCCTAATCCATAGCAAGCTTTATTACAAAAACAAAAAGTATATAAAATAAAATAAATAAATATTTCATCACGTCATATTACCCATTGCTGGGTGTGTCAATCTGCTTCATACACAGATTTCGGTAATGATGGAATATTTGTACCGTGCGGGCGCTTACCAGGCATCACCTCACGGGCACTCAATGCTGGCGTGGAGAGTGCGCCACAGGGGTCAATATAAAGTATATAATTTTTAAATTTACATATCTCGCTTATACAAATAGCTAATTTAATAATATTTGATGTGCTAGACGCAGAAATTAATTCTCTAAAACTTTTATTTGAAGCATTTATTTCTAAAATCAAAATAAAATCATTTTATTCAAGAAAAACTGTTAACAACTTCAAGTAATGTACCACTTCCGGTTAGCCTATTATAACCAAAATCTATTATGTTATTTCGATTGACATAAAAGTCTTGTATACTAAGTTTGAAAAGTTTTGGATTATATTTTAAAACAGTTTTTCATTAAAATCTATTATAGGCTTCATGTAAAGTGCCACTTCTGGAAATTGTGTAATAACCAGAAAGGGAGGTGCACAACTATATGTTATAAGAGTCCTAAATACAAAATTTCAACTTTCTACGCCTTCCGTTTTTGAGTTATGCGAGATACGTACTTACAGACGTCACGACGAAATTAGTCAAAATGGATTCAGGGATGATCAAAATGGATATTACCGCTGAAATTTGAAAACCGAAATTTTTCGCGATTACAATACTTCCTTTACTTACGTACAAGGAAGTAAAAATATGTACACTTGAGGCGCTCTTAGTAAAAACAACCTAGTCTAATCCAATTCCAAAAATTATAATTCTTTCATTCTTTCCTTTTGTACGTCCATACGAAGACTTGATAAAATATTGGCTATAATTGTTAAACTGGAAGTATTCTTTTTTGAAGTTTTTTCAAAAAAACGCAGTTAAATGTTTTTTAACATTTTACCTTATCATAAATATTAAAGAATATTTTATTCTCTTATCGATTTGATTTCTTCATATTTAATGTATTTGGAGATAAAAAACTATAAAGAAATTAATTTTCATAAATTTTGCAACCTATGCTGCTGCAAGCCCACCATGGAAACCACAATGTAAATTGTAAAGTTTATTCATTGACAGATGTCAGTGTCAAGTACTTTTTGCATACTTCGTGAAATAATTTTACTGGAAATAGTATTTTTCAAGACACTACCTTATCTGTGTGTAATTTATATAAAATAGATAAAATTGACGGAAATCCATGTATTGGCCACATCAAATTTTTTGAGAAACAGTTTTATCAAACTGTTTGGCATCCTTCAAAGTACATATCGCTGTATGTAACTCATATTTACAATATTTGGATTATGGTTGCCAATTATAAATCAATTGAATTTCAACAGTTTAAATTAAGGACTACGAGTATCCTATATTTACCTTTGTTTTCTTAATTCTTTTTAATCGTTTAGATGAATATTATTTTGAATGGATGAAGTGTAGGTAGATGAATGAATTATTTTTAGCAGTTGTAAACTTAATATTTGATGTTAAACTAAACATTGATCACGGCTCATTTAATTCCATAAGAATTTAAGATGATTTACACCTAACTAAATGTCTTTGATGTTAATTACATCCGCTATTTTCATATTATTTTTGGAAGGAAAATTAAGTTATATCTATGTCTTACATTATAGAAAGCTATCCAAATTATATTGAAGTATGAAGTGTTAATATACGCTTCTAATAAATGAAAATTATATCATATTCTAAAATATTCTAAATCTGTAATTTATTTAGTTTAATAATTTTAACAATTAATTTTAGCTTGAAGAATAATCGTACTTATACTCTTTGTTTTTAAGAAAACAGTGTGGGGAAGATAGGGTATATTTCATCACATCAACCAATTAGATTGTTCAAAATCGCGGGAAAGTTTATACGATGGAAATCAACTGCTCCATATCCTTTTTTCTATTCATCTCTCTCTTTTCACAAATACATAGACGTACAATTTAGTAGTACGTGGTGATATTAATGTACTACTACGCACGATATTTAATTGTAACAGGAGCATAAATTATATTATGGTTAATTATTAGTAAATATCATATTTTACCTTCCGTCACCTTTAGGTAAGGAAGGTATTATCTTTACTAAAAAAAATTATAGTGAGTTTCTAATGAATAAGCACGTTTTGGGATCACCATAATACTAATTTACTATTTTTACGACTATGTAATGCATGTGTGTGTGTGCGTCTGTTTGTATGTGTGTGTGTGTGTGTGTGTGTGTGTGTGTGTGTGATGATCGTTTCGTATCGCATAATTCCAATACCACGATTCCAAAAAATATTTTTTTTTTCGTATTCCTCGAGTTGAGATCCAAATGCAGACGTGATCATAATTGGTCAACCGGAAGTACCCTTATTTGCAACTTTTAACAGTTTAACGCAGTTAAATATCATTTATTCACATATAATGTTAATAAATTTTAAAGAATCTGTTATTCTCTATACGATGTGATTGTATTTTATACTTCATTTTCAATAAATATAGAGTTAAAGAATTATAAAGATATTAAATTTCATACATCAGCCAGCTATGCTAACCATGGAAACTGCTAATATATTGAGATAAGTCAAATGGACAGTTGTCAATATCAATGAAAAGTAAATGAATGTGGCAGAGATGAGGATGTTGAGATAGACGTTGGGGAAGACACGGGAAGATACGGTAAGGAATGAAAAAATAAGGGAAATAACTCGAGTTTCTAGAAAGATACAAGAGTGTCGATTACATTGGTTTGAATATGTCATGACGAGAGATGAAGAATATATTGGAAGAAAAATGAATAGCTTAGTAATAGAAGGTTGAAGAAACAGAGGAAGACGAAATATAAGATGAAAGGACTGTATTGCGAAAGACTTCAGAGAAAAGCAACCGAATGAGTACGACCCGCAAAACAGAAATGAATGGAAGGAGAAAGTAAAAAAATAGCTACCCTAACGAATGGGAAAAGCTAAAGAAGAAGAAGAAGAGGTCAGAGTCAAGTGCCATTTGCATAGTTTGTTTATGAAATAATTTTACTGAAAATTTCTAATGAATAAGCACGTTTTGGGGTCCCTAGAATATGAATATACTATTGTTACGATGATGTCTGTATGTGTGTGTGTGTGTGTGTGTGTGTTTGCCTGTGTGTGTATAACGATCTTTTCAGATCACATAACTCCAATACCATGATTCCAAAAATTAATGGTGATATTCTGAGCGTTTTCATAACTTCTATAAGGGTTATCTTAAGGACTTATAGATCTTAAACGTCAGAGTGGTATTCTGAGCGCATCTATAGCTTATAGGATTATCTTAAATGTCTTAAGATATCTTAAAAACTTACGGTCACTGTACAGTTCGCTATAACTTGTCAGAGAAACAAATAGAAGTACAATTTGGTTTGAAAATGAATAACAATTTGTAAATTTTATATTTTGCACATTTATTATCAGAAGAGGAGTATGAACTTTAAGTATTAATTAAATTATTTAATTAAAATATTTATACATTTGTCAATATTTGAGGTTAATTATTGTTACATTTTTAGTAATAACATACGATATCATAAGAAAAAATATAAGGGATGAAATTAATACATTTTAATTGCCAAACATTTTAAACAAATGTTTTATCTTACAAGGGAATGTGTAAGAAATATAATTCAGACTTTGCAGCTCCATTATGTCGACCGCACATCTCGAATATCATTTCATAGCAAGATAATTTTGCTACATTACATTTTTGTGCATCTGGTTCATACCAAAGCAGTGTTAGAAATAGCACTTGGGTGACTATGAGCCAGCCAACAATTAGCAAGTTTTCTTTTCCTGTAACATAATTTTACATTTTTATTTATAATGTAATTACAATTACCTATCAAACATTTTGAATTCTTAACTCATTTTAAACTGACTGCTATGTGACCATGCGTGACTGTTTGTAAACAAGTTTGACGTAAATCTTCTGTCAATATCTTACTGTAACATTCAATCAGTAAAGTTAACCTCAGAAAAATAAATGCTGTGCATATGCAATTAAGAATTTCGAAAACTTTTATTTTTTGTTTATTTTATAGTAATAATTCATTTTCAAATGTAAATAACGTTAACTAAAATAGTTATAAATAAACTATTACTCCTATTTTATAAATATTAAACCATGATACATGTTTTATTTTCCAATGAGTGGCAAACTTGGTTTTAAGATATCTTAAGGGAGTGTTATAGAAACTCAAGGTTATAGACGTTCGCTCAGAACACGGATTTATGAAAATCTATAAGCGTTCAAGTTATAGATTTGTCTTAAGCTATAGATCTTAAAAGTTACAGATTTTTAAGATAATGCCCAGAATCCCACTATATATTTTTTTTTCGTATTCGTCAATTTTACATCAAAGGAAGAGGTGATTAGATTTTAGTTATAATTAGTCACCCGGAAGTGTCCTCATTTGAAGATATCATTCTTTGACACAATGTTATTATAAATATTAAAAAATATACTATTATCTACACGATTTACTTGCAATTTATACTTCACATTTATTGGATATAGAGTCAAAGAATTATAAAGAAATTAAATTTCATAAATCAGCCATCTATGCTATAACCATGGAAACAGTTACTATATTGAATTAAAAATGAAATTAGAATATTTTCGTAAATATAAATATGTGTGTGAAGTTTTCATTTTGCTATAATATTCTTACAATGAATTCCCAATTTTATATTTAAATGTAATTACTTTACTATAATTACATTACTATAATTACATTTTTGAATTTAGCGCAAAATTTTATAACTACATTAACAGTTTGTCACAGTGTGAGTAGGGTTTCTAGTTACAGTTTTCTTAAAAAAAAAAAACTCTTGTGGCCATCACAATACCTCTCGCCCTTTCCATTGTGGTATATATAAGTACTGTATTTAACATTTCTTGTACACAAAAAAAAAATCTAAGTACACCTAATCTTTCTATTTACGTATTTTCTATAATTTTAAATTCATTCTATGAACAAGTTTTCTCCATTCTTCAAAATGTTTGTTTTTCCAATTCATTAACGGGATTGGTGGTATTTCTGAAGGGTTCAGTAATATACCTATAATTTTAAATATATAATTAATAATACAATAAGAAATATTAAATATTGTTCCCAGAAAAAGCCGACAGTACTATCGCTGAATTTTGGACACTGACATTAGTGACATTTATCTGTCAATTACACATATTTCAATTTCTCAAGTAGTTAGCATGGAGATGTTTGGGCTGTTAACAGGCTGTGAAATTTACTACAACAGATTATTTTATAGATTATATATCTATATCTTTAAATCTATAGAAGATATAATAAAAAAATTAAATGTGTTGGATAGAGAATTTTGTTTTTTATTACTTCCTTGTACGTAAGTAAAGGAAGTATTGTAATCGCGAAAAATTTCGGTTTTCAGATTTCAGCGGAAATATCCATTTTGATCATCCCTGAATCCATTTTGACTAATTTCGTCGTGACGTCTGTACGTACGTATCTCGCATAACTCAAAAACGGTAAGCCGTAGAAAGTTGAAATTTTGAATTTAGGACTCCTATAACATCTAGTTGTGCACCTCCCTTTCTGGTTGTTATACAATTTCCAGAAGTGGCACTTTACATGAAGCCTATAATAGATAGCACATCAAGTATTATTAAATTAGCCCTTTGTATAAGCGAGATATGTAAATTTAAAAATTATATACTTTTTTGTTTTTGTAATAAAGCTTGCTATGGATTAGGACAAAAACATAAAAAAATGTTCATGTCAAATTCCGTTAAATACGTGCAATTTTATGATTCGTACAATAACAAATATTATATTTTTATTGTGAAATGAGTCATATTCATTGTTGTAATCAAATATTTCTTTGTTGTAATCAAAACTCTCTAAAAAGAACCGGGTTAGATTATGGTCGCTATATATCTTACTGTTTTGAAGTTAAAATTAATATTTTGTAATTTATTTATTAAAAAATAATAATAATAGAATATTTTTGTTAAAATACTACTACTTCCGGTTATCCAATTGTTACCAGAACCTATTCAACTCTTCCCATTACTGTTAGTTTGAGGAATCCGTAGTTACATAGCTCTTTAGTCTTATAGAATTTGAGAAATCGTACCACCAACAATCCCGCACACACACACATACACACACACCCACACACACACACACACACACACACACACACACACACACACACACACACACAGAAGGCATCATCATAAAAATCTAAAAACGTGCTTATTCACTAAAATCTGGATATGCGATCCGATACCTCTCTTAGCGCGAGGTAAAAATAGAGTATTGTGTACCAACTTACCACAGCTAAAATAATTTGTCCTAGAGTGCAAGTAAGATCGGCATTGGTATTATTGTTATTTACATCATTTTTAGTAATTTAGAATTTTGCCTTTACCTATTGATCAAAACATATTATAATGGCTCGATAACACGTGACAGACAATCTACTATACTAATGTATTGTGCTATTTTTAAATCGTTTTACGACAAAGTGTTACTCCAAAATATTTCATGAATGACTCTTCCATATCAATACCCAACTACTTATATCTATTTATAAATTCAATTCATTCTAAATTTGCTTCTTGCAAAACACCCACATACACTTCTATCCCTTTTGACGATTTTCGCCCACGAATTGCGTTACAAGCTGATCGAACTTTAATTCATGTTCGGTGCGATGTGAACCCCACGTGGAGACCTTCGGTTAAGGTTAACCTTTGGTGCTAATATCAGCGAGGAGTGACGAGGCGGCGTCGATTTTGGCGTCGGTGTTGGCGTCGGCGTTACCCGCGACCTGTAACGAGCACTCACTCAACTGAAAACGATTCAGGGGGAAATCTGGGCTAATCTGAATAATTGAAAAATGGCTTAAAGAAGAAGGAAACCTGTAAACAGTATCAAATAGTGAGCAATACTCGTTGGTTAAAGATGTGTTTTGATATTGCAAATTGCAACAGACTTACAGACCTATTCTAATAATAAAAATCTGATGTGACCAGCATTTTACCTTCCGTCATTTCTACGAGCTCAACCCCAAATGTATTTGTACCCTCTGAAATAAATATATTAACAGTAATAAAAAATAAATTTTCAGGTTACAATAGTTATAGTTATTTTATGTATTAATAAAGTGTACTGGATTTAAATACAATGTTATTAACTAAATTTCTCATTTAAACAATAATCTACGGGCAAATATATGACAAAAGACAAGTCTCAAAATTTTTCGTTCCAACAGTTCATAATATAATATTTATGTTAGTATTATCTATAAAACTGAGGGTAAAGGTAACTGATAGTATACTCAATTAATTGCCATCTTAAATTTTATTACTTTAATAAAAAATATTTGCGAATTATTAAAGACGAAAATATTTGTTACATGCAGACAATGGTTTATTTGCAAATAAATTATTATTAAACCTAAATTTTTATGGATGATGAAACTTCTTGATTGGATGGGTATATGGAAATAACGAATTACTGGATTGCAGTCAAAATATTTATATAAAATTTGGCCTCTACCGGTTTCGGCATCTCTTATGCCTTCTTCAGGAGGTGAATTTTTTTTTATACCTCCTGAAGAAGGCATAAGAGATGCCGAAACCGGTAGAGGCCGAATTTTAAATAAATATTTTGACTGCAATCCAGTAATTCATTATTTCCAATTTTTTTTATTATAAGCAATGTATTCAAGTTCTATACACTATTAATACACCATATCAAAATTTGTTGATTAAAATTATAGATAATTTTAGAAATTTATCCATAAAATATTAGGAATACAAAAAGTATTAACGCAAACCTGTAGAAAATTTTAAAAACTTTCATTTTTATAATAACAAATCTCAAAAAAATAACATTTAATAGTATATTAAAGAACGAATGTCATAATTGTCATTTTATTTTGAGAGAAGGAAGTTTGGGTAACGACGCGTAGCGGAGTTGCCCAAACCTTCGAACAAAATAATCGACAATTATGACGAGTTCTTTATACTATTTTTTCGGTTTTTATGATCTTTTTAAATAAAAATTCGTAAATTCAAAATATAGGGAATTTTGTGTTAGCTGGTAATAATGTGACATTTGAAAATTCAATTGTTTGAATTTAAAATTGTCTCGTGTTGTTTACAATCAAATTAATATCAAATTAAAAATGAATACAGACGATTTTTTGTGTACTCCACCTGAAATACGTGAAATTACGGAAAATACATTTTATAATTCCAAAAACAAACAATGAAAAAGTCAGGTTTCATAGTCATAACCAAATATAAATTTTTTACAAGTTACTTACATTTTATTGTATAAAATTAACTGAAAAGGATGTGGAAAGTGTAAAACTATACATATAATTATACACATCTTATATTTGAAACACTATTTTCTTATAAATAAACACTTAATTCTTGTTGACATTTCTCCTCCGCCGCCATTTTGCTTTTGTCTGAACTACTACACAACCTGCGTAACTTTGGCTATGACAATGACATCAGCGCCAAAAAGCTCGAACTAATTTACCGACAGAGTTCATAAATAAATAAATTACATATTTTTAAATATCAACAATTAATAGTGTTTTGAACTATTTATGCCCTAAATATATATAAACAAAAATAAAAATCTTAACAATCGTTAGTATCGTTTAATCATTGAGGTTGGACATTTGATATTTTTTGACATAACATTTCAGCTATGCTACCAACTTTATAAAAATAAATTGTACTAGGCTGTTACAACACTCAAACGAGCTATTAACGAACTCCTTTGGGTGCTGTAATAGCTTTGTTACAGATGCAAAATAGAAAAAAGTATTTTTGGAAGAAAAACTATTTTGAGCTTCCAGTAAAGTGCCATTTCCGGTTATTTGATTTACTCTAAAATCTAGTAGCATCTTTCTATATAAGATTACGGTAAAAATACAAGGTTTCAAATTTTTCTGAACGATAGTATTTAAGTTAGAGCGTGAAGAGGATCCACGCACACATACATATACACACAGAAATCATCGTAAAAATGTTAAAATTGGATTTTAGGGAACTTAAAACGTGGTCATTTACCAAAATCTTGATATGCGATTTTTAGCACAATCCCTATACCTCCCTTACTAAGGGTAGCGGGAGGTAAAAATGGCTGAAGAAAATATTTTATTCTGCACAGGTGTGTATATTCAATTTACGATTTTATTAATTGTAATTTTTAATTTAGAAGTAGATATTCGGACTAAAAACCGGGAATTTTAATAAAAGGACGTTTTCAATTTCTTCTTTTAAGGAATTGAAACTTGTTGTTTTATTCAAATTCCCTCTCCAAATTCCAACTATCTATTACTATATTTCAACTAGTGGACGCTATTTTCAAAACATAATTTTTTATATTAAACATATTTCAATTAGTTAAAAATATATTTAAAAATTTATATCCCGATAAATAATTAAATATAAGTTACCTATTGTTTTATATGGGTATTGATCTATTGATTTATTTATTATTTTGTAAATATATACGCATATCGATTTGTTAAATTATATATTTATGTAGGGAAGTCAGATTATATGTATAATCGTACTCTGTATAATAATACTTCAAATTCGTTTACTGTACCAGAAGAAATTTTATTGTTTAAAAAGATGCATGTAGACAATATAGAGATTTGTTTATGTTTATACAAATACATGTTCATATGGTAATTTCAATAAGAAGTGACGGTTTGTCGAAAATTTCTAGAGAACCCATTTCAATATTTGTATATAATAATCAATATGTCATATTGAAAATGAAAAACAAGTGTAAATGTATTCTGTCAAAATATACATGAAGTTTCTTTAAAATCAACGATAATTTAACGAAATAATTAGTAGAATAGGCTTTTGGCTATTGTTGTTAATAACATCGTTCAACCAAATACTTAACGACAGTCATTTGGTAACGACATCGTTGTATATGTTTTTGGTAGTATAGGTCTGTTAGATTGATCAAATTCGAAGTAGAAAATATGGAAATGGAAATTATCATAGATAAGAGTAAAGTAATGATCCAAGAAGACAATAAAACTAAAACATCAGAATAAATGAAATAAAACCACAAATATCTAAGAAGTATGATAAACAGAAGATGGAAAAAAAGATCTAGAAATAATCAACAGACTAAAGAAAACAAAAAACATTTACTATACTCTACTACGATATTAGATAAAAAAAATCTGTTGTGGCCAGCACAATACTTTCCGTCAATCCTGTATATTATGTATAAATTCCATACATAATTTTTCTTGCAAAAGATTCTAAATTTCAAGTAAAATTATTTCATAAACAAACTATTCAAATTGCACTTGACACTGACATCATCTTCTTCTTTAGCTTTTCCCATTCGTTAGGGGTCGCTATTTTTGCGTGTCGTTCTGATTCAGTTCCTTTTCTCTCAAGTCTTCCGCAATACAGTCCTTCCATCTTACCTTTCGTATTCGTCTGTTTCTTCAAACTCCTATTACTAAACTATTCATTCTTGTTCCAATATAATTCTTCATTCCTCCTAATGACATGTTCAAACCAATGTCTTTCTTTCTAGAAACTTGTAACACTAGAGTTATTTTCTTGTATACCTACTACATTCTACACCAAAAATTCTACTATGTACTTCCTAGAAAAAATTGTAGTATTGTCTCTGGATTTTTAACACTGACATTTATCTGTCGGTTACAAACATTTTCATTTTTCAATTGGTTTCCATGACATTATTTGGGCTGTGAGATTTATTACAACAGATTATTATGTACCTTATATTTCTTTTTATCTAAATCTATAACAGATATAATAAATAATTTATATGTATCAGATAGAGAATTTACTCTTCTTTAATACTAGCAAGAACAAAATTTTTCAAAAAATTATATTTAGAATTTTTTTTAAGAATCTGCTACTTCCGATTGTCCAATTATTATCAAAACCTTTTCAGCCCTTCCCAGTAATGTCCGATTGAGAAATACGTAGTTAAACTGGTATTAAGTATTATATTTTTTGAGAAATCGTCCTAATCTACTTGGCTTGCTAAATCAATAGCTGCCACTGCTGTGTCGTATTTTCTTACAATGTAAATAATTTTATTAACAATCATTATAGTAATATGTCGATTCCTAACCTTTTAGATGTTGAGAAATACCTACGTCATTCCTAACTGCAATGACAATACCTTGGATGGAAAATAACAGATTTCACTTCCACCTCACGAGTTGGAAATGTTTATGGTAGGGGTTGCCTAGCAACATTGTCATAGATCTCTAATTCCTATAATAAACTAGGGCCCGGTTTTTTCACCTCCTGATAAAGTGCCAGTTAACTTATGTCAGATAAAAGAAAAATATCGCATCAAATAATTGACGTGTGTATAATTTTCCTAATTTACACTGTAATATCAATGCGCAATTTTTATTTTATCTGGCAGTTAAGTTAACTGACACTTTATCCAGAGGTGAAAAAACCGGGCGTAGGCTAAATAAATTTTAATAGAGCTGTCAAAAATATTAACAAATTTAAAGGTTATTCTGAAAATTGATTTAAAAAGAGGATGCTTATGAATAAAATGTATACTTGCTCGGTGGGAGTTTCATTACAGCCTCGCGCTGTATCTCACCTCGAAGCTTCGCATCTCGCTAATATACATAAGTCCTCGGCTGTAATGAAACATATTCCACCTCTATATGCTATAATATGACCCTGTTACTTTAAAATTAATTACTCGTATTTTACCCCTTTTACACGAGCTTCCTGTATTCAAATTCACACTGCAATTCCCACAGTCTATAATAATCCATTTCATCCTCACATAGTAATGAGTTATTAACTCTTGCTCATCAATGGGTTGGGAACGTTCGGATCAGCTTAGCATTCTAATGTATTTGTAGCCGTAACCACACATTCGAGACAAATAGTACTTTCGCATGCTGCATGTTGATTTTTCAAAGTCGGCATGAAATTAGCCGGTTTATATTTATAATTGAAATCCACGACTGTCACACGCTACCTGCAGTTTGATGTGTTCATTATTTACGCGTCAGCGTCACTCTGATATTTTGATTGTCTTAATTAGTCGGGAACGTGTGATATCTTATCATAATGAATGTAATCACGTGGGCTCCTATGCAGCGACATGGAAAGCTACTTTGTTATAAATTCTCTCTCTGTGTAAATGCATAATAATTGTATATTTTATTTGTTGCACTTTCTGCATTTGCATTATGTGTGGGGTAATGAGTACAAATAACTTATTTTGCTGATATAAATAATTAATTTGAAAATTTAAATAATTTCTTTTGCAATTAACAAACTTAATTGCTTTATACATTTATGTGAAGATAAGACGATTAACATATGCATATGTTTCTATATTTTACGTCTATAATAGAAACATTACTCAGGAATTTAGAATTTAATGTTTTGATTAACATATTCGTTGTTGTAACATTTTTATGAAATTAATAGACACAACAGAAAATCTTTAAATGCACGGAAAAAATTGCTGCTGTTATTACCACAATTGCAATTTTATAAACATCAGGAACAAGTAATTATTAGACAGCCTGTAGATGTTGTGACTATTACTGTATTATTGTGGTAACACAAGTGTTACAGATTTTACAACAATTTGTTGTACAGTGTGTTAAAAAAACTCGCAGCAGGCTATGAACAAAGAATCGTACGTCAATTTAATAGGTATTTAACTATCAAGTGTGTTAATGAGGGCGATTAATGATCGAGACATCGCTACGCTCACGCGTTAATTGTTGATATCATTAATTGCCAATTAACACACGTGTTAGTTACAATATTTTTTCGTTCACCGTATCTTATTTAAATGGAAAATCTAATCTAAACGTCAAATTTTACGTCAGAAAATCAATAAGTTTTGTCATCAATTGTTTTCAGTGGGTGCGTTCAGTTTACTTAATGCTAGAAAACACAAGCGGTTTTTTATGTTATTTGAGGAATTTTATTCTTTCAAATTCATTTTAAAGGTATGCTACGTGAATATACCTAGCTAGTAAGTGTCAAAAGCATGACTTTTAATTCCGTCTACCTTTTTGCTACAACTTAGCGTTAGTAATACATGCTGTGTTCCATGTGGTGAACGCACCCAATAAATCGTTTATTAATAAAAAAATCATACATTAATAGGGGTCATTAATGAATGATTTTCTATACATTAAGATAGCCTATTAATAAACGGTCGACGGAAAAAATATTTAATTAAATGTCAATTTTACATATTGTCAAAAATATTATCTAAAGAAATCAAATAATCTTATTTTAGAAATTGAAACAAATTAGAAAACGGCGAATGACAATATACTGTATCCTTCTTTATTATCTTTTTTCTTTAAATTACATTTCAAGATCAGTTTTGAGAACTTGACTTTTGAATTGAATAATGATCAGACATACGTTTCTCTGTTCATAGCGTACTCCGAGTTAGGTTTTTTATTGAACGCACTGAACTTATTGTTCATATTTCAAATATATGTAACTGACAGATAAATGTCGCTGTCAAAAAAATAATCATTTCAAATTAATAATAGTAACGTTTTAAAAAGACAATTGTAAATAGAATAATAGTTATATGGAGAGGAACTCAATATACATAGTTTTCGGCATTAGTAAATATATAAGTATGTATTTATAATTATATATAAAAAAATATACAGGGTGCCCATTTTATCTGTTCCCGCCTGAAATTTTAATAATAGGCAACACAGATTACATTTCACTAGTCACTTGGTAAATATTAGTACTGTCAATCTAATAATCACAGTAGGTATAAGAGTAAAACAAAATTTTATAAACCAAGTCACTTATGAAAAGTAACCTGGGTTGCCTATTCATGAATTTTCAGGCGGGAACAAATAAAATGGGCACTCTGTATAATATCATCACGGCATATTACCCATTGCTGGGTGTGCTAATCTGCTTTGTACACATATTTCGCTAATGATAATGATATATTTGTATCGTGCGAGTGTTTACCAAGCGTCACCTCACGGGTATTCATTTCTGGCGTGGAGAGTGCACCACAGGGATCAATTTTATGCCATTTAAAATTCGAAATATTTGGTGAATTGAATCCGGTTCCCCAGAACCGCGACCAGACATTCAGGCACGTGGCCACGAGACCCCATTGGTATATGTATTTAAATTAACAAAAATTAAATGGCGGGAGGTATTGTGTTGGTAACATTTTTTTAATATATTAATTAATTCTTTAATTAACCGTTTTCTTATGTTTCTTCATCTTGATTTGCAATTTAACCGATACTCTACAATATCAACTTAAAGTTCTTTGTCTCCGTGACGAAATGTTAGCATTCCAGCCCAGCCACCCAGCAGTATCAACAGCACCCGAGTCGCGGCTACGGCACCCGGGCCCGATCAACAGCCGTGCAAAGCCTCGCGTCATTTTTCCTTGAATTTTAATTAAAGACATGATCTTACCAACACCACACCACACAGACTCTGACTTCACTTCTGATTGTTGTTTTTTAAGGACGGTGTTCGTTCTAAAGAAAATCTAGGAGGCACGGAATTGTTGACAAGATTTAAAAAAAAATATATTATTAATTTAATTTTTGCCCAGTTGTAACAACAAGGGTTAAATTTTAAGCGACCCTAAAACAAAAAAATCTTTTGTGGCCAGCACAATACCTTCTGTCATTTCTTTGTATTTTATATAAATTCCACAAAGAAAGTTTATTGTATTTTCAGTAAAATTATTTCACAGACATATTATATAAATTGTACTTGATACCGACATCTTTCAGTAAGTAATATTGAATTATTGAAATTATTTCCATAGTAACGCAGCAAAATTGCAAGATTTATGAAAATTAATTTCTTTATAGATTTTTATAAATATGAAGAAAATAATGTAATCAAATCGTATAAAGAAAATAATATTCTTTAATATGTATAATAACACAAAATGTCAAAAGTCAAAAAATGATATGTAACTGTGTTTTTTAAGAAAAACAGTTAAGAGCCGGTTGATCAATTATAACCAAAATCTAATGAAGTCTTCATTTGGATGTAAGAATGAGGAATGCAAGAAAATTGTAGGGTTTCTATGGTTGTTTATCAATTCTAAAACACATAAATAAATAAATATTTCATCACGGCATATTACCCATTGCTGGGTGTGTCAATCTGCTCCGTACACAGATATCGGCAATGATGGAATATTTGTACCGTGTGGGTGCTTACCAGGCGTCACCTCACGGGCACTCATTGCTGGCGTGGAGAGTGCGCCACAAGGGTCAACAGTGATGCTGAAGTATTGGATTTCATTTTTGATAATATTAATTTTCGAAAACAGTATACAGTA
This sequence comes from Harpalus rufipes, assembly GCA_951394225.1. Classification (NCBI taxonomy): domain Eukaryota; kingdom Metazoa; phylum Arthropoda; class Insecta; order Coleoptera; family Carabidae; genus Harpalus; species Harpalus rufipes. The sequence goes on from OX596279.1 coordinate 49,625,245, forward strand.
CGAGAAAGATGTAATAATTTTGAAAAATGGGATGATTCAGAATTTTTTAAGGTTCCGAATGTCAAAGATACAGTTCTTTCTTTGTTAGATAAAATTGAAGACCAAATATAGTTCTTATCTATTAGGCAAGAAAGCATAATTTGAGAAATAAACACTTATTTGGCTATATTTGTTTTTCTGAATCACGCCTGTATCTTCCATATGCCAGTTGTTCATAGCTTTACGATTTTATGCAACAGGGTGTATATCGTGGATACTACTGGATACTGGACACAACTAAAACTAAAATAATTTCTATTTGATATCAGATGATGTCTTTTTTCTTACCAAGAGACGGAATTTGTCTTCCTGGACTCAATTATATTTTATATTTGTCGACTAAGGGCCTGTTTCATAAATGTCCAGTTAAATTTACTTCCAAAGTAAATTTAATTGAATGAACAAATTCGAATAGTTTTCATGTTCTTATGACAGTAAATTCATTACTGTCAAAAAATCGAGTTGCATTTGTTCAATTTATTAAATTTATTTTGGAAGTAAAATTTAATCAAAGATTAAATTGTTTTGTGAAACCGGGCCTAAGTTAATTAAATTACTTATTTCCGTAGTAGTAAAAGAAACTGCTCTTTCTCTTTATCTATAATTTTCACCACTCATTTTTGCAAGTCGTATTTATCATTTTTTCTAAACGTTCAAACTGTGGTTTAAACTACAACTGCACCAAAACACAGACAAGCGAAAAAGTAACCAAATTTCTATTAAAATAGTTACAGCCTAGTTGTCAACTTTTCAAAAATAACTATACCCTAACACAATTTTAATCTTTCTGATAGCAATCTGCAAGTTAGCTATCCGGAGAATAAAAAATCATGGAGCAACACAAAAATCTTATTCTCTAGTTAAGATGGTAGAATAAATTTATCTAATAGATAGTAAACTGCTACTTTATCTGAACTTGTAACACCCGGGCCTTAAACATTTTACATTCAATAGCATGTATATTTCACAGATATTTTATTTTTCGTCATTGTTATCAATGGCACACAGATATGGACATGTCCTATTACCTATTTTAAGTCGAAGTATTTTGATGTTATATGTTGAACTAAACATTTTTATTTGACAAAAAACAGAAATTATGTAAACTTTAAGACATGAAATTTAACTGTATAGTTACGATATTCGACGAACCGATGCTATCCATTTTTGTCGCTTTTCCTGTCCCGAAGTACAATAAGGCAAAGAGTAAAAATTAATCTTATTATCCCCATTATATTTAGATTTGCACTCTACGATACAACAATTTTTATCGCTTTTTACCATGGTTTTCGTGTTCACGAACTGTCATTTAAACTTATGCCAAGACTAGTATTTAAAAATATGTGATGTGGCCAGCACGTCTACCCTGTGTATTATGTACAAAATCCATATATAAATTTTCTTGCAAAAGATCCTATATTTCCAGTAAAATTATTCCATAAACAAACTATGCAAATTGCACTTGACACTGACATCTTCTTCTTCAGCTTCGTTTGAGTTCCCTGTTTTTTATTTTCATCTTCCACTCATTTCTAGGGTTACCAGACGTCCTCTTTTCACCGAACAAGTCCTCTTTTTGGGATAAAAGTCCGGGTCCTGTATCTTTTTTTCATTTTCCATTCACGGCATATTACCCATTGCTGGGTGTGCCAATCTGAATTGTACACAGATATCGGTAATGATGAAATGCGTGAATTGTTTTTTGCTATTCCTAGTCACAACGCTAACATTGAATGAGTGTTTTCGCTAATGAATATCCAGTAGACAAATGAAAGAAATAGATTAAATATATTAACAGTTGAAAGTATATTACTGACTCAATTTAATTGTAAAAAAATTCTTGTAAAGATTTTTATAATTTTTTTATTGATAAATAGGACGATTGTAAACTAAATAAAATTATGATTTTTTTGGGTACTTTTAATCAATTGTGATATTTTTGATCAAAATATGAATTTTGTATTTTATTTAACACTTTCACTGCCGATCATATATCCTGTTACAACCTGCTATGCCGGGCCTTAATTGCGGAAACTAATGTCATGACACAAGGGTTGTGTCATCGGCCATGTACCTGACAATTATTTGTGCTATGCCATATGACACAACATTTGTGTCATTACATTTTTGGTAATGGGACTCGAGAAATTAGTGACATTTGCGATTAGAAGAAAAATATACTTTAATGTAAGAAAATTACAATATGAAATTAAAGTTTATTATATAAAAAAAACATATATACTTTCTAATTTTTTTAAAAAATATTAAAAAACAAGTTATTTTTCATTGTGGTAATCCCTAAAACCTCCCCCTCCATAACACCATTGATTCGTCCAAAGATAACTCCTTTTGGGGAACATAAGTTTCTTCCATCTGTCTATGAAAATAATCCTGCAGCCATCTAATTCTATGCAGTCGATCACCATATCCAGGATCCGTATCACATTTTGGATTTTTTGAAAAGTGCAGACATCGCATAATAATGAGAAACCTGTTTCTCGACATATATTTCGAGAAACAGGGATAGAGTATAGCTCATCTGACCTCCAGTAGTTCTGCAATCTGTTCATTTGAATGTTTCCCATATGAAGCCAAAGACCAAAAAATATTTTTATTTCCGGAACACTAACAGGTTTCCAGTTTGTAATTCGTGATTTTTCCTTTGTTTTGGAGTCAATAAATAATTCCTCTGCATACGAATTGGTCTGTTCTACAAGATGCTCAAAAAATTCTTCGGTTATAAGTAACGAAAAAAAATCATAAGGAGCGTTACTTTGAGTTGGTAATTTGAGACCAGATTTTCCAGTAAATGCAAGATTTTTCAGGTTCGCAGTATCACACTAAACGGGATTATTGTCATTACAAAGGTTCTCATCCTCACTGGATACGTCTTCACTAATTATGTTCTGAAAAATATTTGCTTGCACTCTTTCTGAGTCTGCGTCGTCCGCTGCTGAGTCTGCCCCTGACCACGATTCTTCACTATCAATATCTTCTGCACAAGATTCTGCAATTCTGCATCTGATAAAGGCTTATTGTCACGACAAGAACGTACTTTCTTTTGTACCGATGGTCCCGGCAATTGATCGCCCATTGTAGAACTCAGAGAGCCCAAAACCCAAAACCAACTATGCAGCTATGTAAACACAAGTGCACCTGAGATGCCTACAAGAGCGCAAATGCACGCTTCTACTGCCTGTGAAATACTGAAGCATAGAAAAATGTATATCACGATGGCACAGACGTTGTGTCATCGGCATAGCACGAAAATACCCCCATGACACAACGTATGTGTCATCGGCAGTGAACGTGTTAAATAATCATTAATACAAGTTAATTTTTTTCGTAGATCTGTTTTGTAACTGCACCTATCGAAGTATATTTTTATACCAATATCTATATTACAGTAAGTATTTTTGTTAATAAAATTGCATAAAATTCGACCACGGCCCTTTTTTTAAAAAAAATTGCCTTCGGCGGTTTTGGCCTGGCTTCACTCGGCATTCTCTTTTTCAACAAAGCAGTTATTGTAACCCTACTCATTTCTATTTTGCTCATCCTCTTTCAGTTCCTTTTCTGTTTTCCGCCATACAGTCCTTCTTTCTTATCTATGGTCTTCCTCAGTCTCCTCTACCTTCTATTACTAAGCTACATTCTTCTTCCAATATATTCTTCATATTTCCTCATGACATATTCAAACTAATGTAATCGTCTCCTTGTGTCTTTCTAGAAACTTTATCACTCGAGTCATTTCCCTTACCTTTCATTCCTTACCCTCTCTGCCACATTCTTTTCATTGATACTGACATCTATCAATTTGAATTATCTGAATATATTACCAGTTTCCATGATTATAGCATAGCTGGCTATTTTATAAGTTTTAATTTCTTTATAATTCATTAAATCAATATCTATTGAATATGAAATATAAAATGCAATCAATTGGTAGGTATAGATAAGAATATACTCTAATATTTATAATAACACTAAATGTCAAAAAATAATATTTAACAGCGTTTTTTCAAGAAAAACTATTAAAATTTTCAAATGAGGATGCTTCCGGTTGACTAATTATAACCAAAATCTAATAAAGTCTGCATATGGATGTTATGAAGAGGGATACGTAAAAATTGTAATTTTTAGAATTCTAGTATTGGAGATATCGCGGCCGAAATTATAATCAGACACACACACACACACACACACACACACACAAACACACACATACAGACATCATCGTAAAAATAGTAAAATCGTAATATAGGGACCCTAAAACGTGCTTATTCATTGAAAATTTCCCACAGAATTTTTTGACCAAAGACAATACCTTCCTTATCTAAAAGGTGACGGAAGGTAAAAATCCACGAATGGCGCGACGAACCGTACCCAGTCAAAATTCTAATTTCCAGATAAATAAACAATTAATCGGATTATTGACAGTAATAATAAATTTGTCATTTGACATTTCATTTCGTTTCAGATTTGTTTATTGAGGCAGTTAATTTTTTTTCGTGCTACCATACCATATTACTATGATTTAACAGAACTAAACACGTAAGTGAAAAGGGATCTATAACGGATGCTGGCCGTTAAGGTTTATAACGGGCGCACGAACGAAAAACAAAAGTGAAAAGGTGCTCATAACGGCCGGCGTCTGTTATTATAACGGCGGCCGGCCGTTAAGGCTAATAACGGGCGCCTGTTAATAAAGATAAATATTTCTAAAAAAATCACAGTATCGTAAAGAACTTTGCGGTATTACGAAAAATTTTGAACGCCACACGGCCGACATGCAAATAACGGACTCGGCTGATTATAAATCTCGACTATCGTCTCGGTTTACAAATTTCAGCCGCGTCCGTTATTTGCTTTATATCAGCCTAATGACGTTAATAACTATAACCGGAGATTGTAAAATTGGCCCTTATACACATAATTAAACATTAATGTCTGGTTAAATTGTCTGTTAAGTTATAAAAATCACACGTGTCAATTTTTCGATGTGACATTTTTCGTTTTAACTGACAGTTTAACTAGAGATGAAAATACTGGGCCTTAGAAACTACTAGTCGATGCTGCTTAAAACTGAATATATATTATTATTTTTTGTACCTATTTAAGTCGAACCTAATCAGCATTTTTAATATCTGTAGCTCAGCCAAATGTAAGCCAGCTATAAATCACTATAAAGTAGCTAGTGCTGCCATCTTAAATGCAACCATCCTAGTAATCTGATAAGATTAATGTCATTTTAATCTTTTTACACGGGCATTACATTGCGATTGTTTCATCCACCGTCGCTGTCCTTGTGATCTGTTGTCACCGCGAATATGGTCCATTTTCCCCTGATTTAAACAAATCGAACCGCTTATTTTTAATGAAGGAACTCTTAGTTTTTACGATGCGCCATTTTTATTTAATGTAAATATAATTTATCAAATTGTTCATGCTATTTCTTACAGACAAATGCGTTTCGTCTCACTCTTACTTTGTACATAGTTTTTATAAGCTGTTTGTTGTTTGCCTATTTAATAAATTTCTATTTTTATGTTACAGTTATTTTAGAAAAAGAACTTTTTCTTGGATTTATTTTATTCGCCGTGACAAACAACTTTATTATATTATTTGTATTTAATTGTTATTTTTACACTATTAATTCATTTTGCTATACTTTATGATTTCGTTTTAATTAATTGACAATGGATCCGGTCCCGGCAGACGGGATTTATCAATACACCTAAAGCCCCGGCAGCCTGACTGATGACGGGAAATATTTGCAAATGAAGAGTATAACGGAAACACATAATCACCCATTAAATACAGACTAAGAACAATTTTTTAAATTCTCACTTTTGAAACTAATTTTTAATTTAATTAAGTTGTTGACTGTGTTACATGAAGATGTAGCAAAAGCTATAACATATATAACAAAAGATTTGAGAAAAAGTTAGAAATGTTTTATGGGGCACTTGCACGTGACGTTTCAACATGGCGGTTAGCAGCTGATTCTGTACAAGCAACTTCATAAGCTTTTATTGTTTTTTTATAGGAGTTAATGTTTTTTTATAGAAAAAGTGATTAGAACGTGTAAAAGTGAATGTATGATAATTATTTTCAGTAAAAATATTTCATAATATTGTTATTATTTAGTGAGTTCGTGGTTATTAAATTAAAACTAATCTAATCGTAGTTATTTGTGTATACTTTTATTACATATAAAACAATTTAAATATATTCGGGGAGAAATATATTATAATAAGATTTAAATATGTGCAATTTCCTTTAATAATTTGTATAAAAATCATGAAAAAATATTTTTTAAATAACAAAATAATAAAATTAGGATGATTTTTTTTTAGTATGCCACCTTTCTGTGCCGTTGTTGGTTACTCCAACAAAAATTAACTGGGAAACAGAAAAAAAAATATTTGTGCCTGTGTTTTCCACAAAGATTTAAAAATTAGATAATTAATTATTGATTTCATATTGATTTTTGAGAGGCATTATAATCCTCGTGAAAAAAGTTTTAGTGTATAAAAATCTACATTATTTATCCATTTTAATTTATCATCTGATTAAGGTACTTTGGCTTCTAACGATAAATTATTGGTGTACGAACTTATTGAGTTCATATGTAATAAAAATTCATATTATGATAATAAGAAATAAGGACCCGAAGATAAATATCGTTATAGATATTTCAAATTTAATTTTCTTCCTAAATTAAAAAAAATCTAATAGTTCAATTTATATTTATTTCAACATTCATGTTTTCATTTAACAATACACATAAAAAATACTTATAAAAATGCAACCTGATGCTACAATCTACTTATTTGAACTTAATATTTTTTAAAATATATTTACAAATACGACTGATTTGTATTATTAGTAAATAATTAATACACTTATATTTAATTTTGGCTAGTTACATTTTAAAGTAGTATTTATAAATTTTTCGCAAAACTGAATTCCTTGAACAGAAAACATATTCGCTGCATAAGAGGCAATGTTAAATTGAAGCTTGGTTGTCCAGAACCAGCTGTTCACCCGCCATGTTGTGACGTAGCTGCAAGTGCCCTATTGACATAAACAGTTGTTCCTTTATATAAACTTAGGGAATGAGAAATCTAGTTTTGCAACACTGATAGGGAACCACTATCTTAAATCTACATCCTGGATCGTCAGAAACATTCTTGTCTGTAACTGTTGTTCGGTTTGGTATTCACAGCTAAAGGGTTTTCCAATAAGCGGTGTTATTTTGAATAGCCCGCTATTTCGGTAGATGTCGCTTTTGAAGCTGTCATTTTTTGACATTTGACAAGTAGAAACTACGCCATTAATAAAAATGGAACGATACACGCTTCAACAACGCATTGAAATTATTAAAATTCACTATAAAAATGGTGAAAATTTGGCAGAGACGGTTCGTAAAACTCGACAATTTTTGGGTCGTCGTGAAGCACCTTGTCGGACCGCAATACAGAAATTGGTGGAAAAATTCGAGCTGTTGGGACAAGTTAGTGATGTGAAGAATAAAACCCGTGCACGTCGCTCAAGAACAGCCGAGAATATTGCTGCTGTAGCCGAAAGTGTTGAAGAAAACCCAGGTTTGTCCATTCCTCGTCGTTCTTTGGAATTAGGCATTCCACAAACGTCATTACACCGTATTTTGCATAAAGATTTGGGTCTTAAGGCTTATAAAGTCCAGTTAACACAAGAACTCAAGCCGGCCGATCATCAACAACGTCGTGTCTTTGCTGATTGGGTCGTTGAAATGCATGAAAATGATCCGGGATTCCATCGAAAAATCATCTTGAGTGATGAGGCCCATTTCCACATCGGTGGCTTCGTCAACAAACAAAATTGTCGCATCTGGGGCTCAGAAAACCCAAGAGTTATTGTTGAAAAGCCTCTCTATCCTCAACGTGTGACTGTTTGGTGCGGTTTATGGTCCGGCGGAGTCATTGGACCTTACTTTTTCGAAAATGAGGCTGGAGCAACAGTTACGGTGAATGGATTGCGCTATCGAGAGATGATTAACGATTTTTTATGGCCGGAATTGGATGGTATTGATCTGGACAACGTTTACTTTCAACAAGACGGCGCTACCATTGATCTTTTACGGGAAAAGTTTCCGGACCGTGTTATCTGTCGAAGAGGTGATCACAATTGGCCACCGAGATCTTGTGATTTAACACCTTGCGAATTCTTTCTTTGGGGCCACGTGAAAGAGAAGGTCTACGCCAACTGCCCAGCGTCGACTTAAGACCTCAAAGATGGAATTCGTGAGGCTATCGAGGACATAGGACAGCCACTTTGCGATTTGGTTATGGAAAATTTCATGAAAAGGATATTGTCCTGTCAGCGTGGTCGTGGTGGTCATTTGCCTGATGTTATTTTCCACTATTAACGGCATACCTTCCTCTTTATAATGAAATAAACATCCGATCATTTATATTTAAAAATGGCATTTTTCTTTGAATATCAAAATAACACCTCTTATTGGAAAACCCTTTATTATTGTATACTTTTCTGCTAAGAAATGCCCAAAAGTCTTCAATCAGTCGCGTCCGAGAGATTATACTCTCTTTTTCTCTTTGTTTTCTATAAAATGTTGGCTCCTTAATTCTCTGCAGCATCTAAAGATTCGCTCAAGCTGAGTCGCTGTCTATTTGGTTACATTATTTATTTTTCGATATTTTAAATTATTTTTGACTAATGTTCTGCTGACAATCATTTTTAAATTTCTAAATTGTCGAGTTAATTTTAACGATTATGTTCTAACTTTGTCTTAAATAAATAAATATATCATCATGGCATATTACCCATTGCTGGGTGTGCCAATCTGCTTTGTATACAGATGTGCGGGCGTTTACTAGGCGTCATCGTACGGGCAATCATTGTTGGCGAGAAGAGTGCACGACAAGGGTCAATTTTGTGCCATTTAAAATTCGAAATATTTGACGTCGGTTGGGATCCAACCCGGTTCCCCAGATTCGCGACCAGGCACTTAGGTATGCAGTTACGAGACCCCATTTGTCTTGAGCACTTTAAATGAGTCTGTTGATTCGCTTTAGGAGAAAAATTTCAGGTCGCCCACTTTTTAGTAAATTAATATATACTACACCTTCTTCACATACCTGTATAGTTCGATAAATTGTCGTCTGTGCCATATTTTGATACCTAAAAACGTTAACAATTTCACATTTCGGTTACCCGTCCAACTAATCTATAAATAGATTTGCGTATTTAAAGTTTGTATCTTTAAAAACTTTTTCTGTCAAATGTAACATTATGAAACAACTACAGTCATTGCACAGATTGGTAACGCTGCGAATTGAATGATGTAACAACAGTGACGTTTACGTCAGTTGTAGTAGAAGGCTTGAGGGAGAAGCGTGTGTTTTGTTTTCAACTATAGCGTAATCTGATTTTCACAAACGACACCTAGAAATGGAGCCTGCACGTGTCTTGGGTATTGTAACTGTTGAAGATCAGACATTGCAATCTTACTGAAACAAAGATTCGACATTGAAGGTCACGCATTCTTGTATCGAATAATCGCTATTGATGAAATGTATTGAGCCGGAGTTGAAATCACAGTTCAAGTGGAGAGATCATAAAAAAATTTGGAGAGCTCAATCAAAAGTCAAACAAATGATGATCGTTGCTTATTATTACGAAGGAATCATAATGACAAACAGAATTCCATATGGAACAAGTGCTCAGTTGCTCGAGGCTGGGCCATTCATTCTCCATGACAATTCTCGCCTCCACATCGGGAATGTCGTAACCGAAAAAATGCATGAATACAGTCGGGAAGTATTACTTCATGCTCCCTACACTCCGCACATGAGTCCACCAGATTTCGACATATTCCCAAAGCTGAAACAGCCTATTCGTGGATATCGTTTTCCGTCTCTGGAAGAGCTTCATGCTGCCGTTATCTAAGCCATTCTACAGATGAACAGAGATGGTGTCTTGGATGGAATGGTAAAGCTTCCCAGACATTGGGACTCGGTCATTGAGAAGCAGGGAGACTATGTTGAAGGATTGTAAAGAGATAGTGTAATAAAAATAAACAAATGAATAAATTAACAATTGTGTGCAATGTTTATGAAATGACCTTCATATTATGTATTTATTTTGTCCAGTGACAACTACATTATATCTTAATAATAATAAAATTTAGAGTGTAATTTTTTTCTTTAGTATACATTGTTTACCTCCCGCTACCCTTGGTAAGAGTCCCTAAAATCCAATTTTAACATTTTCACGATGATGTCTGTGTGTATGTGTCTATTTATGTTATATGTGTGTATGTGTGTGGAAAGAAACCATTAGGTTTTGATGTAAATCAGATAACCGGAAATGGCACTTTACTGGAAGCTCAAAATAGTTTTTCTTCGAAAAATACCTTTAATGGCCATTTGCACAGCTTATAGTTAAAATCTTAACTACAGGTTAACAAAACAAGTGCGTATCGAAATTTTGACAGTAATATTTAAAAACTAATTTGACATTTCGTTTCGATACGATTTTGTCAATTTAACCAGTATTTAAAATTTAACTACAAGCGGTGCAACTGGCCATAAATGTTATTTTTTCGAGATTTATTTTATATAAAAATTAAAGATTATTAAATTTTGTACAGGTTTGCATTAATACTTTTTCTATATATTTTATGGACAAATTTATAAAACTATCTATAATTTTAATCCCGGACCCTACGCTTTAACCGCAACTAGGTGGTTCCACAGTTTAAATCTCAAATGCATGTAACTGACAGATATATGTCACTGTCGACAAATTAAGCATTTCAAATAATAATAGTTACGTTTTAAAAAGAAAATAGTAAATAGAACAATAATTATATGGAAAGGAACTAAATATAGTTACCAGCATAAGTAAATATGTAGGAATATAGGTAAGTATATAAATAAATATATCGTCACGGTATATTATCCATTGCTGGGTGTGTCAATCTGCTTTGTATACTGATTTCGGTAACGATGATGAGATATTAGCATCGTGCGAGCGTTTACTAGGCGTCACCTCACGGGTACTCATTGCTGGAGTGGAGAGTGCAATACAGGGGACATTTTTGTGCCATTTAAAAATCGAAATATTTAGCGTCGGTCGGGATCGAACATTTAATTTAATTTTAAGTATTTACATGAATAAAAATTAAATTAAACGGGAGGTATATTGGTCACATCAGATTTTTTAAATAATATTTTTTGTTGTTCCAGAAAAAACAGATATTGCAGTACCGTACCAGTACCTACTCATATTATGGTGAGTGTTATTTATATATTTGAAAATACCATTTTGTTCCACATTAATTTTAAATATGGTTATTAATTCGTGCTCTTTAACGACATTATAATTAATGCGGAAATTCGAATAAATTATTAAAATTTATACCCATGATTGGCAAATATGTATAAAAATAAATAATATAAATATCCATTACTTTAACAACAATTAATTAAATCAATTAAAAATAACAAAATTAATGACGAGTTATTAATACTAATACTCTTTACCAGTAGGTGTAGGTAATTATGTTTCTTAATAACTACATACAAACTGCAATTATGCAAATATGAAACTGAGTGCATTATTGTCAGCATTGTTGAAAGCAGGCAGGGTATAGTTCGGCATAATATGACTGTTAATTATAGTCATTACAGTTGATAGGAAATAAATTGCATATTGTATTAACATAGTCGTATATAGACCAGGAAATCTATTGAAATAATCTGATGTGGCCAGCACATAACCTCTCGCCGTATATTTTACCTGGCTGTATGCATAAAGCAAAGAATATTTTTATTTCATATGTCATTATCATCGCTTTATATATACTAAATAGTGTAATGAAAAAGCGTAATAAATATTATTATTATTATTAATAATTTTACATATAACTAGAACAGATACAGGTTGTACATATGCAGTATTTATAACGAGTATATTATAAAAATAATTATAATACCTAGATACATAATACTTAATAATAAACAAAGAAAAATAATAACAATGAAGCAGTAGAAAAAGACACAAAATCTAAAATAAACCATCGTAATATTACAAATTATTAATAAATGAATAAAGTTTGTTTTTAAATTAATTACAAAGTGTCCGAAAAATCTAATTCAGCGCTTATAAAATTTAATGCAAGACACATTGAATTTAGAGGTAAATTATAACTTAAAGCAGTTCTAGCAAACTTACATAAAAATGTTGATGTATTTCGGACATTACATGATTTTAAATAGAAATTTAAGCTTGCTAAGAGAGTGGAATCATCAACCAAGTTGTTTACAATTTTGTACAAAAACATAATTTGGTGACCAGCGCAACGAGTTTGTAGCGATTCTAAATTAAAGGCAATTAATAATTCTTTATAATCCAAATTTGGCCATACATGTTTTATTCTGTGGTAAGATATTTTGGGAAATCTTTTTTGAACATTTTCTATTAATTGTATTTGATATACATGGTATGTATTTCAAATTATGCAACCATATTCGAGTTTACTGCGTACAATTGCGTAAAACAGAGATTGTAAATTATTCTTATTGCGAAAATTATGTGTTACGCAATATAAAACCCATAACCCATACTTTTGGAGGCCTCAGATAACGTCCTTTCAATATGTTACTGAAGTTACTCGATGCAGATACACCATTAATTACTCATAACTTGACATTTATTTTCATTAAAATACAATTTATTTTTTAAAGACCATTGAAGAACGTTATTAATATCAGACTGCAATTTGATACATGGAAGTTGTTAGCAAAGTAAAGGTCTCCGTCCCAGTTCATCTCTCCTATTTCCCAGAACAAGAGCGACGTATAGGATTCTTTCATCATCTTCGTCACTACTTGAACTCGAAGATGAGGACGCAGAATCAATAAATATTTCTGAATCACTATCATCGCTCTCTCAAATGAGGGAAACTGTTTCCATCAGAACTATTTTTTCTTGGTTAATCATTGTGCAGAGGTTATATATGTCACAAATGACAAGTAAGATGTAAGCGCGCTTACGAACGGTCCGAATCGTTAACGTATTCACAGTCGTCAGCGCGCTCAATCATATCGGACCAGCTGTGAGCGCTCTAAGCACTGTAAGCTATGATAGCACGATTCGGACCGCACCCTCACACAGACATCATCGTGAAAATGTTAAAATTGGATTGTCAGGACCTTAAAACGTTGTTATTTCCCAAAATCTCGATATGCGATTTTTAGCACGATCCCTGTACCTCCCTTACAACGGGTAGCGGGAGGTAAAAATAATAAAGAAGGAAACAGAATATTACCATTCGCCGTTTTATAATTTATATCCATTTTTAAACTAAGATTCAGGAAGAAAAACTTTGATTGCTATATACAGGCTGTACACGGAAAGTGAAACATAGGCTATTAACATGAGAAATCAATTTTTCCTTGTGCATTGCTCCCCTAATTATTGTAGACAAAAAGTTTCATGTAGATGTTGTAAAGCAAAAATTTCTACATCCGAATCAATAAAAAAAATCATTTTGGCTACTTTATAACTGCAGAAATAAAATTTGAAAACTCCCGGAATTACAATTTAATAGCATTAGCCAAGGAATGGGCTACTTGCATGATACTAAGATTTTTTTTGAAATATATATATAAAATAAAAGACCCCCTATTTTTTCTTTTTTCAAAATTTTGTCACTTACGGCTAAAAATAAATATTTTCTTTTTATGACGTCACAATCATGGATGACATACGTCCTAGTTCTGTAGTTTGGGAAGACAGAGACGGAGATAGTAGAACGTTGTCTGATCCTCGATCTTCCCTTCACCTCTCCCATTCACATTAACGAATCAAATGCAAGTGATTGTGTCGTCATCAAGATAAGAGGGATACATTTATGTTAAATTTATTAAATAATAACACAATGTATTTGAAAATTTTATAATGTAAATAATGTAGTTGAGTAAACTAAACTTGAAAAATATAATAGTTTTCAAAATCCTCTTGTATGCAAGTAGCCCATTAGACACGAGAGGCGAAAAAAGCGTAACGTTTTATATGTCAAATTATTAGTATTTATTTAGACAATCATTATTCTGACACTGACGTAATAAAACGTTACGCTTTTGTTCGTCTCTTGTTTCTAATTCCATGTCAAATACGGATAATACATACAATAAATTGGAACAATAGTTATATCATACAAAGGATCTTAATGCAGTTGTCAGCATTAGTAAATGTAAGTATATATTTCAGTTAACAAAAATCAAGTGGCGGGAGGTATTGTGCTGGTCACATCAGATGTTTTATTAAAAGGATCATGGATCCCAGTGACAAATATTTTTTTTAGAAAATCAAACACATCGCACTAAAATGGCTTAGGTACTAAAATAGCAACTTTTGTCTCAACCGATCTTTTGCAAGATTTTTACTTCCTTGTACGTAAGTAAAGGAAGTATTGTAATCGCGAAAAATTTCGGTTTTCAGATTTCAGCGGAAATATCCATTTTGATCATCCCTGAGTCCATTTTGACTAATTTCGTCGTGACGTCTGTACGTATGTATCTCGCATAACTCAAAAACGGTAAGCCGTAGAAAGTTGAAATTTTGTATTTAGGACTGCTATAACATCTAGTTGTGCACCTCCCTTTCTGGTTATTACACAATTTCCAGAAGTGGCACTTTACATGAAGCCTATAATAGATTTTAATGAAAAACTGTTTTAAAATATAATCCAAAACTTTTCAAATTTGGTATACAAGACTTTTATGTCAATCGAAATAACATAATAGATTTTGGTGAAAATAGGCTAACCGGAAGTGGTACATTACTTGAAGTTTATAACAGTTTTTCTTGAATAAAATGATTTTATTTTGAATTTAGAAATAAATGCTTCAAATAATAGTTTTAGAGAATTAATTTCTGCGTCTAGCACATCAAGTATTATTAAATTAGCCCTTTGTATAAGCGAGATATGTAAATTTAAAAATTATATACTTTTTTGTTTTTGTAATAAAGCTTGCTATGGATTAGGACAAAAAAATAAAAAAATGTTCATGTCAAATTACGTTAAATACGTGCAATTTTATGATACGTACAATAACAAATATTATATTTTTATTGTGAAATTAGTCATATTCATTGTTGTAATCAAATATTTCTTTGTTGTAATCAAAACTCTCTTTAAAAAGAATCGGGTTAGATTATGGTCGCTATATATCTTACTGTTTTGAAGTTTAAATTAATAATTTGTAATTTATTTATTAAAAAAATATGTATAGTTTAATAATCGTACAAGGAAGTCGTGTGGTGTCCACATCAGATTTCTTTTTAATTAATTCCCGAATCTCCATTATGCAAAGTATTAGGAACATTGTCCCGTTGAATGTAACAATAAATATTTGTACTTGTAACAAATCAATCTTCAATCAAATCATGTTTATCTGCAGCGATGCATATACACTAGATATCGTACAGTACGAGTAGAATATTATAGTAAACAGCATTGAACTGGAACTGTCAACGAGTACAATTATCCGTAATAAATGTCACATTGGCCTAATGACCCTGTCTGTATCTACTCACATTCGGTACGGTATATGATTTTGCGTGTTAGTAGCGATGCAATACTCAGTTATTTTTATGCGAAATAGAAAAGTATCTGATTTTAGAATTAGTTTTATTTGTAAATAACTAAGTAGGTACTATTTTATGACAAAATATTAAATAATTATATATTATTGAAAATATTCTTTTAGGATAATTATTTATTTATAATTTCTTCCATTACTGAGTACACATTAAAAATTGAAATATTTCTAAACAGCCACTCCAAATAAAAATAATCCTTAATATTTACATTAGAAAAGTTTTGAGTCATGTTCGAAACATGTGTACTGTAACTGTATGGTGTCACACGACAACTTCATTAATGCAACAAACTTTAAAAATAAACTCATATTTACAAGATATCTACATGAAACCCTGCTCTAAAGTATGATGTATCTATAAATATTTAAAATAGTCCATTAGATTCATCATTCAAATATATGACCAAGAATAAAATATGCATGAATGCATTTAGAAATATGATATTTTTCCTGAAACTTTTAAGAAAACGTAGTTATTTATTTTGATATCATTGTTTTGAGTTTTATTGGGTAAAAAAAAAATTATAACGTTTTATTTATATGGGTGAAGTGTAAAAAATCAGACAAATATTATTAATTAAAATAATACGTTTATTAAACGATAAATAATTACGACAAATATTAAAAAGATAATAAAAGTAACTAAAACTATGATTAAATAATTATAAACACTAAGAATATTATTAAATACTAAAACACTAAGATTGTTTATTTAAACAATATTTATATCACTATATTTATTTATATAACGGCATATATGTATGTTAACAACTCGTAGACTATTTATATACAGGGTGTTCCACGACTCGACCGACAAACTTTTACCATATATTCCAGGGGTCATTACGATCAAAAAATGTTATATGACCTATAGTTGAATTTCTCTTTGTTTCGGAGATATCGAAGAAATTAAAAAAAAATGATAATTGAGTTAGCCTTGACGAGGTGGTCCTGTACATTGGCCAGCTCGGTCACCTGACTTGTCGCCTTTAGATTTTTTTCTGTGGGGTTGCCTCAAATCTCGTGTGTATAATAATGGTAAACCAGATACACGCCAAGAGTTGACTGACCGTATAGTTGAAGCTACTAATTCTCTAAAGAATGAATTGGCAGTAATTAACTGGCAATATTCTATGACTCGAAGGATAGCTGTATGTTTAGAAAATGGCGGTTCTCATTTTGAACAGTTGTTGTAATTTTGTGTTAATTAGCTATCCATTGATGAATAAATTTTGTTTCTTAATTTCTTCGATATCTCCGAAACAAAGAGGAATTCATCTATAGGTCATATAACATTTTTTGATCGTAATGACCCCTGGAATATATGGTAAAAGTTTGTCGGTCGAGTCGTGGAACACCCTGTATATCACCAACTTCATTGCTCGTTGCTTTTATATAACATACTATCTCTCCGCCGTCGTTCGGACGGTATTTATACAGCACAGCGTCCTTCGGGAACCCTCCGACGCCACAGTGATACCGAGCACAATAGATTTAGCTCAACGGTCATCAACACGTCTCATCGCGTATGGGTTATTCCGTCGCCGGGATTACGTCATCGCTCGGAAACATTCCACCAGTAGCGGCGCCCGAATACTCTTCAGTCAGTGGCGCACGTTACAAAATTATTGAATCTAATATTTTTTTGCCTTTAAGTAAGGAAGGTAAGCACGTTTTAGGATCCGTACAATACGATTTTACTATTTTTACGATGATGTCTGTATATGTGTGTGTGTATAGGTATGTGTGTATGTGTGTGTATATGTATGTATGTGTATGTATGTGTATGTATGTGTATGTATGTGTGTGTGTGTGTGTGTGTGTGTGTGTGTGTGTGTGTGTGGGTGCGCGTATTTGTGTGAGAATATAATTCCTTAGTCACATGACATGTTTTCCGCCAATCAACATTCAGAATCTCCCTAGCTACGCGTTTATCACAGCGATGATAAAAAACAAGGAAATTATCACCGTATTTATAGTCGTTACTAAGGGATTTGTTTTCTTTATTTATGACATTGACAGTTAATTTTAAGTATAAAAATAAATAATAACAATAATTCAAACTCCGAAATATTATATAAAACTCGTAAGTACCATGTTTTAATACAATATGAATATGTATATCAAAAGTTAGGTTAGGTTAGATTGCAAAAATTCATTATATTCTCTCATTAAATATAAGCTCGTGATATGATTAATAATCGAAGATATTGCTCGTGAAACCGAAACAGCACATTTCAACTCGTCCTTCGGACTCGTGAAATCTGCAGCTCGGTTTCACTCGAGAATATCATCGATGATAATCATATTACGTATGACTATAATTTCGGCCGCGACAACTACAATACTAGAATTCCAAAAATTACAATTTTTACGTATTCCTTTTCTTTACATACATGTGCAGACGTTAGATTTCGGTCATAATTGGTGAACCGGAACTACCTTCATTTGAATGTTTTAAAAGTTTTTCTTGAAAAAACGCTGTTAAATATCTCTTTTTCACATTTAATGTTTATTATAAATATTAAAGAATATTATATTAAATTTTATACTTCATATTCAATGTACAAAGAGTTATAAAGGAATTAAATTTCATAAAGCATATAGCTATGCTATAACCATGGAAACTATATTAAGAAAATTCAAATTGAAAGATGTCAGTGTCAGCTGCAATTGACGTATAGTATGTTATGTGTTATAATTTTACTGTAGAATCCTTTGCTACAAACTTTCTGTATCGAATTTGTATGAAATACATAGAATTGACGGAAGGTTTGGGGGGATATAGGGGCCCTTGTCAGAATGACAGCTAGTGATAATGTACATAGATGTCAAGTCTGATAATTTTTCATTCAAAACATCATGATTTTCCAAATCCATGAGAATTATTTTCCTCGATAAGTATATTCTATACTATTGATGACAAATAAACATCAGAATATTTTGAAATTTTGAATGAAAAATTATGAGATATGACAATTGTGACAGCTACATAAATGTCATTCTGACACGGATCCTCATATCTGCTTGCCAAGGCCAACAAAGTCACATGACTGCTCGCGCCCTGTAAGTAACGAATTTAACATTTCTTGTACATACAAATAATTGAATTGTATCTCTTCTTTCGTAGTATGAATAATTTAGTCCAACGCTTCTATGTTCAAAATTCATAAAATTCATTGACGGTATTTCTTAAGGATATATGTAATATTAACATACCTATAATTTTAAATACATATTTAATTAATAATACAATAAGATATATTGAATGTATTCGTAGTAAAACTACCACTTCCGGTTGTCCAATTGTTACCAGAACCTATTCAACTTGTCTAATTACTATTAAATTGAAGAATCTGTAGTTACACAGGTCTTTAGTCTTACAGAATTTAAGAAATCATACTTACAACATCCTCACATACACACACACACAGGCATCATCGTAAAAATATTATAATCGCATTCTAGGGACCTTAAAATATGCTTATTCACTAAAATCTGGATATGAGATATTTAGCATGAATGAAATAGGAAATAAACACACAATACCTCTCGCCATTTTCATTTTATGTTGCATAGGGCGCGAGCAGTTATGTAACTTTGGTGGCCTTGGCAAGCAGATATGGGGGCCCATGTCAGAATGAGAGTTAGTAATATACATAGGTGTCCAGTAGGTATTATAAGTTTTCATCCGAAACATTATGATTTTCCAAATCCATGTGGATTATTTTCCTCGACAATGGGTGACAAATAAACATCAGAATATTTTGAAATTTTGAATGAAAAATTATGACATATGACAATTGTGACATCTATGTAAATAACTACTAGCCGTCATTCTGACACGGATCCTCATATCTGCTTGCTAAGGCCAACAAAGTCACAACATGACTGCTCGCGCCCTATACGTAACGAATTTAACATTTCTTGTATACACACAAATAATTGAAATTGTTTCTCTTCTTTCGTTCTATGAGAAATTTTGTCCTACTATTCTAAGATGTTCAAAATTCTTCAAATTCATTGACGGTATTAGCAGTATTTCTTAAGGATATATGTAATATTAACATACCTGTAATTTAAATACATATTATATTAATAATACAATAATATATATTAAATGTACTCATACCTCCCAAAAAAATATGACACTGATATTTTGCATTTATTTATCAATTACAAAAATTTGAATATCGCAACTGTTTTTCGGGCAACGAGATTTATTACAACAGATTATTCTATATTATTATATACTATATCTCCAAACCTATACGAGATATAATAAAAAAATTAAATGTGTCAGATTAGGAATTTAATTATCTTTAATATTTGCAGTAACAAATTTTCAAAAAATAATATTTAGAATTTTTCTTTTTAGAAACTACCACTTCCGGTTGACCATACATGTCTTTAGTCTTATAGAATTTGAGAAATCGTGTCTCCAACAACCTCACACACACACACACATCCACACACACACACACACACACACACACACACACACACACACACACAGACATCATTGTAAAAATGTTAAAATCGGATTCTATGGACCTTAAATCGTGCTTATTCAATAAAATCTGGATATGCGATTTTTAGCATGACTCCAATACCTCTCTTAGCGAGAGGTAAAAATACCTCATATTTTTTAACCATTTTTAAAATTTAACTATTATACTATTTAAACATGATGCATTGCATCATAATACAGTCTATTTCTATTATGCAAATGCATGGAATGAAAATAATGATCCTCCGTTGAAAAATATCTCGAACTTTGCGCACCCCGCCATCTGTGGTTAAAGCGCCAAACCAGCACCGCGTTGCGGAGGGTTGGTGAATTACAATTGATATATATCCCGAGAAATCGGCGTCATTTGTTATTTTACACTTATTATACATTACAACCCTATTACTGGTAAAGATTCACTTAGATTTTATCAATTGAAGTCGTGAATAATAAATACTTGTCTCATTACTAGAAAAACCGTAATTATAGGTTTAGAATCGTTTAGTTGACAATTACAAAGAGAGACATTAAATTAAAAAACCTTCATGTGTTTAAAATCACAGCCCTCTTAAATTAGACATGTAATCATGAATAAAATCTAACATAATACTTTATAGTGACACTAATTATCAAGAAAACATCATTTTTATATCAGTTATCACATATGGTAAATGTAAATCGTTTCTAGCATGTGATTTAGGAATTATCGTTAACGAATCTTGTTTACTTGTATTTCTTGAGCATTGAACCTGTTACTATTTAACGAGATAGTAATTTGTAGATATTTTGAAAATAGGAACATCAGTTCAAACGTGCGGTCGTTATTTTTATGAGATGTGCTTTAGGCAGTCGCAACGATGGCAACGCCATCTATGAGGGTTGAGGGAAATGGAGGAAGGGTGGCTTAGAGGGAGGCAGTCGATAAAGGTGGAAGATGTATTGCAGAAAAATTGCAGGATTTTTGTACTATGTATACAGATAATGAAGTTGTGAAATGTTTTTAAATGATTGTTAATTATTATATTGATATTTCAATTAATGATAATAATTTATTATAGTTTATAGAGTGATTAATTTTAATTAATTTAGATATAAATGATATGAGGAAAATTGATATTAAATAGAAATGTCACTCTTATAAATATCTTTAGTGATTAACATATTGCGAAATGTATAGAAATATATAAATTTTCTTTTAATACAGAGAAATATATGGAATAATCTATTGATTTTTTTTACATTTATTTATAAAAATGATTTCCTTGAGTAATGCAGAATTAATAAAATAAAAATTGCTTTGTGTTCAGTGTATGATACAGACTTTTGTAAAAAAGATTACAATAAAGTAAATCTAAAATTTTAAGGATAAAGCTAATTTAAAATACAATAACCCTTATTAGTATTTTTGTGGAAAACCATATATTATATCTATTTGTAAAAATATCTGTTGTGGCCAGCACAATACTTTTCGTCATTTCTATGTATTTTATTTAATTCCACACAGATATTCTTTTATTTTCACAAAAATTATTTCACATACAGTAAAATTTTTGAAAGATGTCCGATCAAGGGCACCTGTATCACGAACGAATTAATAAATAGGCATACATTTATCTCTTTCTTTTGCAAAGGCTGTACGAGTGTGTGATAAGGATGGATATAACACGCTTGTCTTTCAAAAATTCATATTGTTTCGACTAAGTTAGGACATTCCATTTATAAACGATGCTCGTTGTTGATAATACTGTCGCTGTAACTTAAGTTTATTTATTAATTCACATACCTTACCTGGATTCATAGCCGTACGTATAACGTTATATTCTGTCAGAGTCACTGACACTGACATTGTGTCAGTATCTTATTTTTAACATATTTGGTTTTACATTTGCTTATAAACTTACTAGTTGACTTATTTTTGAATTTTGAATGTTTTTCCTGTAATATATTTTTTTATAATAATAAAATAACAGTAGTATCTTACGTACCCTCATAAAAACTAAGCAAACGACACTACTGAATTTGTCATGATGGGCGGAGCAAAAATCTGAATTCATACAATTCGTAGACAACCTTGATCGGACATCTTTCAAAAAAATTACTGTACATATTGTGTAAATTGTACTGACAACTATTTCCATGGCGACGCAGCAAAGATTACAAGATTTATGAAAATTAATTTCTTTATAAATTTTTATCTCTAAATCCATTGAATTTTTTAACAAAATCTTCAAAAGCTTCAAATTAAGTTACTTGCGGTTGTTCAATTGCAACCAAAATCTAATCAAATCTTCAAACATGCTTATTCATCAAATGTTTTGACCAAAGATAATATCTTCCTTACCTAAAGGTTGCATGTAAAAAGTTTGTATTATATCTTGGAAATTGGTCAATAGAAAATTACTTTCGCAAGCAAATAAATAATATAATATACCGGGAGTTTATTTTATCAGTAAACATTGGGTATGTCATTACGATAGTTCCAGCATAAAATGATTGACAGTTATGTATTAACGCATTTATTTTATAAGTAAACATAGGGATAATTAACATAGACTAAAATAAATATTAAATTATGAATTCAAGAAACGGAAAATTATTTATTTATGTTTATACACTTAAGAACTATTTTAAACTAGTGAGGATTTTTTTTTAACTTATCAAATAGTCAAAATTGGCACCACTAACTTTCAAACAATTCCCTAAACGAATATAAAAAAAAATTAATAGCATTAATTTTTTGATGGGGAATATTTTGTGAAGCTGGACTAATTCTGTTTTTTAATTGTTCAATGTTCATTTTCTCACCGTTGTACATATTTTTTAAGTGTCCTCAAAGAAAAAAATCATATAGTGCAAGTATAATTATTATAGATTTTTCGAATTGGTGCTGGGCAGGTTCTGGGTCAATTATTAAATGTAGCACTAGCAGCAGATACATCTGAATCTTATCTTAGGCTTATATTTGAATTATGCATTATGCCTGTTATAATCTGCAATTTTATAAAAAAAACAGTTTGAAATGTGACAGTTTGACGCAGGCGCGTAGGAACCAATTTTTTTTCGGGGGGGCAAAACCTTATTTGGAATTTTATTTTTCTTTAAAGGGAAGCGCGGGGGGGATGGGGGTTAAGAAAAAAAATGCAGCGTGTCATTAAAATAAATTTATATTAATATTAGTTAACATTAACATAATACTTTACCGAAAACGCGACTCCTTTCTTCGTTCTTACTCACGAACTCTTTTAAAACATCGTGCAGGTTTAGACGAGCTGTGTGCTCTTGATGTATATGCAGAATTAAAATCTGCGTTAAGCGTTTCTGCGTCATGGTTGATCTTAAATAGGTTTTGAGACGACGAAGTGCGCTGAAGGTACGCTCCGATGATGCAGCTGAAGCAGGTACGGTCATCACAAGTACTAAAAGTAACACTACCTGCTGAAGAAGAGCTTTCATTGTCTCCGACTCATTACTGAGCTTCTCAGCAAAAGTAGCACAAGAGGTGGGAATTTCGCCTGGCAAATTCTTCAATAACTGCAGCTGTGTGTGCAGACCAGCAATGTCAAAATCTTCAGAAAGTACGCCTAATCTCTCTTCAACAATCCCAATATGCGGCACATTTCCTCGAAGCGCATCAAGAATAAGATCTTCAAGCATTGAAAGTCTATGGAGACCTGGTTGATCAAACCTGTCTTTCAAAGCTGTTGTTAAGATATCTAATATCTCATAATATTCCTTGCGAAATTTCTCTTTTGGCTGAAGATGCACTTGATCTACAGATATATTTGTTTGCTCCAAGCGTCGTGGTACTTTTCTTGACCTGGGTTGCGATGGACGTTCCAACTCCAAATCATCTTCTACTTGTACGACGCTATCATAAATTTCGCCAAAGTGGTCCTCAGTTCGAATATCTTCTAGACGTCTAATTACCAACTCCGCAGCTTGCTTAGCACCAGTAGCTGTTAGGTCAGGCTTCTGTAAAATCCGAGCTAACTGTTCGCATGGACTAAACACTTCGATGCTAATTTTTAAAAAAAGCATAGTTTCAAACTTATCTAATTTATTTAGCCATCCTCGAATAGCAGCTCGCCTTTCGTTAGAAGTGGCATCTTTGTCATCAACTATCGCTTTAAGAGTTTCACGTACTCTCCGATACTCCTGGTGATATCGCGTAAGTGACTTCACTCTAACACACCATCGTGTGGGACACAGAGCTATAAGCTGTCCTGGAAGACCTGATTCAGAATTATCCGCAACAGGAGGCAGAATAATATTTTGGTAAATGGTTTTTCGTTTTGCAGATTCTAAAATGCAGTTAGAAGTATCTTTCACCAAACACAGCAAATTACACAGATTTTCTGAATTTCGAGATACTTCTTGAAGTGCCAAATCTGCAGAATGGTTACCACAATGTACAAATAATGACTTTGGTTGTTCGTCTGTTAATATTGTTCTCACTCCCTTCTTAGATCCAGCCATATTAGGGGCTCCGTCAAAACAGTGTCCTCGAAGTTTTTCAAGTGGTAAATTTAATCGAAGTAACATGTCTTTAATTACTGTGGCAAGTGTATATCCCTTAGAATCAGGAGCATTATACATCCCAAGAAATATTTCATTTATCTGAAATGACTGCGGATCAACGATTCTGGCGCACAACGAAAATTGTTCCATGGCAGCTATATCAGTTGTTCCATCAGCAATGATGGCAAACCACGGAGATAACTGTATTTCTGCTACTCTATTTCGAAGAACCATATGAGCCATAATCTCAATAATTTCATTTTGGATTTGTGGGCTCAAGTAGGAATCACGACGGTCCATCCAGTGTTTAAGACTAGGGTTATCTTGCGTTCTTTCTTCCAACAACATAATTAAATTACCTCCATCGTTTTCATGCCCGCGTACTGCATTTCCAGACCGCATTAAATAACGAATAGAGCTGATGATGGTTAACATAGCGCTTTTGGCAATTTCTTGTTCTTTACGCTGAGCTTCTATCAACTGAGCGTTGACGGGAATGATCTTTTCTCTATGGAAAATAAATTGAACACATTTTCTATGGAACCTACTGTTTTGGTGTATGTTGAACTTGTTTGTAGCTTTTTTCCAATTTTTATATCCCACAGTTAAAAATGACATTTCTGCATCTTTCGTCCATGTACTATCATTTGCAACCATGTTTGAAGCTCGAACACAAGTGTAACATAGTAGACAATCCCTCTCCGAATCGTAATGCAACCAGTCATAAGTTTCAAACCATTCATGTTTTACTTTTCTGCCATTGGTTTGTGGGAATGCAAATGACTTTGGTGGCTGATGTTTAACTAAATTGTTAGGTATATTCAGTAAACTGCTTTCTGTGCGTTGTTTCATGCTCACAGATTCCTTTGAAGTATCTGAAATACATAATACCAAATAATGAAGACATTTATTTTTGTAATCGATTTTTTTTGGTAAGGCTGCCATGATTTAAAATATTGCTTTAAATCAATATTTTCACCATTTATTGAAGATAAAGTACCTATCATTTTAAAAAATGAAAATTGACGAGGAATATTATAAAAATCCCACATACAGCGTTCAATATTCAAGTTGTTGTTATATGTTGTTATTTATAATTTACTTAAATAGCCTCTTACAGGAAATATATTCAGAGTTTCGTATTTAATGCTAAATTAATTGTAAATCAATATGTCATAAGTATTTCGGTTAACTTCTCTAAAAATACGGTCGATTTTTTTGAAAATTAGGGTTATTTATTTTCTACTTTCTTGAGATGAAGTGTTGTATGTAAACTATGTTTTATATAATTAATTGGAAACTCTGAAATCCAGGCTGTAAGATTCATAGGCCGGCCTGTGGATTTCACATGACTTTTTTCCTTATACATATGAATGTGAATGTAACATGCATCCAGCTACCCTTGAACGGGGAACTATCAAGTTAGGTTTGGGGATTTAAATATTTTTACATTTGTAACGGCCCCTTAGTCGTTACACATACATTTTCAATAATTAATACAATTATTAAAAACTAACACATGGGTGTTAATAAATTATATTTAACACATTTCCTATTTTTTTTTCCACTCCTATTATTTGATTAATGTCATGCATAATTTCTATATACAAACTTACCATCATCTTGAAATATCACAGCATGGAGTTCATCGTCGGAGTCTATTTCTGATTTTGCAGTTATTGCGATATTAGGTGTAACTTGAGATTTATTTGAAGACAATCCAGTACTCCGAGCAACGAAAAAATCTTTAATGTTTTTTTGTGTCATGTTTTTTTCAGCAAATTCTAAATAAATTATGTACACAGATATATTAAAGTGTTAAAAATTTTAGTAGCACCCCGAAATATTGCGCAAGATAATAAAAAACATAAGAAGAAAAAATTTAAAAACGTTTATGTGGAAAACGCGATTTTTGATATTTTTTTGCATTAATAAATGTACGAAATGAGAGTTAAAACGTAGTATGTACAAATTAAATTATATTGAATTGAAAAAAAAATTGTACATTACAAATATGTCACAAATAAAAAAATATTTATTTGAAATTAGGCACGCTAAATTGATCAAGTACGTTAAAAAAAATGGGTGGTGCTCAATGTTTGTTTGTGTTAGGGTATTTATTTCTATATACAAGGTATGGTCATTGGCCAAGATCGCCGCCATTCGCAGGCCAATGTGAAATGTACTATACATTTCCATATTTATTTGTGAGAATATTTTTATATTATAAAGGATTATTAAATATGTAATTACACTATGATTTTATAAAGGTAAGAAAAATTAATTTATTTTCGAGATACACAATTATTATTGACGAACAGCGAGCCACACCATGTCCATACCTGTGTATAAAAGTACTTACCCTAGTTTGTGTTGTGTAGTTTAAAGGTTATGAGGATATATGAAATAATTCTCAATGAGTTCAATAATTATATTATAAATAACATACCTTAAAAAGATTGATATTGAATCAGATATTCAGAACTAAACAATTTTCCATTATCGTGTAAAATCACACCACACGTTCTTCACTGTAAGCATTTGTTTGCATTACTAGCTCAATACTAATGAAGGAAGAAGTCGCTAGATTACATGTCGCTACTTATGCCGTGTTGCCGTATTTGCAAGTAGTGGCTGTGTACTTAGTTTAAATCAAATAAAAACTGTTCTATTATTTATGCCGTGTTCGAAAAATGAGTAAGAGAAATTAATAATCTTTTTAATACAAGTACAAGATTATGAGTTTGATTACGATATCCGAATTGCATTTTTATTGTATTTTAAACGATTAATAACATTTTTTTAATGTAAACTATTTATGTAAAAAGTAAATACTGAGGATACATGTTTACATAAAATTTATGTAAAGCTGGCTCTCAGGAATATGAATAAAGTTGAATAATTGACTTATTAAAATTTGAATCGATGTTAAAGCTGCCAAAATTACAGTTATAGAAGATATTGTTACATATAAACATACAAAACTTGAGCGGGGGGGCAAAATGTTACCTTTGCCCCCCCACCTAAATTTACGAGGGGGCAACTGCCCCCTCTGCCCCCCCGGTTCCTACGCCCCTGGTTTGACGAGTCTGACAACTATTCCCTAAGTTTACTCATGAAATAAACGCTTCAATACATTGCTGTCATTTTGTAACTATGGTAATGAAACTACTCTATGTTTACTGATAAAATAAACTCTCTGTATATATTTTATTTAACACATTTTTCTATATTACCAATAGTTTAACAATTATTGGAAGATACATTTTTTGACCTAAAATCAGTGTTTCGTCATTATCTAGTAGACTATTAGGCCATAGGCTGGTTGCTACAGCGCAATGCTTAATTAATAAAGGAAATTTGATTACAATAATGAAAATGTCTAACCAACATTCTTAAAAGGGCAAAATAAGTAAAACTGGATTATTTAATATGCCAATTCAAATTTAAATGACAATTCAAAGACCTTTTCAATTTAAAGAGATAGAAAACATACGCAATGTGGTCTGCACATAGTAAGCTAACTAATGGCGGGAGTCATATGGTTACATCCTTGTCATATGAAATCCATGGCATTTGTTTTTTCAAAATTTAGACGTAAAACATGAGAAAAGTCTTTGACAACTTTAAAAAACTTCTTGAAAGAAGTCACAAACTTTTATTGACCACTCAAATATGTAACGATGCAAATTTTTAGAGATACAGGTGTTTTAGTGACTGCAATATTTATGAGGTTTCGTTTGACAGTCCAGCCGGTAGTTGCAGGTGTCATTTTATTTATTGAAACAATCCAACAGAACTATAAGTTCCAATTACAGGATGATTATACAACAATTTAAATACATAAATTATATAAAAGCCCTGCAAAAAGTACACAATACAAAATAATACAAATAACTATGAAGAAAAAATTGTAATATTAACAGCTATAATGGTATCAGTGAAATATAATTATTAGAAGTTAAATATCTATAGATCTAAAGTAATTTATCAACTTTCGTCTGAATACATTGAATAAATCAGCGAATACATCTATCTTACAAGGGATTTCATTAAAAATATTGCACATTTGCCAGATTGGCGATTTCATTTCATAATTTGTCCTTACTTTATTATAATGGAAAGTTGACTTTTCTCGATGTTATACGAGGAATGTTTTAGTGCATGATGGCCTAGGATACAACTGTCATTAATAACATTGTTTATGATTTTGTACAAAAATAAGCAAGACTCTATTTTCCAGCGATTGTACAGGGATATAATATTGACGTCAGATAAAAGTTCGTTATTATGCAATATCAAAACTGGGATGATGATTATACTTTTTATAAAAACAATATTTAACGAATCGTTTTTGAACAGATTCCAGTTGAGTTATATATTTGTTGTAAATGGAATTCCATATATGGAGACAGTATTCCATAGTTTTGATCTTACTAGCGAATAATATAGTCGTTGTAAAGTAGACAGATTATGAAATGATTTGCAAGAGCGAATGATGATTCCTAACATTTTTAATGATGACTTTTTTATGTGATCATAATGCAAATTGAAATAAAGCTTACTATAAAAATTACATTAAGGTCCGTAAACTGTGTAACCCAATCAAGATATGTATTTTCCATGACATAAGGATAAGTATAAACATTTTTTTTGCAAAATCCAACATTCATGTAAAGAATTGATAGTTTTTATTAAAATTAGATCATCTGCATAAAGTAGTACTTTAGAATTTTTGCCAGAGATAGAAAATATGTGCAATCTGAACATAGTAATCCAACAATGGCAGGAATTATGATTCCGTCCTTGTCATGAGATACATGGCGTTCGTTTTTTCAAAATTTATATATAAAATGTTTTTATTGAAGCTAAAATATCAAACAATGCAAATTTTGACCGATATTATATGTATTTTAATGACTGCAAGATTTTTCACATTTCGTTTGACAGCCCAGCTAGGAGTTGCAGGCGCCATTTTACTTACTATGTGCAGAGATAGAAAGAGATGGATGTTAAATTGAAAAACATTGAAAAGGTCTATCATGTGCCGGGAACATTTCTTACCTTATACGCTGAGACATCTAGCGGATACCAACTTCATAAACACATGATACGCACACGCACAGATTAAAAATTATAAGTCGCTACACCAAGTGTTATTTATACACCGTGATTATTGGAAAATTTATATAAAATATAACAAAGTTTATGGCATAATTAACAATTTTGTTTATATAATATTCGTACAATTAATAAAATCAAAAAGAAAAACTGATTTTGAAATTTATTATGAAAGAAAATGTATATAAAAATCTTTTTCAATAATAAATTATTGAACAGGTAGATAATCAATTGAATGTAAATGTATTTTGATTCCGTAATATATCGTGTTTGATATTTGAATTATGAAAAACAAGAAAATTTATTATTTCCTTGAGAATATTTACGACTGCATTACTAATCAAAAGAAACAAGGTAGGTGATTAAATGTTACATCTGTTTCAACATTGCTACCTGAACATTAGGTAATATACTTGTACATATCATATATGTAATTACTATAAATAGTAATCAGCATTTATCTAGAATAGAAATAATTATTGTCATTATCATTATATTAATTTTTAAATTCAAATAATGACATACTATCTGGATGTGCCTATCTGCTTTTATTGAAAAATGGAATTAAGCAGAGAGCATTTTCAAATCATGATTTATAATTTGACAGCGACAGCATTGACAGTTGGCTGGTTGGAAAGAAGTGGAAGGAAAAAATGGTTGGGTGTATTAATGTTGTTATTATTGGTCTGTTAAGTGCAATGGTATGTGAACCCCCTCCCCTCCAATAATAATTATGAATTTGAAAACCAATGTTTTAATTAAATAGGTATTTTATTACAAGTAAATGACAGAAAATATAGTATCTCTTTCGCTTACATATTTTAAAAAAATAATTCAATGTAACCTAACCTACTACAAAGAATCTATTTGACGAAATTCGGGTGGTTGCATTCATTTCGCGTCAAAATGATTATTACTTTTTACCTATCGCTAAGAGAGGTATTAGAATCATGCTAAAAATCGCATATCCAGATTTTAGTGAATAAGCACGTTTTAAGGTCCCTATAATCCGATTTTAACAATTTTACGATGATGTCTGTGTGTGTGTGGATGTGTGTGTGTGTGTGTGTGTGTGTGTGTGTGTGAGGATTTTGTAGGTACGATTTCTCAAGGCTAAAGACCTGTATAACGATGGAATCCTCAGTCTAACAATAATGGGAAGAGTTGAATAGGTTCTGGTAACAATTTGACAACCGGAAGTAGTAGTATTTTAACAAAATTCTTCGAAATATTATTTTTTTAAAATTTATGTTATTACAAATATTAAAAAACAAAATTCTCTATCCGATACATTTAATATTTTTATTATATCTTTTATAGATTTAAAGATATAACCTATAAAATAATACTGAAGGCTTTTTTCTGGGAACGTTTTTAATATTTCTTATTGTATTAATTAAATATTTAAAATTATATGTATATTACATACACCCTTCAGAAATACCGCCAATCCCGTCATTTAGAAGAATAGGAGTAAACTTGTTCATAGAATGAATTGAAAGATATAGAAAATATCTAAATATAATATTAGATGTACTTAATTAGATTTTTTTGTGAGTACAAGAAATGTTAAATACAATATTTATATATCCCACAAAGGAAAGGGCGAGAGGTATTGTGATGTCCACAACAGATTTTTCAGGTTGTATTTGTGAAAAATGTGTCTTTTTCGCTTGCAAATTAAAAAAAAAACTTTATTGTAATGTATCTTAACACACAGAACTCAATTTGACGAACGTCGGGTGGTCATATTCATTTTAAAGGATTTTAACCTCACTCTTTTTCAGAAGAAATGCCAAAATCACTATAAATATTGCTTTCCGTGCCCTAATTTTTGTGGAATTTATTGTTTGTAATGGTTTTGCAACTACATATAACAATAAGAATAAAAATTTTGAGTAGTACACTTTAGCCAAAATAAATTTGAAAGCTTGTACTTACTGAATATACCGTTAGTGGTACTATTTTTACCTCCCACTACCCTTGGTAAGGAAGGCATAGGGATCGTGCTAAAAATCGCATATCGAGATTCTGGTAAATGACCATGTTTTAAGGTCCCTAGAATTATTCAATTTTAACATTTTCACGATGATGTCTGTGTGTATGTGTGGATCCTCTTTACGCTCTAACTCATATACTATCGTTCATAAAATTTTGAAATCTTGTATTTTTACCTTACATTTATATGGAAAGGTGTTATTAGATTTTGGAGTAAATCAAATAACCAGATATGGCATTTTACTGGAAGCTCAAAATAGTTTTTCTTCGAAAAATACATTTAAATGTTATTTTTTCGAGATTTGTTATTATAAAAATTAAAGTTTTTAATTTTTTTTACAGGTTTGCGTTAATAATTTTGGTATATATTTTATGGATATATTTCTAAAATTATCTATAATTTTAATCCCGGAGCCTGTTCTTTAAACACAACTCCATGCTTACACAGTTCAGATCTCAAATATATGTAACTAACAGGTATATGTCACTGTCAACAAACTGATCATTTCAAATAATAACAGTAACGTTTTAAAAAGAAAATAGTAAATGGAACAATAATTATATGGAAAGGAACTTAATACAGTTTCCAGCATAAGTAAATATGTTGGAATATAGGTATGATAATAAAAATATATATCATCACGGAATATTTCCCATTGCTGGGTGAGCCAATCTGCTTTGCACACAGATGTCAGTAATAATGTTGACATATTTGTACCGTGCGGGCGTTTACTAGGTGTCTCCCCACGAGCACTTATTGCTGGCCTGGAGAGAGTACGACAGAGGTCATTTTTGTACCATTTAAAATTCGGAATATTTGGCGTCGGTCGGGATCGAACCCGGTATTTAAATTCAATTTAATTTTAAGTATTTACATGAATAAAAATTAAATTAAACGGGAGGTATTGTGTTGGATTTGTATATTTAAATTTAAAAACTGGTACATACTAAATATAATGCTAGGGGCACTACATATCGAAAGCTTGCACTTCAAAAATATAATACAAAATCTACCTCTTTCTAAATGTATTGACACGGCGCAACTGGGACCTTGTACTGAAATTTAACCTTTGAAATGTACAGAAAAAAAAAATTGAGTCAGCGCCCTTTGTCATACGGCGCCTTTGTGCGGTGCACACCCGCTTGCGGCGGCCCTAAAGGCTTAATTTGCGGACATCATTACTCTTATAGCTTACAGTTCAAGATTTCAATATAAGTTATGACTGAAATGAGAATAATTCATAAATTTATGCTTGAAAGGAGGAGCTTTAGAAATTCTCCATTCCTTCAAAGAATTATAACGCGACTACCTGCAGAATGCAAATAAAATATGATTGAAACACGTAGAATTCCTTCCTCATTCTGCTGTTAGTAGCAAAGCAAACTAATTTGAAATCTTGTAAGTATAATTTTGCTTCTTTTGATGAATCCTACAAAGTGTCGAAATGATCTTTCGCTTCTCCAATTAAAGCAATCCTCGGGAATGGCTGCGGAAATCGCAGTTGGAGTTGAAATCTTCAAAATCCTTCATCTTGCGATATGTGGGGAAATTGTTTCAATTATAATAACGATACTGTTGTCGTCGCGGGAGTAACGAGCCACAAGAAGACGGAACAGTCTTAATAACTTTCATAATGTTTCATCCGCTAACAACTTTTCAACCGCTTAAGAAAATCACTGCCAATTACCCCACAAAAGCAGCGCGGGGCTTTAATCAGACAGACTGGGGCTGTATCGCGTAATTGCACTGTTAATTAAAGGTAATGTGACTTGGCGTAATGTGCCGCGGGATTTTTGCTCTTGCAGAGGAAAATACCCAAGTTTTTTTCCTTTTCTGATGGATGCAGATTGGAATATCTGATTGTACTTATTATAATTTGTTGTAAATGTCCTTTGTGCTTTACCAGCTAATGAGTTTGGTGCTTAATGCTGTAATTATGACATGAAAACAAATGTAATTGTTTTATGTGTAATAACACGGCAATTTCTCAATTTTTACTCTATATGAAATAGCATGTATGAATGCGATTATGAGTGTGGCCGAAGTGAAAGAAGTCTGCTTAGATAGGAATGTGTGGCGAAGGATGATTGTTTCCTTAACTATTATTGTGATCCGGATACGGTATTTCACTACCGAAAATCGGAACGCAACTTTCATTTCCCGTTGCATGCAAATACTACGCGCAATCACTATGATACAATATTTTTTTAAATAGAAAATAACTGTACTGTACTATGGTCGTATCGCTAATGTAAATCAGTGAATATCAATGTGCCGTCATCGTACTGTCATCGTACCGAGAACGCAGATGTAAATGGCTCCATTAAAATACATTGGAGCAAGAAGTATCGTACCGTCATCGTACCCTTATTGTACCGTCATTTTACTGCTAATGTAAATCAAGCCTATGAAGACGAACGATCTTCAGCCATCATTGATCTCAACCAGATTTTTACTGTTCTATCGTAGCGAGCATTGTTGTAATCAAATATTATCATTGTTGTAATCAAATATAATATACAGAATGTTATTTAAGTAAGTCTATAACCCTTAATTGAGGTAGAACTAAACCCATAGATAGTAAATTTGGCGTTTTTACCTCTCGCTAAGAGAGGTACATTCATGCTAAAAATCGCATATCCAGATTTTATTGAATAAGCACGTTTTAAGGTCCCTACAATCCGATTTTATCATTTTTACGATGATGTCTGTGTGTGTGTGTGGATGTGTGTGTGTATGTGTGTGTGTGTGTGTGTGTGTGTGGGATGTTGGAAGGACGGTTACTCAAAAACTATAAGACTTTAAATTTTTTTAACTACGTATTTCCCAATCGGACATTCATGGGAAGATCTGAAAAGGTTTTGGTAACAATTGGACAACCGGAAGTAGAAGATTCTTGAAAAAAAATCTTTTAAATAATATTTTTTGAAATTTTTTCTTGATAATATTAAAGAAAAATAAATTCTCATTCTGATACATTTAAATATTTTACAATATATTCTATAGATTTAGAGATAGAAGAAATATAGTATGTAAAATAATCTGTTATAATAAATTTTACAGCCGAAAGAATGGCCATGGAAAATAGTTGAAAATTTAATTTCTTTGTAACTGACAGATAATGTCAGTGTCAGAAATCCGAAGACATTACTGAAGACTTTTTCTGGGAAGTACATACATTATATTATTTCTTAATGTATTAATAGAATTGGAAACATTTCGAAAAATTAGAAGAGGACAAAATTTCTTCATCAAAAATGAATTTAAAATTAAACAATCTAAATATATATGGAATAGATATATGCGTAAGTAGAATTTTTGGTGTAGAGTGTAGGTATACAAGAAATGTTAAATACAATAGGGAGCGAGCAGTCATATGATTTTGTTGGCCTTGACAAGCAGATATGGGGGCCCATGTCAGAATGATAGCTAGTAATTATGTATATAGATGTCAAATATCATAATTTCTCATTCTAAATTTAGTGATTTTCCAATTCCATGTGGAGCAGAATTAAATGTTAAATATCTAAGGCATACAAGTAAACTTTAAACTCCTGGTGATAAATTAACTACGTAAATTTAGAAAATCTTGAAATTTTTAATGAAAAATTCTAACATTTGACATCTATGTACATAATTACTAATTATCATTCTGAAACGGGCCCACACATTTGCTTGTCAAGCCCAAAAATGTAACATTACCGTTCGCGCCCTATACTTATGTAACCAAAAAAAGGAAGTGGCGAGAGGTATTGTGCTGGCCACAACAGATTTTTTTTTTTTGTTTCACATGCTTTTTATAGGAATTAGAGCTCCTTAAAACTGATCAATATAGACAATTTTGTAATATAGTCAAATTT
Organism: Harpalus rufipes; assembly: GCA_951394225.1. Classification (NCBI taxonomy): domain Eukaryota; kingdom Metazoa; phylum Arthropoda; class Insecta; order Coleoptera; family Carabidae; genus Harpalus; species Harpalus rufipes. The sequence continues at coordinate 49,660,969 of OX596279.1, forward strand.
TTCATAGAATGGCATTCCAATGTGATCACGTGGTTACACAACATGAAGAGACTAATCATATGTGTTTTTAGCAACGTGTTTGTCTTGATTGTTTTTTTTTACGCAGCGTTTGTTTTCGTATGTTTACTTGTGACAATCAAAAATTGAACAGTAAAAAATTATCGAAACGGTGTAAAGAAATTATTTTGAATGCATCTGTATAGGACGAGAAACGTATAATTTGTCCCCTAATTCCATTCTTAGGTATATAAGATGTAAGTATTATATTTTAAGGTTATAACATGACAGTTCCGTGTTTCCTATGAACTTATTTATTAATATTATTACGTTTTAGTGAGTTTGTATTGCTTTGGTTGGACCAATTTCACCGCCAAAAAATTAGTAATCCGTCAAAAATCAATGCGAAACTTGTACTCAATCTGGAATTCGACGTACTGTTTACGACATGCACCTATAGTGAAAGTAATTTGCTGTTTACGGCCCTTTTTATTTTTAATTTTAAGTGTATTTTATAATTAAATAAATTTAAAATGATTTTTGTGTTGTGCATCGTACATTCAAATCTGTTTTTGCACGATCAGATTTTTTTAAAACTTTACCGATAGGGTTTCCAAGGCAGTAAGTTTTGTTTACAAATTACTGATCAGTAAGTGATGTAGTACTGGTCAGTAAGTGATGTGACTGACCGGTAAGTGATGTGATTACCTACCGATCTGGAGGTGGTGAAAATTACATAATTAAAAAATAAATGTACAATTTTTAAAGCTTTAATGATAACAAAACAACGATCATAGCTTACTTAAAAATGACAATTAATTATTCAACTAACTATTTCTTATACAGGGTGTTTCGCGGAAAGTGAAACATAGGCGTTAAACATGGGAAATCAGTTTTTCCGTGCGCATTGCTCCCCGAATTAATTTAGACAAAAAGTACATGATAGCTACCCCCCCCCCCTTACCGTAAGTCCAGGCTACGCCACTGATTCAATACATGTCTTCATTTCAACAAAGTGGCACAAATGTAATTGGTAATAATGTGGAATGATATATTTATTTAGTCGGTAAAATCTATCAACGCGTGCAACTGCCGTAAACAAAATGTGTATGTACCTATAATAATTGTCATGATATATTTATTTGCCATTTGTAACCCGCATAGTATATTTCCTTACATACTTCCATTCCTTGTTTATTAATATTCTGTAATTTAAATGGCCGAATCGACCTGAAATAACCTTGTATGATATGAAGGTATGTGTTGATATATAGGTGCAAATAAAGTCATCATATCTACGGACAAACGAGCCGCATGCGTTATTCCGTAAATAACGTATATTCAGTGTGAATGGTATGTTGGGGAATTTATCGTTAGCTTTGTTCGACTCACACACGGTAATAAATAACGTGCGCCTGTTGATACGCCATTACTTCTGCACACAAGTCTCATTACTCGCGGACCTTCATGAGGCGGTCGGTGCGGTAAATCACAACCAGCACTCAAGACAAGACGATTTTGGATTCGGATCAAATTTCTAATTTTCCAAAATAACTCAAAAAAATATAATAATTCGTTTTAGTTAAAATCATTGTTTGTCTCAGCTCACTTCAGATAAACTCAATAAATTGTTGGTCTTTTTGCTCAAACTGAAATAAGTGATAGTGAATAAAATAACATATACTTGGTTTTTTACTTCCTTGTACGTAAGTAAAGGAAGTATTGTAATCGCGAAAAATTTCGGTTTTCAGATTTCAGCGGAAATATCCATTTTGATCATCCCTGAATCCATTTTCACTAATTTCGTCGTGACGTCTGTACGTACGTACGTACGTTCGTACTTATCTCGCATAACTCAAAAACGGTAAGCCGTAGAAAGTTGAAATTTTGTATTTAGGACTGCTATAACATCTAGTTGTGCACCTCCCTTTCTGGTTATTACACAATTTCCAGAAGTGGCACTTTACATGAAGCCTATAATAGATTTTAATAAAAAACTGTTTTAAAATATAATCCAAAACTTTTCAAATTTTGTATACAAGACTTTTATGTCAATCGAAATATAATAGATTTTGGTTAAAATAGGCTAACCGGAAGTGGTACATTACTTGAAGTTGTTAACAGTTTTTCATGAATAAAATGATTTTATTTTGATTTTAGAAATACATGCTTCAAATAAAAGTTTTAGAGAATTAATTTCTGTGTCTAGCACATCAAGTATTATTAAATTAGACCTTTGTATAAGCGAGATATGTGAATTTAAAAATTATATACTTTTTTGTTTTTGTAATAAAGCTTGCTATGGATTAGGACAAAAAAATAAAAAAATATGTTTATGTCAAATTACGTTAAATACGTACAATTTTATGATTCGTACAATAACAAATATATTTTTATTGTGAAATTAGTCATAATCATTGTTGTAATCAAATATTTCTTCGTTGTAATCAAAACTCTCTTTAAAAACTCTCTTTATGGTCGCTATATATATTTTACTGTTTTGAACTTAAAATTAATATTTTGTAATTTATTTATTAAAAAAATATGTATAGTTTAATAATCGTACAAGGAAGTCGTGTGGTGTCCAAATCAGATTTTTTTGTCGACAGGACAGAAGAATGGGAACTTATTAATATGATTTTAATCGTCTTACTTTTAGTTGTATTTTGTCATTTAGGTTCAGATGGGTAAAAATAAATATTGTTCGGACTATTTACGAGAAAAATCTGATGTGGTCAACCGCAACCCAATACCTCCCGCCATTTAATTTTTATTAATTTAAATACATACCTACATATTTACTCATGCTGGAAACTGTATTAAGTTCCTTCCCATATAATTATTGTTCTTTTACTATTTTCTTTTTAAAACATAACTAATATTAATTTGAAATGATTCGTTTTTTAACAATGACATTTATCTGTCAGTTTACATACATTTGAGATCTGAACTGTGTAACCATGGAGTCTTGTTTAAAACATAGGCTCCGAGATTGAAATTATAGATAATTTTATAATTATTAAATTGATGCTGCCCAAGTGTAAAAATAGATATTAGGGGAAAGGCTTTTAAAATAAAACTTAAAATGTCTTATTTACACTGTTCTTCTTTTAATTTGACTTACCGGTTTCGATCATTTATATGATCATTATCAAAGTCCGGTAGAGACTACAAAATACAAAAATAAACGAATAAGGTACAATGCACATGACAAAAATAAATACCAATAATACAAAAAAAATTAAAAAAATATGTTGTGGCCAGCACAATACCTTCCGTCAATCCTGTGTATAATGTATAAATTCCATAGATAAATTTTCTTGCGAAAGATTCTAAATTTTTGGTATTATGTGATTCTCTTTCTCGGCAACTGAATTCCATACTCCTGATAACAAACAAACCACATGAAATAAGAAAATTATGAAATTTTGAATGAAAAATATAACACTTGTCAGTTATGGACATAATTAATTGCTGTCATTTTGACACAGGTCCCCATATCTGCTTGCCAAAATCAGCAAAATCACTGCACGCGGCCCCATACATAATTTTTTTTGCAAAAGATCCTATATTTCCAGTAAAGTTATTTCATAAACAAACTATGCAAATTGCATTAGACACTGACATCTTCTTCTTTAGTTTTTCCCATTCGTTAGGGGGTCGCTATTTTTTATTTTCTTCTTCTACTCATTTTTGTTTTGCGTGTCGTCCTCATTCAGTTCCTTTTCTCTCAAGTCTTCTGCAATACAGTCTTTTCATCTTATATTTGGTCTTCCTATGTTTCTTCCACCTTCTATTAATATATTCATCTCTCCTCATAACATGTTCAAACCAATGTAATCGTCTCTCTTATATCTAGAAACTTCTAACACTAGAATTACTTCCCTTATTTTTTCATTCAATTACTTGCTTTTTATTGATACTGACATCTGTCAATTTGAATTACCTGAATATATTAGCAGTTTCCATGGTTATGTTAGCATAGCTGGCTGAATTATGAAATTTATACGAATTTTTTATCTTTATTATTATTTAACTCTATATCTGTTGAATAACAAATATAAAATGCAATCAAATCGTATAGATAATAATATATTCTTTAAGTTATAATAACATTTAACTGAGTTTTCTAAGAAAAACTATTAAAATCTTCAAATGACGGTACTTCCGGTTGACCAATTATAACCAAAATCTAAACAGGTCTGCATATGGTTGTAAGGAAGAGAAATACGCAAGAATTGTAATTTTTGGAATTCTTGTATTGGAGATATCGTGTCCGAAAAGGCGGGGACACACACACACACACACACATACACACACACACATATACACACATACACACACACACATATACACACACACACACACACACATACAGACATCATTGTAAAAATAGTAAAATCGTATTGTAAAGACCCTAAAACGTGCTTATTCAATGAAAACTCACCACCGAATTTTTTGACTAAAGACAATACCTTCCTTACCTAGAGGTGACGGAAGGTAAAAATAAACGAATAAGGTACAATGCACATGACAAAAATAAATACCAATAATACAAAAAAAATTAAAAAATATGTTGTGGCCAGCACAATACCTTCCGTCAATCCTGTGTATAATGTATAAATTTCATACATAATTTTTCTTGCAAAAGATTCTAAATTTCCAGTAAAATTATTTCATAAACAAACTATTCAAATTGCACTTGACACTGACATCTTCTTCCTCTTTAGCTTTTCCCATTCGTTAGGGGTCGCTATTTTTGCGTGTTCGGTTCTTTCTATCTCAAGTCTTCCTATCTTATCTTTGATCTTCCTCTGCTTCTTCAACCTCCCATTACTAAACTACTCATTCTTGTTCAAATATAATTCTTCATTTCTCCTCATGACATGTTCAAACCAATGTAATCGTCTTTCTTGTATCTTTCTAGAAAATTGTAACACTAGAGTTATTTTATTACCGTATCTTTCCGTGTGTTCCCCAACATCTACTTCAACATCCTCATCTCTGCCACATTAATTTACTTTTTATTGATACTGACATCTGTCAATTTGAATTATATGAATATATCAGTAGTAGTTTCCATGTTTAGCATAGCTGGCTGAATTATAAAATTTAATTTCTTTAAAATTCTTTAACTCTGTATCTATTGAATATGAAGTATAAAATGTAATCAAATCGTATAGAGAATAATATATTCTTTAAGTTATAATAATATTAAATGTCAATAAATCAAATTTAACTGTTAAATCTTCAAATGAGGCTACTTCCAGTTCAGCAATTATAACCAAAATCTAATCATTAGTTCTTCTGGATGTAAACTTGAGGAATACGAGAAAAATATAATTTTTGGAATCGAGGTATTGAAGTTATGGGATCCGGAACTTTTGTCCCACACACACAGACACACAGATACACATACATACAGACATCATCGTAAAAATGGTAAAATCGTGTTATAGGGACCCTAAAACATGTTTATTCAGTAAAAACTCATCATTGAATTTTTTGACCAAAGACAATACCTTCCTTATCTAAAGGTGACGGAAGGTAAAAACAAATACACATTAGAAACTACAGAAAAAATACTACCCAAAAAGGTAAATGCATATTTTGGAAAAAATATGAAAAAGTAATCGTCAGATACGTACAACTAGTAATGAAAGAATAAAGGAATCAACAGGATAAAGCGGAAGGGAACGGGAATTTATCACGTGATAGCATCGAAGGTTAATAGAATATTTATATTCGCGCTATTATTTAAATTAGTTTTATCATTTAAACATAGGGCTTCATTATCAATGAATATGTTTAAATGATAAAACTAATTTACATAATAGCGCGAATATAAATATTATATTAAACCCTCGACGCTATCACGTGATAATTTTCCGTTCCCTTCTGCATTATCCTGTTGATTCCTTTATTCATTCATTACTAGTTGTACGTATCTGACGATTACTTTTCATATTTTTCTAAAATATGCATTTATCTTTTTGCGTAGTAATTTATCGTGAAAATAGAAAAAAAATTCCATACTTTAGTTTGCGACTGTATATCTTGTCTATAGTAACAAATCTTTCCATAAACATATTAGGGTCGGTTTCATAATGGAACAGAAAATCGGACAACATCTAGAAACGAACACGTTTCTGATCAACCGCCAGAAACCGGGGGACCCACCTGGCTGTTTTTTTTTTCAGAAAGTGACTACGTAGAATCAAATGTATGTTTTCTTTATTGTTAACACTTGCAGGCCTTCCACTTCGACAATCATCTTCAATGCTTTCTCTTCAGCGTTTAAATTCATCTGTCCATTTTTTACCATTGTATATGAAGAACAAGATATTCAAGAAATATGTATCATGTCTTCATGAATTTGCTCTGCTGTTAAGGTAGTTATATCGTAAAACCATTTGACCCAGAATTAATTGAAATTTTAAGTACATCTCAACTGAAGTATAATCTGCCTGCTCTTCAAGTTTTAAAACAATTGACCGCGCGGTACCTGAGATATTTGCAATTAAATTTGGCCTTTTTAACACGTGAAGAATAGGAAATAGCAATATAAACACTACATTTTAAATTATAACTTTTATATCCATACCTACATTTAATCGAAAAACTAGTATGTTATAGAAAACTAATTAACGGATTTTATGTAAAAATTTGAAAAATATTAGCACCCAGATTTAATTTTATTGCCTCTAGAAAATTATAATCTGAAGATACGATAAATAGGTAGAATTATACTTGACAACCATTTACAAGCGTTCCAGATGGAGTAAAAGTTCACAACGCCCGCTTTGGTATTAGCAAATAAGAGGTGATCTTTGGTTAAAGGAATTTGAGACGAACATTCGAAGGAAATATTTTTTTAAATGGGTATTTTACGTGAAAAGCATGAAAAATTTAAATAGTAAATACTACTTTTGTAATTTTAAGAAAGAAATATATTAATTTATTTTGCAGTTTCCAGTTGTAGTTTAGAATTAGTATTATATCAAAATATCTTATTACTTTTATACCCGAATGTACCAATAAATGTCTAGGTGCGACGTTGCCACAGTTATTCTTCAACATTCATACTTCATTGTGAGTATATAGAAATACGACAATTGTGTATGTGCTAGCGCGAGTGGTACAGTTACGGAAAAATAAAGATAATTCATCTGTTACAGTGTTTGATATTAGCTTTTAATTATTTTGCTGCAATCTGTGTATATAATATAATGTTAAAAAATATAAGTTATTGCAAATATAAACTGCATTAGCTTAATTTTTTTTTGAACATAGAACAAGTTTTTGAACAGGTACACTCGAGTGACAACTACCTTAAGCCCTTTTTGTGCATTTGATCACTGCACGGTGTTCTATTTTTTCCTTTTACAAAAGTCAATGCACACTTTAATTCAAATATTCCAATAAACTGAAACTTTGCAGTGTTAGAGTGTAAATTTTTTCATCCATCGTCGTATGGTACATAGCAAAAATTTATAATAATAGAATCATTAATTAATCATCCTCCCATTTAATAAATATGAGAAACACTTAACGCCTATCATCTCTTCCACCATGCTTCATTTTTCATCGTGATTAATCGGCGCATCCTTTGATGAAAATGTAACTGTCTGTGGCCCTACAAACAAATCCTCATCCTTATTCAGGGTAACCCTTTGCTTTCTTAGATGATCAGCGTTGGTTGTGACTGGGCGCCGGGACGCCTGGCGTCGCTGATTGATGCGATGCTGCTCTCTGGCGGCGGCCGTGCAACTAACGACGGCACAATTAAAAGTTTGTGTACACATCTGCCCCGAAACCATGACGATATAATCGGAAAAGGTTTTCGGTTTCTTGGGAAGTTTATCTCAGAAGGGGGTGCTTAATGGATTTGGTAATTTTTTTTTATTATTTTTTACACCAAAATATCACCGCAATATGCTTTCCCACTTGCTCAGTCAAGGAAAAATTTGTAATATTGAAACATTTTGAAGCAAATCAATTTGATCGTTTTAACTTTCGTCACCTTTAGGTAAGGATCAAAAAAATTGATGGTGAATTTTTAATGAATAAGCACGTTTTAGGGTCCCTAGAATACAATATTACTATTTTTACAATAAAGTCTGTATGTATGTATGTGCTGATTCTTTCAGATCAAATAACTCCAATACTTCAATTATTCAAAAAATTACAACTTTTTCGTATTCCTCATCCTTACATCCATATGCACACGTGATTAGATTTTAGTTATAATTGGTCAACCGAAAGTACCCTCATTTGATGATTTTAACAGTTTTTCTTGAAAAAACTCTGTTAAATATCATTTTTTCACATTTAATGTTATTATAATTATTAAAGAATATTTTATTCTCTATACGATTTGATTGCATTTTATGCTTCATATTTTTAGATTTAAATAATGGAAACAGCTAGGCACTATATTAAGAAAATTCTGATTGACAGATGTCAGTATGCAATTGACATACGAGCCCAAACTCGTAATAATTCGGCTAGTTTACATTTCAACAAATTATAAAATCTACACAAACGGTTAGAAATTTCTACAAAATTCTTTCGGCTTCTGTAAATATAGACTGTGGGCAAGAAGATTGGTGATAATAGTTCGACCGTCATTTTAAGGGTTATCTCCTTGTCCATATTTAGCTTGTACCGCGACCTTTTACTTTTAGCACAATGAAAAATAACTTCGTAAAATCCATCGCGTACGGTAAGATCTACATACAGGATAATACAGGAAAATATGCAGGGTTAGGGATACAATGCCTAATAGAATTAAAGCTGGTATTACTTATAAAGACGATTTAATGATCACCCAATATTAAATGGTGGAATACTTGAGTAACATATTCAGTTTGGTCATGGTGTAACAGAAAGAAAGTACATTAAATTTAACCAGTGATAGAACTCGAGACGAGAGTTCTTAATAACTTTTTTCGAAATCTCAATTTTTTTAAGCATTTTTACCCCAGTCCCCCCCCCATAAATTAACGAGTTGTTCAGGTATTTTCATAATAATTTGATCTAGTGGCAATAACAATGAAACAATTGTTTTTGATAAATGTGATTTGTCAACTTTTTCAAATAAATTTTGACAAATAAATCGATTAATAATCGTGGTGAAGCTGAGGGAAACGCTGCACAAGCCGATCAAATTTATTTGGAACGTTTTCCGAATCGTCATCTTTCAAATGTTCGTATCTGTGTACAGTTGTTCAGCACTTTGAGATCATGGGTCCTTTAAGTCTGCTGGTCAAGAACAACAGTTACATCCTTGAAAATGCAGGTACAAGCACAAAGTGTCGCATATGACAATTGGAGGATATTAAAAGAAAAGTAAACTGACAATATATTCAATTAATTACTATAATAATTTTTATTTTTTTAGTAAAATTATTTGCAAAGTGATATTTATTTATTAAAGTACCACCTACAATTATATTAAAAACAAGAATAAATAAACTTCTGGATGCTATGATTATTACTCCAATTCAACAAATTTTAATATGGTGTATTAATAGAGTGTATAGAACTTGAATACATTACTTATAATAAAATTTCTTAGGTTTAATAATAATTTATTTGCAAATAAACCATTGTCTGCATGTGACAAAAGTTTTCGTCTTTAATAATTCGCAAATAATTTTTATTAAAGGAATAAAATTTAAGATGGTAATTAATTGAGTATATTGTCAGTTACCTTTACCCTCAGTTTTATAGATAATACTATCATAAATATTGTTATTTACTGTTGAAACGAAATTTTTTGGGATTTGTCTTTTATCATATATTTGCCCGTAGATTATTGTTTAAATGAGAAATTTAGTTAATAACATTGTATTTAAATCCAGTACACTTTATTAACACATAAAATTAAAGAAAATGCCCAAATATAGTACTATTGTAACCCAAAAAAATATTTTTTATTGGTGTTAATATATTTCCTTCAGAGGGTACGAATACATTTGGGGTTGGGCTCGTATATATTTTAAACTAGCCGAAAATTTGTGGAAATTTCTCACCATTTGCGTAAGTTTTATAATTTGTTTCTTGAAAATGTTAACCGGCCGAAATAATATGTGTTCGGGTTCGTAATATGTTTGTAGCATAAATTTACTGAAAATACAGAATCTTTTGCAAAACTTTCTGTATGGAATTTATACAAAATACATAGAATTGACGAAAGGTAATGTGCTGGTCACCGCATTTTTTGCCATTTTTCCTCGATTCCATATTCAGATAAACTATAACGAACCGTAAAAACACTCTGACCAAATGCAGGTGTCTAAAAATCCAGGTGCTAATCAACTTCTCCGATTCCACAAGATAACATCTGCGCTTTAATTATGCGCGCGCATGCAACATGGCCGCCACGCCATACCGCAGAGATTCGAACCCGCGTCCTCCAATTACCTCCACGGTGACGTCTCTGTTAATGGAGGTTTTAATTACTTGTAATTAAAACTGTGCCCGAAATAATTGGAAAGAAATGTAGCTCGTAACACACGCATGCATTATGTAGAAGTTCTAGGTGGTCGTTAGCAAGATCGTTTAGTGGGAAACTTCAAGATGGGAGACGGGAGATGCGAGATGGAATCAGCGACTCAGCAACTCGACAACTCTACGATGAGGGTGACACTAATTTAGGAGTTATGCTCACAAGACTTCGTTGGAGAAACCATGAAAGTACCAACACATATCATGAAATTTTACTAATAACGTATGTCATAGGCCCAGACTTTTACAAATGCTCGGGAGGCTGAATTTTTGAGCAATTATTTTTAAGGACTAATATTTTTTAGGGTTAAATTATGTACTTAAAAAATTGTATTAATAAAGCTGTATTATACTAGATGGTGACCGGCACAGTCGAACATATGACAACACGTAAAATAATACTTTCGTAATTTCCTGCTGCATTAATTATTTTAGGTAAAAGATTCATATCAAAATAGTACAGCATAAAATTCTACATTTGAATCAGTTTGGGAAATTAATTTAACATGTTTTGTAACGGCAGAATTTTGGTATGAAAATGGTCCAAAAATAGCGATAGTCATGGAATTTAAAAAAAAATACAATTTTTTCTATTTTTCATCTGTAACAAAGCTATTACAGCACCCAAAGGAGTTCGTTAATAGCTCGTTTGAGTGTTGTAACAGCTTAGTACAATTTATTTTTATAAAGTTGGTAGCATAGCTGAAATGTTATGTCAAAAAATATCAAATGTCAAACCTCACTGAATAAACGATACTAACGATTGTTAAGATTTTTATTTTTGTTTATATATATTTAGGGCATAAATAGTTCAAAACACTATTAATTGTTGATATTTAAAATATGTAATTTATTTTTATTTATTTATGAACTCTGTCGGTAAATTAGTTCGACCTTTTTGGCGCTGATGTCATAGTCAAAGTTACGCAGGTTGTGTAGTAGCTCAGACAAAAGCAAAATGGCGGCGGAGGAGAAATGTCAACAAGAATTAAGTGTTTATTTATAAGAAAATAGTGTTTTAAATATAAGATGTGTATAATTATATAGTTTTATACTTTCCACATCCTTTTCAGTTAATTTTATACAATAAAATGTAAGTAACTTGTAAAAAAATTATATTTGGTTATGACTATGAAACCTGACTTTTTCATTGTTTGTTTTTGGAATTATAAAATATATTTTCCGTAATTTCACGTATTTCAGGTGGAATACACAAAAAATCGTCTGTATTCATTTTTAATTTGATATGAATTTGATTGTAAACAACACGAGACAATTTTAAATTCAAACAATTGAATTTTCAAATGTTACATTATTACCAACTAACACAAAATTCCCTAAATTTTGGATTTACGATTTTTTATTTAAAAAGATCATAAAAAGCGCAAAATAGAAAAAATCGTAGGTATAAAGAACTCATGTCATAATTGTCGATTATTTTGTTCGAAGGTTTGGGCAACTCCGCTACGCGTCGTAACCCAAACTTCCTCCTCACAAAATAAAATGACAATTATGACATTCGTTCTTTAATATACTATTTAACGATTTATCTGTCAAGTTAATTTTTTTTTATTATTTTAATTTCTGTTCAAATAAACAATTATATATTTAAATTATTAAATAACACAAAAAATAAATTATCTTAATTGGACAGATATACCGTTAAACATTTATTATTATTTTTTATAAAAATCCATTGCTCTCGCTATTTTTGGGGCAATTTTCGAAATTTTCGTACCAAATCAGTGTTGTAAAACTAGATTTCTTATTCCCTTAGTTTATAGGAACAACCCCTTATGTCATAACGTTTCAATAAAAAGAATCTGATGTGGCCAACACAATACCTCCCGTTTAATTTAATTTTTATTCATGTAATTACTTAAAATTAAAACATTTCGAATTTGAAATGGCACAAAAATGACCCCTGTGGTGCACTCTCCACGCCAACAATAAGTGCTCGTGAGGTGAGACCTGGTAAACGCCGTATCTTTACCGAAATCTGTGAACAAAGCAGATTGGCAGACCCAACAATGGATAATATGCCGTGATGATATATTTATTTTATTTATTTACATAAAATGATACAACCTTTTTAGTTTTAGTTCTGTTTATTTTTATAAAAACCGACGTTTCGGCAGCATGAACTACTGCCGTCTTTAGGGAATGAAGAAGGCAGTTTATGCTGCCGAAACGGTGGTTTTTATAAAAATAAACAGAACTAAAACTAAAAAGGTTGTAACATTTTAATTGATATATGAGTTCTGAAAGATTTTTTTATAATTTATTTATATACTTATCTATATTCACTGCTGGCGAGGAGAGTAAACTACAAGGGACAATTTTGTGCCATTTCAAATTCTAAAATATTTGGCGTCGGTCGGGATCAAACCCGGTTACCCAGATTCGCATGAAGTGACGCCTGGTGAACGCCCGCACGGTACAAATATATCATCTGTGTACAAAGCAGATTGGCTCACCCAGCAATCTTACTTATATTTCTACATATTTACATATTTATGCTTGAAACTGTATTAAAGTTCCTTTCCATATAATTATTGTCCCATTTACTATTTTCTTTTTAAAACGTTACTATTATTATTTGAAATGATTATTTTGTTGACAGTGACATATATCTGTCAGTTACATACATTTGAGATGTGAACTGTGTAACCATGGAGTTGTGTTTAAAGCGTAGGCTCCGGGATTAAAATTATAGATAATTTTATAAATTTATCCATAAAATACATACAGTATTAACGCAGATCTGAATAAATTTTTAGAAACTTTAATTTTTATAATAACAACTCTCGAAAAAATAACATTTAAAGGTATTTTTCGAAGAAAAACTATTTTGCGTTTCCAGTAAAGTGTCATTTCCAGTTATCTGATTTACACCATAATCTAATGGCATCTTTCCATATAAGAGTAAAGTAGAAATACAAAGTTTCAAAATTTTCTGAACGAGATAGTATTTGAGTTAGAACGCAAAGAGGATCCACACACATACACACACAAACGCACACATTATTTTTTTGACAATGATATTTTTTTATCTGTCACTTATATACATTTGAGGTGTACTGTGTAACCATGGAGTTGTGTGCATAAGCCCCGAGATATAATTTTTATATTATTTTATAAATTTATCCATAAAATATATAGAAAAAGTATTAATGCAAACCTGTAGAAAATGAAATAATCTTTAATTTTTATATATCATAAATCTCAAAAAAGAACATTTAAAGGTATGTTTTGAAGAAAAACTATTTTGAGCTTCAAGTAAACTGCCATTTCCGGTTGTCCGATTGATACCAAAATCTGATGGCTTCTTTAGAATAAGGTAGAAATACAAGATACACACAGACATCGAGAAAATGTTAAAATTGTATTATTCTAGGGACCTTAAAACGTGCGATTATTAGCACGATCCCTATACCTCCCTTACCAAGGGTAGCGAGAGGTAAAAAAATATATTTTATGAAGAGGTCTAGCGTTTCATAAAAATATTGGTTGGAAGCTTTTAAGAAGTGAAAGGAAACAATTATTGTGAAGTGTATCATTGTCGAAGGAAACTACTTTGAATTGCTGGAAAAATTTCGGTTTGCATTTTTACCTCTCGCTAAGAGAGGTATTGCATTCATGCTAAAAATCGCATATTCAGATTTTATTGAATAAGCACGTTTTAAGGTCCCTACAATCCGATTTTAACATTTTTACGATGATGTCTGTGTGTGTGTGTGTGTGTGTGTGTGTGTGTGTGTGTGTGTGTGTGTGTGTGGATGTGTGTGTGTGGGATGTTGGAAGGACGGTTACTCAAAAACTATAAGACTTAAAATTTGTTTAACAACATATTTCCCAATCGGACATTCATGGGAAGATCTGAAAAGGTTTTGGTAATAATTGGACAACCGGAAGTAGAAGATTCTTGAAAAAAAATCTTCTAAATATTATTTTTTGAAAATTTTTCGTGGTAATATTAAAGAAAATTAAATTCTCTATCTGATACATTTAAATATTTTATTATATATTCCATAGATTTAGAGATAAAAGAAGTATAATATATAAAATAATCTGTTGTAATAAATTTGACAGCCGAAAGAATGCCATGAAAAATAGTTGATAATTTAAATTATTTGTAACTGACAGATAAATGTGAGTGTCAGAAATAATGAGTAATGAAAGAAAAATGTACTTGGAGAATCCCTTAGTTCTTGATCTGTGACTATTATGGAGATGACAAGTCTAGGTTGAAGGACTTAAATTTGTTTCAAACATTATGGGACAATGTACACCAGTACTATAGACTAGAGTAACTTTGAATTGCGAAAAAGCTATCAAATTCTTCTCAAGTAAGTTGTAAATATTGACAAAATTACACATCGATATAAGAATAATCGGAGTGCAATCTATCCGTCACTTTATTAAAGGAAATTAGTGTTATTTAGATATAACATGTATGAAAAAATAAAATGTAAAAGAAGATATGTAAGAATAGATGCACAATCCATATATACATTTTAGACCGCCCAAAATTAATGTTTTTACTAGAAGAATATGAAGAGAAAGTAAACAACGTTGTTCGAATTGAAAATTGCATAATTTATGGTAAAATATCTTCATGTTGAGACATGCTATTATTGAATAATAAAGAAGTTTATACGTCATAGATTTATATGAATATATTATTTGTATTTATAAAAATATTCTTTGCTTTATGCATACAGCCAGGTAAAATATACGGCGAGAGGTTATGTGCTGGCCACATCAGATTTTTTTGTTTAAGGGTTAATTAAAATTTAAGCCTTGTTGGTGCAACTGGCCATAAAAGATACAAACGTCATAGATAATATGCTCATTTGTTGTTTTCCGGAACACTGCTCTAATTTTGTTCAAAGTACATGTTTCTATTCCAAATTTGGACTCACTACACATTGTTTAATTTAATAAATGTGTAAATACATTCAGTCTTAATTCAAAAGTAATTGCTAGGTTGCTTTATTTACCTAGCGTACCTTATTGTAATTTTCTTCTAACGTTCCCAAATTTGTGCTAGCCCGCCTTAAGAGTAATTAAGTGTAATTATGCTTATTATTAGAGTCTAATTAGATTTCTTCAGAACCAAAATTGCTTTTTAATAAAAAACGAATACCACGAAGTGTTCTGACACTGGATTTAATGAGAAGCGTTGTTAAAACACTAGAAATAAAAACATTCCTAAATACAAACGCATGTTTCACCGAACTAAACCAATTTAACTATGGAAGAAATCGGATGCGGTTGTCAAAGGAAGATAAGTTCACATGCCAGGGAGGGACCAAGGAGGAGCTACAAAGGAAAAAGATAAATTTGAAACTATTTTTTGGTCACAGGACACTTTTTAGCCGTCTTATCCAAAAACAATAATAACAGCCTAACGCACAAAACTCAGCACAGCGTGTCTTTATTGTTGTTGTTTTTCTAAAAAAGTGCAAACTAAGTAAGCTGTTCGTCGGGTGTGGGGTGTTTTACAAGTATTGATAATTTCCCATGCAGTAGTTTTCTTATTCATATTTATTTATTCGTGTCGAACTAATACATAAGTACATACACCTTATTTATTAACAATAGCAAAAAGTTAAATAGTTATTGATGTGTCTTTATATATTTGCTACTTGGCTATAAGTACTTGTTTCTTGTTTGAAGAATACTAGTTCGTATCTCAGAATTATCTACAGGTTAAAAACCAGTACCCAGGGTCGCGACGGGGACGCTTCTGCAGGACCCATTTTTCATTTTTGGCAGCTGTCAGCAACCAAATTCTATCTTCAAAAATTTTGCACATATTTTTGAATTCACATCGAAAATTTTATTCCAAAAACATGAAGAATTTATTAATGAATTGACTTATTGTTTATAACATTTAAAATTATAATTTTATACCAAAATTTTGTAAAGTACAAATTCATAAATGCATCAATAACATTTACATAAACCTCTTATTCTTGTGAAAAGTGCTTAAAACTCTTCCTATATCTGATAGTTCACTAAAAAATTGAATTGATTATTTATAAAAACTAGTCACCTTTTACTAATTTTACAGTACACAAAACAAGCTGTAGACTGATCTATTTCATCTGCTCGTAGTATTTTATTATTTATATATACATAAACGATATATATCGTTACAGACAATTAGGTAACAAATTCATGATAATTAAATATTACATCTTACAAAAAAATATAATTAAAGTGGCTGCACAAATGTCCTATTTAAAAAAAAATGACAATTATGTGAAAAAATATAAATATTTAATTAAATAGACGCTGAATATAAATTCTTACGTAACATTCGATCATCACCGGCTTATTGGAAATCTAAAAAAAATATTTAATGGCAATGATTCGATAACTGGGTAAACCAACAATATTTTTAACTCTTTCATCCCCTGAAATATATCATCACAGCATGTAACCCATTGCTGGGTGTGCCAATCAGCTTTGCACTCAGATTTCAGTAATGATGATGACATATTTGTACAGTGCGGGCGTTTACCCCGCATCACCTCGCGGACACTTAATTCTGAGACGGAGTGCGCCACAGTGGTCAATTTAAAATTCGAAATATTTGGCGTCAGTCGGGATCGAACCCGGTTCCCCAGATTCACGACCAGACAGTCAGACACTCAGGCACGCGGCCACGACACCCCAATAAGTTTAGATGAATATTAATTAATACGAAACGATCCAATTATGAAAGATTATACAAATTAATTCACAATAAACTGAAAAAAAAATTTGTTCATATTTTTAAAAATATTGAATTAAAAAGAATCGCGCCAAAAACTCTAGACAAAAACTACCCCCCACTCTTATGACGTCATAAGGCACCTATTCCTATTGGCTTCCTGAACACAAGCAACCTTTCTTGTTTATCGCATGTAATTGCGTGTCTCTCTATCTCAGTTGCTTGTAAACAAAACTTGACATGTGCTTTTGTGTTTGACATTTGACTTACTACTGTAATAAATATGACATTAGCTGCTGAAAATTTTGTTCAGGCTAAATTAGACAATTTGCCAAAAGTGGATAGTTGGATGGTGGCCGAATTCATTTCAGAAAATGATTGTTTCACAGCTGCAGAAATTAGAGTTGTGGAAGAATTAAGGTAATAAATTATTTATCTTATTTTTTTTTTTATTAATAATGAATTATTATTTTGATACAGTTCTGGGCGAGATACATACATAGAATATAGAATCAGCCATTGGTTATGTTGATCTGTACCGAGAGAATAATATGTGCACAGTACGATGTGAACAATATCCAAATCCGATGACATTTTATTTTTTTGCCTAGTCCTCTTGACGCTGCAGTAATAATCAAATAATTAGAATATTATATTATTTTTACCTCTCGCTAAGAGAGGTATGCATTCATGCTAAAAATCGCATATCCAGATTTTATTGAATAAGCACGTTTTAAGGTCCCTACAATCCGATTTTAACATTTTTACGATGATGTCTGTGTGTGTGTGTGTGTGTGTGTGTGTGTGTGTGTGTGTGGGATGTTGAAAGGACGATTACTCAAAAACTATAAGACTTTATATTTGTTTAAGTACGTATTTCCCAATCGGACATTCATGGAAAGATCTGAAAAGGTTTTGGTAACAATTGGACAACCGGAAGTAGAAGATTCTTGAAAAAAAATCTTCTAAATATAATTTTTTGAAATTTTTTTTTGGTAATATTAAATAAAATTAAATTCTCTATCTGATACATTTAATTATTTTATTATATATTCTATAGATTTAGAGATAAAAGAAATATATATATATATATATATATATATATATATATATATATATATATATATATATATATATATATATATATATATATACAGTGTGTTAATTAAAAACCTGGCCATAGGCGTTTAACATGGGAAATCAGTTTTTCCTTGCGCAAAAGTTCCCAAATTATTTTAGGCAAAAATACTTCAAATAAATGTTGTAGAGAATTAAATTCTGCATCCAGATTAGTTATAAGATTTTATTTTCGACGTTTCATAACCGAGAAAATCAATTTCAAAGTTTTTCGAAAATTGCTGATTTATAGCGATAGCCATGAAACTCAAACAAAATTACGAACAATTGTATGACATTGACACAATGAATTAGAATTTAACTTTTTTAGAATACATAGCTGTCAACATATACAAAATAAAATAAAAATGAAAACAAGAATAATGTATTTATTTAAAAAGAAAAACAGAAAACTAGAATGAATATAATTTTATATTAAATGTTCAAATAACCCTCCATTTTGCGCTAAGCAATACCCAAGTCTATTATAAAAGCCATGTCGAACATTATGCAGCTGTCTGGCATTTATTTTTCTACATTCATTGGAAATTACAGCTTTAAGTTTTTGTAATAAGATTCTATTGTGGTTTTACTTGGAATTTGTCGATGTGACCACATTACACTTATTAAATCACGTATTTTTCTATAGCTTTGTCCACAGTAACACCATTTTATAATCTGAAGCTTTTCTTCATGAGAAAACTGTTCCATACTTCCAAAAAAATATGTTACTGAACGAAAATCACAAAACACAAACTTTCTTTGACAGTTAAGATGTCATACAATTGTTTGTAATTTTGTTTGACTTCCATGGCTATCGCTATAAATCAGCAATTTTCGATAAACTTTGAAATTGATTTTCTCGGTTATGAAACATCGAAAATAAAATCTTATTACTAATCTGGATGCAGAATTTAATTCTCTACAACATTTATTTGAAGTATTTTTGTCTAAAATAATTTGGGAACTTTTGCGCAAGGAAAAACTGATTTCCCATGTTAAACGCCTATGGCCAGGTTTTTAATTAACACACTGTATATATATATATATATATATATATATATATATATATATATATATATATATATATATATATATATATATAAAATAATCTGTTTTAATAAATTTTACAGCCGAAAGAATGCCATGGAAAATAGTTAAAAATTTGAATGTTTGTAACTGACAGATAAATGTCAGTGTCAGAAATCCGGAGACATTACTGAAGATTTTTTTAGGAAGTACATACCTACATTATATTATTTCTTATTGTATTTATAGTTAAATATTTAAAATTATAGGTATATTACACAAACCCTTCAGAAATACTGTTAATGGTCTCCACTCTGCAACGTAAAATACAGAAAAAATTGTATCTCATCGAAATAATGAGTAATGAAAGAAAAATACTTGGAGAATCTCTTAATTCTTGATCTGTGACTATTATGGAGGTGACAAGTCTAAGTTGAAGGACTTAAATTTGTTTTAAACATTATGGGCAATGTACACCAGCACTGTAGCTAGAGTAACATTGAACTGCGAAAAAGCTATCAAATTCTTCTCAAGTAAGTTGTAAATATTGACAAAATTACACATCGATATAAGAAAATAATCAGAGTGTAATCTATCCATCACTTTATTAATGGGAATTAGTGTTATTTAGATACAGCATGTATGAAAAAATAAAATGTAAAAGAAGATATGTAAGAATAGATGCACAATTCAGATTATACATTTTAGCCGCCCAAAATTAATGTTTTTACTAGAAGAATATGAAGAGAAAGTAAACAAGAACGTTGTTCGAATTGAAAATCCCTGTTACCAGCAGGTATATATAGTAAACTCTACTTTGTAATTTATTGTACATTAATTATGGTAAAATATCCTATAGATTTTGTAAGTATATGTGAAAATTGTTTTATGTTGAGTCATGTTCTTATTGAATAATAAGGAAGCTTATACGATATAGACTTATATGAATATATTATTTGTATTTCTAAAAATATTCTTTGCTGGCCACATCAGATTTTTGTATCACGATTTCGTACTTATTAATGTTATTTTATAAATACAAAATTCTTGCAACCACCCTATTCAATTGGTTTCAGAAGTGGGAATAGAAAAATTGTTCTTCCTCTGTAATTAATGGATGACTATGAGTTTCGTTTATGCTCTTGATTTGCAAATATTTCCCGTCATCAGTCAGGCTGCCGAGATTTTAGGTGTATAGATAAACCGAATCCACTGCCTTTAAAAAACTTTTAAGGAATTCTTATTAGAATTGTGGTGTCCTTAATCCGTTCCTGGTGTAGCAAACCCCGTCCGAGAAATTATAAATAGCCCAATACGGTAACGAGCGATCCTGGAAATAAGAACACTGAACGGCTTGCCACGGCCCTAATGAGCGGGTAACTAAAATCACATTAGGCTATGGGCAGCAGTGCCAGTGCGCCGCCTCCGCCACGGCCATCACCACCGCCTCCACTGCCGCCGCCGCCAGTTTCAATCTCCGTCGCGCGGAACATTGATGGATCGGACGCCATTTTTCTTTCGGAAACTTGCATCACACGATGGAGGAAGTTTTCAGATCGAAAACATCGCCGGGCAGTTACAAATGACTGGACGGGGAGAAAGATTGTGTGAGCCACTTTTCCTTTTTTAATTTAGGGAAATTGAAGACTGCGGCTAAATGAATGGAATGGAAACAGCCAACGATACGAACCCTCAACGAAACAGTTAAATTGATTTTGTGCTGTATTAAAAATGTATTAAGGGCACAGGCACTCAACCAATTTTAAAACCAATGGCGTCATTAAAGTTTTTTCTTTAGACATTTTATAAATTTCAAAGGAGCTCACTTACAGACTTCCTACACGAGTATTTAACTTTCATTCTAGAAAAAATATACACTCTTAAGTACCAGTGTAATTCTTGTTGGTTTTTTTGTTGTTTTATTAAGTTTTGTGACCGCCTAACTGCAAAAGTAAAAATCTGATGTGGCCAACACATGACCTCTCGCCATTTCCATTTTATGTTACATAAATTAATAATAAATAAACATATCATCACGGCATATTACCCATTGCTGGGTGTGCCAATCTACTTTGTATGCGGATATCGGTAAATGATGAAATATTTGAACCGTGTGGGTGGTTACCCGGCGTTACCTCAGGGTCACTCATTGCTGTCATGGAAAGTACACCACAGGGATCAATTTTGTGCCATTCAAATTCGATGTAATTTTTGGCGTCGATCGCGATCGAACCCGGGTTATAATTAACGAATTTAACAATTCTTGTACATACAAAATAAATCTGCATATGGTTGTAAGGAAGAGGAAAACACAAGAATTGTAATTTTTGGAATTCTAGTATTGGAGATATCGCGGCCGAAACCACGGTCACACACACACACACACACACACACACACACACACACACACGCATACACTCACACACACACACACACATACAGACATCATCGTAAAAATAGTAAAATTGTATTGTGAAGACCCTAAAACGTGCTTATTCAATGAAAACTCACCACCGAATTTTTTGACCAAAACAATACCTTCCTTACCTAGAGGTGACAGAAGGTAAAAATATTACCTGCCAGTTGTCAGAATTAAATGATGTTTAATCATGTTATGTTGTAATTTTTAAGCCTTATACATTTTTGCAAAGGTCGGGTTCACGAATTTGAATAAAAGTCAGCTCTCAAGCGCATAACCTATATGGACCTCCCCCCGTGAAAAAGGTTGAATTCAGAAACCTACCCCCCCCCCCCATTTCATTTTGAGCTGGATACGCCCATGTAATACCCATGACACATGCAGACTCCATTTCTAGCTGACATTTGTGAAAAACAGACTCCCAAGTCTCTACTCCAACTGACGCAAATGTCACTTTTGTTGCATCATCCAATTCGTAGTGTTGTCAAGCTGTGCATTATTTATGAAATGATCCTCGTATTTGCGCAGGGTTTTTTTATAAATTGTTAGTTGAAAATGTAAACCTGGCCTCGCAAATAAATTATTTCTTGTAAAAATATCTTGCAACAACCCTGTATCATTTTACCTCTAATGCTAATGATATACTTATTTTATCAGTAGAAATGAAATTTGCCTAATGTAAAAGTTTTTGAGTAACGTTTAGATTAAAGTAATATGGTTAATGTATTTTATTTTTACCAATAATGTCCTGTGTTCAGAAACATATAATATAGTGTCATAAATCATTTATTCGCCTTATACATATTATAATAATAGTTGACAAATGAGCTAAGTTTTCAATAAAATATTTATAAATTCTAGTGGAATTAAATAGATTCATACATGAAAAATAAAATCTATTGTTTTTGAAAATTCAAAGTAAATGCTCTCTTCTGTGACTGAGAATAAATAATGATTACCTGTTAATTACACACATAGTAGCTGTAGAATTTTGTTTTACAGTTCTTCTTCTAACAATTTCAAGGTACATTAACTTTGGTTTTCTAATTTTATTATTGTTTTGAAAACAAATTACAAACGGAAATAATTTGTAACAAGTAGAATATTTTTGACGTGCGTAATATGGAAACAAAATAACTTGAACATTATTATGGTAAATTAGTTTAGAGGTTTTTGGAGCAGGTATTTTCCAGTGCTAAGGTTATGGAGGCAAATAAGGCCCACCTTCCATACATAAATTTTCTTGCAAAAGATTCTAAATTTCCAGTAAAATTATTTCATAAACAAACTATGCAAATTGCACTTGACACTGATATCTTCTTTAGCTTTTCCCATTCGTTAGGGGTCGCTGTTCTTCCACTCATTTCTATTTTGCGTGTCATCCTCATTCAGTTCCTTTTCTCTCAAGTCTTCCGCAATATGGTCCTCCCATCTTTTCTTTGGTCTTCTTCTGTTTCTTCAACCTTCTATTACTAAGCTATTCTTCAAATACATTCTTCATCTCTCCTCATGATATGTTCAAACCAATGTAATCGTCTCTCTTCTATCTTTCTAGAATTTTGTAACGCTTGAGTTATTTCCTTCCCGTACCTTTCCGTGTCTTCCCCAACATCTACTTCAACTTTTCATCTCTGCCACATTCGTTTATTTTTCACTGATACTGACATCTGTCAATTTGAATTATCTGAATATATTAGCAGTTTCCATGGTTAGCATAGCTGGCTGATTTATGAAATTTAATATCTTTATAAATCTTTAACTCTAATCTATTGAATATGAAGTATAAAATGCAATCAAATCGTGTACAGAATAATATATTCTTTAAGTTATAATAACGTTAAATATCAATAAATCATATTTAATTTATTTATTTAATCTTCAAATGAGGCTACTGTTGGTTGACCAATTATAACCAAAATCTAATCACTTGTTCTTCTGGATTTAAACTTGAGGAATACGAAAAAAATATAATATTTGGAATCGTGATATTGAAGTTATGCGATCCGAAACTTTCGCCACACACACACACACACACACACATACGCACAGACACACACGCATACATACAGACATCATCGTAAAAATGGTAAAATCGTATTATAGGGACCCTAAAACATACTTATTCACTAAAAACTCATCATTGAATTTTTTAACCAGAGACAATAACTCTCTTACCAAAAGGTGACGGAAGGTAAAAAACGGTTAAGGGTAGATAATGCCCTACTCGGTGTTGCTCTTCTTGGTAAAAAGAAGGCGACTATTACATAGAACTGACGGAAGGTAATGTGTTGGCCACATCAGATTTTTTTATTAAAATTTTTGAATATTAATAATTGTCTGAACTTGGCATGATATATTGAGATTAGCTATTGTATAAAAGTGTGACGAATAAGAAAAGTAATTCCTTCCTACATATGCAACTGACATACGTGTATGCATATTGTACTTGTATACAACTTATTTAAATGCATCTCTCGCCTTCTAAGGCAAGATAATCTGTTCAGTGTTTACTTTAGAATATAACTATAGGATATTTATTTATGCAAAACTCTGGTACAGGTCGTTTATCAGCGGACTTTCATTTTCTGGCATGAGCGCTTACGCCGAGCTCCGTCACTGACAATAACAAATCACTTCTATTTTTCTTCAGAAAGCATGCGACATTCGAAACACACTAGCGTGCACACATACAACCGCACACACCAACACAGACACAACTTCTAATGTCATTGAAAATTATTGCTTTTGGATAAGGCGGCTGTGGATGTAACTGCAGAGATTGCCTGTGATGAGACAGATGAAGGTAGTAAACAAAATACAATCAATGACATTATCAAGCTGGAAAAATATTTTCGTAAAAGATTTAAAAAAAAACAATATACTACCTACTTTAATTTTCTTCACGTTAAATAAGTAATTCAAAAGTATCGTAATAAATTTCATAAGTACTTATACTTATTTATTTGAATACAAATGTGAAGTGCGACAAAAATAGAGCGACTATATAAAAATATTATATTTACTTTAAAAAAAAATTAACCAGAATAACAACTTATGAAAGGAACTTAATTTAGACAAAAAATAAACAATGTTACATATTTAATACTTTAGTAATTATTTGTAATAGATTGCAATCGTCGTGGAATCAAATTAAGAAAATTATCGATGATTTGGTGGTTTATACATTTCTATACTCTCGTTATAATTTTAAAAAATCTGATGTGGCCAGCACATTACCTTCCGTTTATCCTGAGTCTTATATACGTATTCCGTACATAAATTTTCTTGCAAAATATCCTAAGTCCAGTAAAATTGTTTCATAAACTATGCAAATTGCACTTGACACTGACATCTTCTTCTTCTTTAGTTTTTCTCATTCGTTAGGGGTCGCTGTTTTTTTATTTTCTTCTTCCACTCATTTCTGTTTTGCTTGTCGTCCTCATTCAGTTCCTTTTCTCTCAAGTCTTCCGCAATACAGTCCTTCCATCTTATCTTTGGTATTCTTCTGTTTCTTCTATCTTCTATTGCTAAGTCATTCTTCTTCCAATATATTCTTTGTCTTTCCTTATGACATGTTCAAACCAATGTAATCGTTTCTCTTGTATCTTTCTAGAAACTTTATCACTCGAGCCATTTCCATTACCTTTTATTCCTTACCCTATCCGTATCTTCCTCAACATCTATCTCAATATTCTAATCTCTGCTGTATTCATTTTCTTTTCATTGATACTAACATCTGTCAAATTGAATTATCTGAATATATTAGCAGCTTCCATTGTTAGCATAGCTGGCTGAATTATGAAATTTAATATCTTTATAATTCTTTGTTGAAAAAAATTGTAATTTTTGGAAACGTGGTATTGGAGTTATACGATCCGAAACGATCGCCACATACACACACACACACACACACACACACACACAGACATCATCGTAAAAATAGTAAATTGGTATTCTAGGGACCCCAAAACGTGCTTATTTATTAAAAATTCACAAGCGATTTTTTTAACCAAAGACAATACCTTCCTTACCTAAAGGTGACGGAAGGTAAAAATAAATATATCATCACGGTATATTACCTATTGTTGAGTGTGCCAATCTGCTTTGCATACAGATTTCGGTAATGATGATGACATATTTGTACCGTGCGGGCGTTTACCAGTTGTCACCTCAATACAATTTATATACTCCAATTATTATTAGATGGTAATATTAAAAAAAATCAGTACCGTTATTTCGTATTTATTTTATTGAAAATTATTTTAATTTTAGCTATCGAAATTATTTAAAAATGTGAAATAAATTCTTTGAAATTTTCCCTTAATCCAGTACTGATGTGAAATAAATGCTTCCTACGATTTGCCGTTCAAGGAAAAGATTTCGGGGTTCTTTGTGAAATCTGATGACTCGAAATTTCTGAATCATTAACTCATTTCTGCAGAATTCAGGTGTCCGAATCTTAACTGTGCGTTTCCCAGAACAATTTACTTACATCATTACACGATTATACCGTAATCGATGATTTAAAAAAATTATACCTTATATTTTTCAGTAAAATAATATCTATATTTTATATTGTTATCTGAATATTATATCTTAAAATAACTATTTCAATAGAGAGTATTTTCTATATATCAAATTCAATTTTAGTAATGTGTTCTACATTTATGTAATCATGCATGGAAATAATCTAACAGGAATAAAAGTTACTTAAAGATATTACTCTATACAATTTATCTAATAGTATTCCAACGAAAAATACTACAATCAATATATATTTTCATTTCTACTTATTGCGCAGAAATTATAATTTATACATTTATAATATTGTGTAGTAATGTTATGGAACAAAATTTACATAATACAAACACAAATCAGAAAATCTTTAAAATTATGAATTCCACATTTATATAAAGATTTAAATAGTACCCAAGTCAAAAATATAATATTTATTTGCAATTTAAGTTTATAAATAGAACTGGCTCAGTTAAGACACATTTAAAATGTAACGTATGAATTCGCCTAACTCTTCTATGGTACATTGGACAATAATGCCATCTGTTTCATTGCCAATTTTACTTCCATTTTTATGATGCTTGTTATAACTACAACTACACGTGCCCTATTTCGCAAAATTCAAAATATTTTACAATGTAACAATTTAAATTTAATTTCATATAAATACCACAAAAATACTCATGAGGCAAATCCAATGTTTTACAAATGGTATTAGTGTTATAAAATTCCACAGAAAGGTATGGCTGAAATATAAAGTCAAATATAACTAATTTCATGAAAATGGATTATGTACAGTGTATTCAAATAAAAAGCTAACTCGGACTAGTAGTAGTATTTAATTAAATGTCAATTTGACACGAGAAATTGTCAAAAATATTACCTAAAGAAATCAGACTTGAATCTTATTTTAGATATGGAAATAAATAAGAAAACGGCGAATGGCAATATTCTGTTTTTGTCTTTATTTGTCTCATTAAATTACATTTTATTATTATTATTATTTCAAAATCAATTTTGACAATTTGACTTTTGAACTGAATAATGATCAGACATATGTTTCTCAGTTCAGCCTACTCCGAGTTAGGTTTTTTTTTTAACACACTCTAGATAAACAAGTCTAAAATATGTAAGTAATTTTTTAATATTTTTGACAGCTTTATTCAAATTTCTTTAGCCTATTTTATTGTAGGGATCTATGATAATGTTGATAGGCAACCCCTATATAAACATTTCCAACTCGTGGGGTGGAAGAGAAATCTGTTATTTCCCACCCAAGAGATTCTCATTACAGTTACGAATGACGTATTTCCCAAACTCAAAATCGGCATATTATTATAATTATTGTGAATAAAATATTTTTTTCTTCAAACGTCATAAAAATAGCATGTTTTGTGACTTGATTCACAAGGTAGAAATAGAATAAATAAATATCCATAGAAACTATACAGAATCAACGAATAAAAAGTAACTTGTACAAAAGAAACCTGTAATATCGCCCTAAATGTCACTATAACACAATAGATAACCTAAGAATAAAGTTACTAAATACCATCAATAGCTGTCAAGTTTAAATAAATAATCTATGAATTGAAATATAAACCGAGTTTACTTTTGAGGAAATACCATATTAAAGAATAGCAGACTTACAGATTAGAATTACAGGGACGGTAATACACAAAAAAAAACTTAGAATTAAAGTGATAAGAATAGTTTATATATAAAATTGCACAGTTTTTATTTAAACGTCAAAACGTGAAAATTTTCACTTCAGTGTTTACCTATAACAAAAAGTGACCAAATAAGTATTCATAGCAACAGGGCAATTGAAACTGCAAACGTAATTTACGTAAAATGTAACGTCAGTAGTAGATATTTTGCTTTAAATATCTACGTTTGAAGAAAAAATGTGTCATATTCGGAGTAAATGTGATACTTTGTGTGCCTCGCGTGCAATTGTCCAACTCGCTTTGTTCGTCGTGGACACTTCCACGCGTGCCACAGAAAGTATCACTTTTACTACTAATAACACAATATACTATATTTATGTACTTGTATATACATCGGAAACAAAACATACGTAATTGATTAGTTACTAAATGAAATATGAAATTGATATCTCATTATAATGGGTTCCAATAAATTTCAATCCAATAACCATAACCAGAAGTCAGTCAATTATTTCCACATCTTCTTACCACCTACCATACTACCATCCACCAATACCCATTGATGGTATTCCATCATCAATCACCCATCCGGTCCCATTACTAAGCCCTGAGTAACCCCAGCGTTTGGCAATGGCATGGCTAGTGCCTTGGTATCGAGAAGCGATTAGCCAGAGCTGCACGGGCCGGCGGTTGGACGGTGTAAATGATGCGGTGGCCCCGCCCAGCGCTCATTAGTGAGCGGCGGGGAGATGGGAAACCAATCCCAATCCAGCCGCCAGCAACGCTAGTTTATGTAATCATCGGAGGACAGCATTGTCACCTTCAGAGAAAAACAGAAGGATAAGAAAGAGATGATGAAAATTACGGACAATCTGATGTGGCCAGCACATTATCTCCTGCAATTTCATAAACACATATTGTGACAAAAATGGTTTTTTAACTTCCGGGACCTTTAGGTAAGGAAGGTATTGTCTTTGGTCAAAAAATTCAATGATGAGTTTTTACTGAATAAGCATGTTTTAGGGTCCCTATAATACGATTTTACTATTTTTACGATGATGCCTATGTATGTATGTGTGTATATGTGTGTGTGTCTATTGCTGTGTGTGCGTGTGACAAAAAATATTATAAAACGTAAATAAATGCGAAAAATTTTTGAAATGTGGGTCAACTCTTCCAGTCTTACTCTATAACTTTACTGGGGTGCTCGCTTTATACCTGCAACAAAATTTACTTCTCTAAAAATAGAAACACTTCAAAAAACTTTTTGATAATCCCTTTTGAAGACTTGCCGTAGGGAGAAGTTTGTTTATATATTTATATTATCTGCAAATAATAGGATATTGTGTTACTCCGAATGACACTTTATATTTTTTCTTCAAACGTAGATATTTAAAGAAAAATATCTACTACTGACGTTACATTTTACGTAAATTACGTTTGAGATTTCAATTGCTCTGTAGCTATGGATACTTATTTGTTCACTTTTTGTTATAAACATTGAAGTAAAAATTTTCACGGTTTGACGTTTAAATAAAAACTGTGCAGTTTTATATCCTTGTGTGCAATTATGTCGGATTTTGAAGTATTATGTACGCCCCGTGAAGTTGTTCAATTGGATGGAAAGTGTGGCGGAAAGATATGTCCAGGAATCACTGCAAAACAATATAAACTTTTCTTATCACTTTAATTCTAAGTATTCTTATGTTCATTACCGTCCCTGTAAGTGTAATCTGTAGGTCTGCTATTCTTTAATATGTTATTTCCTCAAAAATAAACTCTTTATATTTCAATTCATAGGTTATTTATTTAAATTTGACAGCTATTGATGGTATTTAGTAACTTTATTCTTAGGTTACCTAGTGTGTTATAGTGACATTTAGGGCGATATTACAAGGTTCTTTTATTAAAATTACTTCTTATTCGTTGATTCTGAATAGTTTCTATGGATATTTATTTTATTTCTACCTTGTGAATCAAGTCACAAAAGATGCTACTTTTATGATGTTTGAAGAAAAAAGTTCTGTATTAAAATATATTTATTTCAATGTAAGATGACTTCAGGCTGATCTCGAAAAATTTATTGAGAACTAAAATAATAGATCTCTATCGAATTCAGTCTTTTCGGTTATCCTTTAGCAAATAATTATTGATGCGCCCCTGGAATATGTTCAACGGACTGATTTATTACTCCGCCTCATTTCGGAAACTATAGCAATCATTTCAAAAATTCCCGCACTTGTTACATAAAAACTATTTTATAATTAATAATTCTATACATAGTTGCAACAACATTTTTGTCTTTTATTATTTCCCACACTTTACAAATGGCAGATAAATTGAAAAACATATATGAGTGCACCATCTACAACTTTTCTTTCTTTTTCTGTGAATACAGTCATTATTTCTTTCCCAGACAAAGGTAAAAAATTCAGTGTGTCCCTTAAAATCAATCAAGTGCGTTCAGTAGTGAGTCGAGACTCGAGACAGTCCAAGAAACACTTCTTCGAAATATTAATGATCGCGTCCATTTGGGGCATCGTGGTATCATCAAGATAACAAATTAGTGTACATAACGGCAGCCTAATGGCAACATCTTCATCCTTACGCCCCCTGGAGCATTTGTAAACCTAACCTAAACATCGGATCGCTCTGACAGCTGATGGCTGATTGGCAAGCTGCGCGTCTGATGAGAAACACCGAGATCTTTATTATCTCTCATCTCGGTCGAGATATTTCATTCTCTATGCGATATTGTTCGATGTAGTCTTATTGTGACACATTCCGATCTTTGTAAGGCGCCTCATGTGGCCAATTGGATCCCACTGAGTTTATTTTTTTGTAATGAGATTTGATATTAGATCCACACAGAAATAATATGTCGTTTGATTAGAAAAGGGAAATCAGGATAGAAGGATACTGGAGTATCAATCAAAAAATAAAAAAGTTGAATGGAAGTGGAGAAATAAATTGGTGGGTGTTTTATAACACAGACCTGTAGCATTCTAGTTGCTTATGTTTTTTTTTTAAATGAAGCAACTAGGTTGCCAAGACGATGATGCTTTGTTAAAAAAATATTTAACAACGAAAAAAAAATCTGATGTGACCAACACAATACCTCTCGCCATTTACCTATGGGGTATAATTTTTATATTACTTTATAAATTTATCAATAGTATAAACAGAAAAAAGTATTAAAGCAAACCTCTGTAGAAGAAAAACTATCTTGAGCTTCAAGTAAACTGCCATTTCCAGTTATCCGATTGGCACCAAAATCTAATGGCTTCTTTCCATATTAGAATAAGGTAGAAATACATGGTTTCAAAACTTTCTGAATGATAGTATTTGAGTTAGAGCGTAAACAGGATCCACACCCACACACACATATACATACATACATACATACACACAGACATCATCGTGAAAATGTTAAAATTGAATTCTATAGGGACCTTAAAACGTGGTCATTTACCAAAATCTCTATATGCGATTTTTAGCACGATTCCTATACCTCCCTTACCAAGAGTAGCGGGAGGTAAAAAATCTGATGTGGCCAGCACATTACCTTCCGTCAATCCTGTGTATTGTGTACAAATTCCATACATAAATTATCTTGCAAAAGATTTTATATTTCCAGTAAAATTATTTCATAAACAAACTATGCTAATTGCACTTTACACTGACATCTTCGTCTTTTGCTTTTCTCAGTCGAGAGGGATCGCTATTTTTATTTTCTTCTTCCACTCATTTCTGTTTTGCGTGTCGTCCTCATTCAGTTCCTTCCGCAATACATTCCTTCCATCTTATCTTCGGTTTTCCTTCGTCTACCTTCTATTACTAAGCTATTCATTCTTCCAATATGTTCTTCATCTCTCCTCATGACATGTTCAAACCAATGTAATCGTTTCTTTTGTGTCTTTCTAGAAACTTCTAACTTCAACATCCTCATCTCTGCTACATTCATTTTCTTTCATTGACACTGATATCTGTCAGTTAGAATTTTCTTATTATAGTAGCTAGTAGCTGTTTCCGTGGTTATAGCATAGCTGACTGATTTATAAAATTTAATTTCTTTATGATTCTTTAACTCTATATTGTAACACGGGGGGGGGGGGGGGGGCAGGAAGTGAGATTAGAATAGAAGCTCTAATGATGGTTTTGTACTTTTACTTCTTACTTTTGCCAACGATGACACTTGTTCAACTAACTGGTGGGCGCTTGATGTTCGCCCACCGCTTGTTATATACAGGACGGAACACAGACACTATTTCACTTAACACTTTGATGGCCGATGAACACTCATTTATTATGGACACAGACAATTATTAATATTACAAACTAACTTTATTTACATAATTATTTAATATTTACACTAAAATTATTATTATTGATTATACTAAACATATTATTACGGATTTCACTAAACCTAATTAAGCACATAAAACATAATAGTTACATTTTTATATAGTAACTCTGCGCAGTAGCGTCTACTACGCACTCAAACTAATATTGAAATTACATCTCGACAACACGAGTATCTAAAACCAACTCCATGTCTCGACAATACAAGACTCTAAAACCCACTAACTAAAAACAAAGAGTTACCTCCGTGAGAGGCCTTATCTCTGAGGGGGTGAAGGGGGTAGCATATGGCATCCATATCAAAATATCAACCCTGCACGTAGGCTCGCAATAACTTCTAAACTTAATCGTCAACAAACAACTCTGACAGCTAGACTAAACAGTCAGTTAATAAAAGAGGATAACTATTTCTAAACAGAATTTTGACTAAAAAAGATAACAAGTTGAAATAATATTTCTGAAACTATAATTTAGAAAAGATTATAAAAAGTGACTTATTTGTTATTGCTCACCTTGTTACAATATCCATTGAATATGAAATATAAAATGCTATCAATTCGTATAGATAAGAATATTCTTTAATATTTATAATAACATTAAATGTCAAAAAATAATATTTAGCAGCGGTTTTTCAAGAAAAACTGTTAAAATCTTCAAATGAGGGTACTTCCGGTTGACTAGTTATAACCAAAATTTAATCAAGTCTGCATATGGATGTAAGGAAGAGGAATACGTAAAAATTGTAAAATCGTATTGTAAAGACCCTAAAATGTGCGTATTCATTGAAAACTCACCACCGAATTGTTTGTCCAAAGACAATACCTTCCTTACCTAGAAGTAACGGAAGGTAACAAACATATCATTCCGATTTTAACACTTGAATAAGTAACATTGTTTTGGCACCCGCCACAGACCTATACATGATATTTTTTAAGGGTTTATAAATACCCCTCGCATCAGCAAAACAAACTCTTGTTTGCCTTTAATCACTGAGAAATCACGTAGTTCCTCAAGTCGATATAAAAGTTCATTATACACGGCATTGCCGATTGAGAACACCTCTAGTTTCGGGAGGCGGGGGCAAAGCAGGAACAATGAAACATCGCCGGGCCATCACTAACGACGAGTTCGCGTGACGCCAGACAAGTTCCGAATTTTGTAGAATAGCTTCGGTTTTAGAAATAATTGCCGCCTTAAATGCTCCAACCTGATGGCATATGAATTTTCGGTTGTTTATAAATGTTCTTTTTGTGAGGTATAGTTTGTTGCTCTTTGTTGGTTTTGGGGTGATTACAGAGGGAGTAATCAACGTGATACACAAATGAAATATTAGACAGTAAACTCGCGCACTAAGTTAATATCTATGGAATAAAATACAGGGCGAGCCAGAAGGAAAGAACCAACTTCGGAAGTATACGAACCCAGATTCATTATAGTTCAACAAATTATAAAACAACGCAAATGATGAGAAATTTCTACAACAGTATATTGAAACATTGAAAGATAAGTATTACAATGATCCTTATTGTAATCTGAGTAATGGACATTGTAATACGTGTTTTTCCTATTTTGTATTAATTGACTTTTATTTCAAAATTATAATTAAAACAAATATTAAAATATCAAGGTAGGTAACAGTGACAGTTTCAGTAAACGTTTGAAATTTTTTTTTTGACATTTGACATTTTGACAACAATTATTTAGATATTTGGTTACAGTAAAAATTTATATTTATTATGTTATGAACCTACAAATATAGTATATTGAAAAACAAGTATTGCAATGATACTTATTGTAATACTAATACTGTTCGCGTAACCGATCCGTTGGAGAGTTACGCAAAATACGAGTATTATAAATGGACATTGTAATACGTGTTTTTAATACTATTTTTCCTATTTCGCATTAATTTACTTTTATTTCAAAATTATT
This sequence comes from Harpalus rufipes, assembly GCA_951394225.1. NCBI lineage: Eukaryota > Metazoa > Arthropoda > Insecta > Coleoptera > Carabidae > Harpalus > Harpalus rufipes. The sequence goes on from OX596279.1 coordinate 49,695,245, forward strand.
ATTGTAACAAATATTCGATATAACAACAGTTACTTACAAAGTAGGTTAAAGTTAAAATTTATATTTGTTATGAACCTGCAACTAAATACTTCGAATTTTAATTTAAAAAAAGTGCTTTACTGTTTAATGTATATATTTTATTATAAATAATCTAAAGTCAGTAATTTTCCATAAGTAATGACAGATAATGGCAACTAAGATGAAAGAAATTTATTTATTATAAAGATGCGCGTGTTCTTCTATAAGGCGCAACTTTCTACGGACACCTAGTATTGGGTTTTGGACGACATTTACATCGATTTTTCGGACTTAACACTGCCCAACTCCTAAATTAAGGGAAATGATCGTTTTTATACTGACAATATTGCAGAGATCCATAATAATATCAGATATAAACAAAAGGCCAAATTCACAGATAAGCTGTTGGTATGGTGCGTTAATTCTACGAGGGGTAGGCCTTATGTGGGCCGAGTGAGATAAAGCCTTGTATAGTTAAAGGTACATCTAACAAAATTGGTCAATTTTTTTTAAGAAAAACACGCTGGGCATGATTTTATCTTCTGGCCAGACTTGCAACACAAACTTAAAATTGGCTAACTGACCAAAACGTACTCTTAATTCCGCAAAACGAAAATCTCATAACCTTCCCCAGACTCTTCCTATAGAAGGTTTTTGTGCTCTTTTATCTTGAAAAGTTCACGATGGAGGTTGGGAAGCCCAAAATGAGAACGAACTTCAACGCAGAATATACAGGAATTCAAGAATGATCGAGATATCGATGTAAATGTTGTCCAAAATCCAATGTTAGGTGTTCGTAAAAAGTTATGTCTTGTGGAAGAACACGTCCATCTTTATTTAATTTAAGTTCATAATATTGTTGCTTATGAAACAGTAAATGCATTTTATATGAAAAAAAATCTGATGTGGATACCACACGACTTCCTTATACGATTATTAAACTTTACATATTTTTTTAATAACTAAATTACAAAATATTAATTTTAACTTCAAAACAGTAAGATATATAGCGACCATAATCTAACCCGGTTCTTTTTAAAGAGAGTTTTGATTACAACAAAGAAATATTTGATTACAACAATGAATATGACTAATTTCACAATAAAAATATAATATTTGTTATTGTACGAATCATAAAATTGCACGTATTTAACGTAATTTGACATGAACATTTTTTTATGTTTTTGTCCTAATCTATAGCAAGCTTTATTACAAAAACAAAAAAGTATATAATTTTTAAATTTACATATCTCGCTTATACAAAGGGCTAATTTAATAATACTTGATGTGCTAGACGCAGAAATTCTCTAAAACTTTTATCTGAAGCATTATTTCTAAAATCAAAATAAAATCATTTTATTCAAGAAAAACTGTTAACAACTTCAAGTAATGTACCACTTCCGGTTAGCCTATTTTAACCAAAATCTATTATGTTATTTCGATTGACATAAAAGTCTTGTATACCAAATTTGAAAAGTTTTGGATTATATTTTAAAACAGTTTTTCATTAAAATCTATTATAGGCTTCATGTAACGTGCCACTTATGGAAATTGTGTAATAACCAGAAAGGGAGGTGCACAACTAGATGTTATAGGAGTCCTAAATACAAAATTTCAACTTTCTACGGCTTACCATTTTTGAGTTATGCGAGATACGTACGAACGTACGTCCGTACAAACGTTACGACGAAATTAGTCAAAATGGATTCAGGGATGATCAAAATGGATATTTCCGCTGAAATCTGAAAACCGATTTTTTTTCGCGATTACAATACTTCCTTTACTTACGTACAAGGAAGTAAAAAAAAATGTTGAAATTTGTGCCAAAACTTTTAGGATACACGTTATTTCAGAAATTTGGTACTTTCCTCTTGACTCACTTTATATATATATATATATATATATATATATATATATATATATATATATATATATATATATATATATATATATATTATATCATAAACATTATTTATTCGCTAATATTTCCCTCTCAACAATCCCATTCTTCATCTTGTATACTATCACGAATAAGTGTAATTAGCACCCACTATACACTCCACTTGCAAATCTGTGTGTGTTTGTCGGCTCGGGCGAGGGAAATGGAAAAATCAGTCAACGTTGGCGCTGGGATGAAGGGCATCGGTCATTTGCGTCACGCACCAATTGCCGATAGCGACCTGGGGCATTAGTCCTCGTCGGGCAAATGTATGCAACGGTCAAGTTGGCTGTGATGCCAAGCCTGACATGTTGACACACACAATATGGATACAGAGTTAAAAATTACAACATGCATGGTTCATTAATAAAAACCAACTCAGTGTGAGGATATTCACTCATATTTTTTATAGTCAGATATGACTGTGTTTAATGGTTCATGCATTTTCTATTAACTGTTACATTCTTTGCTAATAATCGTATAAAAGTGATCTCTATGGTGCTCTCTTCACTATAGTTTTGAGAGCCCCTATTTTGTGGTTGAGCTTACAAACAATTAAGGCCCGGTATTTTCATCACTGGTTAAAATGTCTGTTAACTGTCACGTATAAAGAAAATATTGCAACACAAGACGAAAACTACCTTCCTGGCGTTTGCTGCCAATGTAGCATTTTAGCATCTACTGACTGGGTCAGTGTAGCAAAGGAAGGGTTATTTCTCTCTACAACGGTGGTTAACGATAGGTAAAAGGGCGTTCCACAGCCACCTATTGCGTGGGCTGCATTGGGAGCTGGCGAAATAAGGATAATTTTACTTATCCCGTGCCAGATAATGATCCCGGATCTGCTGTGCAAGACGACTGAATTTTTTTAAGCAATTTTTTTGACCTAGAAAATTTTAGCCTCCTGTCTCCACTGATTTCGTTCGGTTATGTTAATAAGCCTTATCACAATGTCAAAATCGAAAAAGCAGTTGTGGCCAGCACAATACCTCTCGCCAATTCCATTTTTGGTTACATAAGTATAAGGCGCAAACAGTCATGTTACATTGTTGGCCTTGACAAGCAGATGTGGGAGCCCGTTTCAGAATGATAATTAGTAATTATGTACATAGATGTCAAATGATTTTCTAAATTCAAGTAGTTAATTTGTCACCAGGAGTGTGGAATTTACTTGCCGAGGAAAATAAACCACATGGAATTGGAAATACACTAAATTTAGAATGAGAAATTATGATATTTGACATCATTACTAGCTATCATTCTGACATGGGCCCCCATATCTGCTTGTCAAGGCCAACAAAGTCACATGACTGCTCGTGCACTATTGTATTTAACATTTCTTGTATACCTACACTCTACACCAAAATTTCTACTTATATCTATTCCTTATATTTAGATTGTTTAATGTTAAATTCATTTTATGAAGAAATTTTGTTCTCTTCTAATTTTTCGAAATGTTTCCAATTCATTGTCAGGATTGACAGTTTTTTTTTTGAAGGATATATGTAATATACCTATAAAAATGTATGTACTTCAGAAAAAAACTTCAGTAATGTCTCCGGATTTCTGACACTGACATTTATCTACCAGTTACAAAAATTTTATATTTTCAACTATTTTCCATGGCATTATTTCGACAGAAATAAAATTTATTATAACAGATTGTTTTCTATATTATATTTCTTTTATCTCTAAATCTATAGAATATATTTATAATAAAATATTTAAATGTATTAGATAGAGAATATAATTTTCTTTAATATTACCAAGAAAAATTTTCAAAAAATATTATTTAGAAATTTTTTTTTCAAGAATCTTCTACTTCCGGTTGTCCATTTGTTACCAAAACCTTTTCATATCTTCCTATGAATGTCCGATTGGGAAATACGTAGTTAAACAAATATAAAGTCTTATAGTTTTTGAGTAATTGTCCTTCCAACATCCCACATACATACACACACACACACACATACATCTACACACACACACACACACACACACACACACACACACACACAGACACACATACACACACAGACATCATCGTAAAAATGTTATTTCAGGATTCTAGGGACGTGCATATTCACTCAAATCAGGATATGCGATTTTTAGCATGATTCCAATACCTCTCTTGGCGAGAGGCAAAAATACGCATGTGTTCCACTTATGGCCCAATTGATATACGCCAGACATAATGTTGCCATTATTTTGCTTTTCTATAATTTGTATTTAATAAATTTTAATTCTGAAAAATTAATTTTCTGCACAAAATTCTTTGGTTCAATACATACGCGACATTTTATTTAATTTTGTAATAACAAAAATAATAGCTAGTTACGGCCCTGTATACACATACATTACTAAATAATTTATATTCATACACATATACTTTTCAACATTAACATTAAATATAGTTTATAACAATAAATAGCGACAATAATGTATGTACTTTATTAAATCAAATTATTATTATATAAAGGAAAGTGTAAAGTTCACCATAATGACTATACATTGAAATAAAAAATCTCTATCATGACATATGATGCTTTCCGCACATAATAATAATTTAGGAGAATTATTAGCAGACATGAGTATATATTGCAAAGTAAAGTGTTGGTAATTGTTTACTCAAATGCTATAGAATTATGATTGCAGTGAATTAGGTATTATATTTCCTGACAATTAACTGTATAGTCACGTACTTTATGTTAAATGATGTGCAATTTGTTAAATGAACTGGCATTTAAATGTAATTTGTTCAATTAGGTGAATCGCCACAGCCTAAGGTACACATAGAAATGAAACGGTTTTTAAAATGTTTACACTACTTTGAATAACACATATTAGCCAGATATGCAAATATCAACAGTACTGCAATTCACAATTATTACAGTTTTTATCGTACAATTAAGACATTACCATATCTTTACGATTGCATATAATTTGCAAATTTGCTAAATGGTATACCATTTCCAATTTCATGGCGTTGCACAATGGTTAACAGTTAACGCGAGGAATGAATACCCAGCCTCCATCTTTTACACGTATTTGTCAGTCTGAGCAACCGATTAGTCTCTGCCAAATTTTTCTATCCTGGTACAATATCTTTTTTTTACTTTTTCCAGGTGTATAATTTTCTCACGTTCTTTTGCCTGTGAGGGGTTTTTGTTCATTTCTTCTTGCAGTAACTGTCAATCAACAAGTGATACTTTAGTGAAAAGGTTCTTTGTAGGTTTGTTATTATAATTCAAATTTGAGTCATGAATCTAATGGCCGGTTGCACCAAAGTAACTTAAATTTTAGGTTCTCCCCCCATAGTTTAACAGTTTTTAAGTACCCAGTAACTATTTTGAAAGCTTTGTCTGTTTTTAAGTCATCAGAAATTAATTTAACAGCTTTGGCAGTTCTTAAACCTCCTAAAAATTATTGTGGAAGCATTGCAAAAAAATCTGTTGTGGCCAGCACAATACCTCTCGCCACTTCCTTTTTTGGTTACATAAGTATAGGGCGCGAACAGTCATGTTACATTGTTGGCATTGACAAGCAGATGTGACGGTCCGTTTCAGAATGATAATTAGTTATTATGTACATGGATGTCAATTGTCAATTTTTCATTCAGAATTTCAAGATTTTCTAAATACACGTAGTTAATTTGTCACCAGGACTGTGGAATTTACTTGTCGAGGAAAATAAACCACATGGAATTGGAAAATCACTAAATTTAGAATGAGAAATTTTGATACTTAACATCTATATACATAATTACTAGCTATCATTCTGACATGGGCCCCCATATCTGCTTGTCAGGGCCGACAAAATGCTGCTCGCGCCCTATTGTATTTAACATTTCTTGTATACCTACACTCTATACCAAAAATTCTACTTACATATATCTATTCCTTATATTTAGATTGTTTAATTTTAAATTCATTTTATGAAGAAATTGTGTCCTCTTCTAATTTTTCGAAATGTTTCCAATTCATTGTCAGGATTGACAGTATTTTTGAAGGATATATGTAATATACCTATAATTTTAAATATTTAACTATTAATACATTAAGAAATAATATAATGTATGTATGTACTTCCCTGAAAAGTCTTCAGTAATGTCTCCGGATTTCTGACACTGACATTTACCTGTCAGTTATAAATTTAAATAAATTTTCAACTATTTTCCATGGCCAATCTTTCGGCTGTAAAATTTATTATAACAGACTATTTTATATATTATATTTCTTTTATCTCTAAATCTGTAGAATATATTATAAAATATTTAAATGTATCAGATAGAGAATTTAATTTTCTTTAATATTACCAAGAAAAAATTTCAAAAAATATTATTTAGAAGATTTTTTTTCAAGAATCTTCTACTTCCGGTTGTCCAATTGTTACCAAAACCTTTTCAGATCTTCCCATGAATGTCCGATTGGGAAATACGTAGTTAAACAAATTTAAAGTCTTATAGTTTTTGAGCAATCGTCCTTCCAACATCCTACATACATACACACATACATCCACACACACACACACACACACACACACATCATCGTAAAAATGTTAAAATCGGATTGTAGGGACCTTAAAACGTGCTTATTCAATAAAATCTGGATATGCGATTTTTAGCATGAATCCAATACCTCTCTTAGCGAGAGGTAAAAATCTAAATAATACAGAAAGTTCCTTGTAAAAGATTGTATATACCGGGTGAATACTTGAAACCCGAATATAGCCCGTTAACACGGGAGAATCGTTTTTCGCAGACTGTTGCTCGCCATTTGAACTAAAGGCCTATTCACAAATCAAAATTAGTATTAGTTTTATGTTTTACGTTTTATAGCTATTCGCAGCAGCATTCACAAATCATGTTTTAGTCATGGTTTTAGTAGGTAGTGACCAGTGGCGGATCCAAGGGGGGGGCGATGGGGCGATCGCCCCCCCCTGAGAGATTTTTTCTTCAAAATTTTAATATGTCTTCCTTGTAAAATTACAGATCAATAAATAAAGAATTATTATTTTGTTTTGTTGTATAAAAACTCAACATGAACCAAGAAAAAGTTTATAGATATTTAAATAAATTAGATGTTAATAATTACTCGTCAGTTCAGTCAAACAGCATTTATTCTTACTACCAACGTTTCGGTGCAACCTTGCACCTTCTTCACGGTCTACAACAATTATACAACAAGAATTTAATACATACAAAATAACATGGACATTATCACAATTACAGTAAGTTCTTACAAATTGTTACAATTCATGTACACAAAATACATTCGTACAAAACATTTATTTAATCTATTAAAAATCGTACCAAAAAATCAAAGAGTATACATACATACACCCATTTGCTCTAAAAACCGACAACCGAATAATACGGAAAATAGCCGGAAATATCCTGTGTAAGGATTCTGGTGACTTCATTGAAACGGACTTCTATTGGTCGTCTGTACACCAATAATAATGTAGCAAGTTGTAGGAATTTAAATAAAATGTAAATAAATTAATGAAACTCAGTTTGGCCTAAAATTTGTCTTTTCCTTTTTGCACTTTTCCAATACACCAAAATATACGCTGTTAAGTTCTTGAATATCAGTCCTTGCATTGATGTTATTGCAATCATTGTACACCCTGAAGAAGGTGCAATGGTGCACCGAAACGTTGTTATAGTAAGAACAAATGCTGTTTGACTGAACTTTCGAGTAATTGTTAAAACATAATCCACATTACAGTCGGGAAATTTACCCACAATATTTAAATAAAATTCAGTTTTGGCGCCATAACAGGTGTCTTGTTGAATTTCTGGCGACTAGCGACATCTGTTACGAAATTTTAAAACGTATTGTCATTCACATGGCGTGAAGTTAGTTGCATGTGGACATTAAGCCCATATTTTTCGGTCATTTTAATGCCTTGCAGGGATGACTTCCACTAACTAAAAAAAAAGTAGTTCGCCCCCCCCTGAGAGATTTTCTGGATCCGCCACTGGTAGTGACACCTATTGGCAAATACGACACAAATTAAAGAAATCGGTAACCCACCATCTTCTATTTTTGTCTTTTTATCATTATACAATTTTATTAGTAAAACTGCACTTAAAATTTTCTTATTATTCATAATAATTCCAAACAAAACTTGACAGTTATAGACAAGAACAACTATATATCGCAAAATGTAAAACATAAAACTAACACTAATTTTGATTTATGAATGGACCTTAACAACAATGTTTATGGTATCAATAGAAAGATATAAAATATCTGCATCAAATGACACCAAATACATGTAAATTTGTAATATTTTAGACCCATAAATTAGTTATTAAATTTATTCAATATCTTATTAATATCGATGATGGCATTTGAGCAAAATAACAAACAAATATTTGACATTTTATTTGTGAGAATTCGTTATAACCTTTAACTTGTGCATTTTTTTATTATTTAATATTTTATTAATTTATTTTATTTCAAACCATTTCTAATCTATTACAAAATATTTTTAAAAAATCAATTAAAAAAATATAACTAACTGACAAATAGAATATCAAACATTTGTTTGTTATTTTGTTCTAAAGCCATCATCACTATTAATTGATATTAATAAGAAATTGAATAAATTTAATAATTAATTTATGGGTCTAAAATATTACAAATTTACATGTATTTGATGAAATTTGATGCAGAATTTTTTTATCTTTCTACTAATACTACAAACATTCTTATAAGTTGAAACAGCGAGCAACAGTCTAAAAAAAAACGATTGTCCCATGTTAACGGCCTATGTTCGGGTTCCAAGAATTCACTCGGTACCTATGTATTTCCAGTAAAATTATAATACAAATATACTGTGTATATTGCACTTAATACTGACATTTGTCAATTAGATGTTTTTTAATATGTAGATATTTGTTTTCACGGTAATAGCAAAAAGCAGGCTGATTTATGAAATTTAATTTCTTCATATATTTTTTTTTAACTCTAGACGGTGGTGACCGGCATAGCCGAACATAAGACTTTAACATGTAAAATCAGACTAATTACTAATTTCTTGTTTCCCTATATATTTTAGGTAAAAAAACTTCAAATAAAAGTTGTCTAGCATAAAATTATGCATATAAATTAATATTTTAATGTCGAAAATCACCTCAAAAATAGCAATAGCCACGGAATTGAGAAAAACAAACAAATGTCTAATGGTTTATTTGTATTGTTAGGGTAATTTATTTTTATTAGGTATTATTTCTAATTTCTGTTCCCGTCAACAATATCTGTTAATTTAAATTGATATTTGTTCAAAAGAAATTACAAATAATAATAATAATAATAAATTAACCTAGATTGACAGATAAATCGTTAACATTTATTATTCATTTTGTCTCAATTCCATGGATATTGTTATTTTTACGGGGTGATTTTCGACATTTTCATACCTAATTTCTGCCGTTACAAGGCACACAAAATTATTTTTGCTTATCAATTCAGATGCAGAATCTAATGCTCTACAACTATTATTTAAAGTTTTTTTTACCTAAAATAATTAGGGAAGTTTTATGTTCGGCTGGGCTGGGCCGGTTACAACCCTATCCATTCAATATGTAGTATAAAATGCAATCAAATCGTGTAGATAATGGAATATTCTTTAATATTTATAATAACTTTAAATGTCAAAAAATAATATTTGACAGCGTGTTTTCAAGAAAAACTGCTAAAAATTTTAAATAAGGGAACATCCGGTTATCCATTTATAACAAAAAAAAAAGAATTGTAGTGTTGGAGTTATCGTCTAGAAAGAATCGTAATACACATATACACACGCACACACATACATACGCTCATACACACAAGCGCACGCACGCTCATACATACAGTCATCGTAAAAATAGTAAAATCGTATTCTTGGAACCCTGAAACGTGCTTATTCACTAAAAACTCACCATCGAATTATTTTGACCAAAGACAATACCTTCCTTCCATAAAGGAAGGAAAAAATTGTGAAATGTATTAGTGTTGCTACTTTGAACATTTTTAAAACAAAATTCTAAAAAATATGAACAATGCGTCTTATTGTCAATAATTCTAGTATAATTTACTAAATGTGTGTTAAAATTTATTTTATTTTTCATTTTGTTTCAGAATCTTGGACAACTATAACCATTTGAATATTGAAAAGATCTCCACGATTGGTAAGTGATTTATATACAATATAAAATAAATATCAGTGTGTTTTGAAAGTGCTTTCCATATAAGTCAGAGATAAACTATTTTTCTCCACATGAGAAATGAGAATATGTACCGGTATGACCAATGGAATTCCACTCTCAACACGAATTAATTCCCGTAGTATATACCGTAAACACACAGACAATATCCAATAAAATTTCATTCCTTCTCTCTAATCAATTAACAGTAGAAAAAACCGTCAACATGAACTGAAAAAATGTAAATACCAATCAGTGATTAATTATCGGCCGTAAACGAACCAGTGCGGGAAATAAACTGTGGATAAATCAACAGAGTTATAAAAACTCTGTTTTTATGATGCGAAAATTTATTTATAATTGCTATCAAATTCTTAATTTTATCAATTAAACTAATGAGAGCACTGCAGCCATGTTGGATGAATGTAATGCGAGTATGTTTGTGTGTATGCGTGCGCTAACAGACGTCCATTTATTCTGAAGTCTCCTGCGTGACTTCCAAGATTAAATGGTTTTTTTGTTCTGGGTTTTTTACAACAGTTTGATCTGATTCGAACAGACTCATCTGGATCTTTTTTCTCGCGTTTCATTACCTTAAATGCTACTGGAACTCCAGTGCAAGAATGGCGAAGACGTTGTTTGTTACAAGCTCGAATTCTTTCAAATGAATTGCTAAATTTTATAACTGATGTTCTAAGTATCCGACTAGAAATTCACAGGTTTGGCTTGATGCTTGTTTGCTTGGTTTGACTTAGCTTGAAAATACCAAGGTACTGACTTAAAAAATGTTACCAAAATTCGTTAAAGAATAATGTACATTCTATCATCAATAAATGTGGTACACTGACTGGCAAAAAACTAACCACATCCATTTATTTTTGCAGATTTGAGATATTAGATATGCGGAAACAACAAACTAAAGTGCCTAAAAGTGAGATGTCATGCAATTACAGTTTTTTACTTCCTTGTACGTAAGTAAAGGAAGTATTGTAATCGCGAAAAATTTCGGTTTTCAGATTTCAAGGGAAATATCCATTTTGATCATCCCTGAATCCATTTTGACTTATTTCGTCGTGACGTCTGTACGTACGTATCTCGCATAACTCAAAAACGGTAAGCCGTAGAAAGTTAAGATTTTGTATTTAGGATTGCTATAACATCTAGTTGTGCACCTCCCTTTCTGGTTATTACACAATTTCTTTCACTTTACATGAAGCCTATAATACATTTTAATGAAAAACTGTTTTAAAATATAATCCAAAACTTTTCAAATTTGGTATACAAGACTTTTATGTCAACCGAAATAACATAATAGATTTTGGTTAAAATAGGCTAACCGGAAGTGGTACATTACTTGAAGTTGTTAACAGTTTTTCTTAAATAAAATGATTTTATTTTGATTTTAGAAATAAATGCTTCAATTAAAAGTTTTAGAGAATTAATTTCTGCGTCTAGCAAATCAAGTATTATTAAATTAGCCCTTTGTATAAGCGAGATATGTAAATTTAAAAATTATATACTTTTTGTTTTTGTAATAAAGCTTGCTATGGATTAGGACAAAAAAATAAAAAAAGTTCTTGTCAAATTACGTTAAATACGTGCAATTTTATGATTCGTACAATAACAAATATTATATTTTTATTGTGAAATTAGTCATATTCATTGTTGTAATCAAATATTTCTTTATTGTAATCAAAACTCTCTTTAAAAAGAACCGGGTTATATTAATGTTAATTTAAGAATGATAGCAGTAAATGAATTATTTTTTGTTCTATATCAAAATATTTCTCAGGCTTGGCTTAAGCCTGTCAATATTTTGTAATTTAATTATTCAAAAAATATGTATAGTTGAATAATCGTACAAGGAAGTCGTGTGGTGTCCACATCAGATTTTAAATATAGTAGTTCTTAGAACTAAAGCTAGATTCACATGTATCGTTATCACCGTTAAATTTCTCACCGTTTACACCGTTCTGTGCTGTGATTGGTTGAAATCATACGGTACAAACAGGCTTGACACTACGAACGGCGACGGCCGCCGTTGAAATATTTCTATTTTTGACGGCGTTGACGGGCCGTTGCCGCCGTAAATTTTAGCTGCATATGATCATAACACACATATCAATAATACCAACTCAAACCAGTTTCACATAAATCTATTGTATTTTATTTCTTTATGTTTCTTTTTGGGTGAATTATATAAACCGGCGAAAGAAAAGTAATTATAGGTTATGGCAACCGGCAATATCATTGAGGTCGAAACATATGTTTTATTAATATTTCGTTTTTCAAGTTTGGAACTGTACGCATCGATATTTATGACGGAGCATGTGAACAGAGTAGTTGTTATGACGACCGCAAAATTAATGGTAGCAACGGTCCATGTAAATCCAGCTTAACTAAAAAAATCTGTTGTGATCGGCACAATACCTTCTGTCATTTCTATATGTATATTTTATATAAATTCCACACAGAAAGTTTCTTTCAGTAAAATTATTTTGTCACATACATATTTTTTATCTCTAAATACATTGAATATGAAGAAAATAATGCAAATAAATCGAATAGAGAATAAAATATTCTTTAATATTTACAATAACATTAAGTGTTTAATTGTGTGTTTTTTTGAGAAAAACAGTTAAAAGCTTCAAATTGAGGTACTTTCGGTTGTTCAATTGCAACCAAAATCTATACAATAAAATCTTCATTTAGATATAAGAATGTGGAATATGACAAAATAGCAACTTTTGGTATTGTAGTATTAGAGTTGTCGCGGCCGAAACGATTGTCACACACGCACACACACACACACACACACACACACACACACACACACACACACACATACACACACACACACACAGACAGACACACAAAAACACGCTCACACATACAGACATCATCGTAAAAATAGTGAATTCGTATTTTAAGGACCTCAATTGTGCTTATTTATTAAAACTCACCATCGAATTTTTTGACCAAAGAAATATCTTGAGAGATGTGTTCGGATCCGGTTCTAGTTCAAACATTAATAAAATTTGTGGTTTTGTTCGGGTTTAAGTATTGGGTTCAGGTTCGGTTCAACCTAATGAAAATTGAATTAATGTTTTTTGAATAACAATCTTTATATGGAAATGATTTATATAGTGATGCCGTGGGATCTCGCGTTTTCGAGATCTCGTCTCGAAAATCGAGACGAGACGAGAGTAATGCCCTCGAGATTTCCTCGAGACGAGAGTAGGTATTCGAGATCTCGATTGCACGTTTTTTTTTTAATATGTATATAATTAAAGATATACAATAAGAAAAATAATTATCAGTACAAATATTTTCATTGACTGTTCATTTGCATTAATATTTATTTATTCATTTTTAATTTATTGGGTGTTAGTATAAAGAGTAGGAACAAAAGTGTTCCCTGTGGTGTACTCTCCACGCTAGTATTAAATGCCCTGCTGCGAGTAATATTTGTTCAGTATTTTTTTACTTACCTGTTAAATGTCAGACTTAGTAAAAATAAAGTTTTAATCAGTAGTATCTACTTACTCCTTTATTACGTCCAAGTTGATGCTAATTTATTTTCCTGATAGATGAAAGTATAGAAAATTTATAACATGTAAAGATAATATTTTATGAATTTATTTTATATGTATTTATATACAAATAATAGATAATTACAGCGTCACTGCTTGCTACCATCAACCATAAACACGCTCTGACCTGCCAACTTATGGAACACCCATACAGCTAATTATAAATTCGAGAAATTCGAGACTCTCGAGTCGAGATCGAGAATAGAGGATGAAAAATATGACGAGACGAGACGAAAACAAATCTCGTCTCGAATTTTCGAGACGAGAAGAGAGTGAACTGTTTCTCGCCGTTTCTCGTCTCGCGGCATCACTAGATTTATAATGCGAGCCTGTATTTACAACACAAAAACACGAACATAATTTTCACAAACAGACAACACATACGTCGAAGACGTCAATTATCAGCTATATTACGATTATGCTGACGTTTCGAACTCAAAATGAACCTGAACCAAATCGTGAACCTGAATTTTAATACCCGGTTCGGTTCCGACTCGGGTTTAATTGTAAAATATATTTGAGGTTTGGTTCTGAGTTTAGGTTCACTAAAATGTTACGGTTTGGTTCCGGTTTCGGTTCGGTTCAGGTTCGGGTTCGATACGCTGAAAAAAATTGAACAAAGAATGTGCAAACGGTTATATAATACCGTCCCTTGTTACTAACTAAAACTAGGAAACTCGAATTTTAAGTTATCTACATAGATAATTAGAATTTTGAGTTATCTACATGGTCTTCTCTCGTTTTTACTTCCTTGTATGTAAGTAAAGGAAGTATTGTAATAGCGAAAAAAATCGGTTTTCAGATTTCAGCGGAAATATTCATTTTGATCATCCCTGAATCCATTTTGACTAATTTCGTCGTGAGGTCTGTACGTACGTACGTATCTCGCATAACTCAAAAACGGTAAGCCGTAGAAAGTTAAAATTTTGAATTTAGGACTGCTATAACATCTAGTTGTGCACCTCTTTTTTAGGTTATTACACAATTTCCAGAAGTGGCACTTTACATGAAGCCTCTAATATATTTTAATGAAAAAACTGTTTTAAAATATAATCCAAAACTTTTCAAATTTGGTATACAAGACTTTTATGTCAATCAAAATAACATAATAGATTTTGGTTCAAATAGGCTAACCGGAAGTGGTACATTACTTAAGGTTGTTAACAGTTTTTCTTGAATAAAATGCTTTTATTTTGATTTTAGAAATAAATGTTTCAAATAAAAGTTTTAGAGAATTAATTTCTGCGTCTAGCACATCAAGTATTATTAAATTAGCCTTTTGTATAAGCGAGATATATAAATTTAAAAATTATATACTTTTTTGTTTTTATAATAAAGCTTGCTATGGATTAGGACAAAAACATAAAAAAAATGTTCATGTCAAATTACGTTAAATACGTGCAATTTTATGATTCGTACAATAACAAATATTATATTTTTATTGTGAAATTAATCATATTCATTGTTGTAATCAAATATTTCTTTGTTGTAATCAAAACTCTCTTTAAACTCCCTTTATGGTCGCTATATATTTTACTGTTTTGAAGTTAAAATTAATATTTTGTAATTTATTTATTAAAAAAATATGTTAGTTTAATAATCGTACAAGGAAGTCGTGTGGTGTCCAAATCAGATTTTCTAGAAGTTCTATGTGATTCTAAAAGCGTAGAAATCCCATAGCAACAGATAGATAAGATTTTGCAAAATTTTCGTGCTATTTAACTTGAAATAGCATGTTATGGAAATAAATAACTTGGGATATCTATTTATAACAGCAAATAATTTGACTTAACATTAACCACTTCCTCTGACTGCTTAAAATATCTAGTTTTGTAATAAAGTTAGGCGTTTACAAGGTCTGTTTTTGTTTCTTTTTATTTGGAAAAATGTCTAAGTGATCTTAGTAATAATGGCTAAAATAAATTGTTTTTATTATTTTAAGTATACCGTAAAAATTAAATATCTTAGAACAAAAATTATTTTTCTCAGTGCAATAACTAGATTTTTTTTTGCCAAAATTTGCTAAAAATATAAAATATTATTTTGTGTTAGTATATAGAATATATAATTTGTTACTGTTTGTTTACTCATATAAAATACTTTTAATTTAATTAGGAAACTTCAAATTTGTTTTTTCGAGAAACACTTTTTTAAAATTACCTAGTTTTAGTATTGAGGGGACGATATGGAAGGTGGTCCGTTTTTTTTTTTTACCGTGTAGGATATTACATTGTAATTCCGAAACAAAGAAATCATTTTCGAGTTGATTCTGATCATTTAAACACGCGAAGTATTTGTATTATGAAATTCAGAAGAAGATAAACTTTTCATATTTTTTTATGAGTTAATATTTTTTTTGTTTAATTTTCCTTTGCTCTCTTTTCAATCCTCCTCCTTCTCCATTCCGCACACTCTCAGGTGTAATCCCTTGCGATCAGACACAGCAGATTCCTAATGATCCTCCCACACGGGCGCCGGGACGGCACGGACGCCGGGGACCTGGTACTCCCGGCCCGGGTGCAATGATAAATCGGGTGGCGTCTGAGCGCGTCTCCATCTCCGCCAAGGCCATTTCTCAGGCGACGGCAACGCCGAAGGCCTCCAGGTATTATAAACTCATTAGCAAAGCGGTGAAGGACAAGAACATGTCGATAGGGCAGATGATGGGATTAACAAATAGATAGATCAAAATGAAGAATATTTGGGTTTGGATTGATGATGTATTCTAAATAAAAATTCATTAGTTAATGTATTTACTAAAGCGTGATATTTCAAAATCTGGGAATCAGTTCATCGAAGAAATAATAATTAAAAACAGTGTACTGTTGAATGAAACTTTGACATTTGGAACAAAGTGATAAATATTCAAAATTTCTATTTTTTACTATGAAAATATATCTGTATGTAAATAATTTTTCATTCTGTGGAATTTTATGGGTAGTGCAATATGTAAAGTAGCTAAATACCTTTACTAATTACCAATTAGTGAACGAAATCGTGTTTTTATTATGGGACAATTAATGTGACATTTTATTCAAATTGCAATAATAAATAATATAGAACATATGTGTGTGGTTGTAACAGTACATAAAAAAATCTGATATAGCCAGCACATTACCTTCCACCAGCTCTATGTTTTTTGTACAAATTGTACATAGAAAGTTTCTTGCAAAATATTATATATTTCCAGTAGATTACCTTCCGTCAGGTTTATGCATTTTGAGAAAAATTCATACAGAAAGATTCCTCCAAAGATTCTATATTTTCAGTAAAATTATAACACAAACATACTATGCCAATTGCACTTGACACTATCATCTGTCAATCAGAATTTTCTTAATATATAGTAGCGTTTACATGGTTTTAGCATAGCTGGCTGCTTTATGATATTTAATTTCTTTATATTTTTTAACTCATATCCATTGAATATGAAGTATAAAATGCAATCAAATCGTATAGAGAAAAATATATACTTTAAAATTTATAATAACATTAAATGTCAATAAATGATATTTAACTGCGTGTTTTCAAGAAAAAAAAATCTGTTGTGCCCATCACAATATCTCTCGCGAACTTTCCATTGTTGTATATATAAATATTGTATTTAACATTTCTTGTACACACAAAAAAATCCAATTACACCTAATCTTTATATTTACCAATTTTCTATAATTTTAAATTCGTTCTATGAGCAAGTTTTCTCCATTTCTTCTAAATGTTCGAGGTTTTTCCAATTCATTAACGGGATTGGCGGTATTTCTAAAGGGTTAATGTAATACATCTATAATTTTAAATATATAATTAATAATACAATAAGAAATATTAAATATCGTTCCCAGAAAAAGCCTTCAGTACTATCTCTGAATTTTTGACACTGACATTAGTGACATTTGCCTGTCAATTACAGACATTTTAATTTCTCAAGTAGTTACCATGGTGATGTTTGGGCTGTGAGCAGGCTGTGAGATTTATTACAACAGATTATTTTATAGATTATATATCTATATCTTTCAATCTATAGAAGGTATAATAAAAAAATTAAATGTGTCGGATAGAGAATTTCGTTTTTTAATATTTGTAATAACATAAATTTTCAAGAAATAATATTTAGAATTTTTTTGTTAAAATACAACGACTTCCGGTTATCCAATTGTTACCAGAATCTATTCAACTCTTCCCATTACTGTTAAATCCGTAGTTAAACAGGTCTTTAGTCTTTTAGAATTTGAGAAATCGTGCCTCCAACAACCTAACACACACACACATCCACACACACACACACACACACACACACACACACACACACACACACACAGACAGACAGACATCATTGTAAAAATGTTATTATCGGATTGTAGGGACCTTAAAACATGCTTATTCATTAAAATCTGGATATGCGATTTTTAGCATGATTTCAATACCTCTCTTAGCGAGAGGTAAAAATGACAGTACTTCCGGTGGACCAATTATAACCAAACTCTAATCATGTCTGCATATGAATCTAAACTCGAGGAATACGAAAAAATTATAACTTTTGGAATCGTGGTATTGGAGTTATGCGATCCGAAACGATCGTCACATACACACACACGCACACATGTACACACATACAGTTATTATCGCAAAAATAGTAAATTCGTATTCTAGGGACCCCCAAACCTCCTTATTCATTAGAAAGTCACTTTCGAAATTTCCTTATCTAAAGGTGACGGAAGATAAAAATTGTAAATGAATTATGAATAATTCAGAAATTCCAATAAGATAAATGAGGAACTATTAACAAATATGAACAAATCTGAACACTTCAGAAATACAAAAGAAATCATTTTTTGCGAAAAATGTGATAATGATTCTGTATTATAGAATGGAATACATTATGTAGCTATAAAGATTTAGAACTGATTTTATGTAGCGCCAAATAACAGCGCCATCTATGAATTGGTACCCAAACTATTTTTTTACTAACCTTCATTAACATCCCCTCAAGTTTTATTAATCTTGGTTCAGTACAGTTCTCGTATGGGCGTAGCATAGTGGAGTGATGTGAAGTGAAAATGTGTAATAATTACTAAATATATCAAGGAATTATTAAGGACCTTAGGGTTTCATCAAGTCAAGTAGCTTGATATTTTTGTAAATTACTTGACTTGACTTGAAAATCAAGCTTTTCAAAAATTCATTACTTGACTTGAATTGATTTTCTATCGATACTACTTGACTTGATCAAGTAATTTCAAGCAAATTCAAGCTACTTGATAAAGAATCGATTATGTACGAAAACGCGCGAATCAGTAGACTCATAACCTAGCTGTGTGTGGTACGGCGTGTTGTGCCATATGCTGTGCTGATTCACTACTGCAAGTTAAAATCTGTGCAAAGGTTAGGTTAGGTTAGGTCAATATTGGAATATATACTAGAATGACCCGAGAATATGTCAACAAAATTTGAAGTCCTAGTCATTATTATTAAGTTAACTGTAGATGGTTAAACTATCGCAAAAAGCCCAAAAATCTATAATCCATTCGAAATAAGAATAATAATTGGGACTTCAGATTTTGTCCACATATTCTCTACTCATTTTAGTATATATTCCATTAATGAATGGGTTTTTAAACCTCTTAATATCTCGGAGAAAATTAAAGTTCCAAAATGTACTTTAAATGGGAAAAAATCAAGTGCATTTAGGCACGAACAAATATTAAAATTAAGCGGAATCTTTGTCAATATAATTTGTTTTTATTCATTTGGAACCAGTTAAGGGGGTGGTCCGGTTAAAATTCGACTTGCCCCCTTTTAAGGTCCACCATAATACATATACTATAAATAGTTTGTTAATTCATATTACTTTCAAATCTTTTTTTTTAATTTTTAAATTTGAATGTATGATTTATTTTTAGCTTCCGTTACTCCTAGTTAAGGAAGGTATTGTCTTTGGTCAAAAAATTCGGTGATGAGTTTTCATTGAATAAGCACATTAAATTCAATATTGTAGGTACATTTTATCTATAGTCCGTTTACGAACTTTTTCTCTTTCGGATGTTCATTTTCTTTTCAGATTTGTTATCTAATTGTAACAGCAACAACAATACGGAAAGAAATTAGCAATAATGCAAAGCTGAAGGAGTACCTATAGAAAAATGTAAGAATGAATGAGAACAACAATTCCGAAATAAAACTGGAAACCATGCGTCATATAGATACAACTTTAAAATTAAGGTCATCCGGGATATGGAATTCAACTAGATATCTTAGAGCAAGAGCCATCTCACGACGGGCGACATGAAAACAAAGATGACGTGACCTATAAGAAGACCGCCCCGCATCTAGCAGAAACGCCGAAAACAATATTATAATATGAACTTAAAATTAAACATGTCTTGACAATTTATATGTATTTATGAAAACACGAAATATAATTAGTAGATGATTTTTCTATATTAAACGTTTGAATTTTATCTTGAATAATATCTTGAAAATTGCATTATTGCGTACAACTTCTGATTCTATAGTTGATAAAGAGAGATCAGTTTTCTCATTTGTTCCTGAACTTCGTAAATAAGATTTTACTCGTCTTAATGTGTAAAAACACCTTTCTCGCGTGCAATTTGTAACAGTATAAATAATATAATATTATTTCGTAAAGTACAAATTAATTTTTTACTTCTAGATTTTTGTAAAAATGTTAAGAATTTATCATAAAATGCAAGAGAAAAGTTAAGATTTTGACTATTATATTTGTGAAATTAGTAGCGCTCAATGGTTATGCTAGGAGCTAGGCGATACGGTTTTACATGTGCCCATTGTGATATTGATTTGTTTTATATTTTACTTATCCAACATAAAACTAGTAAGGGAAAAATATTTACTTTAATTGAATATAGGTGATGTGTACAACTATATATAAGCGTAAAGTGAATTAGAATAAAATAATAATTAAAAAAAAAAAAATAGATCGGGTTCGGCGCCCATTTCCTTTAAGGCGCCCTATGCTTTAGCCTAGTCATCCTATTGAATATTATGGCCCCGGTCTGAGGGTCCTTTCGGACGAGGGCCTAGGGAGCAAGTGTCCCTTTGCTTACCGGTAAATCCGCTACTGCTTACGGCATTCTAATTGGTTAACAGAATATTTAGCTCACGTACGTCACTGGACATGAGGCGATGTGGATCAATTGAATTGCATTTTAAACAATATATAAACATCTATTTAAAAGAAAACAACCTTTTAGTTAACGTTTTGTTTATATATATACAAACCAAAGTTTCGGCAGGTTATTTTATTTTAAAAAAATATTTGTTACTAAATATCTATTTGATAAATAAATATGTATAAGAAATACATACATATAAATCTTTTAGATAAAAGTAATAAAAAATGTGGAAGACCTCATTGTGCAATGCTGAAAGAAAAACTATGTCCTGCGTGTTGGTTTTGCAATGACATAGTCCATGTATATGGCCGGTGTCTAACTTTCCGCTAAGGCTAATTCCAAACGGTGTCAAGGGTGATAAATATCCCGGGCTTAATAATTTAAAATGCGCGGAAACTCTGGTCCCGCTCCCGCTGTGAAATTATTACCTATGCAGATGTGACATACGGATAAACACATTGGTAGCCCCCGACAAGTACAAATAATATCGAATTTCTCAAGGTAAGACCAACAGTTGTACAACATCGTTATTTATACGTTTCCTGTTTCAAGACATGACTGTTAACACAATGCGTCGCTTTTGCCGCAGCTGAGAAAAAAATTATACCTTGGACATGGTGTGACGTGTGACCAAACATTATCACGAACTAATTGCCAAAAAATTGCAGGCTTGACACTTCTGCTGTTATGGTTTTTAATAAATGAGTTCATGAACGATGCACAAAAATTTGAAAATACATAATATTCAATTCATAATATTTTGTTTTATCTATACGACCCCAAAATCATATTAGTTCGGCCAGCACAATATTTTACCTTAATCTTTAATTACATTTGATATTATTACAAAAAAATCTGATGTGGCCAGCGCAATACCTTCCGTCAATCTGGTGTATTTTCTATAAATTCCATACATAAATTTTCTTGCAAAAAATTCTACATTTCCAGTAAAATTATTTAATAAACAAACTATGCAAATTGCACTTGACACTGGCATCTATTTCTGCTTCTTTAGCTTTTCCCATTCGTTAGGGGTCGCTATTTTTTATTTCCTTCTTCCACTCATTTCTCTTTTGCGTGTCGTTCTCATTCAGTTCCTTTTCTCTCAAGACTTCGGCAATACAGTCCTTCCATCTTATCTTTGGTCTTCCTCTATTTTATTACTAAACTTCTTCCAATATATTCTTCATCTCTCCTCATGACATGTTCAAGCCAATGTAATCGTCTCTCTTTATCTATCTAGAAATTTCTAACATTAGAGTTAGGTATTTCCCTTCTTCTTTCATTCCTTACCGTATCTCTCCGTGTCTGCCCCAAATCTATCTCAACATCCTCATCTCTGCCACATTCATTTACTTTTCATTGATACTGACATCTGTCAATTTGAATTATCTGAATATATTAGCAGTTCCATGGTTAGCATAGCCGGCTGATTTATGAAATTTAAAATCTTTATAATTCTTTAACTCTATATCTATTGAATATGAAGTATAAAATGCAATCAAATCGTATAGAGAATAATATATTCTTTAAGTTATAATAACGTTAAATATCAATAAATCATATTTAACTGTGTTTTATCAAGAAAAACTGTTAAAATCTTCAAATTAGGGTACTCCCAGTTGACCAATTATAACCAAAATCTAATTCCTTGTTCTTCTGGATGTAAACTTGAGGAATACGAAAAAATTATAAATTTTGGAATCGTGGTATTGAAGTTATGCGATCCGAAACTTTGGTCACACACTCACACAAATTTATTCAATCTTTCATTGTATTGTGTCGCAGTCAACGGCAATAATTGCTTGTAGACGTATGCGCAGTATTCAGCGCATGCGTTCATTTTGAATTCAACCATAGGTGTAATGAAATATGCAACAAAACTGAAGAATTTTAACTTAATATCTAAAAGGTTTACAAGAAAAATTATTAAGAAGTTTTGTTGCACTCGACTTCTATCACTGGTTAAACTAAAAACTAAAAATATAAGATAATTGCAACGAAACAAAGAATCTATTAAGTAAATTATTAAAAAATCTTTCAGAAATCATATTTCAATTAGAATGATACAAGATAAGAAAAAACCTATTAACAATGCTAATGAAAGAGACGTATTGTTTGCTTCACTTCCTTATGTCAAAAATGTCACGGACAAGATTGGTAGAATTCTTCGTAAGAAGAACATGAAGATTTCGTTTTCTCCATATATTAAAATTCGACATATGTTGAGACAAGTTAAAGACGTCATCCCTCTTCAGTCATCAGGGATTTACCAGATCCCATGTGTCTGCGGGAAAGTTTACATTGGCCAGACTGGTAGAACCATTTCTACAAGATTGAATGAACACCAGCGTTAGATCAGATTGAACCAGCCAGAATAATCTTCAATTGCTGAGCATCTCCTGGAAGAACCATATAAAATTTGAAGATACAAAAATACTGGCGAGACCTATACACCTAAACAACAGGTTAATTACAGAAGCCATTGAGATTTTCAAAACCAAGAGTAATAATCTCAATCATTGTGACGGTCTAGATCTTAGTCGTGCATGGCTTCCTATGTTAAATATGTTGTAACTGTCACCTTAGTTGCCTGTTGCTATGTTTTGTTATTATTTATGTATTTATTTATATTTGTTGATTCATTCCTGAAGAAGGCAGTAATTAATACTGCCGAAACGTCGTTATTTAAATAAATATACAGAAATAAAACTAAAAAAATCTGATGTGGACACCACACGACTTCCTTGTACGATTATTAAACTACACATATTTTTTTAATAATTAAATTGCAAAATATTGATAGGCTTAAGCCAAGCCCGAGAAATATTTTGATATAGAACAAAAAATAATTCATTTACTATCATTCTTAAATTAACATTAATCTAACCCGGTTCTTTTTAAAGAGAGTTTTGATTACAACAAAGAAATATTTGATTACAACAATGAATATGACTAATTTCACAATAAAAATATAATATTTGTTATTGTACTAATCAGAAAATTGCACATATTTAACGTAATTTGACATGCTTTTTTTTATTTTTTTGTCCTAATCCATTGCAAGCTTTATTACAAAAACAAAAAAGTTTATAATTTTTAAATTTACATATCTCGCTTATACAAAGGGTTCATTTAATAATACTTGATGTGCTAGACGCAGAAATTAATTCTCTAAAACTTTTATTTGAAGCATTTATTTCTAAAATCAAAATAAAATCATTTTATTCAAGAAAAACTGTTAACAATTTCAAGTAATGCACCACTTCCGGTTAGCCTATTTTAACCAAAATCTATTATGTTATTTCGATTGACATAAAAGTCTTGTATACCAAGTTTGAAAAGTTTTGGATTATATTTTAAAACAGTTTTTCATTAAAATCTATTATAGGCTTCATGTAAAGTGCCACTTCTGGAAATTGTGTAATAACCAGAAAGAGAGGAGCACAAGTAGATGTTATAGGAGTCCTAAATACAAATTTTCAACTTTCTACTGCTTACCGTTTTTGAGTTATGCGAGATACGTACGTACGTACAGACGTCACGACGAAATTAGTCAAAATGGATTCAGGGATGATCAAAATGGATATTTCCGCTGAAATCTGAAAACCTAAATTTTTCGCGATTACAATACTTTCTTTACTTACGTACAAGGAAATAAAAAAGGTTGTATCATTCTAATCTATTAAGTAGCTAGTAAAAATGTAATGACGAAAATCCATTCCATATTTAAATTTATATTCCCGTGGTACCTTGCCTCTTAGTTTTATGCGTAGGCCGGCTTGAAAGTGTCTCGCTGTCGTTGTCATATGTGATCGATAAAGGTGTGGGCCTGTGGGCTAATTTGACCATTGCCTACTCCTTGGATCATATATTCACGACAGACGCTGATAACTAATGCCCCACCTGTCCTTGTTTCACACCTTGCTTGTTTCTATTGATTGCCTATTTCGTCAAAAATGTTACGACGGTTGATTGATTTCACTCTTGTACCTTGGTTTCGTCGACTAATTTCACAAACAAAAAATCATTATTCAGGTTTGGAAATGAAAATATAATGCGTAGTTTTTAATGCGGTAGTAAGTATTAATTAATATGTTTATTTTGTTCGTGTTGATATATCGGTATTGAATTTTTTTTTGTTGTGTTGTAACTTTTTTGTCGTTAACATGTTATAAATTTTCATAAATTGTTATTTGGGAACCTTCGGTTGGATTTTGTAAAATACAAGAATGCCTTTACATTAACATCGTTTATTTATTTATTAATAAATCGATCCAACAGTATACACGATCCCAATTACAGGACGATCATATGACAAACAAATATAAAAACGAATGAGTTGAACAGTACATATAAGAAATTTAACAAGTAACTTAATCCAAAAAATATTTTGTTAACATACTCTTAAATTTAGATAAGAAGTCGCCAAATATGTCAATGTCAATAGTTCATGATACACTGTTATATGCTACACAGAGTTGTCTTATTGGTGATTTCAGTTCATAAGTAGTCCTAGCTGTTTTACAATGAAATGGTACTTTATTTCTTGAAGTGACGCGTGGAACGTGAAATGGTGCTCAAGACTACATGGGTCATCAACACAATTATTTATTAATTTGTATAAGTAGTGAGATAATTGTAAATTTCTTCTGCTACTGAATGGCCCCAAGTTCACTTCAGGCAATAAAACAGAATAATCATGGGTAAAGTTAGGATATTGTCCATGTATTTTAAAATAACAATATTTGATGAATTTATGCTGGACAGACTCAATCTTAGATATATATTTATGATATAATGGATTGCAGACTTGTGGACAATATTTTAGCTTAGAGCGAACGAATGCACAATACAAGCTTTTTAGTGTAGTTTTTTACAGAAAGACAATTTCTAATTACAAATCCAAGATTTTTGCATGTGTTTAATATATTATATAAAAAATAATTTTGGACGTTTTGGGTGTGCATCCACCCATCATCAGCTGAATAAAAAATCTGATGTGGACACCACACGACTTCCTTGTACGATTATTAAACTATACCTATTTTTTTATTAAATAAATTACAAAATATTAATTTTAACTTCAAAACAGTAAGATATATAGCGACCATAATCTAACCCGGTTCTTTTTAAAGAGAGTTTTGATTACAACAAAGAAATATTTGATTACAAAAATGAATATGACTCATTTCACAATAAAAATATAATATTTGTTATTTTACGAATAATAAAATTGCACGTATTTAACGTAATTTGACATGAACTTTTTATTTTATTTTTTTGTCCTAATCCATAGCAAGCTTTATTACAAAAACAAAAAAGTATATAATTTTTAAATTTACATATCTCGCTTATACAAAGGGCTAATTTAAAAATACTTGATGTGCTAGATGCAGAAATTAATTCTCTTTTATACTTTTATTTGAAGCATTTATTTCTAAAATCAAAATAAAATCATTTTATTCAAGAAAAACTGTTAACAACATCAAGTAATGTACCACTTCCGGTTAGCCTATTTTAACCAAAATCTATTATGTTATTTCGATTGACATAAAAGTCTTGTATACCAAATTTGAAAAGTTTTGGATTATATTTTAAAACAGTTTTTCATTAAAATCTATTATAGGCTTCATGTAAAGTGCCACTTCTGGAAATTGTATAATAACCAGAAAGGGAGGTGCACAACTAGATGTTATAGGAGTCCTAAATACAAAATTTCAACTTTCTACGGCTTACCGTTTTTGAGTTATGCGAGATACGTACGTACGTACGTACAGACGTCACGACGAAATTAGTCAAAATGGATTCAGGGATGATCAAAATGGATATTTCCGCTGAAATCTGAAAACCGAAATTTTTCGCGATTACAATACTTCCTTTACTTACGTACAAGGAAGTAAAAAATTAACAGTAGTTTATTATAAATAAGTAGAAAAAAAAATCACTTACTAATAAAAATTTACAATAGGTTGATATGAATGTGTTAAATGTTAAAAATATAAATATGCGTCATCGTCATTTAATGACTTAAACGTGGTTAAACTTTTAGACAAGCCCACATCATGTGAGTTACCGCCAAAATCAAACGGCAAAACCAGTATAAACAATCACAGGCTGGCCGAAGGAAAATAAATAAATATGAAAACTAGCGGTAAAATCAAAAACTGAAATAGTATATAACACCCACCGAGGTATGTATACCATTTTATTCACAATCATCCTCTTTGTAAATCAATAATTTTCAGAATAAATCATTGAGTTATAACCTTTATTTTTGTTAATGTTTTTTGACAACTCTATTAAAATTTGTTTAGCCTACTTTACTATAAAGATCTATGACAATGTTGCTAGGCAACCCCTATATAAACATTTCCAACCCGTGGGGTGGAAGTGAAATCTGTTATTTCCAACCCAAGAGATTATATATCATTGCAGTTATATAGGAATGACGTATTTCCCAATCTCTAAAAAGTTAGGAATCGACAATGATTGTGAATAAATATATTTTGAATGAATTAAATTTTGTTTGTACAGTAAAATTTTTGATATATGTCCGATCAAGGTCTTCTACGAATTGTATGAATTAAGATTTTAATTCCGCCCATTCTGACAAATTCAGTAGTATCGTTTGCTTAGTTTTTATGAGGGCACATAAGATACTACTGTTATTTTATTATTATAAAATTATGTTACAGTAAAAGCATTCAAAATTCAAAACAAAGTCATCTGGTAAGTTTATTAGCGAATGTAAAACCAAATATGTGAAAAATAAGATACTGACACAATGTCAGTGTCAGTGACACTGATAGAAAATAACGTTATTCGTACGGCTATGAATAAAGGTAATGGATCCGAATTAATAAATAAACTTACGTTACAGCGAAAGTATTATCAACAACGAGCATTGTTTTAAAGTGGAATGTCCTAACTTAGTCAAAACTATGAATTTTTGAAAGCGTGTTATGTCCATCCTTATCGCACACGCTTATAGCCTTAGTAAAGGAGAAAGATAAATGTATGCCAATTTGTTAATTCGTTCATGATACAAATGACCTTGATTGGACATCTTAAAAAAAAAATACTGTAGTTTGTTTGATATTAATATGACACGTTTCATATAAAAGCCGTGTATTTTTATTGGGTATTTT
The DNA here is from genome assembly GCA_951394225.1 of Harpalus rufipes. NCBI lineage: Eukaryota > Metazoa > Arthropoda > Insecta > Coleoptera > Carabidae > Harpalus > Harpalus rufipes. Next base: position 49,723,291 of record OX596279.1, read on the forward strand.
TTCCAAATTTTTAAACTTTTTGAAATTGAATTTATGACCAGTTTGTCAATGGTGTCTGCATAAGGCACTGTATTTACAGTATTACTGTGGTATTGGTGTTTATACAACCTTCTTTTGGCAGGTTGAGGGGTCTCACCAATATATGATGGGTGCGGCCGCACACCCCAAACGTCCAAAATTGTATTTTATATAATATATTAAACGATGTGAACCTAAAGGCCTTCTTTTATTTTACAAAATGTATTAAAAAAATTAAGCAAAGCATCATATGGTAAACGTTGTTGCATTGAACGTAGTTAAGCGAACTTTGAAGTTTGTCCTGTATATGTGTTGTTCAGTGGAGGCCATCTCCTGCGAGGTGGACATTCCAGGCGCGTTCGCGTTGCTTTAGTCATTGAAGTGGTGTTGGAACCGGGTGTGCTCGGTCAGATTAGTAATTATTTCGGTAGATCCATCTTCATTTGTCACTGGTGTGCACAGAGTCCTCGGACGTTGTAATCATCTATTTCATTGGTTAGTGAATAGGTAATGAATGGGCCCGGATTCCATCAAGTTATACCGCGCGGCACAATGGCACCTCTGGTAGCGGAGGCTGAGGCAGCATGCTGGGTACCCATTGCTGTACAAAGAGGACATTTATATTTGTCTGTGCAGAGTTTATGTAATTTCCTATAGAGTTCCTCCCGTCTGGAGGATGGGTTAGACTGTGAGAGGCCGTGGTTGGTGTAAGCAGTGGAAAAGGCACAGTCTAAGGGCGCTCTGGGCGATATTACAAAGCTTTGTGTGAGTCTGCAACGCATCCAATTCCAGCTCGGGGCTCGGGGCTCGGGCCGGGCCGGTCGCCGCGGCGGCGTGTGACACTGACGGATTGACTGACATTTGTCATCCTCCCGTGGCTGCCGCTGCCGCTGCCGCACAGCAGCTATCTCTCCCCCCGCACCGCCCCCACACCCTACCACGCACACAGCACACTGTGATTGTGCGCCTGATAGCACCACCCAATCTGATGATAGTTTTCGATTTAATTACTGCTTCTTACTACGAAGGGAGTGCTAAGCTTAAATACAATCTAACCAACAAACATTCGTATCATTTATTGTTATTGTCCCGTAAATATTTTGCTTTCAGTGAATCGAATATTATTATACAATACAATCATACACTACACCATTTTCTTCTTCGCTCCCAGCCAATCTTCTTTTCGGATGCTTTCAAAATTATCATAAATTGCATAATTTCATCATTAATTTCTTTTTAAGCGAAAACCATAAGTAACACATGAAGTGATATGACGGGTGTTGTTATTACTTTTATATATTTTATTCGTCAAAAACTGAAGTGTTGAAGGTGTCCTCCTGTGGAAAGACGCATTATCATAATGCAACATAATTCCTGTCTCTAGAACACTACTAAACATTTTTCAATGTATTGTAACGTTTATTTGTTTGGGTGAAATGTAAAAATCAGAGAAATATTATTAATTAAAATAAAAGTTAATAAAACGATAAATAATTAAGATAAAGATAATAAAATAACTAACACTACAATTAAACAATTATAAAAACTAATTTAAGACTAAGAATATCATTAAATATTTAAACACTAAGATTATTTATTTAAACAATATTTATTTCACTACATTTACAACCACTGGTAGACTATTTATTTATATCATTAACTGTTAATTGCACGACTCGTGTCTATAACAGAAAGTGTGTCGGCTGTCCTCCCTGACGGTAGTTATACCGTCCGGTGTCCCTCTCGAACATTCGACGCGGTAATAACACCGAATACAAAGGGGTTAGGCCACCGGAAGTAATTATACAGGTCTAGACGGGTTTACTACGCCCATGGCTGGCTGTCTGCCTAAGTGTCTGGTCGCGAATTTGGAGACCCGGGAAAATTACTTCGAATTTTAATGTCACGACTCCTGTGGTGCATTCTCCACGCCAGCATTGAATGCTCGTGAAGTGACGACTGATAAACGTCCGCACGGTACAAATATTTCATCATTACCGAAATCTGTGTACAAAAGCAGATTGGCACACCCAGCAATGGGTAATATGCCGTGATGATATATTTATTTTTATTTATTTATGCTGGCGAAGATTGCGTCATCGCCCAACGCGGCGGCGTTGTGGAAATATTCTACCAGTGGCGGAGGTCGTTTACTCATAGAGTCAGTAGTGCACGTTACAGTATTATTTAGCTCTACTTCTGTCCATCCAATTTAATTGCATTTACCAGTTCTGTACTTTTAATGCATACTGCATACATTACTTTTTTCATGGCTGCTTCTTCGTTATTGTTGGTGTTTCCTCATCTTGATGAATCCATACACTCTTGGCGAATAATACCGCTTTTCGGAAATCAGAAAATTAATGTGGCACGAAACGACTGAAAACTTTTTATAAATGCAGGTGATCGTATATGATACCATTAATAGTTAGGCATCTAATCTTCAGTTGATGATATATTACCGTATAAGTGGGTCTATTATCTTGTTCGATTATTTTCTTGACAGCAGCAAATGCTTTTCGATAACAACTATAGTAGAACATGCACCTTGCTCCTTTTGGTGCTGAACAAAATTCATTTTTAATTAAAATCTTTCGATTGGCAAACGAAAAAACTTATCGTAACAGAGGATGAAAACTACTACCCTGGCGTTTGCTGCTGAATTTAATAGACGATAATTCTACCGTCTGACTCAATGTAGAACAGAAAGGTTATTTCTCTATGTTGCGGTGGATGAAAATATACACAAATCAGGAAAGATAAAAGATACAAGTAGAATAGAATACCTCGATTAAGGTAAAAAAAATCATACGTCAAATTATTGTGTATTTATAGGGTGCAGTCGAACAACTCTACAATTTACGGAACAAGAAAACGCATAAAGATTATTAAAAGTGATGCAGGCATAAATGAAATCACAATAAATGTTCAAAATGGCCACCGTCATTGTCAATGACTGAAGGCGTCGACGAAATGATGTAACTGTTGTTCTGTTAATATCCTCCAAATTGTCATATTGACACTCTGTGTTGTAGTGCTATTCTTCGAGTACTAGACCTTGGCGCTCAGCAACCTATTCAATATTCTCTATGTAATCAGGGCATGTTCTACCAGATCTTAAGCAGCAGGCTTAAAGGACTCATGATCTCGGACTCGAACATTTATTTATTTTATTTACATACACGTACAAAGATGCGATCGTTTAGAATATGACGATTCGGAAAAAGTGCCAAATAAATTTGGTGGGCTTCGGCAGCATTTCTTTAAGCTTCAGCATAGGTCAGCATAATGTGTTTTATACTCGCTATCCGTAAAGGCAGACATTTTTTATTGATTATAATTTTTATAATAATTATTAATCGATTTATTTGTCAAAATTTATTTGAAAAGTTGACATTCGTTTTTGTCAGAAACAATGGTTTCATTGTTATTGCTACTTGATCGAATTATTCTGAAAATACCTAAACGACTCGTTAATATTTGGGGGGAGAGGAGTAAAAATACAAAAAAAATCTGATGTGGCCAGCACAATACCTTCCGTCAATCCTGTGTATTATGTACAAATTCCATACATAAATTTTCTTGCAAAAGATTCTAAATTTTTGGTATTTTATGATTCCCTTTCTCGGCAACTGAATTCCATACTCCTGATAACAAACAAACCACATGAAATAAGAAAATCATGAAATTTTGAATGAAAAATTATGACACTTGTCAGTTATGGACTTAATTAATTGCTGTCATTTTGATACGGGTCCCCATATCTGCTTGCCAAAGGTAGCAAAGTCATGTCACTGCACGCGCCCTATACATATTTTTTTGTTTTGCAAAAGATCCTATATTTCCAGTAAAGTTATTTCATAAACAATCTATGCAAATTGCACTTGACACTGACATCTTCTTCTTCTTTAGTTTTTCCCATTCGTTAGGGGGTCGCAATTTTTTATTTTCTTCTTCCATTCATTTTTGTTTTGCGTGTCGTCCTCATTCAGTTCCTTTTCTCTCAAGTCTTCTGCAATACCTTCTATTAATATATTCATCTCTCCTCATGACATATTCAAACCAATGTAATCGTCTCTCTTATATCTAAAAAATTTTCTTGCAAAAGATTCTAAATTTTTGGTATTTTTTATTTTCTTCTTCCACTCGTTTTTGTTATGCGTGTCGTCCTTATCCATTTCATTTTCTCTCAAGTCTTCTGCAATACAGTCTTTTCATCTTATATTTGGTCTTCCTATGTTTCTTCCACCTTCTATTAATATATTCATCTCTCCTCGTGACATGTTCAAACCAATGTAATCGTCTCTCTTATATCTAGAACTTATTACACTAGAGTTACTTCCTTATTCGTTCATTCAATTACTTGCTTTTTATTGATACTGACATCTGTCAATTTCAATTACCTGAATATATTAGCGGTTTCCATGCTTAAGGTAGCATAGCTGGCTGAATTATGAAATTTATATGATTTTTTTGTCTTTATTATTCTTTAACTCTATATCTGTTGAATATGAAATATAGAAAGCAATCAAATCGTATAGAGAATAATATATTCTTTAAGTTATAATAAAATTTAACTGAGTTTTTCAAGAAAAACTATTAAAATCTTCAAATGAGGGTACTTCCGGTTGACCAATTATAACCAAAATCTAATCAAGTTTGCATATGGTTGTAAGGAAGAGGAATACACAAGAATTGTAATTTTTGGAATTCTAGTATTGGAGATATCGTTGACGAAACCGCGGTCACACACACACACACACACACACACACACACACACACACACACACATACACACACACATACACACACGAACACACACACACATACAGACATAATCGTAAAAATAGTAAAATCGTATTGTAAAGACCCTAAAACGTGCTTATTCAATGAAAACTCACCACCGAATTTTTTGACCAGACAATACTTTCCTTACCTATAGGTGACGGAAGTTAAAAGAGATTTCGAAAAACGTTATTAAGAAATATTGTTGCTCTCGACGAGTACTATTACTGGGTAAATTTAATATACTTATTTCTTTTACACCCTGTATTAAAAAATATTTGGTTAAATATTCAAAATTATTACTATAAATATGAAAAATAACTAGTTAAATGCGTGCGTAATAAAATTTATAAGCGGGGGCGTTATGACAACGACGTGCGCGGATTAGCATGATGACAGCAGACTCGAGCACATTCCTACTCTTTACGATCTGCAAGCAGTTTTAACTCAGCAATTTTGCTGACTTAGAAATATTGAGCCCCTATCCTTGTTGATTTCGTTCGTTTGTTTCACACCTTGTCACATCATCAAACATTGTACCTTAGTCAAACGTATCATCATTATATTCAATTTATTTTAACCATCTACTTTTTAACTAAAAATAATACAAATATGATGAAATGCTAATAAAAATTAGAAGTAATAAATTGTCCTACCGTTTATTTGCATTTGAAAGTGATTGTCAGAGTACTCCTTGATTTTCCTGGAAATTTAAGTACTTGAGTATAATTTATGACGTGATATAAGTGTTGTTAGAATATGACAAATGGGCGAGGTCGTTAAGATATATTATTGATTTTATTCAACCGCAACTTTGAAAAATTTGATGACGTTAAAATCAAATGTGTAAACGTGTCTAACATACGTGCCATATTTCATTTTTATGTGTGGACAATTTTGAAACGTCACTTTTCAATTAAAGCGAAATATTTCATAAGGTTAAACAGCAATTTCATATGTGATAAATATAGCGTCTCTTTAAGTAGGAGCCACAAAGCACAAAGGAAAAGCTTTTTGTAAAGCTTCATATTAAAATATGAGTACTCGTATACCTAAATATTATAAATCATTTAAACTGATTTGGTTTGTGCTATTTTGAACTGGATTTTTATATTTAAGGTGCTAACAATGTTTAGCACACTCTTTAGGGTCTATGATATTCAATAAAACACAAAATAGTACATACAAAATACATGGACATTATCACAGTTACGGCAAGATCTTTCATAATACATTCGTTCTGAACATTCAGTTATACAGATTGAATCTGGGAAGACCCCCCCTCCGTTACACTTTTTTTGTAAGTAATAGAAAAAAATCTGATGTGGCCAGCACATAACCTCTCGCCGTATATTTTACCTGGCTGTATGCATAAAGCAAAGATTATTTTTATAAATACAAATAATATATTCATATAAATCTATGACGTATAAACTTCTTTATTATTCAATAATAGCATGTCTCAACATAAAGATATTTTACCATAAATTATGTTACAATAAATTACAAAGTAGAGTTTACCATATATAAATATTAGGCTGGTATCAGCAATTTTCAATTCGAACAACCTTGTTTACTTTCTCTTCATATTCTTCTAGTAAAAACATTAATTTTGGGCGGTCTAAAATGTATATATCTGGATTGTGCATCTATTCTTATATATCTTCTTTTACATTTTATTTTTTCATACTTGTTATATCTAAATAACCTTAATTCCCTTTAATAAAGTGACGGATAGATTGCACTCCGATTATTCTTATATCGATGTGTAATTTTGTCAATATTTACAACTTACTTGAGAAGAATTTGATAGCTTTTTCGCAATTCAAAGTTACTCTAGTCTACAGTACTGGTGTACATTGTCCCATAATGTTTGAAACAAATTTAAGTCCTTCAACCTAGACTTGTCATCTCCATAATAGTCACAGATCAAGAATTAAGGGATTCTCCAAATACATTTTTCTTTCATTACTCATTATTTCTGACACTGACATTTATCTGTCATTTACAAATAATTTAAATTTGCAACTATTTTTCATGGCATCCTTTCGGTTGTAAAATTAATTACAACATTATTTTATATATTATATTCCTTTTATCTCTAAATCTATAAAATATGTATAAAAATATTTAAATGTATCAGAAAGAGAATTTATTTTTCTTTAATATTATCAAGAAAAATTTTCAAAAAATAATATTTAGAAGATTTTTTTTCAAGAATCTTCTACTTCCGGTTGTCCAATTGTTACCAAAACCTTTTCAGATCTTCCCATGAATGTCCGATTGGGAAATACGTTGTTAAACAAATTTTAAGTCTTATAGTTTTTGAGTAACCGTCCTTCCAACATCCACACACACACACACACACACACACACACACACACACACACACACACACACACACACACACACACACACACACACACACACACACACACACACACACACACACACACACACACACACACACAGACAGAGACATCATCGTAAAAATGTGCTTATTCAATAAAATCTGGATATGCGATTTTTAGCATGAATCCAATACCTCTCTTAGCGAGAGGTAAAAAATCGAGAAATATAAAATAATTGAGGAATATGAGAAATAATTTTCAAAGCCAACTATAACGCCGATGAAAATAAATTAACTAATCCGAAAATAATTGACTAAATATAGTTTGGAAAACTTAATTAATAAATATAGAATCAATATAAAAAAAATCTGATGTGGCCAGCACAATACCTTCCGTCAATTCTGTGTATTACAAATTCCATACATAAATTTTTTTACAAAAGATTCTAAATTTTTGGTATTATGTGATTCCTTTTCTCGGCAACTGAATTCCATACTCCTGATTACAAACAAACCACATGAAATAAGAAAATTATGAAATTTTGAATGAAAAATTATAACGCTTGTCAGTTATGGACATAATTGATTGCTGTCATTTTAACACGGGTCCCCATATCTGCTTGCCAAAGTCAGCAAAGTCATGTCACTGCACGCGCCCTATACATACATTTTCTTGCAAAAGATCCTATATTTCCATTAAAGTTATTTCATAAACAAACTATGCAAATTGCACTTGACACTGACATCTGCTTCTTTAGTTTTTCCCATTCGTTAGGGGGTCGCTATTTTTTATTTTCTTCTTCCACTCATTTATGTTTTGCGTGTCGTCCTCATTCAGTTCCTTTTCTCTCAAGTCTTCTGCAATACAGTCTTTTCATCTTATATTTGGACTTCCTATGTTTCTTCCACTTTCTATTAATATATTTATCTCTCTTCATGACATGTTCAAACCAATGTAATCGTCTCTCTTATATCTAGAAACTTCTAACACTAGAGTTACTTCCCTTATTCTTTCATTAATTTACATTGTATTGATACTGACATCTGTCAATTTGGAATTATGACATTTGTCAGTTATGGACATAATTAATAGCTGTCATTCTGATTGTCAAGGTTAGCAAAGTCACGTGACTGCTCGCACCCTAAGGAATTTGTACATAATACACAATCATTGATGGAACCTAATGTGCTGACCACATAAGTTTTTTTAAAAATAATTTTCAGTTTTTTTCACCTCAATAAATTAATAATTCATGTTCTATTCATGTTTAAAACAAAAGAATTTAGACTTGTTATACACTGTTGAAAAGCTTATAAGGAAAAAGATGAGACTATTTTCAACATATATTCCTGTTTAAAAATATGTCTGTGGTATATCCAGAAAATTGTTAGGTTTTGAAAAAAAAAAAATACACCACGTTATTCTACGTAAAAAACCAAATAATTTTTTTCTGAACATTTATTTCATTATCTTTCATAATAAGCGAGATACGAGTTATTTTGAAAATAACGGAAAATCAAGTTTTAGCCTGTAGCTTAAAAACAAAAGACGACCGAAAATTCCTGTGGTGCCTACTAAAACTGTCTTAAAAAGTTAGCTCATAAATAACTACTTCAATTTTTTGTAGCGTACAGTTTTTCATATAAGGAACACGAATTTATGGTATTAAAGAATGTATTGATATAATAATATATTAATAATAAAAATACTACATAATTTCATTAATTTTTATCATTTCGTATGTTTATTGTTGCATATTCTATGCACTTATAAATTATTTATTTCAATTACATTGAGTACATAATTACATTTATCTGAAGAATTTAATGTATGTATGTTAATGCCTACATTTAAAAATTGATATTGATATGTGTAATTAATCATTAAAAAATATTGCGACAAATCAATAATATAAATTAAATAACAAAATTGAAAAATGTTTAATGTTGTTAAAAGAAAATTTAATTTTTTGAATTAAATTGAGCATATTTATTTGATTAAAATGATATAACCCTTTTAGTTTTAGTTCTGTTTATTGTTATAAAAACCGACGTTTCGGCAGCATGAAAGTTTACATTGGCCAGCGTTCAATCAAATTGAGCCAGAAAAATCTTCAGTTGCAGAGCATGTCCTGGAAGAATTCCACCGTATAAAATTCGAATAAACAAAAATATTAGCGAGGCAAACACATCTACACAACAAGTTAAATAGAGAACCCATTGAGATTTTTACAAGCAAGAATAATAAACTCAATCATTGTGACGATTTAGATCTTAGTCGAGTATGGCTTCCTATATTAAATATATTGTAATTTGTCACCATAGTTACCTGTTGCTAATGTTTTTGTTATTATATATTTATATATTTATTGTATGGTACAATTAAATGCCTAATGAGAAGAACTCCAGAAATTTGTCATTCAGAGAAATTAGAAGAGATAAAAGAAATTAAGAATATTTTTATGTAGAATAGTTTTTTTTAAATTTTCTATCGAAAAATGTCTGAAACCGACCTATTAACAATGCTAGTGTCACGCACAAATTGGTAGAATTATTCGTAAGAAGAACATGAAAATTTCGTTTTCTCCATATGTTAAAATTCGACATATGTTGAGACAAGTAAAAGACGTCATCCCTCTACAGTCGTCAGGGATTTACCAGATTCCATGTGTCTGCGGGAAAGTTTACATTGGCCAGACTGGTAGAACTATTTCAGTAATATTGAATGAACACCAGTGTTCAATCAGATTGAACCAGCCAGAAAAATCTTCAGTTGCAGAGCATGCCCTGGAAGAATTCCACCGTATAAAATTCGAAGAAACAAAAATATTAGCAAGACCAACACACCTACACAACAGGTTAATTAGAGAAGCCATTGATATTTTCAAAAGCAAGCATAATAATCTCAATCATTGTGACGGTTTAGATCTTAGTCAAGCATGGCTTCCTATATTAAATATGTTGTAATTTGTCACCATGGTTACCTCTTGCTAATGTTTTTGTTATTATTTATTATATATTTTTTATTTATTCCCTGAAGAAGGCAGCAGTTCATGCTGCCGAAACGTCGGTTTTTATAACAATAAACAGAACTAAAACTAAAAAATTTGTTGCGGCCAGCACAATACCTTCCGTCAATTCTGTGTATTATACATAAATTCATACATAAATTTTCTTGCAAAAGATTCTAAATTTCCAGTAAAATTATTTCATAAACAAACTATGCAAATTGCACTTGACACTAAAATCTTCTTCTTCTTCTTTAGCTTTCGCATTCGTTCGGGGTCATTATTTTTTATTTTCTTCTTCATCCAATATATTCTCCATTTCTCCTCATTACATTTTTAAACCAATGTAATCATCTCGCTTGTATCTTTCTAGAAACTTGTAATACTAGAGTTATTTCTTTACCTATCTTTCCGTGTTTTCCCCAACATCTACTTCAACATCTTCATGTCTGCCACATTAATTTACTTTTTATTTATACTGACATCTTTCAATTTGAATTATATGAATATATTAGTAGTTTCCATGTTTAGCATAGCTGGCTGATTTATAAAATTTAATTTCTTTAACTCTATATCTATTGAATATGAAGTATAAAATGCAATCAAATCGTATAGAGAATAATATATTCTTTAAGTTATAATAACGTTAAATGTCAATAAATCAAATTTAACTGTTAAATCTTCAAATGAGGCTACTTCCGGTTCACCAATTATAACCAAAATCTAATCAGTTGTTCTTCTGGATGTAAACTTGAGATATATGAAAAAATTATAACTTTTGGAATCGTGGTATTGAGGTTATGCGATCCGAAACTTTTGTCTCACACACACACACACACACACGCAACACGCACACACACACACACACACACACACACACACACACACATACATACATACATACATACATACATACATACATTCATACATACATACATACAGACATCATCGTAAATATGGTCAAATAGGATTGTAGGGACCCTAAAACATGCTTATTCACTAAAAACTCATCATTGAATTTTTTGACCAAAGACAATACCTTCCTTACCTAAAGGTGACGGTAGGTAAAAAGATGTATCATTTTAATTGAATTAAGATTTTTTAATAATATTTATTTAACATTCACAGATTTGTGTAGGGCTCTCAAGGTTGCCATGGAGCTTTCTACTATTTATAAACATCGATTTTCAGATTCAAACGTAGGCCGTCCTAATCATAACCGGTCAATAAATACAGTCTGCCACTTGTTATAAATATTGGAGTAGTTACCAATTAATATTTCCAGATCAGCAAAATTAAATTTAAGTATAATTTATTTTCATCTTTGTTTTTCTTTTACGTTTGCGTTAAAGAAATCTAATTTGAAGAGAATATTTGAAAGGAGAATAATTTATTATGTTCTTTAGACTTCTGGCTTAGTTTTCATGCATGAGCTAAAGTTAATTACACTTGCTGGGAAATTAATCTAAAACGAATTAAAAGTTGTGTGCTTGGCTCAACTTTGATGTCATGACGTTAATACTAGTCAAAAACAAATACACAGCAACACAACTCTCTTTCTATCATATAAATTTCACTTAAAATATATAATTAAATTTAGATTAACTAAATTGAACTTGGATTTCAAGTGGGAAATTTATACTATTTTTCATTCGACCCAAAAAGACGAATTTTACTAAATTGGAAAACTTTTAATTATATATTTCTAGTACAAAACCAATCATTATCATTACTTTCTTCTGTAGTTTCGACAATAGAAAATAGAAATGAGAATCATTTATTTATTTTAATACGTAAATTTCCGAATTACAAATTAAAAATATAAACCCTGCACATTATTTTGTTACAGTATTGTCTCATGTCTTGTAAGGTAGGTTTTACTTTTTACGTACTTGATTTTCACGAAGTTATTCATATTGTGCCAAAAGTAATGGGTCTCTGTAGAAGATAAACCTGAACCTTTTAAATATCGGTCGAACTATTCTCATCCGTCATTTGGTCCACAGTTTTTGTAAGTTTAAAGTCTATATTTGAAGTAGTCGAAAGAATTTGTAGAAATATTCCACCATTTGTGCAGATTTTATGATTTGTTGAAAGTGTAAGCCGTTTATGTTATTAATAAATATTTGTTTCGTTTTAATTTAAGCTCAATTGTTTTTCATAATCATAAAAAGGAAATTTATTTAAATTTAAATTGAATTTTTCTCAATATACAGGATGTTTCCTTTAAAACAACCAGCGTTTTTTTTTTTTTTGGTGAAATAATAACTAGAGAAAAATGTTATATACAAAAAATGATCAAGAATAAGGGGCTAATTTATCAGTACTAACAAACCGAAAATTCAACCAGTGATTTCAACCATGTTAATCAGAAAAGTCGTTTAACAAATTTTACTTCCGATTGCTTGTTTTCCTGGGGCTTATTGAACGCACCTAATGAAAAGTAAATGAATGTGGCACAGATGAGGATGTTGAGATAGATTTTGGTGAAGACACGGAAAGATACGGTAAGGAATGAAAGAATAAGGGAAATATCTCTAGTGTTAGAAGTTTGTAGAAAAATACAAGAGAGACGATTACATTAGTTTGAACATGTCATGAGGAGAGATGGAGGATATATTGGAAAAAGAATGAATAGCTTAGAAATAGAAGATTGACGAAACAGAGGAAGAACAAAGATAAGTTGGAAGCACTGTATCGCCGAAGACTTGAGAGAAAAGGAACTGAATACGAACGACACGCAAAACAGAAATGAGTGGAAGAAGAAAATAAAAAATAGCGGCCCGTAACGAATGGGAAAAGCTAAAGAAGAAGAAGAAGATGTCAGTGTCAAGTGCAATTTGCATAGTTTGTTTATAAAATAATTTTACTGGAAATTTAGAATCTTTTGCAAGAAAATTTATGTATGGAATTTATACATAACACACAGGATTGATGGAAGGTATTATTCATAATAAAGAATATTTTATTCTCTATACGATTTGATTGCTTTTTACCTCCCGCTACCCTTGGTAAGGGAGGTATAGGGATCGTGCTAAAAATCGCATATCGAGATTTTAGTAAATGACCACGTTTTAAGGTCCCTAGAATCCATTTTTACATGTATGTATGTATGTGTGTGTGTGGATCCTCCTTACGCTCTAACTCAAATACTATCATTCAGAAAATTTTGAAACCATGTATTTCTACCTTATTCTAATATGGAAAGAACTGATTAGATTTTGGTGGCAATCGGATAACCGGAAATGGCAGTTTACTTGAAGCTCAATATAGTTTTTCTTCAAAAAATACCTTTAAATGTAATTTTTTCTCAATTTGTTATTATAAAAATTATTCCATTTTCTACAAGTTTGCTTTAATACTTTTTCTATATATTGTATGGATAATTTTATAAAGTAATATAAAAATTATATACAAAGGTAAATGGCGGGAGGTACTGTGTTGGTCACATCTGATTTTTATACTTCATATTCAATGAATACAGAGTTAAAATATAAAGAAATTAAATTTCCAAAGCATATGAATATGCTATGTTATAACCATAGAAATAGTCACTATTCCGATTGAAAGATGTCGGTGTTAAGTGCAATTGACATAATATGTTTGTTTTATAATTTTACTGGAAATATAGAAACTTTGGACAAAATACATAGAACTGACCCAAGGTACTGTACTGGAAATATAGAATCTTTTGCAAGAAACTTTCAAAATACATAGAACTGACGGAAGGTATTGTGCTAGTCTCATCAGATTTTTTCAATAGACACAAAATGAAATGCGATATTTGTTTTTATTTTACAATTCTACATTTAAGAAACTATTAATATGGAATCATTTCTTTAAGTATTTTTTAAACAGCGCCCAATATCCTTCTGATGATAAATGAGAACATAAATATGAGTACATTTCAACAAGACAATCTTTGAATCCAACATTTAGCATCTCGGTTCCAATTTGAACATTCATTCATTAGATTTATTCTCGTAAAAAAGTCATTAAGTACCATCTCCGTCTATTTGCTACAGATAACAGAGTCGTGTACAACGTCCTCTTTGAGTGAAACAGCAATATCAACAGCATACAACTGCGAGCAACAAAAATGGCGTAGTGCAATTAATTTCAACACATATAAATCTAATTTCGTCCATGATGTGTGCGAGCCCATTTGGCCGCTTAATAAATAACACGTCTTAGAATTTCAAAACACATCCGTCATAAGTGAAGCAGAATATTTAAGAAAGGCGTCGGGACGAAGCGTCGGGACGGAATGCCTTTGAAGTGGTGATGGCGAGTCACGCGTTCGAGTCGGAGATGTGCGCTAAGCGGATGGGATTCGAACCAGGAACAAAAAAGGAACAAACCTCTTTATCTCTAATAAACTAGTTTTATGTTTCCTTTATTACAACAGGAAAATCATTTAATCAGAAACTGTGTTACTACTTACTAGATAAAAAAATGTGTAAGTACGTCAACATCCATTGGTTTTCTTTTTACCTCTCGCTAAGAGAGGTATTAGATTCATGTTAAAAGTCGCATATCCAGATTTTAATGAATTAGCACGTTTTAAGGTCCCTACAATTCGATTTTAATATTTTTATGATGATGTCTGTATGTGCGTGTGTGTATTGTTGTTGTTGTGGTTGTTGTTGTTGTTGTTAGTGTGTGTGTGTGAGTGTATCTCAAAAACTATAATACTTAATATCTGTTTAATTACATATTTCTCAATCTAACATTACTGGAAAGAGCTGAAAAGGTTTTGGTAATAATTGGACAACCGGAAGTAGCAGATTCTTAAAAAAAATCTTTCTTGAAAATTTTTGTTCTTGCTTAAAGAAGAGTAAATTCTCTATCTGATACATATCAATATTTTATTATCTTTTAGAGAAATGAAAGATTATTATCTGTTGTAATAAATCTCACAGCCCAAATAATGTCATGGAAACCAATTGAAAAATTAAAATGTTTGTAACTGACAGATAAATGTCAGTATCAAAAATCCAGAGACAATACTAAAGATTTTTTCTGGGAAGTACATATATTATATTATTTCTTATTGTATTAATAGTTAAATATTTAAAATGATAGGTATATTACTTGTACCCTTTAAAAATACTGTGAATCCTGACAATGAATTGGAAACATTTCGAAAAATTAGAAGAGTAGGACAAAATTTCTTTATTGAATGAATTTAAAATTACAAAATCTAAATATAAAGAATAGATGTAAGTAGAATTTTTGGTGTGGAGTGTAGGTATACAATAAATGTTAAATACAATAGGGCGCGAGCAGTCATGTGACTTTGTTTGCCTTGACAAGCAGATATGGGTACCCGTGTCAGAATGATAGCTAATAATTATGATGTCAATTATCATAATTTATCATTCTAAATTTAGTGATTTTCCATTTCCATGTTGTATATTTTCTTCGACAAATAATTTACACACTCCTGGTGAGAAATTAACTACGTGAATTTAGAAAAACTTGAAATTTTTAATGAAAAATTCGGACATTTGATATCTATGTACATAATTACTAATTGTTATTCTGACACAGGCCTCATATCTGCTTGTCAATGCCAACAATGCCACATGACTGCTTGCGCCCTATACTTATGTAACCAAAAACGGAAGTGGCGAGAGGTATTGTGCTGGCCACAACTATTATTGTGATGCGCTACCGAAAATAAAGGGTTTTCCAATAAGAGGTATTATTTTGAATAGCCCGCTATTTCGGTAGATGTCGCTTTTGAAGCTGTCATTTTTTGACATTTGACAACTAGAAACTACGCCATTAATAAAAATGGAACGATACACGCTTCAACAACGCATTGAAATTATTAAAATTCACTATAAAAATGGTGAAAATTTGGCAGAGACGGTTCGTAAAACTCGACAATTTTTGGGTCGTCGTGAAGCACCTTGTCGGACCGCAATACAGAAATTGGTGGAAAAATTCGAGCTGTTGGGACAAGTTAGTGATGTGAAGAATAAAACCCGTGCACGTCGCTCAAGAACAGCCGAGAATATTGCTGCTGTAGCCGAAAGTGTTGAAGAAAACCCAGGTTTGTCCATTCCTCGTCGTTCTTTGGAATTAGGCATTCCACAAACGTCATTACACCGTATTTTGCATAAAGATTTGGGTCTTAAGGCTTATAAAGTCCAGTTAACACAAGAACTCAAGCCGGCCGATCATCAACAACGTCGTGTCTTTGCTGATTGGGTCGTTGAAATGCATGAAAATGATCCGGAATTCCATCGAAAAATCATCTTGAGTGATGAGGCCCATTTCCACCTCGGTGACTTCGTCAACAAACAAAATTGTCGCATCTGGGGCTCAGAAAACCCAAGAGTTATTGTTGAAAAGCCTCTCTATCCTCAACGTGTGACTGTTTGGTGCGGTTTATGGTCCGGCGGAGTCAATGGACCTTACTTTTTCGAAAATGAGGCTGGAACAACAGTTACGGTGAATGGATTGCGCTATCGAGAGATGATTAACGATTTTTTATGGCCGGAATTGGATGGTATTGATCTGGACAACGTTTACTTTCAACAAGACGGCGCTACGTGCCACACAAGCAACGAAACCATTGATCTTTTACGGGAAAAGTTTCCGGACCATGTTATCTCTCGAAGAGGTGATCACATTTGGCCACCGAGATCTTGTGATTTAACACCTTGCGACTTCTTTCTTTGGGACCACGTGAAAGAGAAGGTCTACGCCAACTGCCCAGCGTCGACTCAAGACCTCAAAGATGGAATTCGTGAGGCTATCGAGGACATAGGACAGCCACTTTGCGATTTGGTTATGGAAAATTTCATGAAAAGGATATTGTCCTGTCAGCGTGGTCGTGGTGGTCATTTGCCTGATGTTATTTTCCACTATTAACGGCATACCTTCCTCTTTATAATGAAATAAACATCCGATCATTTATATAAAAAAATGGCATTTTTCTTTGAATATCAAAATAACACCTCTTATTGGAAAACCCTTTAGGTGACTTGAATATGTTAAGAGTGACAAATTGTTGTATGAAGTTGATGTTGTTGTTGTTATTATTGTTTTCGGGTTTGTGTTGTTAACCCACTAAGTGGGACATGCGTGATTTCATATACGTATGTATGTATATAAGTATGTAATTTTGTTCTTTGTGCGTAATAAGTAAAACAAATATACCGTTTATGCATAAAAAATTTGTTGTGGCCAGCACAATACCTCTCGCCATTTCCGTTTTTGGTTACATAAGTATAGGGCGTGAGCAGTCATGTGACATTGTTGGTCTTGACAAGCAGATATGGGGGTTCATGTCAAAATGACAATTAGTAATTTTTTACATAGATGTCAAATGTCAGAATTTTTCATCAAACATTTCAAGATTTTCTAAATTCACATAGTTAGTTTGTCATACAAATATTCCTATACAAAATAATACATAATATTTACATAATAAAATTGTTATCAGCGAGTTAATACAATATATAAAATTATTTGTGCCATCTAGATGTACTAGATCTCAAATCATGTTTCAAGTCGAAAATTGTGCTACAAATACTTACATAAATTCGCCACTACATAGGATTACTATTGCACACAATAATCTTTGTTCATTAATTGACATATTTAATGTTAGCTTTACACATTTTAAAAAAATGTTAAATGTTTACATAACTGAATCTCACGTTTAACTTTACTAAATTGTTGTAAATTTCTTTATTTGAGATAACTACTTGGTTCTTTATGCATCTATGTTCAACTTTATTATATCATTGTAAATTTCTTATCTGTAAATAACTATGTTCTTTATGCATAAGCATGCGTTGTACACACTTTTGTAAATTCGCGGGGACCTGTTTGGCCTAGGCTGTTGGTTCTCCTTAACAAAATAAATAAATAAATAAATACTTGACCTAGACTAGCAGATATGGATGCCCTTGTCAAAATGACAGTAATTATTTACATAAATGTCAAATGTCATAATTTTTCACGTTGTTAATTTGTCACCAGGAATATGGAATTTACTTGTCGAGGAAAATAAACCACATGGAATTGGAATATCATGAAGTTTTGGATGGAAAATTGACATTTGACATATATGTACATAATTACTAGTTGTCATTCTAACTCTGGGCCTACTATTTGCTTGTCAAGTCCAACAAAGTCACATACTCGCGTCCTATAAATTCTCATGTCTTTTCTTTATGTTTAGATTATTTTATTATTTTAATTTTATTTTTTCTCCTATATTTCTAAATGTTCGAATTTCTTCCAATTTCTTGACGGGATTTTTGATGGGTATATGTATATAGCTATAATTTTAAATATTTAATTGTTATTATTGTTATACAACAAGAAATAGTAAACTTACTAATATCACAGAAAAATTCTTCAATAATGTCAGTTAAACTTCTTTATTTAACGTAAAACCGTATTTTGACGTTTTACTACTATGTTGCCAAAAAAGAATATCTAAGATTTATTTTCAGCTAAAATCTACATAAAACCATATTCGTACTATGACAAATTCTGAATTGGTTCTTCTCCACTGTCATGTGTTTAGTTAAAATAGACTTAAGGTCAAGTTTTAGAATTGAGCTGCCAATACCACCCAAATAGATTTATGAACTACTGTTGGTTTTTGACAATGACATTTTTCTGTCATTTACAAACATCTGATGGTTACTATAGAGTTGCTTAAGCCCTGAAATTTATTACAACAGATTATTTTATATATTACTTTTTTATCTCAATATATAGAAGATATAATAAAATTTTAAAATGTATCGAATAGAGAATTTTACGTTCTTTAAGACTAATACTAAATATTTCAAAAAAATAATATGTAGGTTTTTTTTAAGATACTACTACTTCCGGTTTTTCAAATGGTACCAAAACCTATTCAACTCTTCCCATTAATGTTAGATTGAGGAATCCGTAGTCAAAAAGGTCTTTAGTCTTATAGAATTTGACAAATCGTGTCACCAGCAACCTCACACACACAGAGAGACATCATTGTAAAAATGTTAAAATCGTATTGTAGCCTTAAATCGTGCTTATTCAATAAAATCTGGATATGCGATTTTTAGCATGAATCCAATATCTCTCTTAGCGAGAGATAAAAGTATTGAAACATCAAAATTGTATTCTTCGTTTTAAGATTTGCCGTATTGACACCTAATCCTTCCCCTTTAACAAATATTGCGAGGCATGCAATGCACATGAAGTGCAACATCGGACTAGGACTGGAATTAATATCCCGAGCAACAGTGCAGTAGCATGGCAACACTAGCAAGTCCGGTAGTCGCACTCACGATCATCTTAATGACGAGCTATCTGTTGTCTGGATGGCCGACACGTGACTTCACAACTCCAGATATGGGGTAGAGAGAAGAGGATAGGATTTGTTTTCTTATAATTAAACTAGATATGAAGAGCGGTAGGTTGTAGAAGACCAACTAACTCTGAAATTATGTAGTCCCTGTCCTTGGCTGTTTTCAATACTTTAATGGTATGCATTTTAAAGTCAAATTTCTCTAAAATGGCATTCTAACGTGATAACCTCATTTAGTTTATTTATATGAGCCAGGTAGTGAAGCCAATTGATCTAGTCGATGGAACTGCCATATATATTGTACTTTATAACTGAATTAGAACGGTATATAATGAAAATTATTTTCTTTTTAATTATAGTTGATTACAATAATAATAATAAAAAAATCTGTTGTGGCCAGCACAATACCTTCCGTCATTCTCGTGTATAATGTATAAATTCCAATAATTTTCTTACAAAAGATTCTAAATTTCCAGTATAATTATTTCATAAACAAACTATTCAAATTGCACTTGACACTGGCATCTTCTTCTTCTTTAGCTTTTCCCATTCGTTAGGGGTCGTTATTTTTCCATGTCGTTCTCATTCAGTTCCTTTTCTCTCAAATCTTCCGCAATACAGTCCTTCCATCTTATCTTCTGTTTCTTTAACGTCCTATTACTAAACTATTCATTCTTGTTCCAATATAATTCTTCATTTCTCCTCATGACATGTTCAAACCAATGTAATCGTTTTTCTTGTATCTTTCTAAAAACTTGTAACACTAGAGTTATTTTCTTACCGTATCTTTCAGTGTATTCCCCAATATCTACTTCAACATCCTCATATCTGCCACATTAATTTACTTTTTATTGATACTGACATCTGTCAATTTGAATTATATGAATATATTACTAGTTCCCAAGTTTGGCATAGCTGGCTGAATTATAAAATTTAATTTCTTTAAAATTCTTTAACTCTGTGTCTATTGAATATGAAGTATAAATTGTAATCAAATCGTATAGAGAATAATATATTCTTTAAGTTATAATATCGTTAAATGTCAATAAATCAAATTTAACTGTTAAATCTTCAAATGAGACTACTTCCGGTTGACCAATTATAACCAAAATCTAATCAGTTGTTCTTCTGGATGTAAACTTGAAGAATACGAAAAAATTATAATTTTTGGAATCGTGGTATTGAAGTTATGGAATCCGGAAGTTTTGTCACACACACACACACACACACGGACACACAGACACACAGACACACATACATCATCGTAAAAATGGTAAAATCGTATTATATGGACCCTAAAACGTGCTTATTCAGTAAAAACTCATCAATGAATTTTTTGACGAAAGACAATACCTTCCTTACCTAAAGGTGACGGAAGGTAAAAAGAAGAATTGATTACAACAATTAATACATTAATTGATTACAACAATTAACATATAAGAAAACAGCTCTGAATGCACAATGTAGAAATAATTTTTAATTTTGTTACAAAATAAACTTAAAATTGATAATGAAAATCTGTTGTGGCCAGCACAATACCTCTCGCCACTTCCGTTTTTGGTTACATAAGTATAGTAGGGCGCGAGCAGTCATGACATTGTTGGCCTTGACAAGCAGATATGGAGGCCCGTGTCAGAATGACAATTAGTATTTATGTAGATAGATGTCAAATGTCAGATTTTTTCATTAAAAATTTCAAGATTTTCTAAATTCACGTAGTTAGTTTGTCATACTTGGCTTAGACAGATGACAGATATGGAGGCCCTTGTCAAAATGACAGTAATTATTTACATAAATGTCAAACCAGGAATGTGGAATTTATTTGCCGAGGAAAATAAACTACATGGAATTGAAATATCATGAAATTTGGGATGGAAAATTGACATTTGACATCTATGCACATTACTAGCTGTCATTCTAACTCGCTCTGATCTCATTTTATACTTCATATTCAATGGACATAGAGTTAAAAAAATTAAAGAAATTAAATTTAAATCAACAAGAAAATTCTAATTGACTGATGCCAGTGCCAATGAAAAGAAAATGAATGTGGCAGAGAGATGAGGATGTTGAGATGGATGTTGAGGAAGACATGGAGAGATAGGATAAGGAAAATGGCTCGAATGATAATTTTTTTTTAGAAGAATACAAGAGAAACAATTACATTGGTTTGGCCATGTCATGATGAAAGATGAAGTATTATATTTAAGTAATAAAAAGTGCTGCCCGGAGCGGAACGCCCCCCCCCCCCCCGCCATTGCTACGTCACTATTTGTAATTATTTAAAATAGTTGTTGATTACTACTTGGTGTCCTGTTTGTATCTGTTGTCTCTTGTGGTAGATATAGGGTAGTGCATCGCACCGCGTGGCATCTCTTCGTCTGCGGAAGACTAATGCCTTTTCCATCCGTCCATATGTTAAATGATGCACACGGAATGAGCTCGACGCGACGCCGAGATCCATCTCGCGCCTCTGGGATCCAGAACCGGGGTTCGAATCCCGCCTCCTCACCCGGCGACACTTAATCAAGTCGCGCAGCGTCGCCGAGCAACGCCGCCAGCGCGTCTCACAACAAATGCGATTTTTCTTTTGGTTTTTATATAAAAGGATTTTTTGTTGCTCGGCAGATAGAGCGCGAGATGGGGTAAAATGTGGAACATATTTAGTCCGCGACTCTCGGCGATTTATTTCCCGCAAGGTCTTCTCGGTTCGGTCCCAGTTTCGCAGAACTTGGAACACTCGATGAGAGATGAGATGATGGAGGTTTTTGCAAACATTAACGATCATGCGTTCACTACATTCGGTTCATTTTAAAACAACCACTTCATTATGTTCTGTTTTTATTTGCATCAATGTACGAGAACTTTGAACTGATGAAATACAATGAAGGAACATTATTTGATTTGGATGAGAAGTTTTATTAAATTGTCTTTAACTTATGAAATAAATAAATAAATATATCATCACGGCATATTATTTATTGCTGATGGGTGTGCCAATCTGCATTATACGGAGATATCGGTAATTATGATGACATATTCGTACGTTTAACAGGCGTCACCTTACTGGCACTCATTATTGGCGTAGAGAGTGCACCAAATACCAACAATGAATGTGTCGTTTTCGTTATAATTTATTTGTTTATTTTTATTGTTTCAGATTACAAGAAATGGGTAAGTTTATTACAAATATTTGATATTATGTAAGTACATTGATAGTGTCAATTCTGTTGTGTGTAGAAAGAAAGTTTTTCTATTTCGGTGTTCTTATGAGTCTATAATAGCACTGTTAATCACTGAAAACACGACGTTTAGAAGATCTATAAGCGTACTATTTTTGGCGCCTTTCGTGTTCTATAGTTGGTAGTCATGCTTTCATAACTGACCTAACTGACAGATGATTAATTACATATAACCTCAAAATGGTAAGTTGTTGGTAATATTTCAACATATTAGTTTTAATTATGGATTTTTATACTTTCTCTAGGTGATAGGACTAGAAATAAAAAAAAATCATATGCCTCTTTAGACTTTGTAGGCACAAGTTTGTTTGTAGCACTCCGCTACTTCCCTGAGTTTCGGTGGAGTATATTGTATATATTGGATGTCCTAAATACACAATACACTAATTACTAGTTATCAAAATATGAAATTTCAATTGTTAGCGGGAGGCACTACCAACATAAACATAACTGACAAAAAAAAAACACAAAGTAACACTTTGACGTTTCATTTTAAAAAAATAATTGTAAAATTACCTCAATAGAAAAAATAGTATAAAAAACGTATTATAAGGCCTGTTAACGCACTCCTCCTTTGTAAAACTCGCATGGCGGCTCATTTTCCAAACTTGGACTTGTACAGATTGCCTTATGATATTTGTGTTTTAATGTACTATTATAATTGAATGAAACTTTTTGTTTAATATCAGCAGAAATCGAAAGGATCTCCATAGAATAAATGATTCAAAAGTTTCTTATATAATCTACTTTACATAATCTGACAATAAGATTTTTTGAGATTCTAAATAATCTAATGTATATAGCTGGCGCGCGTTATGTTGCGACTTGACCTGCGCATACTTTGGCTTATAAATCAATGCCCTTTCTCTTTATACCAATTTTAATGTTGACGAAGTCTTTTCCTCGTTATGACGATAGCTTATTAAAATTACTATATTTTGCTTTTTTTAAGTACAAATTTTAGATTCTGCGCATTCAAGGTCAAAATTACAAATTAACGCGCGGTAGCTATAAGTACGTACTTATAACAACAATTATTTTTGAGGTTTCGAATTTTTATTTCTCTTCAATAAAGTGTGCTTCCAAACTTACATTATTGTTAATGAAGATTTTGATGATCAATGAGGCTTGGTATTTTCGTAATTTTCAGTTTTGATTTATATGAATACTACGGGAATTAGACGATTTCACCTGACAACATGACGTCATCAATTCCCTCCCGCCCCTGGCGATTTGAATCAAGTCGTGGAAACGGAGTTTATTTATTTTATACCAAATTGGAGACGAATAAATAAATAAATTAAAGAAAATATCCTTTAATACTATGACAGTTATAGTTCTCAGTTTTATGTTGGCAGCGAATACCACGTGACCGCACTTTAATACGCAAATTACTGTCTTAAAGATAGACGATGATAAAGTGAGTATCTGCGCGTTCATACCAGATCTTAAGTCCGCCTCACTTAAACATCTAATATGAAAAGCGCATAACCAAACATAAAAATATGGAGCCTGAAAGTAAAAAAAAAATATATTGAAAACAAAAAACATAATTAAAATATCAAGTTGGTAGAAAACAAGGAATTGGAGACAGAATTATCGAAGAGAATCATCTTTCATATTTCCAGTATTATATAGGCGCGTTATTAATTTACAAATTTAAATAAAGAAAATGACAAATGAAACATCCTCACATACATTTATCTCCAGACAATAGAATTGCTGAAATCAGCGAGGCGTATAAAACTAATCGTATTTAACAAAATTTATTCGGAGATAGGAGCTTTAGGAAGTACGTAGTGTATGTATAACATATCACCCTTCATATAGCCTGCACTCCATCAAAACCCGCGTCTTCTGTAGGTCAGATTCAAAAAACGCTTTACATCAGCCGAACCATCAGCGGAATGGCGGGAATTTTTCAAAATTTTTTGCCTGGGGTCCCGACGGTCATTAAAGTTTTAAAAGCCAGTGTATACAACGCGTCTGCGAAAAACCAGAAGATTAAATAGCGTCTCCCATAGAGTACCTTCTTTTGTCGGGCGCGACGTGGAAAAATGAGCGTCGCGGCGCTCTATGTGGGTAACTCGACTCGGGGAGGGATAGACGCCCTCGCCCACGCAGGCGCCGTGCAGGGTTTAAATCCCTCAACCACTTAATGATGATGCCAACTCTTCCAACACGTGATGGATCTCGCAAAGGATAAACAACCACTTTTTTCGAGTGGTGCTTTATAAGAAGCTTTTACTACTACGTCCAGAAAGAAATGAATTCGCAATCATATGTTACTTATAATTAATTACTTGTTGACATAAGGATATTAAGCTGCAAAATTTTATGCTATCCGCTATTTTTTAAAATGAGGAAAGTAATTTCTTATGAAAGAGTATGTTTTGGGGTCCTTAGAATACGAATTTACTATTTTTACGGTGATGTCTATATGTGCATGCGTGTGTGTTTATGTGACGGTCGTTTCGGATTGCATAACTCCAATGCCACGATTCCAAAAATTATATATGTTTTTCTTGTTCCTCAAGTTTAGATCCATATGCAGACATGATTAGATTTTTGTTTTAACTAATTCACCGGTAGTACCCTCATTGGCAGCTTTTAACACTTTTTCTTGAAAAAAGGCAGTTAAACAACATTTATTGACATTTAATGTTAATAAATTTTAAAGAATATATTATTCTCTATACGACTGCATTGCATTTTATAGGTACTTCATATTCAATAGATATAGAGTCAAAGAATTATAAAGATATTAAATTTCATAAATCAGCCAGCTATGCTAACCATGGAAACTGATAATATATTCAAATAATTCAATGGCCAGTGTCAGTGGTAATGAAACGAAAATGAATGTGGCAGAGATGAGGATATTGAGATAGATGTTGTGGAAGACACGGAAATATACGGTAAGAAATGAAAGAATAAGGGAAATAACTCTGATGTTACAAGTTTCTAGAAAAATACAAGAGAGACGATTACATTGGTTTGAACATGTCATGAGGAGAGATGAAGAATACATTGAAAGAAGAATGAATTAGTAGAATGTAAAACAGAGGAAGACCAATGATAAGATGGAAGAACTATATTGCGGAAGACTTGAGAGAAACTGACTTGAATGAGGATGACACGCAAAACAGAAATGAGTGGAAGAAGAAAATAAAAAAATAGAGGCCCTTAACGAATGGGAAAAGCTAAAGAAGAAGTTAGTGACAAATGTGATTAGTATAGTTTGTTTATGAAATAATTTCACTAGAAATTTAGAATCTTTTGGAAGAAAATTTATATATGGAATTTGTATATAATACACAGAAGCGACAGAATGTAAAGTGCTGACCACATCAGATTTTTTACTTCCTTGTACGTAAGTAAAGGAAGTATTGTAATCGCGAAAAATTTCGGTTTTCAGATTTCAACGGAAATATCCATTTTGATCATCCCTGAATCCAATTTGACTAATTTCGTCGTGACGTCTGTACGTACGTACGTACGTATTTCGCATAACTCAAAAACGGTAAGCCGTAGAAAGTTGAAATTTTGTATTTAGGACTCCTATAACATCTAGTTGTGCACATCCCTTTCTGGTTATTACACAATTTCCAGAAGTGGCACTTTACATGAAGCCTATAATAGATTTTAATGAAAAACTGTTTTAAAATATAATCCGAAACTCTTCAAATTTGGTATACAAGACTTTTATGTCAATCGAAATAACATAATAGATTTTGGTTCAAATAGGCTAACCGGAAGTGGTACATTACTTGAAGTTGTTAACAGTTTTTCATGAATAAAATGATTATATTTTGATTTTAGAAATAAATGCTTCAAATAAAAGTTTTAGAGAATTAATTTCTGCGTCTAGCACATCAAGTATTATTAAATTAGCCCTTTGTATAAGCGAGATATGTAAATTTAAAAATTATATACTTTTTTGTTTTTGTAATAAAGCTTGCTATGGATTAGGAGTCCTAATCTTAATCCTAAACATTCTTTTATATATTTGTCCTAATTTAGGACAAATATATAAAAGAATGTTCATGTCAAATTACGTTAAATACGTGCAATTTTATGATTCGTACAATAACAAATATTATATTTTTATTGTGAAATTAGTCATATTCATTGTTGTAATCAAATATTTCTTTGTTGTAATCAAAACTCTCTTTAAAAACATGCTTTATGGTCGCTATATATCTTACTGTTTTGAAGTTAAAATTAATATTTTGTAATTTATTTATTAAAAAAATATGTATAGTTTAATAATCGTACAAGGAAGTCGTGTGGTGTCCACATCAGATTTTTTATAAATACAGTAAAAATGCAATACATATTTCAATTATTTTCTATTAATATATGAAAAGAAAATATAATGCATTTTTAGTATATCACTGTTTCGATTGTTGTAACAATTTTTTGTTAATTATTACCTCTTTATTTATTACAAAGGTATTATGATTTCTAAATGCTTTTAATATTAAATGAAAGATAGATTTAAAAAATCTGTTGTGGCCAGCACAATACCTCTCGCCACTTCCTTTTTTTGGTTACATAAGTATAGGGCGCGAACAGTAATGTTACATTTTTGGGCTTCACAAGCAGATGTGTGGGCCCGTTTCACAATGATAATTAGTAATTATGTACATAGATGTCAAATGTTAGAATTTTTCATTAAAAATTTTAAGATTTTCTAAATTTACGTCAATTTATCACCAGGAGTTTAAAATTTACTTGTATGCCTTAGATATTTAACATTTAATTCTGCTCCACATGGAATTGGAAAATCACTAAATTTAGAATGAGAAATTTATACATAATTACTAGCTATCATTCTGACATGGGCCTCCATATCTGCTTGTCAAGGCCAACAAAATCATATGACTGCTCGCTCCCTATTGTATTTAACATTTCTTGTATACTCTACACCAAAAATTCTACTTACGCATATATCTATTCCATATATATTTAGATTGTTTAATTTTAAATTCATTTTTGATGAAGAAATTTTGTCCTCTTCTAATTTTTCGAAATGTTTCCAATTCTATTAATACATTAAGAAATAATATAATGTATGTACTTCCCAGAAAAACTCTTCAGTAATGTCTTCGGATTTCTGACACTGACATTTATCTGTCAGTTACAAAAAAATTAAATTTTCAACTATTTTCCATGGCCATTCTTTCGGCTGTAAAATTTATTATAACAGATTATTTTACATATTATATTTCTTTTATCTCTAAATCTATAGAATATATTATAAAATATTTAAATGTATCAGAAAGAAAATTTATTTTTCTTTAATATTATCAAGAAAAAATTTCAAAAAATATTATTTAGAAGATTTTTTTTCAAGAATCTTCTACTTCCGGTTGTTCAATTGTTACCAAAACCTTTTCAGATCTTCCCATGAATGTCCGATTGGGAAATACGTAGTTAAACAAATTTAAAGTCTTATACTTTTTGAGTAATCGTCCTTCCAACATCCTACATACATACACACACACATACATCCACACACACACACACACACACACACACACACACACACACACACACACACACAGACATCATCGTAAAAATGTTAAAATCGGATTGTAGGGACCTTAAAACGTGCTTATTCAATAAAATCTGGATATGCGATTTTTAGCATGAATCCAATACCTCTCTTAGCGAGAGGTAAAAAGAAAGTTCAATATTAAAAAAAAAAAATATTCCAAAGGCAGCTATACTAACCATTGTGCTACGTAAAACATTTCAAAATCTTTTCATATTACATTATTAAATATTGAAAAAAATATTTATTTATAAATTTTTATATTCTTTTGTAATTTGTACAATAATTATAAAGTAATTATTAATAAATAACGTACAGAAAGTAATGCACTATTATAATATCCAATATCATGACTTAATTTTCTGCCGGGCACTTTTTATTTACAAAAAACGGTTTTCACATGTTAAACACATACGCCAAGGTTTGCTTGGGGCACCCTGTATCTACTTTTCTTTAACCACGTATCATAAAATAAAATAAAAACCGAAAAATATTATTTCTATAAAAAAATGTTTCCCAATTTAATGAATGATAAATAATCCTGATGATACATACAGTTAACCTTGAAAACTTAATTGTATCTGTATTACACAATATATTATAATAGTATCATACAATCACAAAATATTTGTATTTAGTGACATGGAACCCATGATTGACATTTCCCAAATGTAATGATAATTTGAAATAAAACATCTCTAAACCTCTGGAAATTACTCTGGCTACAATACACAAAATTAGCTTTCATCAACCGTACATCATGTAACATATCGTGATTGGTCGAGCATTTGTAAAAAACAGCATTTGGCAACCAACGAGCCGTAACGTAACGAAACGAAAACGAATAACGAATAACGAATTCAATAATGGCGTGGATGTTCAAGCGCCGATTAAAATGCCATCATTGTTAGCCTAGCCGCCATTAGGGCATTATCTCGCCGCCACGGCACTCTTCGATCCAATGGCAGTACCGCACGACAGGTATTACCACACTTAGCCCGCCAAATGTGAATATAATTGATGTGATTATCATGAGCGCGATATGTCTTCGGATTGGATTTTTACCTATAAGTGGTCCCACTCATCAAGTCGTTAGTTATAACATAACCTACTACTAAAATACGGTTTCGTTTTGACGAAGCCAGGGGGTGAAGAAAATCTAGTAAGGAATTATAGGTTGTATGGATATTTTTGAGATTTTTGTTCCGAATAATTATTATTATACTGTATGTCATGGTAATATGTACTTGAAAATAGGAATCACCCTGTATAGAATATTTAAAATAAGACACATATCTTTAAACGTGTCAGTTCCATTTATATTTTCTTTTCCTTTCGAAGTAGCTGTTTATAAATTCTTATTATCTTTGTTGTGTGAACATGGAAATCTTTATATAACTACACGTTATTTAAACTGGAAATTCATTTATCTTTTTATAACGGTCTGGGAGGAGGAGTAAAAAATGATAGAATAAGACGACATCGAGACGGGTGAGTTGCGCTTCTTTCGGCACAGCCTGACACTCACACGTTCGCATATTAAATATAACCTTTACTTCATACCCGCAGAGGCGGAGAAGGAACAGATTGAAAACGTAGGTGTCCAACATAACAAAAATACTGCCGAAAGATTGAAAAAAGTATGATACTTTCATAAAAATTACGGTTTTGATGGAGTTGTTATCAACGATTCTTATAAAAAATCTTGAAACAGTTTGGTTTCACAAAAGCTAGGTACCTACCTAGGTGCCTTCTTGATTGTCAAAACCTTAAAACTTACCTTGAAATTTAAAGAATTTTAAAATATTAGGCTTAAATTGAACTTGTTTTGATTCTCAAGGTTTTTCCAACAAAACCAAGCCAAGCTTCAAGCCAATCCTATGAATTTCTAATACTCAATTTCACCACTTAAAATTATAGTTAAATTCTTAACTAAAGGTTAACAAAAAAATCTGATGTGGCCAGCACATAACCTCTCGCCGTATATTTTACCTGGCTGTATGCATAAAGCAAAGAATATTTTTATAAATACAAATAATATATTCATATAAATCTATGACGTATAAACTTCTTTATTATTCAATAATAGCATGTCTCAAAGATATTTTACCATAAATTATGTTACAATAAATTACAAAGTAGAGTTTACCATATATAAATATTAGGCTGGTAACAGCAATTTTCAATTCGAACAACCTTGTTTACTTTCTCTTCATATTCTTCTAGTAAAACCATTAATTTTGGGCGGTCTAAAATGTATATATCTGGATTGTGCATCTATTTTTATATATCTTCTTTTACATTTTATTTTTTCATACTTGTTATATCTAAATAACCTTAATTCCCTTTAATAAAGTGACGGATAGATTGCACTCCGATTATTCTTATATCGATGTGTAATTTTGTCAATATTTACAACTTACTTGAGAAGAATTTGATAGCTTTTTCGCAATTCAAAGTTACTCTAGTCTACAGTACTGGTGTACATTGTCCCATAATGTTTGAAACAAATTTAAGTCCTTCAACCTAGACTTGTCATCTCCATAATAGTCACAGATCAAGAATTAAGGGATTCTCCAAATACATTTTTCTTTCATTACTCATTATTTCTGACACTGACATTTATCTGTCAGTTACAAATAATTTAAATTTGCAACTATTTTTCATGGCATCCTTTCGGTTGTAAAATTAATTACAACATTATTTTATATAATATATTCCTTTTATCTCTAAATCTATAAAATATGTATAAAAATATTTAAATGTATCAGAAAGAGAATTTATTTTTCTTTAATATTATCAAGAAAAATTTTCAAAAAATAATATTTAGAAGATTTTTTTTCAAGAATCTTCTACTTCCGGTTGTCCAATTGTTACCAAAACCTTTTCAGATCTTCCCATGAATGTCCGATTGGGAAATACGTTGTTAAACAAATTTTAAGTCTTATAGTTTTTGAGTAACCGTCCTTCCAACATCCCACACACACACATCCACACACACACACACACACACACACACACACACACACACACACACACACACAGACATCATCGTAAAAATGTTAAAATCGGATTGTAGGGACCTTAAAACGTGCTTATTCAATAAAATCTGGATATGCAATTTTTAGCATGAATCCAATACCTCTCTTAGCGAGAGGTAAAAAGTGCATATCGAAATTTTGATATTAATGTTTAATAATCAATTTGACATTGGTCTATACGGTCAATGTAACCAAAAGTTAAAAAAATATTTATAGTACCTCCTTATAGGTAACATACTAATGTATTTTCAAAAATTACTTTAGGATTGTCTAGTTTTTTACCTCCCGCTACCCTTGGTGAGGGAGGTATAGGGATCGTGCTAAAAATTGCATATCGAGATTTTGGTAAGTGACGTTTTAAGGTCCCTACAATCCGATTTTAACATTTTGACGATGATATCTGTGGGTGTGTATGTGTATATGAATGTGTGTATGTGTTTGTGTGTGTGTGTGTGTGTGTGGATTTTCTGGGCGCTCTAACTCAAAATTTTGAAATAATGTATTTCTACCTGCTTCTAATATGGAATGAAGCCTTTAGTTTTTGTGTCAATTGGATAATCAGAAATGGCACTTTACTTGAAGCTCAAAATAGTTTTTCTTCAAAAAATATCTTTAAATGTTATTTTTTGCAATTTGTTATTATAAAAATTAAAGATTATTCCATTTTCTACAGGTTGGCATAAATACTTTTTCTATATATTTTATGGATAAATTTATAAAGTAATATAACACAACTCCATGGTTACACAGTTCAGCTCAAATGTATGTAACTGACAGATAAATGTCACTGTCAAAAAAATAATCATTTCATATTAATAATAAAAATAAAATAGAACAATAGTTATATAGAAAGGAACTTAATATACATCATTTCTAGCATTAGTATTTACTAATGCAGGTATGTATTTAAATAAAAAAATAAATATATATATATATATATATATATATATATATATATATATATATATTATCACGGCATATTACCTATTGCTGGGTGTGCTAATCTGCTTTGTACATAGATTTCAGTAATGATGATGACATATTTGTATCGTGCGGGCGTTTAGCAAGCATCACTTCACGGTGCACCAGAAGGGTTCATTTTGTGGCATTTAAAATTCAAAATATTTGGCATTGATCGGGATCGAATCGGGTTCCCCAGATTCCTGACCAGACATCAGGCATGCGGTAACGAGTATATATGTATTTAAATTAATAAAAATTAAATGGCGGGAGGTATTATGTTCGTCACATCAGATTTATTCATTTTACGAGCCCAGGTTCATAATACTTCGGCCGGTTGATATTTTCAACAAATAAATTATAAAACCTACGCAAATGAGAAATTTCTACAAAAACTGAATGTTATTCAAAGTATTCCGCCTTTTAATTTTGGGTTACATCGCCTTAGTACCAGTTTTAATTCTGTTAGGCATTATATCCACAAATGCTGTACATTCTTCTATTAGTTAGAACATTGTCCTATATGTCTTGCATGGTAGGTTTTACTGTATACTAATTTTACGAACTTGTTTTTCATTGTGCCAAAAGTTTCGGTAGGAGATATGCAGGTCGAACTATTATCACCCGTCATTTGACCTACAGTTTAAGTTTTAAGTCTATATTAGTAGCCAACAGAAATTTATAAAAAATTCTAAGAATTTGTGTAGGTCTTATAATTTGTTGAAAATGAAAACTGATCAAACTATTATTTTCATTTATTTATTTATTTATTTATTTATTAATGACCTCCTTACAGGATGTAATATCGCAATTACAAGGGGTCAGAAATACAACATTTAACAAAAACTAAAAACATGTTTGACGCAGATAAAAACATAATATATACATAAACATAGAAATATACGAAACATTTACAATGAACAAAAAAAAACTACATATAAATACATGACATCCATTATCAAAATGTACGTAAATGTGTGACCAAGGTGTTTTTAATGTGGAAAATGTCAACCTCAATATCTATTTTCCTTTCGACATCATTGTAAATGAAACACAGTCATGTAACTGGAATCTTAAAAAAGTAATTTCTCCTAAGATGAGGAATATAAAATGATATATGTATTCTGGATGTACGACGTGGAATATGAAAGTATACATTAGTTAGGCCTGTAGTGTCGTCAATTTTGTCTGTTATTAATTTATGTAGATAAAGACAAGAGGACATCTTACGTCTGGACTCCAACGTAAACATATTGAGATCTAGCAGGGCAGCAGTATAATTGTAATTTAATGGATTAAAATTACAATTTTTCTCGTACAGTATTGTACAAATTTTCTTGACTCCCAATTCCCTATGATAGTTCACTCTGTTTAGACACTGGCCCTCCATTCAGTACGGAACAATTACCTGATTGTGCTTCATGGAATAAGACAATATTTTACATTTACGCCCGATATTTCAATCTCCTAATACATGTTCCTAACAACTGTTGGTAAACAAATTTATTACGTAGATTTATTAGGAAGATGACAAATTTCGGTATTTCAATTAAAGTTGCTAGGCAAATTGTTATTAGATACTTTTTTAGAATCTAGTTGTAAAAAATAGAATAAATTAAAATATGTCATGACACTGACATTTTTGTGACAGAAATATAAATAAATGTGTGTTTGAGTCAAATGAGGACAAGAAAAGAACTGCAATTTTTTCCACGGCTGAAGTTCATTGCATCTTTCACCAGCCCCAAACCGCATTCGTAACTGAGAATTTTTAAAAATATTACTATCATGGTTCGATATTGGCCATCGTACGACCATGTCTGTAACTCTGTAATCAACATTGCAGAGACATTATAAATTTAAAGAGACTTTGTTGATAATTTTTCTTGCTGTAAATTTATATATAACCCACAAAACTCCAAAAGGATATTTTATATAATTACATATGTCTGAATGACTGGTCGCGAATCTGGAGACTCGGGTTCGATCCCGACAGATGCCTATATTATCTCTATTTTAAATGGCACAAAAGTGACCCCCGTGGTGCACTCTCCATCCAGCAATAAGTGCACGTGAGATGACACTCGGTAAACAATCCACACGATACGAATAAGTCATTATAATTACCAAAATCTGTGTACAAAGATTATTGACACATCCAGCCACATCCAGCAATGGGTAATATGCGATGATGACATATTTATTTATATTGACATATATATTTTCAATTATTTCTAAAATATATTCTAAGCTAGCTTTTAAAATCCGAAACTTTTGAAAAAATTCGTCAAAATTTAAATTATTAGGTCTGTTTCGTACAGTATTAATTTTCCGTATTAATACTATCACTTATTTCAAATTTTTCCTCTTGCAATATACTATAATAAATTTCATCAATACATTTCTATTTTACTATATTTTTTATTTCAGATTTAAATTTTATTAGGTAGCTAACAAATTTATTGTCTACTGCAAGTTTCCCTCAAATTTGATAGCGAACAAACAATTTATAAGGTACCTAATCACTTGTTTGGATATTGAAATACGCAAAAAATGGTTGTTAGGTAAATAAAAATTTATTAGGAAGTTGTTAGGAGATTGAAATACCAGCCCTTAAAAATAGATATGAACATAACCATGCTAGAAGATTATTAATATCTTTTTTGGAGTTTATGACAGTCGTTAAGAGTATTTATAACTTTAAATAGTTTCAAAGCATCAGAGCATATAGAAGAGTATTTGAAAAAAACCAAACACTTATTAATATCGTTAATAAATAAAACAAAGAG
Source organism: Harpalus rufipes (assembly GCA_951394225.1). NCBI lineage: Eukaryota > Metazoa > Arthropoda > Insecta > Coleoptera > Carabidae > Harpalus > Harpalus rufipes. The sequence goes on from OX596279.1 coordinate 49,758,370, forward strand.
AAAAGGGCCAAAATTGGAACCCTGAGGAACCCCGGGCTCCTATCTTCCGAGATGTGTGAATGTTCTGGTACGCCCATGCGTTACCTAGACGTTGTTATGAGTAGTTGAAACAATGCCAGCTCTTCACCACTGCCACTTGGCGCTTCAGTTCGCTTGTCACCCTTCCCCTCACTAATGCTGGACTATTAATTAAATAGCTACTTCAACCGGATCTAAACAACTTTCTAAATCCATTTTCACTATAAATGTGCCAGGATACTCAAGCAATTTGTATACTATGTATAAATAGATTTTATTTTACGACTTCGAGTATATGTACTACCCATCTTGCATTGTTGTTTTAGAATAGAATAAAATGGATAAAGTAACAACGTAACCTGGCAGGAACATATGTTGCAGTTTATAATTATGTAAGTTCACTAATGGCGCAGGTTGACAGCGTACAGCTTCAGTAATAGATCTACAACTTAAAGTCGGACACGGTAAACTGCGGGTGATGACGACTGGATGATAAAATAATAGAAATGTAGAATTGTGCGTTAGGCTAAGTGTTAGGTTATGTTAAGTTTGTTTAGAAAAATCAGAGCGATACTTTTTTAACTATTTTTCCTGTAGCAAAACACTCGTACCATCAAATTGTATGACTACTTATAGTGTCAGATTGGCCTATCGCCCAGTGTGACTCGCCCAGTTGTCGCTTATGATTTAAAATAATCATTTTTTACCTCTCGCTAAGAGAGGTATTGGATTCATGCTAAAAATCGCATATCCAGATTTTATTGAATAAGCACGTTTTAAGGTCCCTACAATCCGATTTTAACATTTTTACAATGATGTCTGTGTGTGTGTGTGTGTGTGTGTGTGTGTGTGTGTGTGGATGTGTGTGTGTGTGGGATGTTGGAAGGACGGTTACTCAAAAACTATAAGACTTAAAATTTGTTTAACAACGTATTTCCCAATCGGACATTCATGGGAAGATCTGAAAAGGTTTTGGTAATAATTGGACAACCGGAAGTAGAAGATTCTTGAAAAAAAATCTTCTAAATATTATTTTTTGAAAATTTTTCGTGGTAATATTAAAGAAAATTAAATTCTCTATCTGATACATTTAAATATTTTATTATATATTCCATAGATTTAGAGATAAAAGAAGTATAATATATAAAATAATCTGTTGTAATAAATTTGACAGCCGAAAGAATGCCATGAAAAATAGTTGATAATTTAAATTATTTGTAACTGACAGATAAATGTCAGTGTCAGAAATAATGAGTAATGAATTAAAAATGTACTTGGAGAATCCCTTAGTTCTTGATCTGTGACTATTATGGAGATGACAAGTCTAGGTTGAAGGACTTAAATTTGTTTCAAACATTATGGGACAATGTACACCAGTACTGTAGACTAGAGTAACTTTGAATTGCGAAAAAGCTATCAAATTCTTCTCAAGTAAGTTGTAAATATTGACAAAATCGGAGTGCAATCTATCCGTCACTTTATTAAAGGGAATTAAGGTTATTTAGATATAACAAGTATGAAAAAATAAAATGTAAAAGAAGATATATAAGAATAGATGCACAATCCAGATATATACATTTTAGACCGCCCAAAATTAATGTTTTTACTAGAAGAATATGAAGAGAAAGTAAACAAAGTTGTTCGAATTGAAAATTGCTGTTACCAGCCTAATATTTATATATGGTAAACTCTACTTTGTAATTTATTGTAACATAATTTATGGTAAAATATCTTCATGTTGAGACATGCTATTATTGAATAATAAAGAAGTTTATACGTCATAGATTTATATGAATATATTATTTGTATTTATAAAAATAATCTTTGCTTTATGCATACAGCCAGGTAAAATATACGGCGAGAGGTTATGTGCTGGCCACATCAGATTTTTTTATTTCGGGTAAATACTTTAAGGGTATGTAATACTGACTAAAATGAGTAAAAAAAGCTTCAACAACATGGGTTTCTATCTTTAAATGTTTCCGAAATTTAAGACAGTGAAAAATGAGTTATTACGGGGTTTACCTCTGCTATGGTGAAAATGGTTAGGCAGATAACTCACGTCATCAACCTGAAAAAAACCTTATAAAAAGAAATATAACGTGTAGAAAATTTTAAAGAAGAAAAACAATACTAGTATTAAGTAGGTAATGTATATATTAGTGATATTTACAATTATTGCTAAGTCAATCGTTATTCCTTTTACGGAATTATTTGACACAACTTGGTCATTATCAGTAGTGCCAACATATGGTACGAAAATAAACTACAATTATTTCAAATAATTTTATATTCCGTAAAAGGAATAACGAATGACTTGGAAATAATTGTAAATATCATTAATACATAAATTACTTAATACTAGTACTTTTTTCTTTTTCTTTTAAAAATAAATAAAACCCAAAAAAATCTACAAGTTATATTTCATTTTATAAGGATTTTTTCAGCTTGATGACGTGAGTCTTCTGCCTAATCATTTTCACTATATCTCGAAAATTATAAGAGTTACGACTTTGATTAAATGAGACTATTTGTTTAGTCATAATAGTGAGTTTGTTTCTCAAAAAAAAAAATTAAACTAAGTAAAATGTTGCGACCTTGGCCAACAATTATTTTTACCTTCCGTCACCTATAGGTAAGAAAGATATTGTCTTTGGCCAAATGAATAAGTACGTTTTAGGGTTCCTCCTAGAATATGAATTTACTGTTTTTATGATGTTGTCTGTATTTGGGTGTGTGTGTTAGTGTGTGTGTGCGTGTGACAAAATAACTCCAATACCGCAACATATATATCAAAGTATTTAACAGTTTTTCTTGAAAAAACACAGTGAAGTATCATATTTTGACAATTTACATTATTATAAATATTAAGGAATATTTTATTCTCTATACGGTTTGATTGAATATTTCCTTCATGCTCAATGCATATAAAGTTAAAGCTATACTATAACCATGGAAACTATCAATATATTCAGATAATTCTGATTGACAGATGTCAGTGTGAAGTGCAATTTACATAGTTTGTCCCTGAAATAATTTTACTGGAAATTTAGAATCTTTTGCAAGAAAATTTAGGTATGGAAAGTATACAAAATACACAGAATTGACGAAAGTTATTGGCCACATCAGATTTTTTTCAAATAACTTCTTAACTATTAGAATAGAATTTATTTACTGACAGACAAAATTTTGTTCGATCACTCTCTTGCCAGTTTATTATCTTACCTATATTCCTATTTACTTGTGCTGGAAACTGTATTAAGTTCCTTTCCATGTAATTATTGTTCCATTTACTATTTTCCTTATTAAACCTTACTATTATTATTTGAAATGATTAGTTTGCTGACAGTGACATATATCTGTCAGTTACAAAGATTTGAAATCTGAACTGTATAACCATGGAGTTGTCTTTAAAGCGTAGGTTCCGGGATTAAAATTATAGATAATATTACAAATTTATCCATAAAATATATACAAAAAGTATTAATGCAAACCTGTAGAAAATTTTAAAAACTTGAATTTTTATAATAACAAATCTCGAAAAATTTAAATTTATTTTTCGGAGAAAAACTATTTTGTGCTTCCAGTAAAGTACCATTTCCGGTTATCTTATTTACATCAAAATCTAATGGCTTCTTTCCATATTAGAATAAGGTAGAAATACAAGGTTTCAAAATTTTCTGAACGATAGTATTTGAGTTATTGCGTAAAGAGGATCCACACACACACACACACACACACACACACACACACACACACATACACACACACATACACACATACGCACAGACATCATCGTGAAAATAGTAAAATTGGATTCTAGGGACCTTAAAACGTGCTCATTTCCCAAAATCTCGATATGCGATTTTTAGCACGATCCCTACACCTCCCTTACCAAGGGTAGCGGGAGGTAAAAATAATTTTTAAATATTTCATTGCAGTATTGCGTAAAACGTTGTACATACCTTAGCCCAAAAGAAGTTTACACTCTTGGACGAATAAAACCGAAAACCTTTTCTAAATAACTATTCTAATCTTAGATAATCGATATAAAACTTCGCGAGTAAACAAACCATGATATATTCCTGTTAATTACTGTTTACTTATAAACATACGAATGAGGAGAGCAGCAAACAGACTTAATGTCCTCCTTGTTTAGGGAGAAATTAGGCCTAACGACATTCTGCCCAAACTACATTTAGATTCATGTATTTATAAAATTATTCCAGAGGCCTACAGCTAATGACACCAATGACGACTTTTTTATGCATTATTCATCAATGGTGGGGGGTATTGGAATACTAATTACGTATAGTATGGCGACTAGAAGATTTTCAATATCCCAAGAAAAAGATGTCAACCTTAACGACCACGATTTCAATATTTTTAATTTTGGTAAAGAAAAAATAAATAATTTTTAACATTCTTGGGTGTGCCAATTTTCTTTGTACACAATACCGATAATGATGATGACATATTCGTATACCGTGTTGGGAGTTTAACAGGCGTCACCTTATGGACATTCAATGGAGAGTGGAGAGTGCACCACAGAGGTCAGTTTCGTGACATTTAAAATTCGAAATAATCTTGGCATCAGTCAAATTCAAGTCCCTTTCTTTTAAAAATAAATAACACCGAATAATTTTACAAATTATATTTAATTTTATAAGGTTTTTTCAGGTTGATGACGTATATCTTCGGCCTAATCATTTTCACTATACAGAGTGATGACATTTGAAAATTTAAATTTGAATACATTTGCAATTTTTTTTATTAAAATGATCATTGTTTCCCTTACTTACATCCTTTTTACCTCTCGCTAAGAGAGGTATTGTATTCATGCTAAAAATTGCATATCCAGATTTCAATGAATAAACACGTTTTAAGGTCCTTAGACTCTGATAATAATATTTTTACGATGATGTCTGTAGGTGTGTTACGATGTTGGATTCTCAAATTTTACAAAACTTAAAGATCTGTGTAACAACGGATTCCTAAATCTAACAGTAATGGAAAGAGTTGAACAGGTTCTGGTAACAACTGGACAACCGGAAGTAGTAGTTTATAAAAAAAAAAAATTATAAATATTATTTTTGAAAATATATATTACTACAAATAATAAAGATAATTAAATTCTCAATCTGATATATTTCAATTTTTTATTATATCTCCTATAGGTTTAGAGATATATAGTATATAATAATACAGAATAATCTGTTGTAATAAATCTTGTTTCCCAAAAAACAGCTGAGATATTTAAATGTTTGTAATTCACAGATAAATGCATGATGTCAGTGTCAAAAATCAGCAGTTTTACTAACATTACTTGAAGATTTTTCTGGTAGGTACGAATACATTTAATATATCTCATTGTATTATTAATTAAATATGTATTTAAAATTATAGGCATATTATTTTTACATATATTCATACTGCTAATACCGTCAATGAATTTCAAGAATTTTGAACATATTAGAAGAGTAGGACAAAATTCTTCATAGGACGAAAGAAAAGATACAATTTCAATTATTTGTGTGTACAAGAAATGTTATAATTGTTACTTATAGAGCGCGAGCAGTCATGTGACTTTGTTGGCCTTGGAAAGCAGATGGGGATCCGTGTCAAAATAACGGCTAGTAGTTATTTACATAGATGTCACAATTGTCATATGTCATAATTTTTCATTCAAAATTTCAAAATATTCTGATGGATAGAAAACCCTGAATGAAAAATTATGATACTTGACACCTATGTATATTATTACTAGCTGACACGGGTCTCCATTTCTGCTTGCCAAAGCCAACAAAGTCACATGACTGCTAGCGCCCTATACAACATAAACTGAAAATGGCGAGAGAGGTATTGTGCTGGCCACAATAGTTTTTTTTTTTTGTTACGATATCCACAGAGCAATAATCTAAAGTATTTCAATCACTAAAAATCCTATCAGCTGTTAGGCTCTTGCTCTGACATAACCTATTTGTATTTATTGTAAAAATGACATGTCAAATAATATTTTAGCCCGCTTACTATTGTATAAACTATGGAATAAAAGGAGCCCCAGAATTCTATTGCCAACTGAATCAGTTATTTTTGATCACTTTATATTATTGTTTGTTATTGTGTAGCACCATGCTAAAAAAATATAATTATTATTATTATAATGGCAAAAGAAAACGTAGGTACACTTAATTCTCAAACATATGTTATTGTTATTATGATGGTGACAAAACTAGTTTTTTGATGTCTTAATTTATATATAATGTATTAATTAGCTAATTTGTACAGTGACATCTCTGATTTATATTTTAATAGATAAATAATGAAGTTATTATATTAACAAAAATCAACCTTGCGTTAATGAAAATATAATTACCTAAAGATGATCTCATTTTCTTAAATGTATGTCTTATGTATAACGGCGCAAACAACCATGACCATTAGAATTGAGCACCGAAAGATTAGCCGCCATTTAATTTAATGTCTACTAGTACACATTTTTAAATGCTACATCGTACTTACATTAAATTACATCGACATAAAATTTGCTGACATTCTTTCTAATGATTTGGGAATCAAAAGAAATGGTTTGACATTTAAAGAAAATTACTCCAGTAATATTTTTTGACTACTGTCCGATTTAATGAATATTATTAAGGAACATTACTTTAATATACGAAACTCTAGAAATACATTTTGGCGACTTTCTTCTTCGAAAAAATTATTAAATTCCTCCTGTTCAATAATGGTTATTATACATAAAAAGCTATCTGATGCATTATAACGAACTTATAATGCTCCCGGACTTCTGATTGCTACTGTAGGGCGATTTAAAAAACGGATGCTCTCTAGATGGGCCCGGAGCATCGAAACAATAAACTTAATATAATAATTTTGTCCACCGCAACTATTAGAGTTCTTCTCATCATTAGAAACAGGACATTTCCGCAAAAAAGGGTTGTGGGAAAGAAGCCTTAAATTAAATCACAGCGAAGCTTTGTGGTTGACATCTCCATTGAATGGACACTAATTTTGTATTTTCGTAACGGCTTTTACCTAATACATATTATTAGAAATGATCTCTACTATGAAATTTAGAATAAAAATTATATTGCTGTAGGAATAATTAGAAATGATTTAGATCTTGTCATAATTTGTTGATACAGCCGCCTCGGTGGCCGAGCGTGTTGAGGCAGCGGGTTCAGACAGCGCTCTAAACGACCATCACCGCTCGGATTCTGGGGTCGTGGGTTCGATTCCCACCAAGGGCTTGGATGTTTGTGGCGTCTTTCTCATCTCATCTCCATCAACGAAACGAATAATAAAAAAACTGCGAGGTTAAAAAAAATTGTTAAAGAAAATTGTCTCACTCCCATTTAATCACCAATTGTAATAAGTTGTGTAGAACTTTAAATACAATAAAGATTATTATTATTATTATTAATTTGTTGATTCAATGCTCGCGTTCAACATAGCAAAAATTAGCGCTAGATGCGTACTGAACGATATTCATTTGTTAAAACTCATGAGCGCCCAGTGTCCTCATTTCAGGACGGGCTTGTTTAAGTCCGTCCAGAAATATACTGCAATATTTTTCGCTGTATCTATAGTAACTAAGACCATTCTTTAAGTCTTACATTTGCTGTATAATAAGAAATATTGTAACTTCATGAAATAAAAAAATCCGTTGTGACAAGCACAATACCTCTCGCCACTTCCGTTTTTGGTTACATAAGTATTGTATTTAACATTTCTTGTATACATCATAAATTCAACTTTTCTTATTCTTTATATTTATGGGTCGATTCTGCTCATATCTGTAAGGTCTGTAACGCTTCTCGTTACGCCTCTATGACGCTACGATCAAAACTGCGATTCTGATTACTTCTGTAGCTAACAGTTTTTCTGTAAACTCTTACAGATTCGTAAATATTTACAGGGACAGATGAACTAGCCATAAGCTTACATACTTTGACCTTATAAATCAACAACAAAATTTATTATTTATTGGAATATTATTAGAAGAAGATGATAACAAGCAAGCAATTATTCAAATTAGTAAAAATTATGTAATTATTTTGTAATAATGTACACTTAAGGAATTATGTGAGGTTAGTTCGTAGAAATTTAAGGGATACGACAAATCTTTTTGAAGAGCCAGAAAATAATTTTAAGAAAAAATGTTTAGACTAGATAAAATAAAACTGTAATCAATTTAATTGCAATTTTGCAACCACTTTTACCTCAGTTGCGAAGCGACCCAATTGCAATACATTTGAAGGTATCTAATTATTAATTGTTTTTATTTTTTCGAGACGGCAAATTAGGTATTTTTGACGACAAATTATGTATTGACAACGGCAATTTTTGTATTTGAGCAATAAAATATGTAGTTTCACAGCAAAAAGTGTAAAAGAGCAGCTAATTCATCTGTTACTATCTACCAAACCTAACATACGCTGAGATTGTTAAAAGTAACTTATAAAACTCAAATAAATAGAGTCCCTAATTTATCGGTTCAAGTACATATTCTGAGGCGCATGAATTGCCGTTCCGATCCCCTAATTTGCCGTCCCGATACATATTCCCCTTTTTATTATTATAGGTGCTAGGTACTCTCAACTTTTTAGGTACAGGATCATTTCAAAATTATGTTGGCTGCAATAATTGGATTACCAAAAGTCAGACTACTATGTCACAACTTTTATACACTTCTAAATTATAGTTTCTGGATCAATATTTCAAGTTTGTTATCTTACAATATAGGTTATAATGTTATAAAAAAATACTTTAATATATATTTATATTGATAATCCTGACGGCATATTCAAATAAAAAATAATTGTTTGTTGTAATAGCAGAAAAATAATATTTGAATGACATAAAAATGTTTGGAATGAAGTTAGCGCAAGAGCCTCTTACGAAATAACCTTGAAAGGTATGGTTTCCTAGACGCGACAAGCCGCGGCGGCTGGTCGCCGCGACTTTACTCCGATCGCTAGTCGCAGAGCATTACTGTTTTCCTAGACGCGACAGCTGCAGTTCGAAATGAAGCGAATTATGTTACAAAATAATTACATTTTACAAATGTAAATTTCAATTTATAACAGCATTAAGTTTTTTTATATTATTTCATTTACAATTAACTAATTTTTCTATTTTCTCTGTAATCCCCATCCATATTTCGTCTTTATATATTACATATTTATACTTATCATTGATCATATAATACAAAACATTATTTTCTCGAACTTCTTTAACTAATTTCCCATCATCTAAAGCTGAAAATGCTGATTTCGCTATCCTGTCGCCGGCGACTGTCGCGGAGTACTGCTCACTATACCAGTCATTCGTTTGTCGCCGCGGCAGACGATTTGCCGCGCAGTCGCGGTCGCGCCGAGGAAACCACTTCTTACAATTTGCCTATACGCAGAGGTGCCGCGCGACCTGTCGCCGCGGCTTGTCGCGTCTAGGAAACCGTACCTTAACTATAGTATCTGTAGCGCAGCTGTTTACAGACATACGAACAGAATTACCTTATTTGTAAATTCGTAAAGGGTAAACTTACAGATCAACTGTAAGCTACAAATTTATAAATTTACAAATTTATAGAAAGATGAACAGAATCGACCCATTTAGATTTTGTAATTTTAAATTCTTTCTATGAAGAAATTTTGTCCTCTTCTAATTTTGCGAGATGTTTCCAATATATTGTCGGGATTGGCAGTATTTCTGAAAGGTATATGTAATATACCTATAATTTTAAATATTTAACTATTAATACAATAAGAAATAATATATTAATGTACTTCCCAGAAAAAGTCTTCAGTAATGTCTTCGGATTCTGACGCTGACATTCCTGATATTTATCTGTCAATTTTCATAAATCATGTAAAATTTCGAAAATTCGAAACCTCAAAAAATAATTATTGTTATAAGTAAGTACTTATAGCTGCCGCGCGTTAATTTGAATGCATAGAACCTAAAATTCGTACTTAAAAAAATCTGTTGTGGCCAGCACAATACCTCTCGCCACTTCCGTTTTTGGTTACATAAATATAGGGCGCGGGCAGTCATATGTCATTGTTGGCCTTGACAAGCAGATATGGGATCCCATGCCAGAATGACAATTAGTAATTATGTACATAGATGTCAAATGTCAGAATTTTTCATTAAAAATTTCAAGATTTTCTAAATTCACATAGTTAATTTGTCACCAAGAGTGTGGAATATACTTGTCGAGGAAAATAAACCACATGGAGTTGGAAAATCACTAAATTAAGAATGAAAAATTATGATATTTGACATTTATGTACATAATTACTAGCTATTATTCTGACACGGGCCCCCATATCTACTTGTCAAGGTGGACAAAGTCACATGACTGCTCGCGCCCTATTGTATTTAACATTTCTTATATACCTACACTCTACACCAAAAATTCGACTTATACCTATTCTTTATATTTAGATTTTGTAATTTTAAATTCATTCTATGAAGAAATTTTCTCCTACTCTTCTAATATGTTCAAAATTCGTGAAATTCATTGAAAGTATTAGCAGTATTTTTTAAGGATATATGTAATATTAATATACCTATAATTTTAAATACATATTTAATTAATAATACAATTTTTCGGGATGTTTCAATTCATTGTCAGGATTGGCAGTACTTCTGAAAGATATATGTAATATACCTATAATTTTAAATATTTAACTATTAATACAATATAGGTATGTATTTACTTTCCAGAAAAAGCCTTCAGTAATGTTTCCGGATTTCTGATACTGACATTCCTGACATTCATCTGTCAGTTACAAATATTTTAATTTTTCAATTGGTTTCCATGGCATTATTTGGGCTGTGAGATTTATTACAACATATTATTTTATATATTATATTCTTTTCTCTCTAAATCAATGAAATATGTAATAAAATATTTAAATGTATCAGATAGAGAATTTAATCTTCTTTCATATTTGCAAGAACAAAAATTTTCAAAAAAGTAATAATTAAAAGTTTTTTTTTAAGAATCAGCTACTTCCGGTTGTCTAATTGCTAGCAAAACCTTTTCAACTCTTCCTATTAATGTCCGATTGAGAAATATGTAGTTATACACTTATTAAGTCTTGTAGCTTTTTAGAAATCGTCTTTTTAACATCCACACACACACAACACACAATCATCGTGAAAATGTTAAAATCGGATTGTAGGGACCTTAAAACGAGCTTATTCATTAAAAACTCATCATCGAATATTTTTACTAAAGACAATACCTTCCTTATAAAAGTGACGGAAGGTAAAAATGTACCAAAACTTATGAGACATACGTTATATAGAGTAGACAGGAATCCATTCAATGGAAATATGCTATTTTTCATAACGATTGTAGAAAATAACTTATTTATCCGCATTTTCCATTTAATGATACGTTATGAATAAAACACATCAAAAACACATTGGATTCAGCACGTTTACATTAACTCCAACTACGGTATAACTATTTAAAATCCATAAAACTAATATCGTTCCAAGCGAGTCGATAAGACCAGTAGCACTCAACGCATTACAGAATTTTTGATCAGCGCAAAAGGAAGACAACCAATGGAATCTTATCGGCACGTTGGGTGTTAATATTTTATGTCAATTACAAAGCGACCATATCAATAGTTATAAATGAACTCAAAAGTCATGAATAAATCAGAATGTCGGGCTTCTCATTAGTGGATTCTTGATGGCTACCGCACTTACTCACTATAGGAAGGATTGGGTTTGCTACAAGAAGACAGAATTATTTTTTAGACGAGAACAAATCGCCAGTTATTTTTACATTATCTGTGGCTTAATGTACAATAACCAAAGTCAATTGGTTTGCAAGATTGATATCCATATTAAATCAATGCCAATAATGTCATGTCTCAAAGCAAAAAATACTTATTGCAAAATCAAATAATGTAGACATGTCGGAAAAATCGTCCAGAGCTTTGGTGCTACAGACAGAATTAGGGACATTTGTCGAAAAATGCTAAATTTAAAATATTGATGAAAAATCCATTGTTAAATTCTTTGTTGTAATCTATATTATTATCTTATAATCAAAATCGTTTGTTGCAATCAACAATTTTATAGTTATAGCTTGCTAACGTCAGAAAATTATCTGTTTAGCAAGATATTTATTTTATTTGTATATTTTTACTAAATTCTTCGTTGTCGGATTAATTCTTGCAAACAATATCATTGAGCTAAAATAAAATATTCATTGTTGTAATCAGCATCTTCATAATTATTATTATTATTTGGATATAACAATGCTAGAAAAATAACCGTTTGATAGTATAATTATTTTACTTAAACTTAATTAGAGATCTAATACAATTTTTTTAAAACAATTGTTCACTTCTATAACCTTAGTGTGAAAGTTGTATAACAATTTTTTCTTTACGAATAAGAGCGAGCAGTTTGCAAAAAAAAATATTATTTACTGTCATGAAATGGCGCCCCTCATGATCAGGCGCCTTTGTGCGGGGCATTTTACTTTAATTAAAAGCAATTTATAGTTCTAGAAAATCATAAATCATAATTTTTATTCGTACAGTAATAATGTTTACCTTCCGTCACCTCTAGGGCTTTAGGTAAGGAAGGTATTGATTGTAATGATGGCTGTATGTGTGAGTGCGTGTGTATGCGGTGCGTGTGTGTGTGTGTGTGTATGTGTGTGACGATAATTTCGGCCGCGATTACTCCAATACTACAATTCAAAAAATTACGGCATTTTTCGTATTCCTTTTCCTTAGGTACACCCATAAGCAGACGTGATTTAGATTTTGGTTATAATTGGTCAACCAGAAGTACCCTCATTTGAAGATTTAACAGTTTTCCTTGAAAAAACAATGTTTTTCTTCGTTTAGTGTTATTAATATACATTGAATAATATTTTATTCTCTATACAATTTGTTTGCATTACTAAGCTATTCATTCTTCTTCCAATATATTCTTTATTTCTTCTCATTACATGTTTAAACCGATGTAATCGTCTCTGTTGTATCTTTCTAGAAACTTTTAATACTCGAATTATTTCTCTTATTCTTTCATTCCTTACCGTATCTTTCCGTGTCTTCTTTTCATTTACACTGACATCTGTCAGTTAGATTTTTCTTAGTATAGTAGCTGTTTGCATGGTTATAGCATAGTTGGTTGATTTAATTTCTTTATAGTTCATTACCTCTATCCATTGAATATGAAATATAAAATGCAATCAATTCGTATAGATAATAGAATATTCTTTAATATTTACAATCACATTAAATGTATAAATAATATTTAACAATGTTTTTTCAAGAAAAACTGTTAAAATCTTCAAATGCGGGTACTTCCGGTTATAAACAAAATCTAATCAAGTCTGCATATGGATGTAAGGAAGAGGGATACGTAATAATTGCATTATTTGGAATTCTAGTAATGGAGATATTGCGGCTGAAACCGTGGTCACACACACACGCACACATACAGAAATCATCATAAAAATAGTAAAATCGTATTGTGGGTACCCAAAAACGTGCTTATTCATTGAAAACTCACCACCGAATTCTTTGACCCAAGACATACCTTCCTTACCTAGAGGTAATGAAAGGTAAAAGTTATAAAAAATAATAATTTCATAAAACAGCCAGCTATGCCTAAACAGCTACTATTTTAAAAAAATTCCGATTGAAAGATATTTTTGTCAAGTATATATTGTGTTATAATTTTTCTGGAAATATAGAATCTTTTACTAGAAACCTTCTGTATGGAATTTTTATAAAATCCATAGAACTAACGAAAGGTTATGCGCTGGTCACGTAATAATTTGATCTATTTCAACATTTATCATAGCTGTTTATGTAACAAGTAATGAAATGTGATATTTTTTCGTATTGGGCGGCAATTTTTCCTTTTTGTTTTTCATTATTAAAAATCTTTTATCTATAATTTACACATTATACATACACATGCATATAACCTAAAACTATCTTCCCGTTGTAATAGTGATTTTTAGTTTTTGTACCATTCATTAAATTCCCATAATCAAACGATTCCTTTATGACCTTCCGGGTTAAGAAGTACTTGCAATACATTATTTTCTATTTATTTCTGTGTTAAAACCATTTGTTAAATTACTCATCCATCCATCCAGTCACCTATGAATAGCTAATTCGCATTCGTCGTATTCTCACGTATTCATCATGTGCTGCAATTTGCTTATAATATAACCTAACCTCTCTTGTAAGTGCACCGGTCATTATCTTCGTTGATGGATGATCGTGTGTGACACTTAAACCTTCAATATCAACCGATTTCTCAGCCTAATGAATACGGACGGAAATTATTGTTTTATCTTAAACGAGGAATTTTTCAACAAGGTTGTAGTTTTTGCAATTTAATGGAGCAGTGCTTATGTTGATGGATAATAATTGCGATGGAATTTCATTCATTAGAAGTCTATTGCTTTTTGCTCGAGTACTATAGTTAGTTTGTTTATTACATACCATGAAGTATTTTTATTACTTTATCGAGGGAATATCTACATTACAGCCATTATAAATTGTTAAACAAATACGCAAACTATACATTTACTAGATTCAGAATTTAAAATGAATTTAATAGTATATTATTGAGTGAATGGAATTTTATAAAATTAGAATCTTGTTTGGAATCAAATAATATTGCATACGAGAAAAAGTAAAATTAGTAACTTACTTCTAAAATATTTGTCGTACGATTACCTAAGACAAAATGTGGTCAACACATTATCTACCGTCAATGTATAATATCGGACATAAATTGAGCGACTCCCTTATATTTTAAATATTCAATGTATTTTCAAACTTCTTATACAATGTAAAAGAGACATATTCATGAAACATTATGGACGTTAAATAAGTAATTCAAAAGAATCGTATTAAATTTCACAAGTATTTATGTATTTGAACACAGATGTGAGGTGTGACAAAAATAGAGCGACTATAAAAAAATCTTATAATTACTTAAAAAACCAGGGTAACAATTTATGAAAGAAACTTAAATTAGATATATTTAGTACGTTAATAATTATTTATAATAGATTGCATTCGTCGTGGCATCAAATTAAGTTAATTATCGATAATTTTGTTATTCGTATGCATCCGTTATAATTTTAAATAATTGCTTGGAATTATAAATGTTATTCCATGTAATATTTTTGTCAATGGTTTCCAACGTATTTTCAATTATATTAAAGATTCAAATCGGCTAATTACACTTTTTACTTCCTTGTATGTAAGTAAAGGAAGTATTGTAATCGAAAAAAATTTCGGTTTTCAGATTTCAGCGGAAATATCCATTTTGATCATCCCTGAATCCATTTTGACTAATTTCGTCGTGACGTCTGTACGTACGTACGTACGTACTTACGTATCTCGCATAACTCAAAAACGGTAAGCCGTAGAAAGTTGAATTTTTTTTATTTAGGACTGCTATAACATCTAGTTGTGCACCTCCCTTTCTGGTTATTACACAATTTCCAGAAGTGGCACTTTACATGAAGCTTATAATAGATTTTAAAGAAAAACTGTTTTAAAATATAATCCAAAACTTTTCAAATTTGGTATACAAGACTTTCATGTCAATCGAAATAACATAATAGATTTTGGTTAAAATAGGCTAACCGGAAGTGGTACATTACTTGAAGTTGTTAACAGTTTTTCTTGAATAAAATGATTTTATTTTGATTTTAGAAATAAATGCTTCAAATACAAGTTTTAGAGAATTAATTTCTGTGTCTAGCACATCAAGTATTATTAAATTAGCCCTTTGTATAAGCGAGATATGTAAATTTAAAAATTATAAACTTTTTTGTTTTTGTAATAAAGCTTGCTATGGATTAGGACAAAAAAATAAAAAAATGTTCATGTCAAATTATGTTAAATACGTACAATTTTATGATTCGTACAATAACAATTATTATATTTTTATTGTGAAATTAGTCATATTCATTGTTGTAATCAAATATTTCTTTGTTGTAATCAAAACTCTATTTATAAAGAACCGGGTTAGATTAATGTTAATTTAAGAATGATAGTAGTAAATGAATTATTTTTTGTTCTATATTAAAATATTTCTCGGGCTTGGCTTAAGCCAGTCAATATTTTGTAATTTAGTTATTAAAAAGATATGTATAGTTTAATAATCGTACAAGGAAGTCGTGTGGTGTCCACATTATATTTTTTTCATTCATTACTTTCACACGGTTAAGAATTGGACAATGCAGTTTCAATGTATGATTTCAGAATGATATTCTCGTTCTTATTATTTATTAAATATTTAAAATATGGGCGAGTCGCTCTATTATGTCCGATACTGCATATTCTTCGTTATAACAGACAATTTGAACAGGGATGAAAATACCAGATCTAAGTTACGTTACACTTATTTATTTATTGATATACAATGTATTCTCTTTGTTGCAGAATCTGCTAACCATCCTCCTTCCCCTTCTTCGTTCTACGATGCGTGTCCATGTTCATGATCACCAATCGCAGTAAGTAATCACTATCCACTATCAATTTTCTATGTGTTTTGGGCGGCTAGCCTGTTGATGAATGTTGCGTGTTCGTGAGCTGGGGCCTTACATCTCCATCCTGCGGCCTCGATGGCAGTGGCCAAGGCTCACACTCGCCGACACTTGCGTTTCCTCTGCACTTTATAACTTACTTGTTCTCTCATGACGTACGATTAATATTCTCCCATACCAACGATGCAATAGGATGGAGTTAGCTACGAACATTTTAGAATAACAGAATAAGAATGTTTTAGAAACAGGACTTTAAACAGAGAAAAATAATGGTGGTCGGGGTTTTAGTTTTTGAACAATTTATTGTTATTTTAAAAGTTCAAAGGGGTTTAAGTATCAAAAATTATTATATGTATAGTGCAAGTCCGTGAGAGTTAAAGTACATTTCAAAACAATTCTTCGCATTTATTTACAACTACAATAAAAAAATTAAAAATACATAGTTAAAATAAAATAAATAAATATATCATCACGGCATATTACCCATTGCTGAGTGTGCCAATCTGCTTTGTGCACAGATTTCGGTAATGATGAAATATTTGTACCATGTGGGCGCTTACCAGGCGCCACCTTACGGGCATTCATTTCTGATGTGGAGAGTGTACTACAGGGATCAATTTTCTGCCATTAAAATTCGATATAATTTTTAGCGTCAGTCGGTATGGAACCCGCGTCCCTAGATTCGCTACCAGACACTCAGAAACACGGTCACGAGACCGCATAGTAGGAGCAGTAATTTCATTTTTCTAGAAAATGGACAACCATCCTTTTTCCTCCTAGCTCTTCATTTGTCTTTTTATTTTGGAGTAATAATATCACTTTAACGCATGCTTAAAATTTAAGTAATCTTGGTGCTTTTAGCCCCAGTTACTTTGGATTTAGAAGGATATGTGAATATCGCAATTAAAATATAATCTGGTGCAAGATTAAGTATACTACGGTTAATCTTTTTACCTTCCGTCACCTTTAGGTAAGGAAGGTATTGTCTTTGGTCAAAAAACTCAATGATGAATTTTTAGTGAATAAGCATGTTTTAGGGTCCCTATAATATGATTTTACCATTTTTACGATGATGTCTGTGTGTGTGTGTGTGTGTGTGTGTGTGTGTGTGTGTGTATGTGTGTGTGTAAGTGTGTGTGTGTGTGTCTATATGTATGTGACGATAATTTCGGATCGCATTCCAAAAATTATATTTTTTCGTATTCCTCAAATTTACATCCAGAAGAACAACTGATTAGATTTTGGTTATAATTGGTGAACCGGAAGTAGCCTCATTTAAATATTTAACAGTTAAATTTGATTTATTGCCATTTAACGTTATTATAACTTGAAGTATATATTATTCTCTATACGATTTGATTGCATTTTATACTTCATATTCAATAGATATAGAGTTAAAGAATTTTAAACAAAATTAAATTTTATAAATCAGCCTATGCTAAACATGGAAACTACTAAATATTCATATAATTCAAATTGACAGATGTCAGTATAAATAAAAAGTAAATTAATGTGGCAGAGATGAGGATGTTGAAGTAGATGTTGGGACAGACACATAAAGATAGGTAAGGAAATAACTCTGGTTACAAGTGTCTAGAAAGATACAAGCTTGGATTATTACATTAGTTTGAAAATGTCATGAGGAGAAATGAAGAATATATTGGATGAAGAATGAATAGCTTAGTAATAAAAGGTTGAAGAAACAAAGGAAGACCAAAGATAAGATGGAAGGAATGTATTGCGGAAGGAACTGAATGAGAACGACACGAAAACAGAAATGAGTGAAAGAAGAAAATAAAAAATAGCGACCCCTAACGACTGGGGAAAGCTAAAGAAGTAGATGTTAGTGTCAAGTGCAATTTGTATAGTTTGTTTACGAAATAGTTATACTGGAAATTTCGAATCTTTTGCAAGAAAATTTATGTATGGAATTTATACATAATACACAGGATTGACGGAAGATATTGTGCTGGCCACAACAGATTTTTATATTATTGCGATAGAGTATATTTTGCAAAGCCTGGTACAAATATCTGATTTGCATATTGGAGTATGCCCCTGAAACATGGTCTTTTCATCTTTTTGTTCGTTTTATCAAAAGTCGCAGCAACAGGGCAACAATCCCTTGTCTGGATGTTAAATGACCGCACATATATTAGACGGTTTTCTTTATATTTTCATGCAAATCGCGCGTCCACTTGAAGGGAAGGTAAGACATATCGCAGTAACCTCAAGGCCACTGTTTAGTATTCCGCACATCAAGCGCACTTTTCCTTGGCTAATTTACAAACTTCCCTTTCAAACCTGGCCGATTTGCAACGCTCACAAGGACACAGATCCCTTTACTCACCTAACCTAACCTATTGTTGCGAAACATAGTGATAATGGATTCTGACAACTGATATATTTCCGTAAACTCAGGTAATTTAACCTATTCGCAAGAATGTGCAATCCTTGTACTACCTACCGGGTGAATAATTGTGCAACATTTTCAGATGGACACGTTTTAAACTGTTCTGGGAAAATTCCAAGAGGACCTCCCTAAAAGTAACCGAAAGGTTTTTCGCAATTTTTCACTATCATGATGCAATAATAGACTTCAAAGAAATGTTTTCAGGTTTAGCATAGGTACACAAAGATACATAATCTGTTTGAAGGGAAATACAATGAAAGGATAATCAGTTTTCTATTCAGTTTGGCCTTGGAAAATGCTTACCAGAAATAATTTTAAAAGAATTTGCATGTGCATTAGGAGGGGAACGCAAAACACAAATCAAATTTTGTTGTACTATTTGAGAACCAATTGTTAAATTATAGGCTTGTTATTACTGAATTTATCCCCCTTATTCTTGATCATTTTTACCTTCCGTCACCTTTAGGTAAGGAAAGTATTGTCTTTGGTCAAAAAATTCAATGATGAGTTTTTACTGAATAAGCATGTTTTAGGGTCCCTATAATACAATTTTACCATTTTTACGATGATGTCTGTATGCATGTATGTGTGTCTGTGTGTCTGTGTGTGTGTGTGTGTGTGTGTGTGTGTGTGTCTGTGTCTGTGTGTGTGTGTGTGACAAAAGTTCCGGATTCCATAACTTCAATACCACGATTCCAAAAATTATAATTTTTTCGAATTCCTCAAGTTTACATCCAGAAGAACAAGTGATTAGATTTTGCTTATAATTGGTGAACCGGAAGTAGCCTCATTTGATGATTTAACAGTTAAATTTGATTTATTGACATTTAACGTTTTATACTTCTTCTTCAATAGATACAGAGTTAAAGAATTTTTTAAAAAATAAATTTTATAATTCAGCCAGCTATGCTAAACATGGAAACTACTAATATATTCATATAATTCAAATTGACAGATGTCAGTATCAATAAAATGTAAATTAATGTGGCAGAGATGAGGATGTTGAAGTAGATGTTGGGGAAACACGGAAAGATACGGTAAGAAAATAACTCTAGTGTTACAAGTTTCTAGAAAGATACAAGAAATACGATTACATTGGTTTGAATATGTTATGAGGCGAAATGAAGAATTATATTTGAACAAGAATGAGGAGGTTGAAGAAACAGAGGAAGACCAAAGATAAGATGGAAGGACTGTATTGCGGAAGACTTGAGAGAAAATTAACTGAATGAGAACGACACGCTAAAATAGGGACTCCTAACGAATGGGAAAAGCTATAGAGGAAGAAGATGTTAGTGTCAAGTGCAATTTAAATAGTTTGTTTATGAAATCATTTTACTGGAAATTTAGAATATTTTGCAAGAAAAATTATGTATGGAATTTAGACATTATACACAGGATTGACGGAAGGTATTGTGCTGGCCACAACAGATTTTTTGTATATAACATTTTTCTTTAAAGTTATTACATCGCCCAAAAAATCGCTGGTTATTTTAAAGAAAACCCTAATATACAGGTGACACAGAAAAACGGGCCACTAAAGTAACTTTTTTATTTGTAAATATTTTTTAATTTTCTAGATGTATGTGTAAACTAGGCTTAGGGGCTCACAATAATTCACTCGAATTGAAAAAAAAAAATCTGATGTGGCCAGCACATAACCTCTCGCCGTATATTTTACCTGGCTGTATGCATAAAGCAAAGATTATTTTTATAAATACAAATAATATATTCATATAAATCTGACGTATAAACTTCTTTATTATTCAATAATAGCATGTCTCAACATGAAGATATTTTACCATAAATTATGTTACAATAAATTACAAAGTAGAGTTTACCATATATAAATATTAGGCTGGTAACAGCAATTTTCAATTCGAACAACTTTGTTTACTTTCTCTTCATATTCTTCTAGTAAAAACATTAATTTTGGGCGGTCTAAAATGTATATATCTGGATTGTGCATCTATTCTTATATATCTTCTTTTACATTTTATTTTTTCATACTTGTTATATCTAAATAACCTTAATTCCCTTTAATAAAGTGACGGATAGATTGCACTCCGATTTTGTCAATATTTACAACTTACTTGAGAAGAATTTGATAGCTTTTTCGCAATTCAAAGTTACTCTAGTCTACAGTACTGGTGTACATTGTCCCATAATGTTTGAAACAAATTTAAGTCCTTCAACCTAGACTTGTCATCTGCATAATAGTCACAGATCAAGAACTAAGGGATTCTCCAAGTACATTTTTAATTCATTACTCATTATTTCTGACACTGACATTTATCTGTCAGTTACAAATAATTTAAATTATCAACTATTTTTCATGGCATTCTTTCGGCTGTCAAATTTATTACAACAGATTATTTTATATATTATACTTCTTTTATCTCTAAATCTATGGAATATATAATAAAATATTTAAATGTATCAGATAGAGAATTTAATTTTCTTTAATATTACCACGAAAAATTTTCAAAAAATAATATTTAGAAGATTTTTTTTCAAGAATCTTCTACTTCCGGTTGTCCAATTATTACCAAAACCTTTTCAGATCTTCCCATGAATGTCCGATTGGGAAATACGTTGTTAAACAAATTTTAAGTCTTATAGTTTTTGAGTAACCGTCCTTCCAACATCCCACACACACACATCCACACACACACACACACACACACACACACACACACACACACACACACACACACACAGACATCATCGTAAAAATGTTAAAATCGGATTGTAGGGACCTTAAAACGTGCTTATTCAATAAAATCTGGATATGCGATTTTTAGCATGAATGCAATACCTCTCTTAGCGAGAGGTAAAAATTGAAAATATTCTCCCAGAATTACATATTCATCCTCATTATGTAACATGTAGTTACTAACTCTTAGCAATATTGCTACAGGAAATAACCAATAATAATTGCGAACACTGAAAAAAGAGGAAATTACTGACATTTTTGTTTCACTTGGTTACATTTTTAGCAACGTTGCTAACTCAGCAAATTTCTTACTAAATTGGGATGTATAACGTAGAAAACATTCATTGCGATATTTTTCCATAAAACAGTACAAGATTTCTTTGTTACCTTCCGTCACTTTTAAGTAAAGAAGGTATTATCTTTGGTAAAAAATTCAATGATGAGTTTTTAGTGAATAAGCACGTTTTAGGGTCCATATAATACGATTTTACCATTTTTACGATGATGCCTGTATGTACGTATATGTGTCTGTGTGTGTATGTGTGTGTGTGTGTGTGTGTGTGTGTGTGTGTGTGTGTGTGTGTGTGTGTGTGTGTGTGTGTGTGTGTGTCTGTACGTGTCTGTGTGACGAAAGTTGCGGATCGCATAACTTCTATACCACGATTCCAAAAATTATAATTTTTTCGTATTCCTCAAGCTTCCATCCAGAAGAAGAGGTGATTAGATTTTGGTTATAATTGGCCAACCGCAAGTACCGTCATTTGAAGATTTTAACAGTTAAATATAATTTATTGACATTTAACCTAACTATAACTTAAAGAATTTATTACTCTCTATACGATTTGATTGCATTTTACTCGTATAGTTCATATTCAATAGATATAGAGTTAAAGAATTATAAAGATATTAAATTTCAGAAATCAGCCAGCTATGTTAATCATGGAAACTGCTAATATATTCAGATAATTCAAATTGACAGATGTCAGTATCAATGAAACGTAAATGAATGTGGCAGATATGAGGATGTTGGAGTAGATGTTGTGGAAGACACGAAAAGATACGGGAAGGAAATAATTCTATTGTTACAAATTTCTAGAAAGATACAATAGAGACGATTACATTGGTTTGAACATGTCATGAGGAGAGATGAAGAATATATTGGAAGAAGAATGAATAGCTTGCGAAGGACTTGAGGGAAAAGGAACTGAATGAGAACGACACGCAAAACAGAAATGAATGGAAGAAGAAAAACAATAGTGACCCCTAAAGAAAAGCTGAAGAAGAAGAAGTCAGTGTCAAGTGCAATTTGCTTAGTTTATTTATGAAATAATTTTACTGGAAATTTAAAATCTTTTGCAAGAAAATTTATAAATGGAATTTATACATAATACACAGGATTGACGGAAGGTATTGTGCTTTTT
Organism: Harpalus rufipes; assembly: GCA_951394225.1. Taxonomy (NCBI): domain Eukaryota; kingdom Metazoa; phylum Arthropoda; class Insecta; order Coleoptera; family Carabidae; genus Harpalus; species Harpalus rufipes. Next base: position 49,781,526 of record OX596279.1, read on the forward strand.
TTAAATAATTTAGTGGGTACTATTTTTTTTACAACAATAACAAGTAAAATATAAATTATTAAAAAAATTATCAGAACTCATAATACAACAATAATATAACCTTTCAGTTTGTGTTATGTATATTTAAATAAAATTTACAGTACATAAACTAAAAGGTTTTATTAAGGAAAATCAGAAAGTATATTCTAACGCAATACCTGTATTCGTCTCTAGAATAATATCTAACAAGTCGTTCTCTTATTATGTATGTTTGTACCTATGTAATACGTGTATATATGTAAAAAAAAATAAGTATACATCACTGTGATTTACATATAGGTCTGTCCGATTTATCTTATTTGTATAGGAAATTCTCCCAAATGCGAATTAAATAAAAATAAAATATTCTGACGCATTCAAAAGAGAAACAGTATAGGTAAGTCACTATGAGCACAGCACGTGCATCTGATATATGCTATTTGTCACACAAAGATGTGTTTATCTTTATTCGACTATGAAAAAATCTCAATATTAAAAAAATATTACTTATGTGGTTTCTCTAATAGATGATTCAGTTGTAAAGTGTAACAGCTACATATTTTGGGAAAATAACTTAGAAATGTCGATGTTCCATATTAAATTAATCTCTTTGATATCAAATGTTGCATATCGCTAATTATAATTCCTGCATTTTGTGCAGTATCTGCATCATGAGCTGGTGTAGTAGTAGGCGGGGGTATCATCCCAGTTCATTTATTAGGCTCATCGCCAGCCATTAGCACTTCATCAGTTCCGCTGTGGGCTGACGTATACGGGAGGCAAGGGTTAGAGTATAGTACAAAGCCACCTTGTTACTTCAACAAGCCCACAGGCTAGACAGTGTCTTGCTTTCCGGGGTGCAAATACTTCAAACTTCAAGTATATCTGTCGGTGACATACAAAATGGGGAGACAGTTGTTGATAGTAATAATCAATTGTGGAAAATTAATATTTGAAACAGAAAATAAGTCACATGGATCATATTTTTACCTCTCGCTAAGAGAGGTATTGGATTCGTGCTAAAAATCGCAAACCCTGTTTTTAGTGAATAAGCACGTTTTAAGATCTGTACAATCCGATTTTACCATTTTCATGATGTGTGTGTGTGTGTATGTGTGTGTGGATGTTGAAAGGACGATTTCTCAAAAACTATAAGACGTAAGACCTGTTTAATAACATATTCCTCAATCTGATATTAATGGGAAGAGCTGAAAATTGGACAACCAGAAGTAGTAGTTTTTGGAAAAAACTTCTAAATATATTTATTTTTAATTTATGTTTTACAATATTAAACAACGTAGATTATAAATATTTTAGATCCATCATAAATGTATTATTTTTAAATCGTAGAAATAGGCTATTCGGATCGAGGAGAATTTAAATACGAAGAAAGAAATTGTGTAAAATTCATGGACCTCGCTGGGATTTGGACCCAGGACCTTCCTATATCTAGTAGGACGCTCTAACCAACTGAGCCACGAGTTCCCATCGAAGTCAATGAACATTTCACAAGTCTTTTTACAAATCGTAACGAGTACACTCCTGTTAGTAGAGTGTACTCGTGGGTTCAAATCCCAGCGAGGTCCATGAATTTTTCACAATTTCTTTCTTCGTATTTAAATTCTTCTCGATCCGAATAGCCTATTTCTACGATTTAAAAATAATAATAAACAACATTAAATTTTCAATCTGATAAATTTAAATGTTTTGTTATATCTTCCATAGATTTAGAGATAAAAAATATAATAAAGTCCGTTTCCACGACTTGATCCCCACGTCATGAATCGTAACCATATGATTCAAATTGCCAGGGGTGGGAGGAGGTAATTGATGACGTTATGTTATCGAATGAAATCGGGCAAAATCGTGTGATTTGCGTAGTATTCATACAAATCAAAGCTGACATCTGAAAGTATTTAATATAACTTATACAGTGTGAATATTATTATTCATCTAAATTCGAAGTAAGACATTTATTTCGCAATAATAAATCAGTTGAGTAATTATTATATAATGTCAAAACTGACAGTATTATAATATAACCTATATTGCGTCAATTTTGTCATTCACCAAAACTCGAAGTATAAATAGTTATTTAGCAATAATAAACGAAATGAATAAATACGATATAAGTATAATAGATGAGCTATATTTGTTGCAATAATTGTCGGCAATCACCCGTTTTTGCAATAGCAAAATACACAATATAATACCAAGAATTAACAAAACTACCAACACACACCCAAACACAAATTATCGATACCAAAATCACCTTAATTATATGATTGATAGAATGACATGAATATTCAAATAATTCAAATATTTGAAAATGGCATTTGTTACCGCGGTTACAATACCTTTTCTTTTCATTTCTGCCTTTGGTTAGACAGATATAGCATATACCCCGCTGGAACACCTACGATAATGAGATAGCGAATAAATGTCTCATATATACCATGTGTGTACAACAAAGATGCTAGATAAAAGTTTAGTAATTCTTGCATTAGAAATTGATGACGTGGAGATCAACTCGGAGATATAGACTGTTGTATCGTGGTTGTAATAAGTCTCCATACCCAAACAACTTCATGGAAACCAATTGAAATATTTAAATATTTGTAATTGACAGATAAATGCAAAATGTCAGTGTCAAAAATCTGGTGTAGTGTATGTGTATAGGTACATATGATACCTATTGGGCGGTAGTGTAAGCTCGGTTTTAAAACTGACATTACCGTAGACTTTTTCTGTGAAATACATTTAATATTTCTTATTGTATTATTAATCATTATCAGGGATGGAAAACGTAATGTAACGATACCCGATAACGTTATAATAACGTTTTTTTTAATAACGTTATAATTACAAAATAACTTTATGTAACCGTAACATAACAATTAACGTTTCACTGTAACGTTATCCAAGTTTACAAATGTTACAAAGTTTTTGCCGTTTGAAAGTATACTTTCCTGATAATATATTTGTGTTTTATAATAAACAGATGTCTCTAGTGGTCAAATACAAATGCTGAACACTTTGTCAGTTCTAGAGTGATGTTAAGTTTTTTTTAATAAACTTTTTTTTTAATTTTAATTTTTAATAAATTTTTATTACAAAATTAAGAAAAATACGGTTATTATAACGAAACAAAATTAACGTTATTATAACGTTATTTTGTTTTTTATTAAGTTATTTGTAACGTTATGTAACGAATTAATTTTTTTATAACGTTATGAAGTAACGTAACAATTTGTTAACGTTATTCCATCCCTGATTATTATTTAAAATTATATGTATATAGAAATACCGCCAAATCCTGTCAATGAATTGGAAGAATCTCTAAAATGTACCTATAAAAAAACTTCCTTATACAATGAATTTAAAATTATGAAAATGTCTCTTGATAAAGAATTAGAATTATTTTTTGTGTACAAGAAATGTTAAACGTAACCATGGAAATGTCAAGAGGTATTGTGCTAGCCACAACAGTTTTTACTTCCTTGTAGGTAAGTAAAGGAAGTATTAAAATCGCGAAAAAATTCGGTTTTCAGATTTCAGCGGAAATATCCATTTTGATCATCCCTGAATCCATTTTGACTAATTTCGTCGTGACGTCGTACGTATCTCGCATAACTCAAAGACGGTAAGCCGTAGAAAGTTGAAATTTTGTATTTAGGACTCCTATAACATCTAGTTGTGCACCTCCCTTTCTGGTTATTACACAATTTCCAGAAGTGGCACTTTACATGAAACCTATAATAGATTTTAATGAAAAACTGTTTTAAAATATAATCCAAAAGTTTTCAAATTTGGTATACAAGACTTTTATATCAATCGAAATAACATAATAGATTTTGGTTAAAATAGGCGTACCGGAAGTGGTACATTACTTGACGTTGTTAACAGTTTTTCTTGAATAAAATGATTTTATTTTGATTTTAGAAAAAATGCTTCAAATAAAAGTTTTAGAGAATTAATTTCTGCGTCTAGCACATCAAGTATTATTAAATTAGCCCTTTGTATAAGCGAGATATGTAAATTTAAAAATTATGTACTTTTTTGTATTCGTAATAAAGCTTGCTATGGATTACGACAAAAAAAAAGTTCATGTCAAATTACGTTAAATACGTGCAATTTTATGATTCGTAAAATAACAAATATTATATTTTTATTGTGAAATTAGTCATATTCATTGTTGTAATCAAAACTCTCTTGCCGTTTTGAAGTTAAAATTAATATTTTGTAATTTTTTATTAAAAAAATATGTATAGTTTAATAATCGTACAAGGAAGTCGTGTGGTGTCCACATCAGATTTTTTTTTAGAATTTTGTTCAAAATAGTTCCTCTTAACAATATACAATTCTACCGAGACCCTGGTATGAATACAATGTATTGAACGGGACGTTTTGGCTGGATGGTAAAACTTAAATATAGCTTCAAGTTGCAATATCATACATGAATTAATGAACAGATGTGAAACAGTTCAGATGCAGAGTTTTCCATGCACAGTACATTTATTTTAATTCATATTGTCTGCTGTCTAACAACTCTTTGTTCTACGAATTTATAAATTACTTCAAATAGATTACAATTTACACCTGTCCTATTTTTACTTCTATTCCTATGAAAGTAGGTAACATCAACAGCTTAAATAGTAAAGAGTTATCAATAGCGTCATTTGTAAGTGAAAGGTGTACATCTTTTTAGTAGTTAATAACTACTAACTTAAAAATTAAATGTAATTACTTCAGCCGTCAAACAGTACTCACTTTCAGTAGTATTCAAAGTGCATAATTAATAAATACACGAGTAACATAACATTTCAATATATTTACAAAAGAATAGATGAATAGAAAGAAAAACTTTCATGTGAAATGTTATCAATTATTGGTAATGAAAACATCATCAGTAGTAATATCTAAATAAGTTTACAAATTATATTTTGATAAGAGAACAAGAAAATGAAATAGGCAGTAGGAAACAAAATACGCACTATTATTTTAAACATTTGAAATTAATAAGTTGATAAAGTTAAGTTAGTTAACTAATTAAATCATTTTTTTAAAGAATGGTTGTGAGTACAAATATAGAATTAACTAGTTTAAGAGCCGGCATTATAAAATATTTGATCTACGATTAAAATTTAGTTCGTAGTTTCGTAGGTAACTAATTTAATTACTAACTAAATTTTAATCTTTGATTAAGGCCCGATCCTAACACCTCTAGTTGAAGTGATAGTTTATTAACCATTAGTTAAGAATTAAACTGAAAGTTAAAAGCTCATGCGAACAGTTTTAACTTCCAGTTAAGAGCTAACCACCTTATCACCTTTGGTTAGAGCAACCAAACCAAAGAACGTTTATATTCAATTTTTAACTTATTTGGGCAGAATTTACCATTTGTATAAGTATTAAAAAATAAGAAATTCTGTTCATCGCAAAAAAGGAGCAGGGTGTAGGTACTTCTAAGGTACTACTGGATACCAACAAGGAGATCATTGTGATGATGGTAATAAAGTATTAAACGAACATTAGATTATCAGCTATTACTAGAATCATACGCACCACTTGCATTTAGAAACGTTGTAAATCGTTTTGTGTCAGCAAACAGAATTTTAAAAAGCGGAACAGACTTTTAATTTACCTTAAAAGAGTTGGACACCAATTTTTACCTCCCGCTACCCTTGGATAGGAGGTAAAGGGATCGTGCTAAAAATCGCATATCGAGATTGGTTAAATGACCACGTTTTAAGGTTCCTAGAATCGGATTTAACATTTTCACGATGATGTCAGTTTGTGTGTGTGTGTGGATCCTCGTTACGCTCGAACTCAAATATTATCATTCAGAAAAAAAAAATCGTGCATTTCTACCGTATACTAATGAAAGAAGCCATTAGATTTTGGTGTTAATCGGATAACCGGAAATGGCAGTTTACTTGAAGCTCAAATAAGGTAGAAATACAAGATTTCAAAATTTTCTGAACGATAGTATTTGAGTTAGAGCGTAAAGAAGATCCACACATATACACAGACATCATCGTGAAAATGTTAAAAATGGAATCTAATGACCATAAAACGGTCATTTACCAAAATCTCGATATGCGACTTTTAGCACGATCCCTATACCTCCCTTACCAAGGGTAGCGGGAGGTAAAAATTGAATTCTCATAACATTTTTCAATCTGTTTGATTATCCATACTTATTATTACCAAACCAACAAGATGACAAATTCCCATTAATGAAAACATCAGCGTCACATCTAAGTCTAACAAAATATCCAAAACCTTCTCTGGATGTCATCAATTTCCCGCGGTTGGGACGGCTTGTCCTGTAAACCGAGTCTTGTATAAACAATCGCCGTACACGCCGGCCATTAATTAATAAGCGGATCTGATTAATGCTGCGTCAGTGTGAAAAACACGCGGGTTGGATAGTTAGCCAACCTCCTCAATGATACTGACTTATTGTATTAGACAAGTTTAATAATATCTCATGCCCGAGCCGCCGTCCGTAGTCCGTAGGCACAGACGCAAGGCAGACGGTTAATGAGCACGGTGTCACCACATGAAACAGTGAAAAATTGTATTCAACTGGAGGATTGTTAGTGCACTGATTTTTTTGCAGTGGGTTTAAATAAGGTTAATTTTAAGGAATTTGGTTAAGGTATTTTAAAGCTTGCATGCTTTAAGGATAGAGGAACAAAAATAAATTGCAAATCAACTATGCAGATTCATATCTGTTCTATAGTTCATTTAAATCCAAGCGACACCGTATGTAAACAATGATCATTCTGTTGTCAAATAACTGGGTGGTTTATACAGAGCGTGCCTATATAAAGCGTTTCATTTACTTTCTGAGTTTGATGGCTCTGCCCAATCCTGAAGCACAATCACCTACTTTCAGTATGCATTTGTTTTGACTCGATGACTCTCGGATTGGAATTATTACAAACTCTTCATTTAAATTCTGTTATACATTTTTATGCTTTTTGTCAGGTATATACAAAATTTCTACAAAACCAAAGAATTGTAGAGGTCTAGATGATTTTACCGTCTGTTACTTTTAGGTAAGGAAGGTATTGTCGTTGGTCAAAAAGTCGTTGGTAAATTTTTAGTGAAAAAACATATTTTAGGATACCTAGAATACGATTTTACCATTCTTATGATGATGTCTGTATGTGTGAGAGAAAAGGAACTGAATGAGTCTTGACGCCTTTTCTCTCAAGTCTTCCGCAATAAATTCCTTCCATCTTATTTTTGGTCTTCCTGTTTCCTCTACCCTATACTAGTAAGCAATTTATTCTTCGTCAAATATATTTTTCATTTCTCCTCATGATATGTTCAAACCAATGTAATCGTCACTCTTGTATCTATCTAGAAACTTTTATCACTCGAGCCATTACCCTTATACTTTAATTCATTATCTGTCTTTCCGTGTCTTCCCCAACATCCTCATCTTTGCCACATTCATTTTCTTTTCATTTACAATGACATCTGTCAGTTAGATTTTTTTAACATAGCTGTTTCCATGGTTATAGCATAGCTGGCTGATTTATGAAATTTAATTTGTTTATAATTCATTAACTCTATATCCATTGAATATGTACATAAAATGAAATCAATTCGTATAGATAAGAATATTATTTAATATTTATAATATTATTAAATGTTAAAAAATAATATTTAACAGTGTTTATTTAAGAAAAACTGTTAAAATATTCAAATGAGTGTACTTTCGGTTGACCAATTATAACCAAAATCTAAACAAGTCTACATATGGATGTAAGGAAGAGGAATATGTAAAAATTGTAATTTTTGGAATTCCAGTACTGGAGATATCGCGGCCGAAATTATAGATACACACATGCACACACACACACACACACACACACACACACACACACACACACACACACACAAACACACACAAATACATACAGATATCATCGTGAAAATAGTAAAATCGTATTGTAGGGACCCTAAAACGTGCTTATTCAATCAAAACTCACCACCGAATTTTTTGATCAAACACAATACCTTCCTTATCGAAAGGTGATGGAAGGTATAGTATAAATAATAATGAATTGTCATATGGGAGGTTAGTTAGAATGACATTTTTACATTTACAATGACTATCAAAAAGTTGACATTATGAAATTGAAATAAGAAAATAAATGTTTGTAATACAAGACATCAAATATTTGTGGGTTGCTAGTATAAACTGTAAATTATTTAATTTGGAAAAGATTAATCTCTATATCTTAAGATTTCTCTTATAAATTGCTGCCTACTCAATAAAAATCAAAACATTAACATAGTCCTAAATCACCATGTTGTATCCAACATACGTTCTCCATGTTTCAATATCTCACATCATCATATCGTATGTACTGTTTCTTAGCAGCTGTTTTAACCAAGCAGGCTGTGTCAACAGTCAACAGCGCTAGGCATTTGTCTATCTGTATTCTATCCGTATCTGCTTTGTGCGAAGGCCGATTTTGACTAAATGCCTCCATTATTAATCTTATTCCCGTGGAATGTCAACGGAGCTATTTTTTCCAAGTGTTTCGTGTTGCTATCGACCGTGGTACGGTGGAGATATTTCATGCTGCTTAGGAGCTGGCAGAAGCTATGTAGTCCAACCAGATGCATTCGAAAATAAGGGGTCATTTATAAGGAATATAAAAAATACGGCGAATGCAAATGAACCATTGGGTTCAATGTATTCTCATATTTTTGAAGGCACGCATTTTTCATGCTTTTAATAAGCTAGAGATACCTAACTCAATTCCGAAAAAAAATACGGTTCTACGTTGATCAAATCTTTTGTTTATAATAACAGAATGAATACTTGTAACCCTAACATAGTTAATACGGGAAAATCGTTTTTCACAGACTGTTGATCCCAGTTTCAACTGACAACAATGTTTGTAGAATCAATAGAAAGACAAAAAATTCTGCATCAAATGTCACCAAATACATGTGAATTATGTAATATTTTAGTCCTATGAATTGTTAAATTTATTCAATTTCTTATTAATAGCGACAGCCATGGCATTTGAACAAAATGACAAACAAATGTGTGACATTTTATCAGTCAGAATTCGTCAGCTATGATGACCCCCCCCCTACCCTTGATAAGGGAGATTAGGGATTGTGTTAAAAATCGCAATTTTGGTAATTCACCACGTTTTAAGATCCTGAAAATCAAATTTTATTATTTTTACGTCTGTATGTGTGTGTGTGTGTGTGTGTGTGTGTGTGTGTGTGTGTGTGTGTGTGTGTGTGTGTGTGTGTGCGTGTGTATGTTTATGTGAGTGTGTGTGTGTGTGTGGATCCTTCTTTATGCTCTAACTTAAAAACTATTGTTTAGAAAAATTGAAAATCTTGTCTTTCTACTTTATTATAATATGAAAAGAAGCCATTAGATTTTGGTATAAATCAGATAACCGGAAATGGCACTTTACTTGAAGCTCAAAATAGTTTTTTTCTTCAAGTTTACAATAATATTCATATTATGCTACTGTACACACACTATAAAAGATATTCATTTTAATACTAGTACAACAATGTTGTTCATTATTGTACTAGTAAAAAAATGTTAGCTTCTTAGTTCACCGCTGGCGGCAGCAGTCGTCACAGCAACACAGACCATATTGAAAATTGTTTTTTGACGGTTGTATCGTTTGTGTTTTGTAGTGTACACAGCCAACTATGGCTAAAATTGCAAACTCTACAATTAAAACAATTCCAGAAAAATATAAAAAAATCCCCAATTTTCTTTGAAACACTTGAAGAAAAAATAGTATATGTTATTCGGAGCAGTACGTCCTTTTTGTGTTTTACCCAGCTTGCCTGGCCTCGGCTAACGCCTCGACCGCAATAGCTGGGTTCAACACAAAAAACCGCTTTCTACTCCTAATAACATAATATACTATTCTTCAAAAAATACCTTTAAATGTTATTTTTCAAGATTTGTTATTATAAAAAAATAAATATTATTAGATTTTCTACCATGCTTGCATTAATACTTTTTGTATATATTTTATGAATAAATTTATAAAATTATCTGTAATTTTAATCTCTGAGTCTACGCTTTGAACACAACTCAATGGTTAATTGGTTACACAGTTCAGCTCAAATGTGCAAAGGAACTTATTTGAGTTTCCATCATAAATAAATATGTAGAAATAAATAAATAAAATAAATATATCATCACGGCATATTACCCATTGCTGGGTGTGCCAGTCTGCTTTGTACACAGATTTAGGTAATGATGATGATATATTTGTATCTAAAGCAAATGCGGCTACTAGAACCATATCATGGACTTTATCCACAATTTCCTTGTGGTAGCCGGTTTTGGACGACCTGAACGTGGCTCGTCACAGGTGTGTGTTCGGCCACGCTTAAATTCCGAAATCCACAAACTTGCCGTGGAAAACAAAGCTGAAGCATTCCCATACAAAACTCATACTGCTACGAATTGCTGGAAAGTTCTTTTAATATTTAATAACTGTAGAAACAAGTATGAAATAAAATTTTGTATGTACCTAAGCCGAAAAGTTTCCAAGGTACTCGCAAATAATTACTTCCTTATACCTTAAAGATTCACTTTTCGTCCTCGACACATAAAATATGATTACCTATATCTTACGTATTTTGACTAAAAATAATATATTTCTCAAAGTTGCTTCTGTCTCACATTAATATAACATATTTATCATTATTTTTCAAAGTATGGAATAAATCTAACGTCACAATATTTGAAGTTCACCTGCCATATGTGCTGGTGTTTTTGTGAGATTATTTTACCCTCAGTGTACGCGGCGAGACTTCAAACATTTCAGCGGAAGTTACAAAAAATAGTAAAAACCTAAAGAATGCTTTGCACAGCACAGAAATGTTAATTAACTTACTGTCGTCATCTGATCTAATTTTATTTTAATTAATGAGCTAATTACTGATTTCATCTCAGATATATGGGAATCGTTTGCATTAAGCCAATGTCAGAAAGAGCATATTTCATTTACGAGAGAAACATATGTGATTTCATTGATCAAAAAATATAGATGCACTTAGCTATTTCATATGCGTTGACTTAACATTTGTAAACATACTTATATGTATGGATAAGAACAAGCTTATCAAACATTTGTTTTTATTTCATTGTTTATATTGCCTGAATTATTTATAACCTGAAAAATAAAAAAAATGAAAGTCGTATTATTTTTTGTAGTTCAGGAATTTTGAATGGACGATAATGTGGTTTAAGGAAAGTATTTTAAATCTGCTTATTACCAACAACAATTAACATAATAATAATGATAATATATTTTAGCCATAAAGTAAACACAAAAAAATACATGGTAAGTCAATAATAAGAAAATACAAGTCTTCTAGACACATTGAAATTACATAAATACAGTATACAAGTAAAAAATGTTTCATATAATTAAACATAAAATTTAAAAACAGTTTTTCATTTACAAACTTACATAGTAAAATTTTTCCTTCATTGTAGAAGGCGGTCAAATCATAAAAACTGTTACTTTTAAAAAAATCTGATGTGGCCAGCACAATACCTTCCGTCAATCCTGTGTATTATGTACAAATTCCATACATAAATTTTCTTGCAAGAGATTCAAAATTTTTAGTATTTTATGATTCTCTTTCTCGGCAACTGAATTCCATACTCCTGATAACAAACAAACCACATGAAATAAGAAAATCATGAAATTTTGAATGAAAAATTATGACACTTGTCAGTTATGGACATAATTATTTGCTGTCATTTTGATACGGGTCCCCATATCTGCTTGCAAAAGGCAGCGCCCTATACATAATTTTTTTGCAAAAGATCCTATATTTCCAGTAAAGTTATTTCATAAACAAACTATGCAAATTGCACTTGACACTGACAACTTCTTCTTGTTTAGTTTTTCCCATTCGCTAGGGGGTCGCTATTTTTTATTTTCTTCTTCCACTCATTTTTGTTTTGCGTGTCGTCCTAATTCAGTTCCTTTTCTCTCAAGTCTTCTGCAATACAGTCTTTTCATCTTATATTTGGTCTTCCTATGTTTCTTCCACCTTCTATTAATATATTCATCTCTCCTCATGACATGATCAAACCAATGTAATCATCTCTCTTATATCTAGAAACTTCTAACACTAGGGTTACTTCCCTTATTCTTTCATTCAATTACTTGCTTTTTATTGATACTGACATTTGTCAATTTGAATTACCTGAATATATTAGCAGTTTCCATGGTTAAGTTAGCATAGCTGGCTGAATTATGAAATTTATATGAATTTTTTTATCTTTATTATTCTTTAACTCTATTGCCCGGTTGCAGAAACGTTCAACAACGCTTTGTTTAATTAACGGATCATCAAAACGAACAAATGCAACGCGATTTCTTGACAGCAATGATTTAAATGTCATAAGAACAAGGAAACTGATTCGAATTTGTTCATTTTGATGGTCCGTTACTTAAACAAAACGATGATGAACGTTTCTGCAACCGGACATATATCTGTTGAATATGAAATATAAAATGCAATCAAATCGTATAGACAATAATATATTCTTTAAGTTATAATAACATTTAACTGAGTTTTTCAAGAAAAACTGTTAAAATCTTCAAATGAGGGTACTTCCGGTTGACCAATTATAACCAAAATCTAATCAAATCTGCATATGGTTGTATGGAAGGGGATTACGCAAGAATTGTAATTTTTGGAATTCTAGTATTGGAGATATTGTTGACGACCCGGCGGTCACATACACACATACACACATACACACACACGCACACACTAACACACACACACACACACACATACAGACATCATCGTAAAAATAGTAAAATCGTATTGTAAAGACCCTAAAACGTGCTTATTCAATGAAAACTCACCACCGAATTTTTTGACCAAAGACAATACCTTCCTTACCTAGAGGTGACGGAAGGTAAAAATTAGTATTCCATATAAATAATAGTATTTTAATGTATTAAAATATAAAATACTTTTGAAAAATGTTTGAAATAAAAATATAAAATACTTTTAGTTTTAAGTATTTCTAACACTTACTTAAAATACTTACAGCGGTAATAATAAATAAGGGTTAAGTTTAGAATAGCTTCTTTTTAACACAGGAATAGCTATTCCTAGTTTATCACGAGCTTAAATTTATAATAATAAACATGGAATAAGGCTTAACTCTAGAATAAACTCTCCATAAACGTCATTTTAACACAGGGTTAAGAGATATTCTCGGAATAACTAATCTGGAAATAGGAAATTATTTATTATTACCGCTGTTAATCTATTTCACATACTTATTTCACATACATCATACATACGTATATTCCAATAATATTATAACACTGTTCCCAACGTACTCAACCGAAACTTACTGAAGCTTTTTGGGCGTTGGCGTTATAACAAAAAAGGTGTACCATAATATGTAGGAGTACCAAAATGAAAACAATTAAGACACAGAATATTTCAAAAGTTACGCGAAACAAACTTTGAAACTTGCCAACGACTCATGAGGCAAGTCAGTAATAATCTTCGTCGTATTGAAGAAAACGGGCCACTTATTTTTAAATATGAATGTTGAGCTTAAGCTATGTTCATTGTTTTTTTAGTCACTGTATATTAAAATTAAATATGTCAAGTTTTCTTTTGATTTCAGTAAAACGTCCGTTCTGTAACAACTAATTATTATTCGTGTCGTAGTAGGTTGCTGTAAAGTAAATAAATATGAATAGTATGCTAAATATCTTCCTGGCTACAAGTTGAATAAGACTTCAAAGTAACGATCCAGTAGGCTGTATACTGAAACATAACATAACTAATGGCAATAAAAAGTTGTTTTTGTAAAAAACCAAAATAGTAATAAATAATTCACAACCGCGATATCTCCATCGGACGCACAAATAAATAAAACTTGGATTACTTCATCATAAATTTAAATTGTAAATTAATTAAAGATCATTAATTATAAATAGATAAATTACACTAACGTGGACCTGCTATAAAAATACATATACCTATGTTCAGAGTTGTTCCATTTTTTAGGTTCTACTACGTGATATATTACGGGATTAAAATATCATTTGTATTAGTTGCTACGGTCTCAAACTAAAATAATTATTATTGTACATGCTGTGAAATAACGAAAATATTGCATGAGAAAAATTGATACGTATTTATTACTAAAAATTAATTGAAACTATATTTTTATTGTCAAATAATAACAGACATAGAATGATATACGAACTCAAATTCATAATAGTTGGACTAATATTTTTAGGTGACACTGAAAATAGCTTATAAATTTATAATTATTTTTTAATTTTCTTGATATATTTGTAAACTATGCTTCGGGACCCCCAAATCATGATATTTAGCGTGATGGTAGCGCTTCCGGTTTAACCAGAAGTAACATTAACTTTCATATTTAAAAAGAATACCATATATATTGTTATATATCTACATAAAATTACGAAGTGCGTTTTTATTGATGAAATAAATTGTAAAAATGGAAGAGGAAATTATGAATAATTAACCTGGTATGTCATATCAGGTAGTTTGTGATAACAAATTGATAATTTTTACCTGTCGAATGGGGTCTTCCACTATATTTACCTCTCGCTAAGAGAGGTATTGGATTCAAGCTAAAAATCGTATATACAGATTTTAGTAAATAAGCACGTTTTAAGGTCCCTAGAATCCGAATTTAACATTTTACGATGTCTCTCTGTGTTTGTGTGTGTGTGTGTGTGTGTGTGTGTGTGTGTCTGTGGATGTGAGTGTGTATTTGTGTGCATGCGTGCGTGCGTGCGTGCGTCCTTGCTTGCGAGCGTGTGTGCGCTCGACCGAGCGAGTGAGTGAGTGAGTGCGTGAGGGAGTACGTGACTAAGTGAGTGAGTAAGTGAATGAGTAAGTGAGTGTTTGTGTATATATGCGCGTGTGTTTAACTACAGATTCTTCACTCATGAAAGAGTTGAATAGTTTTTTGTAACAATTGGACAACCAGAAGTAGTAAGATTTTACATATATTCTTTTAAATATTATTTTTTGAAGATTTATGCTATTATTACAAATATTAAAGAACATAAAATTCTCTAACCGATACATTTAAAATGGATAATATGCCGTGACGATATATTTATTTATTACATATACCTTTTAGAAATACCGACATTTGTCTATTTGTACCATTTTGTAAATTTATACATTTTGTATAATCGTCCTGTAATTGGGATCCTAGATCCTGTTGGATAGATTTAATAATAAATAAATAAATCATTTCAAATACCATTATTTGTAAACCCTGAGCCATTTTACAAATATATCAAAAACAAGCAAATATGGCCAGCACAATACCTTCTGTCAATCCTGTGTATTTATTTACAAATTTCATACATAAATTTACAAAAGATTCAAAATTTCATAAACAAACTATGCAAATTGCACTTGACACTAACATCTTCTTCTTCTTCTTCAGCTTTCCCCATTCGTTAGGCGTCGCTATTTTTATTTTCTTCTTCCACTCATTTCTGTTTTACGTGTCGTGCTCATTCAGTTCCTTTTCACTCAAGTCTTCCGCAATACAGTCCTTCCATCTTATGTTTGGTCTTCCTCTGTTTCTTCAACCTTCTATTACTGCTATTCATTCTTCATCCAATATATTCTTCATTTCTCCTCATGACATTTTCAAAGCAATGTAATCATCTCGCTTGTATCTTTCTAGAAACTTGTAACACTAGAGTTATTTCCTTACCTATCTTTCTGTGTCTTCCCCAACATCTACTTCAACACCCTCATCTCTGCCTCATTAATTTACTTTTTATTTATACTGACATCTGTCAATTTGAATTATATGAATATATTAGTAGTTTCCATGTTTAGCATAGCTGGCTGATTTATAAAATTTAATTTCTTTAAAATTCTTTAACTCTATATCTATTGAATATAAAGTATAAAATGCAATCAAATCGAATAGAGAATCAAATTTAACTGTTAAATCTTCAAATGAGGCTACTTCCGGTTCACCAAAATCTAATCACTTGTTCTTCTGGATGTAAACTTGAGGAATACGAAAAAAATATAATTTTTGGAATCATGGTATTGAAGTTATGCGATCCGAAACTTTTGTCAAACACACACACACACTCACACACACACACATATATATATACAGACAGACATCATCGTAAAAATGGCAAAATCTTATTATAGGGACCCTAAAACATGCTTATTCACTAAAAACTAATTGATTTTTTTGACCAAAAACAATACCTTCCTTGCCTAAAATTATAAATAAGAAATTTATTTTGAGTGATCCGTTTTTTAGTGTCACCTGTATAGTCTCCAAAATGCTTTGCTGATCTTCAAATATATTTCAATTTATTTGACTACTTTACCAAACGTTAAATTCAAATACTCGTTAAAATCTTATAATAAATTGATTTCTGTTAGTCAGATCTTAACTCTTGAGTGAAATCGTTGTACACATTCAATTAGAATCATCCATTCATTTTTCCACGTCACACCTACTTATCCAGCGCCTGCCTAACCTAGACATCTCACTGGACATCCAACCCACTCGAGTTAGATTGAATTTAATAGACCTCCAAGTGTATCATTTAAATGAAGATGTACTAAGGAATAAAAAATGACACAGGCACAGGAGAATACGGCGATAAATTAAACGTAGATTGATGAAGCTAGAAGAGATGGTTTATAGTTTAGTTTGGACTCATGCCGTGTGCGGTGCTACCGAAAGAAAGAATTCATTGTCAAGAAGATTTTATTTTATTTTTGTTTATTTAAACCTGACACAGTATCTAGATTATATTTCTATTATAAATTTATGAATATAATAAATAATTTTCTCTGTTTCGGAATTGGAATTATATATTCTAGCACGCTTATTGATGCTGGAAGGAGTTTCATTAAATTAAATTATAAGCGATAACAAATAGTAACATTAATTTTATTTTTTCTTCTCCATATCCCAGATACTCATAATCGGGTGTAGGATTTCCTTTTGTCATGGTTAATTTTTAATCCGTTCATTCTACTCTTCCTGTCCTTTACCTTCTTTTTAATTTCTTGCAATATATTACAACTTTTATTTCCGAGTTCTGATGTTCTTCTTTACCATGTTTTCCTCGGTCGTCTTTCAATGAGTAAGCACGTTTTAAGGTCCCTAGGATCCGATTATAAAAAAATTATGATGATGTCTGTGTGTGTGGGAGGGGGGTTGGGGGTGTTGGAGATATGATTTCTCAAATTCTATAAGACTAAAGATCTGTGGATTCCTCAATCTAACAGTAATGGGAAGAGATGAATAGGTTCTGGTAACAACTGGACAACCGGAAGTGGCAGTGTCTAAAAAAATTCTAAATATTATTTTTTTGAAAATTTGTTACTACAAATAATAAAGATAATTAAATTCTCAATCTGATATATTTTTTATTATATCTCGTATAGGTTTGGAGATATAGTATATAATAATATAGAATAATCTGTTGTAATAAATCTCGTTGCCCAAAAAACAGTTGCGATATTTAAATTTTTGTAATTGACAAATAAATTCAAAATGTCAGTGTCAGATTTTTCTAGGAGGTATGAGTACATTTAATATATATTATGGTATTATTAATTAAATATGTATTTAAATTATAGGTATGTTATTATTACATATATTCTTAAGAAATACTGCTAATGCCGTCAATGAATATGAAGAATTTTGAACATATTAGAATAGTAGGACAAAATTTCTCATACAACGAAAGAAAAGATATATTTTCAATTATTTGTGTGTACAAGAAATGTTAAATTCGTTACTTATAGTAATGTGAATTTGTTGGCATTGGCAAGCAGATATGAGGATCTGTGTCAGAATGACGGCTAGTAGTTATTTACATAGATGTCACAATTGTCATATGTCATAATTTTTCATTCAAAATATTCTGACGTTTACTTGTCATCCATAGTATGGAATATACTTGTCGAGGAAAATAATCCACATGGTTTTGGAAAATCATATTTTGAATAAAAACTTATGATACTTGACACCTATGTACAGTATTACTTGCTGTCATTCTAATACAGGCCCCCATATCTGCTTCCCAAGGCCAACAAAATCACATGACTGCTCGCGCCCTATGCAACATAAAATGAAAATGGCCACATCAGATTTTTAATTTTTGCTCGAAAGTATTGAAATTTTTCAAAATAGTGACAGTTTTGTGGTAATTTTTTATGCATTCTAAGATAATGATTTTTCTTCTTAATATCTGTTTTAATTTGTGGTGTTACCCACACAGGTCATGATATTTTACATATTTAGGTCTTGTACTTTTTTATAGGTAAAAGTGAGTAATATTGACAAAGTTTGGTTTCAAGAATTTAAATTTTTTACTTTATGCATGTAAATCCGATTGGTTACATATTTATTAATATGCATTTATAAAATAAATTATAACAATAATATTATCAACCCTTGTCTGTTTGAAGTATTAGTTAAAATTTACCGTATGATCAATGGCGCAATCTCGAGTAATATTTGAGAAGTGCGTAACGTACTAACGCGGGTGGTGGAGGCTTATGAAAATTGAAATTGCGTATAGGCCCCTCGCAGGGTAATTTATAACACATGCTGATTACCTGGGACCCACCGACCCAAGGGATAGGGGGAAGCTTATTAGCTGGCAAAGGCAAAGAACAGACGGTTGTGATTTTTAACAAGAAAAATTGGACGTAGGGAATTATTCGTTCTGAAAGCTACTGACGGCAGTGGCGTAACTAACAGGTCGGCCCTGGGCTCTAAAGCGCCCCAATTTAAATGTATTATAATTTTGTTAATACTGTGTGGCGCATGTCATGTGTCAATTTCCAAAAATAATATTGGCTAAGGGCCCCTCTCTACCCGCTATGCAAAGTCAAGTTCTTTTATTTTCCATTATTGTCCTCAACATTTAGGCCGGTAGAATTTCGATATCTTTGTGCATACTTTCCTTGAACTGATCAAAAGTTCGTGGTTTATTGACATATATTTTCCCTTTAAAATAACCCGCTAAAAAGTCTGAGGCTGTCAAATCAGGAGACCTGGCAGTCATTGTATCTAAAGCCGTGTTCCTTCGCGGTGTGATTGAGATTTTGTGAATCCTGATTGGTTTAATCATGAGCCTATTGAATTATGATTTAATAATTATATCAAGAAAACAACTTGAATAATATAAACATCATCTAGCGTCAAATATCATATGGAGACCAATGGAAACTAATTTATTTTATTTTATAAATAATCTACTGTCAAGTGTTATAGTCAGCACATTAAAAATGGATCATACGATGATGTCTCTGTATATGTGTGTGAGTATGTGTGTGTGTGGGACGTTGGAAGAACGATTTCTCAAAAACTATAATACTTCATATCTATTTAACTACGTATTTCTCAATCGGACATTACTGGAAGCTGAAAAGGTTGTGGTAATAATTGGACAACCAGAAGTAGCAGATTCTTAAAAAATTCTTCTAAATATTATTTTTTGAAAACTTTTGTTCTTGCTTAACTGACAGTAAGATGTCAGTGTCAAAAATCCAGAGACATTATTGAAGATTATTTCTGGGAAGTACATACATTATATTATTTCTTATTGTATTATAAATATTATTATTATTAATATTATTATATATATAAATATTTAAAATTATAAGTAAAATAAAATAAAAATAAATATTTCATCACGGCATATTACCCATTGCTGGGTGTGCCAATCTGCTTCGTACACAGATATCGGTAATGATGGAATTTGTACCGTGTGGGCGCTTACCAGGCGTCACCTCATGGGCACTCATTGCTGGCGTGGAGAGTGCGCCACAGGGGTCAATTTTGTGCCATTGAAATGCGATGTAATTTTTGGCGTCGGTCGGGATCGAACCCGGGTCCCCAGATTCGCGACCAGACACATATATCCTTCAAAAATACTGTCAATCCCGACAATGAATTGGAAACATTTCGAAAAATTAGTAGAGGACAAAATTTCTTCATAGAATGAATATCAAATTAAAAAATCTAAATATGAAGAATAGATGTAAGTAGAATTTTTGGTGTAGAGTGTAGGTATACAAGAAATGTTAAATACAATAGGGCGCGAGCAGTGATGTTATGTTACTTTGTTGGCCTTGACAAGCAGATATGGGGGCCCGTGTCATAATGATAACTTGTAATTATGTACATAGATGTCAAATATCATAATTTTTCATTCTAAATTTAGTGATTTTCCAATTCTATGTGGTTTATTTTCCTCGACAAATAAATTCCACAGTCCTGGTGACAAATTAACTACGTGAATTTAGAAAATCTTTTTATGAAAAATTCTGACATTTGACATCTATGTACATAATTACTAATTGTCATTCTGACACGGACCCCGTATCAGCTTGTCAAGGTTAACAATGTCACCAACCAAAAACGGAAGTGGCGAGAGGTATTGTGCTCGCCGCAACAGATTTTTTATTTATGTAGGTACAACCCTCTGTTTCAAATTTTCAAATTAATGATAACTACTGTTTTTTAAACATTTATGCCGTAACTTAAAAAATATATTTGCGTCAGTTTTGTAGTACAGTTTTTGTAAGTATGTATTAAGTACCTACGCGCAATTAATTATGAAAGTGAGTAAATTTCTTAGATTTTTTCTCGTATCTCCTGAGTATTGCACCCTCGCCTTTGGAAGGGTTGCATCGCATTGGAAAGAAGTTCGGCCATGATGAGTGTTGGTAGGGGTTGGTTTAGGTTCGCTTTGCAGAATGATCATTTTTCTTGGTCGGAAAAACAAGCAAGTCCACTTAGTCATGGCGCTGGGCTGGGCAGGGCATGGCCGCTGGCAGGCTGTAGCCACGCTGCGTCTCCAGAGATGAGTGAGACGTGCACCGGCCAGAGATCGTTAGTGAACAGCCACGCGACCGGACAAACATTACGTTTCCAACAACTCAACAGTCAAAAGGCAGAATTCAGAATGAAGGGCTATTTTGAAGCTTGGTAGGGTCGTTGCAAGATTTTTGTATTTATAAATTAACATTATATCCTCGTAATTTTGCTTATTTAAACATTATTTATTGGAAAAAAAACTATAAAAACTCCTATAAATAATGAATTATATATTAATGGTTACAGAATGTGTACTTTTTCAAATATATGACGTGATTAAAAAGACTGCCGTGAAAAGGTACTCGCGGCAGCGCATCCAAAGAAACAGCTTCAAATGTCACACATAAAACCATAAAAGCACATGTCAAGGTCAAATTTTGTTTACAAGCGACGGACATAGAGACATGCAATTGCACACGATGAACAAGAAAGGATGCTTGTGTTCAGGAATAGGTACTTTACAACGTCATAAGAGTGGAAGGTTGTTTTTGTCAAGAGTTTTTAGCGCGATTCTTTTTAATTCAATATTTAAAAAAAAAATTTTTTTTCATTTTATTATGAATTAATTAGTATAATCCTTCACATAAAATGATAAAAAAAATATGCAACTACCCTATTGTAATATGCACGAGCGCTTCTAGCGACACAGCAAAGAACTAATGGTTGCTAAGATTACTACATTCCAAACAAAGAACTGTCATCAGCACAGCCATTCTCCGTACAAATTCAACCATGTAAACATCATATTGTTTTAAACTCATTTTTACCTCCCGCTACCCTTGGTAAGGAAGGTATAGGGATCGTGCTAAAAATCGCATATCAAGATTTTGATAAATGACCACGTTTTAAGGTCCCTACAATCCGATTTTAACATCATTCAGAAAAATTGGAAACCATGTATTTATATTTTATTCTAATATGGAAAGAAGCCATTAGATTTTGGTGTCAATCGGATAACCGGAAATGGCAGTTTACTTGAAGCTCAAAATAGTTTTTCTTCAAAAAATACCTTTAAATGTTATTTTTTGCAATTTGTTATTGTAAAAATTAAAGATTATTCTATTTTCTACAGGTTTGCATTAATACTTTTTCTGTATATTTTATGGATAAATTTATAAAGTAATATAAAAATTATATCTCGGAACTTATCATTTAAACACAACTCCATGGTTACACAGTTCAGCTCAAATGTACGTATCTGACAGATAAATGTCACTGTCAAAAAAATAATCATTTCAAATTAATGACAGTAACGTTTTCAAATGAAAATTGTAAATAGAACAATAGTTATGTATATGGAAAGGAACTTAATATACATAATTTCTAGCATTAATAAATATGCAGGTATGTATTTAAATAAATAAGTATATTATCACCCCATAGGTATATATTCAAATTAATAAAAATTAAATGGCGGGGATTTGTGTTGGTCACATCAGATTTTTAATAAACAAAACAAATCAGAATAGAGAATTAGATTATAACACTGAATGACAGATGCAGACAGAATGACAGGAATAATACTATAGAGAAGTATGTAAGACAACGAGTGGGGGGGGAAGGTTGTTTGGTTCGAGTGACATATATTCTGTGTCTATTTAGATATTGATAGCTGGTATAAGTTCGTATAGCATTGGCACAAAAATCATATAAAATATTTAGGCCCAATATTTTCATTTCAATGAACACAAGAACAGAAATATGTATATATTAAATATCTATGTTCATAACAATTATTTTTCTTCAAGTAAAAATGGCATTGAGAAATAAAAAAATCTAAGAATTTTGACGACATACGTAATTGAAGTATTTTCTTTTTTCCCCAACAGGTTATAGAAACTGTTCATAAGGCGACGTATCGCGTAGCTCTATCCGAGAAATAATTTGGAATCATCAACATAGTTCCTATACTTTAGCGTATATTTTAGCACTTTTGTTTCGTGTTGATTTACGTATATCAACAATGCCAAAAAACTATCGAAAAAGACTAGACACTAGAACTAATAATGGTCTTGTCTGCATCTGCATGTGCGTTTTTTGATGCAGTCCTAGTAGGTTTCAGTGTGTAGTCTGTCAGTACAGATTATAGAGCGAATTGAACTACCTATAAACGAAAAATTATTGCGTAATGCCATTCTTACGTGAAAAATACTATATTTTTATTTTCTTTCCTGAACTGTACTTAACATGTTAACAAATTAATTATCCCGAAATGCTTCCAATTTTTGGTAATGTTCGCCGCGTCTAGTAACATCCCATTGCATGAATATTCATTGCTAGTGATTTTTCCACGCAACTTTGTTGTCAGGGGGAAATGAAAAACGAAATGTCACGCCGAAACAAACAGAAAGAAAACTTATCGGAAACGTGACGCATGAGTGAAATTCCGGCATGATTTAAAACTCCCCTAGCAAAGTAAGTTGTACAAACGGAATTCCCCCGTCCCGTCGACATCGCTTGTTTAATATTTATAACCTATTTTCGCATTCTGGTTCGTTAGCGCTCAAACGCAAACAATATTTTATAAAATGTTCGGACAAGAAAGGGTTGACAACTTCACCAAAGGGGAAGGGAACGAACTGTACCTAAGTGCAACACGAATTTTTATAACATTTACAGGGGTTAAGTTCAGAATA
Organism: Harpalus rufipes; assembly: GCA_951394225.1. Lineage (NCBI taxonomy): Eukaryota > Metazoa > Arthropoda > Insecta > Coleoptera > Carabidae > Harpalus > Harpalus rufipes. The sequence goes on from OX596279.1 coordinate 49,805,136, forward strand.
GCTTCTTTTTAACACAGGATTAGCTATTCCTAGTTTATCACGAGTTTAACCCACAAATGTATAAAAATAAGACTTGAATCTAGAATAAACTCTCCATAAATGTCATTTTAACACAGGGTTAAGAGATATTAATAATAATAATAATAATAATATTTATTTAGACAGACAATACACAGGTAAACCTAATTACATATTTACAGTAACGTCCATAATGCGATAATCTGGCACGCGTTCTTCGGTTTGATTTCTTTCTAAAATGTCAAGACGATTATTTGCTTTTTCTAATAAAGTAGATCATTTTTCCATTTGATTTTGCTGTTTGTTTAGCAAATCAACTAGAAGCAGCTCCGTCGTCTTCTCCATCTTGAAAAAATTAAAATAATCCTCGTCGCCAATGTTATGTATGATAGAATACGATGTAAATATTCGGTGTATAATTGTAGAATATAATAAATTAGTCAAAACAGATAATAGGTTTTATTAGGGAACACACAAATATGTAATAACAGTATTACTCTAAAATATCTACATATTGACATTACTATGTACATTATATCAACAAGTTGTCTCTCAGACAACTCAGAAGCCTACTACTTTTTATACATATCTAACAGCTGGCCACATCAGATTTTTTAACGTATCATAATACTTTTCATTTTGCTAAATTTTCCTAACATAAATTGAAACTATTGTTGTACGGAGACTTTTTTGTATGACTGTATTTTTCTTATTCATGATTATTGAAATAATATCTAATGTTCTGGGTCTTGAAGAACTCCTAATTTTTTTGCGGAATCCTGGAGTTTTTTTTATATTTTTATATAAAAAAAGAACTAATAGGTGTATTTGAAATATAATTTCTAAATTGCAAAGTAATAAGACAACGACATTATCTAGCATCTAGTATGTAGACAATGTAGATTGCATTACGATAATAATATTCTAATTATCTTATAAGAGGAATAATTAAAATAATAACTTAACATTAATAACAATGCACTCGTTTGTATTAAAAAGATAGTTACTTTACATATGTGCGCATTCTCATATAGTTAAAATTTCCTCGTAATGGTAGATTCAATCTGTAAACAAGCTTGTTCCGCTATAAAATATTCATATAAATACCTATATCCATTCCATGTTCATGTATAATGCACACCTTTAGTTGGTAACATTAAAATTTAATAATTTATGTGCCGTCCATTTCAGTTATTATAATGCCCATGTCATCATCCACGTCATTTTTATAACTGCGTGATTATTTTATTTTTAATACAGGCTTATTTAAATCGTTTTAGAAATGAGAGGCTATCATATTTTCCGCAATTATGAAGGTTCTTTTTTATTTATTTATTTCACCATTGTATAACGTAGGAAACATTTAAAATAATAGCTACATTAATGGTTGACTGAACAAGGTGGTAAACTACAACTAATGTTATATAAAATTAACTTCTGTATTAATATCTTACGGTAGCTGTAATATCCTAGAAAAAAATTGATCTATTTTGTAAATTCAATATTAATTTTTTAATGTCTCTTTTAAAACTAGGGTTTTTCCATAAGAACTTTTTTCTTTCCGTCACCTTTAGGTAGGTAAGGCAGGTATTGTCTTTGGTCAAACAATTCGATGAGTTTTTAGTGAATAAGCACGTTTTAGGGTCCCTAGAATACAATTTTACTATTTTTACGATGATGTTTGTGTGTATGTAACGATTTTTTATAGACGATAACTGCAACACTACAATGCTAAAATTTATAATTCTTTCGCATTCCTTTTCTTTACATCCATATAAAGATATGATTAGATTTTGGTTATAATTGGTCAACCGGAAGTACCGTCATTTGAAGATTTTAACAGTTTTTTGAAAAAACGCTGTTAAATATCATTTTTTGACATTTAATGAGCAATGAGTGACTGTGTGGTGACGCCTGGTAAACGCCCACACGGTACAAATATGTCATCATCATTACCGATATCTGTGTACAAAACAGATTGGCACACCCAGGAATGGGTAAATATGCCGTAATGATTTATTTTATAAATATTAAAGACTTCATATTAAATGGATATAGAGTTAAAGAATTATGAAGGAATTATATTTCGTAAAGCAGCCAGCTAACCATGGAAACAGCTACTACATTGAGAAAGTTCTAATTGACAATTGTCAGTGTCAATGAAAAGAAAATGAGTGTGGCAGAGAGATGATGTTGGGGAAGACATGGAAATATAGGATAAGGAATGAGAAGATAAGGGAAATGCCTCGAATGATAGAAGTTTCTAGAAAAATACTCGAGAGACGATTATAATGGTTTAGACATGTCATAAGGAGAGATGAATAACATATTAGAAAAAGAATAAACAGTTTAGTAGTAGAAGGTGGAAGAAACAGAGAAAGACCAAAGAGAGGATGAAGGACTGTTTTGCGGAAGACTCGACAGAAAAAGGAACTGAATGCAGACGTCAAGCAAAATAGAAATGAGTGGATAAAGAAAATTAAGAATACCGACCTCTAGCGAATTGGAAAAGCTAAAGAAGAAAAAGAAGATGTTAATGTTAAGTACAATTTACATAGTTTGTTTATGATAAGATAAGATAATGTGCTGGCCACATCAGATTTTTTAAAATTGTAAATAATATAGTTTGGTCCACGAAAGATGCCTATTCAAGGTCATTTATTGACCGTATGGTATAATATTTCTTGCAGATAACTTCAATGCCTTTTGTATACATAGACGTGCAACATGAAATATTTATGGATACATTTGAACTGAAAAAAATAAGTGTAATTTATTTGAAAATTATGTTTCTTTTTAAATAGTGCCTTTCTCAAAGATTTAAGCTCTTCAGCTATGTATTTGCAAAACACAAATACGTACCTTTAACATAAGCCATGGAATAATAATTTGATTTAAATGTCAACGGCACTGGGTAAACAATAACACAGAGGGCTGTCTAGTAGATAATTAGATATTTGCAATTTTACGATATACGTCATTATTATTTGTGTTAGCAAGTAATGTCAACATTTACGTATATCTGTCACACAACAAAAACTACATACGTTAAATAATCTTTTTCTTTCTAACATGAAATGTTGCTAAGGTACTACTGTATAAAGTACTGTGTATTCTTTCCTCGAACAAGTGACCTTGAATTGTCATCTTTCGTGAACCAAAGTATACACACATTTTGGATGAATGCTCAGAATATTTTGAAATATGTTATAAAAACTCTACAATTTATGAATGAAAAACAATATCCGATAAATCAGATAGAGAATTTAGTCTTGTTTAATACAAGCAAGAACAAAAATGTTCAAAAGATTTTTTTTAAGAATCTGCTACTTTCGGTTGTACCAAAACCTTTTCAGCTCTACCCAGTAATGCCCGAATGAGAAATTGTCCTTGCAACATCCACACACACACATACACACACACACCCACACACACACACACACACACACACACACACACACACACACACACACACATACACACACACAGACATCATCGTAAAAATATTAAAATCGAATTGTAGGGACCTTAAAACGTGCTTCATCATTGAAATCTGCATATGCGATTTTTAGCATGAATCCAATACCTCTCTTAGCGACAGGTAAAAACACTCATTATTTGTATTTTACAACTAAATGTAGGTACAGTTTATTCTTTTAAGATATATGATCAAAGTCATCTTTGAACTGTATGAATTATGATTTTAGTTCCGCCCATTCTGTCCAATTCAGTACTGCCGTTTACTTATTTTATTTTGTTATTAAAAAATGTATATGTCACATTAAAAACTTACAAAATTCAAAAATTAAGAATTAGAAAAATGGTTAAAAATATAAAATAGTAGTAGAATCGTTTTTATATCTTAATACCTTAACATCCACTATAATCTTAATTTAATAAGGTATAATTATAATGCTAGTTTTCTAAATTTTGTATATTTGACATAATTTAACTTATTTCCTTTTCTATTTCACCCTAGGGTGAAAAGCAGCCGGTTACGCTACATTAATATTAAAAACAAATAATAATTTGTTCCCTCGTCGTCCGCTATTTAATGCGATACAATTAGACAAAATAACTCACTGTTGACTACTTTAAAATTCACTTGCTAATGAGTATTATTAACTGGGATTATAATCATGCAGTCGTACTAGCTACGCAGCTTCTAGATGTAAATGACTGGTCATCATATTCTTAATCATGTGAAAGGTTCACTTGCATTATTAATTTTTCTATATCTGCTGAAAATTATTGTGTTTTTGTTTATTGTACTTGTAATCCATTTGTATAATAATGTTGAGTACTGTAACATTTTAAATAATAACTTGTTTGACAAATATCATCATTGTAAAATGAAACAAAAACTATATTAGTGGATCGTCCATATTATAAATATTTTATTTTGAAGTATGTTTACTTAACAATAGTGAAATAATAATAAAAAAGTATTAATTTTATTTACATTTTTACTGGAAATGTAATGCATATAGTTTTCATCTATTTTTATTTTAGTATAATGAAATGAATATAAATAAATGAATGATTCATCATCTATTCTATATATTTTATATCCAGTTTTCAAATCGGCAACAGAATTTTTGTACGATGTTGTAAAACTGAATGTAAAGAACGAATATATTTTGGGTACATCAGATGTAATATTTTGTAAGATCTTACTTACACAGAAGCAGTTATGTGCCTGTGTTCTATGCTATATAAATTACGTCATTGTGTATGTGTAGACAATGATGTAATTTACGTCATCAAAATTTGTACATAGTGTGTTTCTATACTTATGGATCAAACTTTAAGGAATGATAATATAATTTAATGTTCAACAAAATATAATCAGTATAAGAATAATACAACCTTTTTTAGTTTAAATTCTGTATATATTTATTTAAATTACGACGTTTCGGCAATATACACTATTGCCTTCTTCAGGAATGAACAAATCAACAAATACAAATAAATAAATAAATAAATACCAAAACATTAGCAACAGGTAACTAATGTGACAATTATAACATATTTAAAATAAGAAGCCATGCACGACTAAGATCTAGACCGTCACAATGATTGAGATTATTAGTCTTCGTTTTGTAAATCTCAATGGCTTCTCTAATTAACCTGTTGTTGAGATTTACAAAACGAAGGGTAATAATCTCAATCATTGTGACGGTCTAGATATTAGTCGTGCATGGCTTCCTATTTGAAATATGTTGGTAATAATTGTCACCTTAGTTACCTGTTGCTAATGTTTTGTTATTTATTTATTTATTTGTATTTGTTGAATTGTTCATTCCTGAAGAAGGCAATAGTGTATATTGCCGAAACGTCGTAATTTAAATAAATATATACAGAATTTAAACTAAAAAAGGTTGTATTATTCTTATTGAAATATGAGTTCTGAAAGATTTTTTAATGATCAGTATATATTTTTTTAATATATTCTTATTGTTTTTACCTTCCGTATCAGCAATACGGCAAATAAACCAACCAGAAAAATAAAATATAGGTAGATTTTAGATTTAGTACGTTGACTTAATTTCATAATATGCGGTTTTTACCTGATTCACCACAGGACACCGCTACCTGTTAGTAAGGAGTGTATTAAAAAAATCTATTTATTTTCGAATTAAACTGTACATAAAATTACAATCTCATTTTCTACTGAACTTGGTATATTGTATAAATCGGCTTTACTTGTATTTCTACTTTTACCTTCCATCCCTATAGGAAAAGAAGGTATTGTACTTGGTATGTGTGTGTGTATGTGTGCGTAAGTATATGTGTGCCAGTAATTTCCAATACTAGAATTCTAAAAATTACAATTTTTACGTTCCTCTTTGTTACATCCATTATGCAGACTCTATTAGATTTTGATTATAATTGGTCAATCGGGAACACCCTCATTTGAAAATTTTAACAGTTTTTCTTGCATAAACTCTGTTAAACTTTAGGGTCATACAAAGGAATACTATTTCATTAGAACGAATACTATTTTAATCAAATTTAATTTACAGTCTCTTTATAGGTACTAATATGGAAGCAAAAGTGGCATTATTTCTTACCTTACCTTTAGGTTAGGTAAGTATCCTCTTTGGTTAAAAAATTTGATGGTAAGTTTTTAGTGAATAAGTACGTTTTATGGTCCCTAGAATACGATTTTACCATTTTTATGATGATGTCCGTATGTGTGTGTGTGCGTGTGTGTGTTGATTTTATTCATAGACGATAACTCCAGCACTACAATTCTAAAAATTATAATTCTTTCTTTTATCCATATGAAGAGCTGATTAGATTTTGGTTATAATTGGTCAGCCAAAAGTACCTTCATTTTAAGTTTTTGTTGAATAAACTCTATTAAACATCATTTTTTCATATTTAATATTATTATAAATATTAACGAATATTTTATTCTCTACGCTAGCATTGAGTGCCCGTGAGGTGACGCCTGCTAAGCGTCCGCACGATACAAATATTTCACCATTACCGATATCTGTGTACAAAGCAGATTGGCACACCCAGAAATGGATAATATGTCGTGATGATATATTTATTTATTTATTTTATTATAATCTATTCGAATTGACTACATTTTATACTTCATATTCAATGGATATAGAGTTATAATTATAAAGGAATTAAATTTCATAAAGCAGCCAGCTATGCTAACAATGGAAATAGCTACTATATTAAGAAAATTCTAATTAAACGATGTCAGTGTCAAGTGCAAATGACATAGTATGTTTGAGTTATAATTTTACTGGAAATATAGAATCATCGTTTGCAAAAAACTTTCTGTGTGGAATTTGTACAAAATACATAAAACTGACGGAAGGTAATGTGCTGGCCACATCAGATTTTTAATTATTAATTTAAGAAAAATACAGTTATTGCAACATTATATCAACAATAGCGTTATTATATTATAAACATTATTTTTTTCTTAAATTATCTCTAACGTTTTGTAAGCGTTTTCCTATCCCCGGTTTTATCAGTAATCTTGACCGTCAAAATAATTAAAATAAATATATTATCATGGTATATTACCCATTACTGGGTGTGCCAATCTGCTTTATACGCAGATTTCGGTAATGATGATATTTGTACCGTGAGGGCGTTTACCAGGCGTCACCTCATGGGCACTCATTGCTGACATGGATAGTGCACCACAGGGGCAATTTTGTACTATTTAAAATTCGATATATTGAGCTTCGATCGGGATTGAACCCGGTTCGTTAGGCTGTCAAAATAAGTATGAAATTATTTTCATTTCGTTAAACCTCCACTGCGCAAGTGCAATTAAAAAGTTTACATTCTTTACGCATTGTCTACATTCAACATTATTTACATTGGATGATGAAGCTTCTTGACTGGATGGGTATATGGAAATAATGAATTACTGGTGATTTTTTTTATATTTGCATGTACACATTGAAGAAGGCATAGGAGATGCCAAAACCGGTAGAGGTCGAATTTTAAATAAATATTTTGACTGCAATCAAGTAATTCATTATTTCCATTATTTACATTATTTACGCATTGTTTTCGTATGTAAGTAAACTATTGTAGATTACACGTAGATGCACATCCCTGCCCAGAAGGTGCAAAAGTGCTCCGAAAACCGAAACGTCGGTGTTGTACGAGAATAAATGCTGTTTGACCGCGATTTCAAGTAATTGTTAACACCTAATTCCTAATTTAATAGGTACTGTTCATGGGACTGAATTTGAAAGCAGTAGTAACTTTAAAAATTGAATAAATAAAAGAGGAATAATAAATATATATTTCGTGTTATGAGAAAATATTTAATAGTTCTAAAATAAAAAAATGTAAATAACAAACGCAATCTACTTTGTTATTAGCATCTTAAAATTTATTGAGTGTAACATGCAAAAACATAATTGAATAACTTTTTGTATATTATTGTTCATTATTATTGCATTCTTGTACTTTATTTCATATCTTGTAATCCACTCAAATTACCCATAAAAAGTAACAAGATATGTAAGTAAACCTATTTGGAATATGAGGTAGCAGTAAAAAGTTAATAAACAATAAAGGTTAAATTAAATTCCATTAGATTTAAATAATAGATACTGAAGGCATGGAGGCAAAAAGTAATGCACATTTAATGCAGTTGCAAGCAAACCATTTCCCGTCAACTAAATCGTTCTCCACCACAACATGAAAGCTAAGTAATATATTCACTTTTTCCATCAGCTAATAAAATTGCAATTTCATATGCATTTACGAGCACTGGTGGCAAATTGGTTAGGTTAGCGCGTTCATTTCATAATCGGAAGATTATTAGCCCAAAGCTGAATACCAACAAGTTTTAAAAAAATCTGTGGGATGTTGGAAGAAAATTACTTTACCAACATATTTTATTTTATATCATTCATTTAGAATTTAGATAAAAAAAATGTTTGTATAATTACCGTATGTCCCATAAATTTTAGCAAAATTTTCAACAATCGTTTCTTACCTTCCGCCACCTTTACGTAAGGAAGGTATTGTCATTGTCTTTTGTCAAAAAATTCAATGATGAGTTTTTAGTGAATAAGCACGTTTTAGAGTCCATATAATATGATTTTACCATGTTTACAATGATGTCTGTATGTTATATATGTATGTGTGTGTGTGTGTGTGTGACGAAAGTTTCGGAACGCATAACTTCCAAACCACGATTCCAAAATTATAATTTTTTCGTATTTCTCAAGTGTATATCCAGAAGAAGAGATGATTAGATTTTGGTTGTAATTGGTCAACCGAAAGTACCCTCATTTGAAGATCTTAACAGTTTTTCTTGAAAAAATGCAGTTAAATATCATTTACTCGTATTAACATTTAACGTTATTATAACATAAAGAATATATTATTCTCTATACGATTTGATTGCATTTTATACATCATATTCAATAGATATATAGTTAAAGATTTATAAAGATATTAAATTTCATAAATCAGCCAGCTATGCTAACCATGGAAACGGCAATTGACAGATGTCAGTATCAATGGAAAATAAATGAATGTGGCAGAGATTATAATGTTGAAATAGATATTAGGGAAGACACGAAAAGATACGGTAAGGAATGAAAGAACAAGGAAAATAACTCTAGTGTTAGAAGTTTCTAGAAAGATACAGGAGAGACGATTACATTGGTTTGAACATGTCATGAGGATAGATGAAGAATATATTGAAACAAGAATGAATAGCTTAGTAATAGAAGGTTGAAGAAACAGAGGAAGACTAAAGATAAGATGGAAGGACTGTATTGCGGAAGACTTGAGAGAAAAGGAACTGAATGAGAACAACACGCAAAATAGAAATGAGTGTACCCAGGCCTTATGTAGATCAAGTGAGGTGAAGTCCTGGATCTCCTTGTGTCCTGTCACTATGAAACACAAACTCAAAATTGGCTAACTGGCCAAAACGTATCAATAGTTCCGCGAAACGACAATCCCCTTAACCTTCCCCAGGCTTGTCCTATAGAACGTTTTTGGGCTCTTTTATCTCAAAAAGTTTACAATGGATGTTGGAAAGCCCAAAATGAGAACGAACTTCATCGCAGACTATAAAAGAATTCAGGAATATCCGAGAAATCGAAGTAAATGTCACACAAAATCTAATGCTAGGTGTCAGCAGTAGGTTGCGCCTTGTACAAGAATGCTAATGTTAATTAGTTCATAATTTTTTTAATTATGAAAAAGTTAAATATTAATGCCCGATTGCAGAAACGTTAATCAACGCTTTGTTTAATTAACGGATCATCAAAATAAACAAATACGAATCAGTTTTCTTGTGACATTTAGATCATTGGTATAAAAAAATCGAGTTGCATTTATTTGTTTTGATGATCCGTTAATTAAACAAAGCGTTGATGAACATGTACAACCGGGCATAAGTATTACCAAACTTTAAAGCAAATGCATTTCTTATTACAAAAAAAAAATGTTGAATTTTTTGCCAATACTTTGGGACATACGTTATACTTATTCCTCCTTCTTACAAAATGTGCTAAATATTAATTAACTTTTTACAATTTATCATTACGTACACTATATTTCGATTTTATGTGCGTTGAAACGAATTTCTCTTTCCCCTTGATTTACCGTTCTACGTCGTCACATGATTTCCGGTGCGAATCGCACTTCTGCTATTTGTCGACAGATGGCAGAGGTAGCGGATTCGCAACGTTCTGCAAGCGTGTTTGCTGCCAATTTAAAAGTTATTACCCCCGTTGCAAGGTGTTATTATTATAGTAAAACATTTACGTAAGAGTATGTGGACTTCGGGTCAGACCTAGAGTGTCACGTGTCACGTGACGTTTATTAAGTCCCTGTGCTCGAGTATTATTACCACATTACTCGGCGAGGTTATAAAGTTTTTCCTTCGTGATGATTGCGGGGAGCATTTTTCACAAGAGTTAAACTGTTTTTAAGGAGTCGAGAAGTACCGTATTCTTGGTTTTTTAGAATGTTGACACATTTTCAATATTTCAACCACCATACGAAAGGTTTTTGATTTTATTGGATATTATTATGAAAATATAAAGCGAACAACTGTTTCAAATTCATGATGAAATCTACATAGCCATGAAAGAAAACTATTAAATGTAATTTTTACATCCCGCTACTCTTGGTGTATAGGTATAGGGATCTTGCTAAAAATCGCATATCGAGATTTTGGTAAATGAGCATGTTTTAAGGCCCCTAGAATCAGATATAGTTTTTCTTCGAAAAATACATTTAAATTATATTTTTTCGCGATTTATGTTATTATAAAAATTAAAGATCAACAAATTTTCTACAGATATGTATTAATACTTTTTCTATCTATTTTATGAATAAATTTATAAAATACATAATTATTTTATAAATTCCGGAGTCTATGCTTTAAAGATAAACATTTCTCCTTGGTTACACAGTTCAGATCTCAAATTTATATAACTGACAGTGACAGATACCTGTCACTGTCAATAAATTAATCATTTCAAATTAATAATGGTAGTACTTTAAGAAGAAAATATGAAACTATGAATTTATAAAATATCTAATCAATAAATTAATTTTCACATATTTGTAATTGAAAAGAAATTAACGTCACTATTACAAAGTAAAATAACTGTAAGATTTTGGAGAAGAAAATACGGATAATACGTAATATATTGAAACAATAGTTATATCACGCAAAGAAATTTCATACAGTTGCCAGCATTAGTAAACATGTAGGTAAGTATTTATGTTAAAAAAAATGGCGGGAGGTATTGTGCTGCCACATCAGATTTTTTTTTAAATAATCTTAATTGTATATCAACTTATTATAAGTTACTACAACTTGATGATATTCTCGTAGATGACGATGAGTCATTTACATTATACGGGGTGAATCTGGGAAGATTTTTATTATAAGTAATACAAAAAAATGACTCATATAAAAGTTTTATTATTTTAAATATGCTATTTAATGGCAGATGTATACATACAGGGTGTTCCGCGACTCGACCGACAAACTTATACCATATATTCCGGGGGTCATTACAATCAAAAAATGTTATATGACCTATAGGTAAATTCCTCTTTGTTTCGGAAATATCGAAAAAATTTAAAAAAAAATGGTAAAAGAAAATTTATTCATCAATGGATAGCTAATTAACACAAAATTACAGCAACTGTTCAAAATGAGAACGGCCATTTTCTAAGCATACATTTATCCTTCGAGTCATAGAATGTTGCCAGTTAATTACTGCCAATTCATTCTTTAGGGAATTAGTAGCTTCAACTATACGGTCAGTCAACTCTTCACGTGTTTACCATTACTATACACACGAGATTTGAGGACACAGAAAAAAATCTAAAGGTGACAAGTCAGGTGACCGAGCTGGCCAATGTAAAGGACCACCTCGTCCTATCCATCTTTCCGGAAAAAATTCATTAAGAAACACCGTCACTTGTCTCCCAAAATGTGGTGGTGCCCCATCTTGCTGGAATCACATGCCACGACGAGCTTCCAGAGAAATATCTTCCATGTAATTCGGCAATTCTTCTTGCAAAAAGTGAAGGTAAGTTTCTGTAAGGAACAATGCGATCTGGGTATCGCCTGAGGTACTCCGCAGCTGCAGCACGTCCACTTCCATTGCAAAAATCATACACGAAAACCATATCGGCATATTATGCATTAGTAAAATGCGGCATAATGGCTTAAATTAATAAGAAAGTTCAAAAATCATACAGCATTAACTACGATAGTAAACACGTCAATAAAAACTGTTATTTGTCAAACATACGTTAATTCGTCAAGGCTAATTCAATTTTGTTTTTTAATTCCTTCGATATCTCCGAAACAAAGAGGAATTCACATATAGGTCATATAACATTTTTTGACCATAATGATCCCCGAAATATATGGTATAAGTTTGTCGGTCGAGTCGTGGAACACCCTGTATATTTATTATATAGTCAGGTTTACAAGATACGCCTATCAACTTTAATTTTTTAAATAGCGACATATAATTATTTTACTAAAATATAAGTCGCCATTTTCTTCTCTGTTCAACGATGTATTATTTTTTATTTGAAAAAATTCGAGAAAAATAAGATAATTGAGAAATATGGGAAATATTTTTTATTCAAATATTACAGGTGGCTATATGAAAATAAACAAAATGTAACAATGTTAATATCAACAAAGTATACATTTGTTTGTTATTTATTATTACTTACTTATTATTTACTTATTTATCTATTTATTTATTTATTTTCACATAGCCACCTAGAATATTTGAATAAAAATTGTTTCTCGTATATTTTAATTATCTTATTTTTCTCGAAATTTGTCAAATGCATTAATAAAAACTAATACATCGTTGAAAAGACAAAAAATGGCGGTTTATATTTTAGATTGCTATTTAAAAAGTAAAAGTCTGAGTCCAGCCCGAACGCGACCGCCGCCGCTGGTAGAACGTGCTAGAAACATGAGCGATGACGTATTCGTCGACGGAGTTAGCACATCCGTTTAGACCTGTTTCATTACATCCGCGGGTACATGATTCTTTATATTCGATGTTATTATTGCGTCGAATGTTCCAGAGGGACGCCGGGCTGTATAAATACAGTCAGGAAGGACAGCCGACACACATTTATATACAAGCATCGTGATATAAATAAATAGTTTACGAAGTGTGAACATAAAAAATCTGATGCGACCAACACAGTACCTCCTGGCATTTACCTATGTATGTAATTTTTATATTTATAAATTTATCCATACAATATATAGAAAAAGTATTAAAGCAAACTTGTAGAAAATGGAACAATCTTTAATTTGTATAATAACAAATTGAGAAAAAATTACATTTAAAGGTATTTTTTGAAGAAAAACTATCTTGAGCTTCAAGTAAACTGCCATTTCCGGTTATCCGATTGCCACCAAAATCTAATCAGTTCTTTCCATATTAGAATAAGGTAGAAATACATGGTTTCAAAACTTTCTGAATGATAGTATTTGAGTTAGAGCGAAAAGAGGATCCACATACACACAGACATCATCGTGAAAATGTTAAAAATGGATTCTAGGGACCTTAAAATGTCTTCATTTACCAAAATCTCAATATGCGATTTTTAGCACGATCCCTATACCTCTCTTACCAAGGGTAGCGGGAGGTAATAAATATAGTTATATAAATAAATATTATTTAAATAAATAATCTGAATGTTTAAGTATTTAATAATATTCTTATTCTTAAATTAGTGTTTATATTAATCATAGTGTTAATTATTGTTATTATCTTTTTAATATTTATCCTAATTATCGTATAATAAACATTTATTTTAATTAATAATATGTCTTTGATTTTTACACTTCACCCAAATAAATAAACGTTACATTAAGTTACAGAATCAAAAAATCTGTTGTGGCCAGCACAATACCTCTCGCCACTTCCTTTTTTTGGTTACATAAGTATAGGGCGCGAACAGTAATGTTACATTTTTGGGCTTCACAAGCAGATGTGTGGGCCCGTTTCACAATGATAATTAGTAATTATGTACATAGATGTCAAATGTTAGAATTTTTCATTAAAAATTTTAAGATTTTCTAAATTTACGTCAATTTATCACCAGGAGTTTAAAATTTACTTGTATGCCTTAGATATTTAACATTTAATTCTGCTCCACATGGAATTGGAAAATCACTAAATTTAGAATGAGAAATTTATACATAATTACTAGCTATCATTCTGACATGGGCCTCCATATCTGCTTGTCAAGGCCAACAAAATCATATGACTGCTCGCTCCCTATTGTATTTAACATTTCTTGTATACTCTACACCAAAAATTCTACTTACGCATATATCTATTCCATATATATTTAGATTGTTTAATTTTAAATTCATTTTTGATGAAGAAATTTTGTCCTCTTCTAATTTTTCGAAATGTTTCCAATTCTATTAATACATTAAGAAATAATATAATGTATGTACTTCCCAGAAAAACTCTTCAGTAATGTCTTCGGATTTCTGACACTGACATTTATCTGTCAGTTACAAAAAAATTAAATTTTCAACTATTTTCCATGGTCATTCTTTCGGCTGTAAAATTTATTATAACAGATTATTTTACATATTATATTTCTTTTATCTCTAAATCTATAGAATATATTATAAAATATTTAAATGTATCAGAAAGAAAATTTATTTTTCTTTAATATTATCAAGAAAAAATTTCAAAAAATATTATTTAGAAGATTTTTTTTCAAGAATCTTCTACTTCCGGTTGTTCAATTGTTACCAAAACCTTTTCAGATCTTTCCATGAATGTCCGATTGGGAAATACGTAGTTAAACAAATTTAAAGTCTTATAGTTTTTGAGTAATCGTCCTTCCAACATCCTACATACATACACACACACATACATCCACACACACACACACACACACACAGACATCATCGTAAAAATGTTAAAATCGGATTGTAGGGACCTTAAAACGTGCTTATTCAATAAAATCTGGATATGCGATTTTTAGCATGAATCCAATACCTCTCTTAGCGAGAGGTAAAAAAGTAAGGAAAAGCTAGAAATGTGTTACCACTTTGATTATCTTAAATTCAAAAATTAATTATTGTTGTTTTTGAAAACAACTTTTCATATGTGCTACAAAATAATTTTAGAAACTTAGAATAAATATTTTGTTTTAAATTCCATTTCAGTACAAAATTCGTGTGTTAAATTTAAGTTAGATATTGTTGGTGGTAGATAAATCCCCTCAATTTAATTTTTGCGACATGATAAATTCTGTTTACAAGTCATTATAAATGAGCGCCTTAAAATATTGTTACTTTAGAAATCAGGAACTATTTAGTCCATCACGCACAGAGCAGAAGACAAATGCATCGTACGGCCGCAAACAAATCCACGGCATAAAAGCGCAAAGAAATGCCCCATTGCGGCGGATTCCCGTTGCACCGCAGCTATACAATAAAGATAATTACACTATATAAAGTTATCATTTATCAGGTTGCGTTGCTCGTTGCTCGCGTCTCCACCGCCGCCTCCGACCAACACAAAACATTTCACTCTCTCCTTTAACCGTTCCATTCATTACTATTCATTACCGTTTCCATTTTCTCATTCGGCGGGGCATTTATCTTGCGTGTTTTCTTACTCGCTCATTTATAATTTCGCTTTGTCCGCCGGCCCTACTGCCAGTACAAGGGTTTCTTATACGGCGCAGGGTAGTTTGCACTTAAGAGAACCCTAACCACTGCCATAGTGTTATTATTAAATTTCTATGGAGATTTTTTTCACGGGATAAACACATTAATACCGAGAATAAAAGTTGCAAGATGATGAATAGGGTGCGAGAATTTGAATTAAACAACTTTTAGTATGCAAAAACAGTAGGTAATGTGAATTTAAATGAATTGATTATTATTAAAAGGGCACTAGTCCACCAAATTGAGTTAAGGTCGGTACTGCCATCTATGATCCTAAATGCGTGTTTTGTGATGAAAAGATACACTTGTAAATGCAGAATGCATCAAATTAAATGGTATACCATACTATTAGGATCTCGGGAACTATAAAAACTGTAATGAAAGCAATTTTATTCAATCCCTTAAGGTAGTTGTCACTCGAGTGTACCTATTAAAAACCTGTTCTATATTCAAAATAAAAATTAAGCTAATGCAGTTTATATTTGCAATAACAATAACTTATATTTTCTAACATTATATTATATACACAGATTGCATCAAAATAGTTAAAAGCCAATATCAAACACTGTAACAGATGAATTTTCTTTATTTTTCCGTCACATACACAAGTGTCGTATTTCAATGTTGAAGAATAACTGTGGCATCGTCACACCTAGACATTTATTGGTACATTCGGTTATAAAAGTAATATGATATTTTACGATGTAATACTAATTCTAAACTACAAATGGAAACTGCAAAACAAATTAATATATTTCTTTCTTAAAATTACAAAAGTAGTATTATACTGTTTAAAGTTTTCATGCTTTTCACGTAAAATACCAATTTAAAAAATATTTCTTTCGAATGTACGTCTGAAATTCCTTTAACCAAAGATCACCTCTTATTCGCTAATACCAAGCGGGTGATACTCCATCTGAAACGCTTGTAAATGGTTGTCAAGTATAATTCTACCTATTTATCGTATCTTCAGATTATAATTTTCTAGAGGCAATAAAATGAAATCTGGGTGGTAAATAATTTTCTAATTTTTGCATAAAATCCGTTAATTAGTTTACTATAACATACTAGTTTTACGATTAAATGTCATTATGGATATAAAAGTTATAATTTAAAATGTTGTGTTTATTTTGCCATTTCCTATTCTTCACGTGTTAAAAAGGCCAAATTTAATTGCAAATATCTCAGGTACCGCGTGGTCAATTGTTTTAAAACTTGGAAAGCAGGTAGATTATACTTCAGTTGAGATGTACTTAAAATTTCAATTAATTCTGATATAATAGTTTTACGATATAACTACCTTAAGCTGCCATCAAATGTGGTGAAATCATTCCATCGGTATCACCAAATGTAATAATCTCAACAATGTACTCCAACGCGAATCATTAAATATATTAATCTACTAGTTGTCTTCAAAATTTACCTACCTTGGTAGCTGGGGTAGGACTTTATTACCATTAATAATATTTTTTTTCCAATTCTGACCGAGCGGTGACAAAATTTAATAGGAAAATAATTTTAATACGATTTTAACAAACAAAATATAATTAAAAGTAGAAAAATGTTCTTATAAAAATATTAGATTAGACATTAAATTAAATATAGATGTTAAAGTTCAAATTTTAAATTCTTACATTTATATTACAAATGTTGCAACTGTTACTAATGTTACATAATGGTTACGAATGTTTCAAATGGTTACAAATGGTTACGCAATAATACATGAACAATAAAAATAGTAAACATATACAAAAGAAGAAAACCTACCTTTAGTAAATTCTAGGAGTGAAAGAAGTCTACCTGGAACACTTCTTGGTCGCAGGAATTCGGTTTCACTTCAGTAATTTCTTTTACAAAATTTTGACCCAACACCATTGAGAGAATTTTGAAGACTTTTTTGACCCAACCCAACCAAATGAGTCTGGAAGACCAACTTCGTCCCGGTGATCTCGCGAGTCGCACACCGGTTTGTTTAGATTAAGTACAGTCGTACGATCAAATATTAAATTTGAAATAATAAAACACTCATATTCATTGTCATTTATCATCAATTTTTGTTACCATAAAACAAAAAGAAATAATGCCACTTTTGCTTATTCGATTTATACCAAAATCTCATGCGTTCTTTCCATATTAGTATAAAGAGACTGTAAATTAAATTTGATTAAAATAGTATGCATTCTAATGAAATAGTATTCCTTTGTATGATCCTAAAGATTGAACCAAATTTTTCTCGTGTATAAATAACCTTCTCCTAACTGGGAAGGGCTGAAATATGTGTGCCCCCTATCGTATGCCTTCACATGGGTCTTTGTGTGGCACAAAGCATTGCAGCCATTTGTTTGGTTAGTGTGTTGTGGTTGGATTCCTCAAACGCACTCGCGCCATTTCTTATTATGCCAATAAAAGAATGTTGAATTTGTCAAACCCAGGCCTCGGTACACATTTCCACTCAGATCAATAGCGACAGCATTGTGCCGCGACGTGGATTTATAATCACACTCATTTTCCCACAAATTACAACGGGAAATATTTAATGTCTTAGCCGGAAAATAGAAGAAAATTTAAAATAGCGATACGCTGCGGTGTTTATTTTTTGTTTTGTTAAAAATATGTGAAATGTTTTAAAAATATTTATTATGTAGATGTAAAGCCTTGAAATGAATAATTTATATAAAAATGAAAAACATGTTTTGGTTGGTACATGGTATTTAAAATAATAAATAAATAACTTTTACAAACTTATTAATCTTTTTAGGTCACGCAATATATAAAAATTTATCAAAACAAGAGTAGAAACCAACTTAAATTTAGTTGTATCTAGACTTAGACAACATCATACAAAACTTGTTTTTTCATCATTCACCAAAATAGACCCTATAGCGTTTATATTATTTTGACAGTTGTATAATAAAAGTACGTGTTTCTTCGGGCTGTGATTCACAATCAAAATCATCCAAGTGATCATGATGACGAAGAAGTATGTTTTTTCGTTTCTTATTCGTTATTACCACTTTCTCATTTTGTAATCACTATTCATTTCAGAGCAAATTTAAAAATGGCTAACGACAACACGTTTTCGAGCGTAAAAATTTATCAACGTGGGGTTTGTTGCATTAAAGGAAATATGATTTTCCTACGAAAGCATAATAATGACTCACCATACTTTTGGAAACGAAGAAAATATGTTACATAAAAGATTTTTTTTACTTCTATATGATCCATTTTTAATGTGCTGAGTATAACACTCGTCTATGGGTTATTTATAAAATAAAATAAATTAGGTTGCATTGGTCTACATATGATATTTGACGCTAGATGGTGTTTATATTATTCAAGTTGTTTTCTTGATATAATTTTTAAACCATGATTCAAAAGTTTCACAATTAAACTAATCAGGAGTCACAAAATCACAATTACAGTCCAAAATAACACGACTATAATACAGTACCTACAGTGATACAAATAAAAACTCAAAAACTTATTTATTTACATTTCTTGAGGTTCTTCTTGGTATTCCATTTAGAAAACGTAAACATGGGCTCAAAATTTTTGAAATAAAATTAGACAGAATTCAAATTTGTGTATAACAAAAGTCTGTGCTGTCTAGTTGTCACAAACTTTTATTTCTTAAAAATTTGAATTTTTGTGATGTTTCTACGCCCGGCTTGAAAAAAATAGTATACAATTAATACAGGATGTTCATTTTAAATGGGCCACCATTACTATTTTGAGAATAATTATAAGAGTTAGTAAGACGGTTAAATGAGCAAATAATTTCGATTTCACAAAACAAATTTAAAGAAAAGAAAAATTATTTTTGCGATTAGTGATTTTCAAAATACGGGGCTTAACTTTTTTATTTATAATGAAAGCATATATTTTTTATTTGCTCATTCATTACAGAATTTAATTCTGAATTCAGTAATATATTTTTTTGAGAAAAATGCATGTAAAGTTTTATATTAATTTCATTAAAATATGGCTATAATAAGTGTCATGAATGAAAAAAATGAATACGTGTTATTACCTTCCGTCATCTTTAGGTAAGGGCGGTATTGTCTTTGGTCAAAAAATTCGATAATGAGTTTCTAATGAATAAGCACGTTTTAGGGTCCCTAGAATACGAATTTACTAATTTTACGATGATGTCCATATGTATATGTGTACGTATGTTTATGCGTAACTCCAATACCATGATTCCAAAAATTATAATTTTTTCATATTCCTCAACTTTAGATCCATATACAGACGTGATTAGATTTTGGTTGTAATTGGCCCACCGGACATTTAATGATTATAATTTTTAAAGAATATATTATTCTCTATACGATTTGATTGCATTTTATACTTCATATTCAACAGATATAGAGTTAAAGAATTATAAAAATATTAAATTTCATAAATCAACCAGCTATGCTAACCATGGAAACTGCTAATATATTCAGATAATTCAAATTGACAGACGTCATTATCAATGAAAAGAAAATGAATGTAGCAGAGATGAGAACTTTGAGATCGATGGAAGACACGGAAAGACAGGCAAGGAATTAAATGATAAAGGAAATAGCTCGAGTGATAGAAGTTTCTAGATAGATACAAGAGAGACGATTACATTGGTTTGAACATGTCATGAGGAAAGATGGAGAATATATTGGAAGAAGAATGAATAGCTTACTAATAGACGGTAGAAGAAACTGAAGAAGACCAAAGATAAGATGGTAGGATTGTATTCCAGAAGACTTGGAGATAAGGAACTGGTTGAGGACAACATGCAAAACAGAAATGAGTGGAAGAAGAAAATATAAAAAACAGCGACTCCTAACGAATGAGAAAAGCTAAAGAAGAAGAAGATGTCAGTGTCAAGTGAAATTTGCATAGTTTGTTTATGAAATAATTTTACTGGAAATATAGGATCTTTTGCCAGAATTAATCAGGGCACATCAGATTTTTTTTCTTTAAATTTATCGTGTGAAATAGAAATTGTTTGCCCATTTAATCGTCTTTGTAACTCTTATAGTTCTGGAGATAGTAATGGTGGCCCATTTAAAATGAACATCCTGTACACGAGCCCAAATTTATAATAATTCGGCCGGTTTACATTTTCAACAGAATATAAAATCTATATAAATGGTTAGAAATTTCTACAAAATTCTTTCGGCTTCTCTCGTATAGACTTAAAACGTACAAAAACTGTCGCCCAAATAACTGTTGATAATAGTTTGATTGGCATTTTAAGGTTCATCGTCTAGTCCAAATTTAGCTTCTACCGGCAAAATGAAGAAACTTCTTAAAAATTCGATGCATACAGTAAAATCTACCTTAAAGAGATGTGGGACAATATTCAAAGAAAAAATACTGGGGTTAGGGATACAATGCCTAATCCTAATAGAATTAAAGCTGGTATTACTAATAAACGCGATGAATCCCAATATTAAATGGCAGAATACTTGAATAACGTCTGTAGTTTTTGTAAGTTTAAAATCTATATTTTAAAACAGCCGAAAGAAATTTCTCACCATTTGCGTAGGTTTCATAATTTGTTTGTTGAAAATGTAAACCGGCCGAACTATTATTAATTTGGGTTGTGCACCTGAGGAGAGAATACTATTTTTCCCTCGGTACATTTCTCTCCTTTGATGTATAATGTACTATATTTATAAACGACACGTATAATATTTGAAAACCTTAACTTCTAAATTATTTGTTGTTCTTTGCTTTGTGTAGTACGAGTGATTGAAATATGCATTGTACGATAAAAAATAAATACCATACAATGTATTCACGAAGAACTTTACTTTTATTGATCACAATCACATTTACGTTTGCAACATTAAGAGTATATGTGGTTTTAATGTAAAAAGTCCAGTATAATGCATAAAGTGAAAAGCCATGATGATATCAGCATTTTTATTTCTGTTGCTCCGGAAAAACTAATGGAATTATAATAGAATAATACTAGTGTTAGAAAATTGTTAGATTGCTGACCGGTTATAAATTGCAAAAATTGTAGTTTAATTTATTTCATATCAGAATCAGTTTAAGAGGAAATGGATTGGTTCGTTTTTATTACCATAAATAATGAAAGAAAAACTGTAATGGATTTTAAATAGAATAAGTTTTGTAAAGTAAAGGGTTTACTGTATACGGGTGATTCATAATTAAAACTAAAACTAATAAAATTACCCCTTAAGCTTAAAATTATAATAAAAACTATATACATATTTCGAGACCTAAGCTCTCGTCATCAATAGTACAAAATTAAACAGATACCTATAGCTAAGATTACTCAACATGTATACAATGCCAAAGGTCCTAGCAATTCTGAAAAACTAAGAAGAGAACTGCGATTATATAGGGATGGGAGTCACAAGTAAATTATTATTAATTAATAAACTAAGATTATTTCGTCAATCGTCCAATAACAAATAGAATTTAAGTTTATATTAAATCGAATAGTTTAGAGTTTGGTATAGGACCGAGATCTGCGTTCATCAAATTACTTTTAAATTTATTTATTATTAAACTCATATGCATCTAAGTATCTATCATTATTAATATGTTTTAAAAATTTAATATTATAATTGTTAATTTTGTGATTATTAATGAACATATATTGAGCTACGCTAGATTTTTCTAGATTACCAATTTTTAGATAACAAAAATCTGATGTGGCCAACACAATACTTCCCGTTTAATTTAATTTTTATTCATGTAAATACATAAAATTAAATTAAATTTAAATACCAGTTTCGATTCCGACCAACGCTAAATATTTCGAATTTCAAATATGTCATCATCGTTACCGAAATCTATGCACAAAGCAGATTGGCACACTCAGCATATAGGTAATACGCCGTGACGATATATTTATTTTATTTATATACTTACCTATATTCCTACATATTTACTTATGCTGGTAACTGTATTAAATTCCTTTGCATATAATTATTGTTCCATTCACTATTTTCTTTTTAAAACGATACTATTATTATTTGAAATCCTTAATTGTTGACAGTGACACATATCTATCAGTTACATACATTTGAGATCTAAACTATGTAACTATGGAGTGCGTAGGCACAGGGATTAAAATTATAGATAGTTTTATAAATATATCCATAAATTATAAAAAAAAAAATGTATTAATGCAAACCTGTAGAAAATTTAATAACCTTTAATTTTTAAATCTCGAAAAAATAACATTTACAGGTATTTTTCGAAGAAAAACTATTTTGAGCTTTCATTTCCGGTTAACTGATTTACATCAAAATCTAATGGTTTCTTTCCATATTAGAAAAGGTAGAAATACAAGGTTTCAAAATTTTCTGAACGATAGTATTTGAGTTAGAGCGTAAAGAGATCCACACACACATACACACAGACATCATCGTGAAAATGTTAAAATTGGATTCTAGGGACCTTAAAACGTGGTCATTTAACAAAATCTAGATATGCGATTTTTAGTACGATTCCTGGACCTTCCTTACCAAGGGTAGCGGGAGGTAAAAATGGTCTTTAAACCGAGTGTCAATTTGTCTTTTAGTTTGACCGATGTAAACTTTACTACAATCATTATAGCTAATTTTATAAATACCGAATTTTTTGTTCGTATCTATTTTATCTTTTAAGATTACCTAATAAAGTTTTAATGGTGTTATTTGATTTGTAAAGTACGGTTAAATTTTCATTTTTACAAATTTTGTTTAAACTTTTAGAAGCGTTATCGTACAGTAGTATTATGTATTTATTTTTTTATTATTATATGGTCTTAACATTGTAAAATATAAAAAGGGATTGGCGATTTATAAATTTATGAACTAATTTATCAATGGTTTTAACCGAGAAACCGTTATACTTAGCTATTTCTTTAATATAGTTCAATTTTAAATTATTTTTTGTTTAAAGGATTTTTTTTCAGAATTGTTTAGATCTCTGCCATGGTTTACATGTTGAGTAATCTTAACTACTCTGTTTAATTTTGTACTACTGATGATGAGAAATTAGTTCTCAAAATACATATATAGTTTTTATTATAATTTTAAGGTTAAGGCGTAATTTTATTGGCTTTAGTTATAATTTAACCTTAGACTCCTATTATTAATGATTCATAATTGGCGAAACAAAATTTAACCATGTATTAGGGAAATCATTTTGAATAAAAAATGTTAGACTCTGTTTAAAGTTTTGTCAAAATTCAATTTTAGCCTAATTAAAATTCCCGATTAGATGCATTATCTATAGTCTATCTTTTCATGTGGCGTATAGGTTCTGATTTATGTTTTGTTTGGTCTGTGCAAGGACGAATTCCTTCCCGTAGTGATTTACGGCCCGCCGGCTGCATTTCTCTATGAGAGAGGGTTGGTTGGCTGGCTGCTCGGTGCTCGTGTCGTGTCCTATCCCCACGTGTTTTCCTAGCTTTTTACGCGCTATAGCTCCGCCGACGAGTTCATTAATGCACCTGTTATGATGAGTTCATAACCAAGCCGCATGAAATTTATTGTTATTGCTTTCTACAGATGCACGGGGGGAGGATTAGGGTTGTTTGGGTTCTTATTTAAATAAATATTTGGGAAAAGGAGTAAACCAATGTATTAGACTTTTGTTTGGCAACCAGTACTTCTGTAAAATTTTGTAAATTGGAGTTGGCCCTTTTATTCATTTGTATTCGATGTAGTGACGTGAATAACAAATGGTCCGGCGTTGCTATATCCATTAGGAACAATTATGTTGTAAGAAGATAGTAGCTGTGCAGTAGTACCAACATACACAACACACACTTGGCGTATTTTAACACGACTATAATGTACAGCAGTTTAAAAAAGCAAAGTTATTTATTGTGCTCATCATGTTGGTAGCACAAAAGGTGCGGTTGTAAATAATGTTCACACTATATTTTCGGGGCCTTACACATAGGACTGCCATTTGTCTAAACGGCTATTAATTTTAATTTTAGTCTTTTTTCTACACGCCCTATAAGATTCATTGTACCAGATTGCCTCGTCCACTTCACCTCACATACTGGTTTGTATGCGATTTCTCTATAACGGAGACCAAGAGACGATGTCTTCATTAACGCCCGATCCGCAACGAATTTTAAATTGTACGCTATGCATACATAAATAACATACTCTATAATTATTTTGTACATCTACACGATTAAATTTTCTAGGTTTTCGAGTACTAAGATATTTCAAAATGACTATTTTCTTTTAATTTTAGACCTAGATATAGTTTTGGGGTGAACCTAAATAATTTGAAAGAATGAGGTCTTCCATATTTTTACCTTCCGTCACGTTTAGGTAAGGAAGGTATTGTCTTTGGTCAAAAAATTCAATGAGTTTTTAGTGAATAAGCATGGTTTAGGGTCACTATAATATGATTTTACCATTTTTACGATCTGTATGTACATATGTGTGTGTGTGTGTATGTGACGGATCGCATAACTTCAATATCACAATTCCAAAAAAAAATATTTTTTTCGTATTCCTCAAGTTTATATCCAGAAGAACAACTGATTAGATTTTGGTTATAATTGGTGAATCGGACGTAGCCTTATTTGAAGATTTAACAGTTAAATTTGATTTATTGACATTTAACGTTATTATAACTTAAGGAATATATTATTCTCTATACGATTTGATTGCACTATTAATATATTCATATATTTCAAATTGACAGATGTCAGTATAAATAAAAAGTAAATTAATGTGGCAGAGATGAGGATGTTGAAGTAGATGTTGGGGAAGACACGGAAATATAGGTAAGGAAATAACTCTAGTGTTACAAGTTTCTAGAAAGATACAAGCGAGATGATTACATTGGTTTGAAAAAAATGTCATGAGGAGAAATGAAGAATATATTGGATGAAGAATGAGTAGCTTAGTAATAGAAGGTTGTAGAAACAGAGGAAGACCAAAGATAAGATGGAAGGACTTTATTGCGGAAGACTTGAGAGAAAAGGAACTGAATGAGAACGACACGTAAAACAGAAATGAGTGGAAGAACAGATTGTTTTTTTTTTTAATGAAATTTCATTTAAATTGATAACGATGTTCTAGAATCTAGATAGTCGCAACTATTATTCGTCGTTATAATTTTTTTATATATTCAATTTTGACATTTTGAACAGTCATTAGTAACTCCATAGCAACAACTATAAGTAACTGTTTATTTGATAGCGAATTAAATGATTTTTAAGGCTCTCTCGCAGAATTTAACTCACTCTGACAGTTAATTTTGAGTATAAAAATAAGTAATAACAATCATTCAAACTCCGAAATATTAAATAAAACCGTACGTGCTATGTTTTAATACAATATGAATATGTATATCAAAAGTTAGGTTAACAGCACGCACAATGTGTTACAAAAATTCATTATATTCTCTCATTAAATATAAGCTCGTGATATGATTAATAATCGAAGATATTGCTCGTAAAACCGAGTATATGATCTCAGAAAATGAATTTCTGATTTTATAAGGGCGATTGGAGAAGGCTTGAAAGTAGTAAAAAGGCGAGGTTAATGTCATTAAAAACTAGATTATATTAAAAACTAATATTTTTTTTAAACGGTGATAGTTATTATACAATTTTAAGGTCTAGTATAAATATAAATGACCCTTGTTGTACTTTGTTAGGTGGAGGACACAATTGTATAATTTAAAACATGCGTTATACATAAAGACATTTAAAAAGAGAACCTAATTTTTCAAAAATAATTAAGTAACATCTTAGGAGCATGATTTATAACAAACATAGAATCGCTCGCTATCATTTGGGCAATAAAAAGAGAACACGACAACGGTGTTTCTAATAAATACTTGACATTCTTGTTGCTTTAATTTCATGTTTGATTTCACCCCCTTATTATTGATAGCCGCGTTAGTTAGGTATGAGAGGGAACGAAATCAATTAAAATTCTTGTAATAGTTGAATTGAAATAAATATAAGTTATGTTTGCGAGTGTGTCGTTTTGCTTATGAGGTGTGGGTCGTCAGTCGTCAGCACATGACGTCGTCTGCCACCGCTCGGCCGCTTCGGCGGTCGCCTCGCCAGGCAAGCCCCACCCCAGAGAAAAGGATAATCCATCAAGCGCTGCCAGCCAGGGGTGGTTCTACCCTCTCTCGCTCCCACCGATGCTCTCTCTCGCTCCCACCCTGACATGATCATTTTTCTCCGAGGCTTGCTCCATCATCGCGTCACATCCGCCCAACCCCCACCACCGTGCCACGTTGCCAAATGGAACGTCGAATTTTATTTATGGGCCCCAAGGTTCCCTTCTTGCACCAACGGCTAATTAATGACTGCCACAAAAACGCAACGAGTGACGTCATAGGATATTGACATCCACGAAAAATATTACATTATTGTAATCAAAGAGATTCTATATTTCGATTCAAATAAGAATTCTGGAAATTTTTGTTCTCTGATCAGTAAAAACGCAGTTTTAATTCACTTCTCATTTATAATGATATTCTAGATGAAATAAAACGTTATATTTTTGTAGGCAAGACCAAGTACCTAATGTCTACTTGTTGCAATAATAACCAATGTAGACATGTCAATAAAATCTTGAAGGGTTTTAGTTCTATACCCAGTTTAAATTAGAATACAGTCAATTTTTTGAAAGATGCCCGATCAATGTCGTCTTCGAATTGTATAAATTCAAATTTTTGCTCCGCCCATTCTGACAAATTCAGTAGTGTCGTTTGCTTAGTTTTTATGAGGGTACATAAGATACTACTGTTATTTTATTATTATAAAAATATATATTACAAAATTCAAAAATATGTTAACTGGTAAATTTATAAGCAAATGTAAAACCAAATATTTTAAAAATAAGATAATGACACAATGTCATTATCAGTAACTCTTGACAGAAAATATCGTTATTCGTATGGCTATGAATCAAGGTAATGTATCTGAATTAATAAATAAACTTACGTTACAGCTAAAGTATTATCTACAACGAGCATCGCTTTAAGTGGAATGTCCTAACTTAGTTGAAACAATATGAATTTTTGAAAGACAAGCGTGTTATATCCATCCTTATGCACATTCTTATAACCTTTGCAAAAGAAAGAGATAAATGTATGCCTATTTGTTAATTCGTTCGTGATACAGATGCCCTTGATCGGACATCTTTTAAAAAATTTACTGTACGTACCTACAGAATTAGTGACATCTGTAATGAGCTTTTCTTGTTGATTTTATGTCACTCATTCTCAAAATAACGCAATGTTAGTAGTCATTAATATTGTTGAATAGTTGTTGATTATAATCAGAAGACTAACCGCCGAATTCACCATTAAAAATCAAGCTAATCTACTGATCAAATTTATGAATCAAGGACTGATCACATCTTTGAATCCTTAACATTTATATGTCAGGATTCTGGCTGCTGTACTTATTTATAACTTTGTCTCATGCTTCTTCTTTATCTTTATTTAAAACCGCATTGGTTTTATTATTTTCAAATATACTTTTATATCTTTCATTTTCACTATATTTAAGATCATTCCTTTATTAGGATCAGTATACTTCCTACCTATATCAAAATAAAAATATAATGTTATTATAGGAAAATTATAAAATATATTTTATAAATAAGTTAAAAACTTACATATTAATACTTTTTTTAACGGAAAGTACAATTGTCACGAATAAAATTACATGACGGTGACATTAACTGTCAGAACCAAAACAAAACATAAAAACAATGGCTGGTAGCACAAGCCTGGTTTTAACTAAAACGCTGTTTTAAAAAATGTCAAATTTCATTATTTAATAAATATGATTTTAAAGCAGAACATGGTTTGTATACAAACAATAGTATATTGTGTTATTAGGAGTAAAAGTGAGACTTTGTGTGACGAGCGTGGAAGTTAAACGACGAGCGAAGCGAGTCGGATAAATGCACGCGAGGAACACAAAGACACTTTTACTCCGAATGACACATATTTTTTTTTCAAACGTAGATATTTAAAGAAAAATATCTACTACTGACGTTATATTTTACGTAAATTACGTTTGCGATATCATTTGCCCTGTAGCTATGGATACTTATTTGTTCACTTTTTGTTATAAACATTGAAATGTAAATTTTCACGTTTTGACGTTTAAATAAAATCTGTGCAATTTTATATCCTCCTTGTGTCCAATTATGTCGGAATTTGAAGGATTATAATGTACGCCCCCTGAAGTTGTTCGATTGGATGGAAATCTAACAGTGTGGCTGAAAGATATGTCCAGAAATCTCTGCAAAACAATATATGTGTATTCTTTTCTTATCACTTTAATTCTAAGTATACTTATGCTCATTACCGTCCCTGTAATTGTAATCTGTAAGTCTGCTATTCTTTAAAAATGTTATTTCCTCAAAAGTAAACTCTGTTTATATTTCAATTCCCAGGTTATAATATATTTAAATTTGACAGCTATGGATCGTATTTAGTAACTTTATTCTTAGGTTACCTAGCCTGTTATAGTGACATTTAAAGCAATATTATAGGTTTCTTTAAAATTACTTCTTATTCGTTGATCTGTATAGTTTCTATGGATATTTATTTATTTTATTTCTACGCCGTAGAAATTAGCTATTTCTGCTCCGGCGGTGTAGAAATTAAACTTCTACCTTGTGAATCAAGTCACAAAAGATGCTACTTTTATGACGTTTGAAGAAAAATATTTTTAAATAAATCGTTCTTTAAACATAAGGGTGAAATTAAATATTGAAATTTGAATTTGACATTTCTTAAAACAGCGTTTTAGTTAAAACAAGGCTTGTGCTACCAGCCTATGTGTTCAGTTTGAAATTTTATTATTCATCTTTAAAAAAAAAATTGTTGTGGCCAGCACAATACCTCTCGCTACTTCCTTTTTTTGTTACATAAGTATTGTATTTAACATTTCTTGTATACCTACACCCTATACCAAAAATTATACGTATACTTATTCTTATATGTAAATATATTATTCACCATTTTAAATTCATATGAAGAAATTTTGTTCTACTCTTCTAATTTTTCGAAATGTTTCCAATTCATTGTCGGGATTGACAGTATTTCTGAAGGGTATATACAGTGTGTTAAAAAAAACCTAACTCAGAATAGGCTATGAACATAGAAACGTATGTCAATTTAAAAGTATTTAATTAAATGTCAATTTGACCGGAGATATTGTCAATAATGTTATCGAAAGAAATCCTTCTTGAATCCTATTTTAGAAGTGGAAAGAAACAGAAACTGGTGAATGGAATATACTGTATCCTTCTTTAATATCTTTTTTCCTTAAAATTACATTTCAAGATCAATTTTGATTATTTGACTTCTGATTTGAATAATGATTAGACATACATTTCTTTATTCATAACCTACTGCGAGTTTTTTTTAACACACTGTATACTTTTAAATTTTTAACTATTAATACAATAACAAATATGTATGTACTTCCCAAGAAAAGTCTTCAGTAATATCTCCGAATTTCTGACACTGACATTTATTTGTCCGTTACAAACATTTTAATTTTTTTCCATGGCATTATTTGGGCTGTAAGATTTATTACAACATATTATTTTATATATTATATTCTTTTCTATATCAATAAAAGATATAATAAAATGTATAAATGTCTCAGATAGAGAATTTAATCTTCTTTAATATTTGCAAAATCAAATTTTTCAAAAAATAATATTTAGAAGATGTTTTTAAGAATCTGCTACTTTCGATTGTCCAATTGCTACAAAAAACCTGTTCTACTCTTCCCAGTAATGTCCGATTGAAAAAGATATGAAGTATTATAGTTTTTGAGAAATCGTCCTTCCAACATCCACACACACATACACACACACACACAAATACATCCACATCATCATCATCATAAAAATTATAGGAACCTTAAAACGTGCTTATTCATTAAAATCTGGATATGCGATTTTCAGCATGAATCCAATACCTCTCTTAGCGAGGGGTTGTTTGTTTTCACTTTAGGTATTAAGAAGGACAGTTATTTTTTTTACTTTCTTATTAATTTATTGATGCAAATCTCAAACCCGTTTCAAAAATGTTTTGAAATACCTTTGCTATCCTTAAATCTACAAAATAATTTTTATAATAGGTAATATTTTACTTTCAAACGTAAAACGTAACCGAAAAGAAATATGTGCGTTGTGAACTCTGTGACCGAAGCATGGATATTGATTCACGAGTTTCTTTCTTAGCTTTTAATTACACCCTGCCCGCTGCCCTGATTCCAGATGAATTTAATTTTCGAATTTTCTTCATTACATTACTGAATATTCATGGCTTCCGTGCAGCACACCTCTCCAACTATCACGAATATTAAAATACGGTTAACGTTCATGTGAACCCCCGGCAATGAATATTGAATTTAATGGTAATTTAGAAGTATGAAATATTTAGTTACTATGCTGTAATAACTTTATTTATTCCATTTCTTATACAGACTTTCATATATCATATCAGGCTGATTCATTGGTCTGTTATTTTTTAAGAACTCGATTATTTTAAATATTATGGGAAAAAAATTCAAACAAAGTTTATTTTATATTAAAATATCTATAAATCTATAGTACAATACGATTTTACTATTTTTACGATGATGTCTGTATGTGCCTGTGAGATGACGCCTGGTAAGCGCTCGCACGGTACAAATATTTCATCATTACCGATCTCTGTACAAAGCAGATTGGCACACCCAGCAATGGGTAATATGCCGTGATGATATATTTATTTTATTTATTTATTTATATAATATATATATATATATATATATATATATATATAATTTTCGCGGCGATATCTCCAATACTAGAATTCCAAAATTTACAATTTTCATTCCTCTTTCTATATCCATATGCAGACTTGATTAGAATTTGGTTATAATTGGTCAACCGGAAGTACCCTCATATGGTTTTAAAACGCTGTTAAAAATTATTTTTTGACATTTAATGTTATTATAAATATTAAAGAATATTCTTGTCTATACGAATTGATTTCATTTTATATTTCGTATTCATTGGATATAGTGTTAAATTATAAAGAAGTCACATGCTATAACCATGGAAACAGCTGCTATATTAAGAAAATTATAACTGACAATCGTCAGTGTCAATGAAAAGAAAATGAATGTAGCAGAGATGAGCATGTTGAGATATATGTTGGGGAAGACACGGAAAGATAGGATAAGGAATGAAAGAATAAGGGGAATGGCTCAAGTGATAGAAGTTTCTAGAAACATACAAAAGAGACGATTACATTGGTTTGAACATGTCATGAAGAGAGCTGAATAATATATTGGAAAAAGAATGAAGAGCTTAGTAAGAGAAAGTAGACGAAACAGAGGAAGACCAAAGTTAAGATGGAAGGACTGTATTCCGGAAGACCTGAGAGAGAAGAAATAAAATGAGGACAACACGCAAAACATAAATGAGTGGAAGAAGAAAATAAAACAGCAACGCCTAACGAATGGGAAAAGCTAAAGAAGAAAAAATGTCAGTGTGATGTGCAATTTGCATAGTTTGTTTATGAAATAATTTTACTGGAAATATAGAATCTTTTGCAAGATAATTTATGTATGAAATTTGTACATAATACATAAGAGTGACGGAAGGTAATGTGCTGGCTACAGCAGATTTTTACCTCTCGCTAAGAGAGGTATTGGATTCATGCTAAAAATCGCATATCCAGATTTTATTGAATAAGCACGTTTTAAGGTCCCTACAATCCGATTTTAACATTTTTACGATGATGTCTGTGTGTGTGTGTGTGTGTGTGTGTGTGTGTGTGTGTGTGTGTGTGTGTGGATGTGTGTGTGTGGGATGTTGGAAGGACGGTTACTCAAAAACTATAAGACTTAAAATTTGTTTAACAACGTATTTCCCAATCGGACATTCATGGGAAGATCTGAAAAGGTTTTGGTAACAATTGGACAACCGGAAGTAGAAGATTCTTGAAAAAAAATCTTCTAAATATTATTTTTTGAAAATTTTTCGTGGTAATATTAAAGAAAATTAAATTCTCTTTCTGATACATTTAAATATTTTTATACATATTTTATAGATTTAGAGATAAAAGGAATATAATATATAAAATAATGTTGTAATAAATTTGACAACCGAAAGAATGCCATGAAAAATAGTTGATAATTTAAATTATTTGTAACTGACAGATAAATGTTAGTGTCAGAAATAATGAGTAATGAATTAAAAATGTACTTGGAGAATCCCTTAGTTCTTGATCTGTGACTATTATGGAGATGACAAGTCTAGGTTGAAGGACTTAAATTTGTTTCAAACATTATGGGACAATGTACACCAGTACTGTAGACTAGAGTAACTTTGAATTGCGAAAAAGCTATCAAATTCTTCTCAAGTAAGTTGTAAATATTGACAAAATTACACATCGATATAAGAATAATCGGAGTGCAATCTATCCGTCACTTTATTAAAAGGAATTAGTGTTATTTAGATATAACAAGTATGAAAAAATAAAATGTAAAAGAAGATATGTAAGAATAGATGCACAATCCATATATACATTTTAGACCGCCCAAAATTAATGTTTTTACTAGAAGAATATGAAGAGAAAGTAAACAAGGTTGTTCGAATTGAAAATTGCTGTTATCAGCCTAATATTTATATATGGTAAACTCTACTTTGTAATTTATTGTAACATAATTTATGGTAAAATATCTTTATGTTGAGACATGCTATTATTGAATAATAAAGAAGTTTAAACGTCATAGATTTATATGAATATATTATTTG
This sequence comes from Harpalus rufipes, assembly GCA_951394225.1. NCBI lineage: Eukaryota > Metazoa > Arthropoda > Insecta > Coleoptera > Carabidae > Harpalus > Harpalus rufipes. The sequence continues at coordinate 49,838,667 of OX596279.1, forward strand.
TATTTATAAAAATATTCTTTGCTTTATGCATACAGCCAGGTAAAATATACGGCGAGAGGTTATGTGCTGGCCACATCAGATTTTTTGAATTAGATTTATCTGATAATATTAAATATGTAAAAGGTGATATAGTGAAATATCGGATTAATTATTTCATTTGATTTACTATTATGTGGCTGTAAGGCAATACAGATATTTCCCATTTATTTCTGCAAATTTTATCTAGTGGTTATAATTATTTTGTAATGTTCTTCAATTGACATCTCTTTTGGCGTAGTTTTTATATATTAACAATACTGTCTGCGTTTCTATAGCTCTATGGCTTTATGTAGTGTCAATGTTTCATAATTTTGAGAATGTGTTATTTAATTTTTAATTTTGAGTATTACTTTGAATGATGGGGCCTCGAGGCCGTGTGCCTGAGTGTCTGGTCGGATTGGATCCCGACAGATGCCAAATATTTCGAATTTTAAATGGCACAAAATTGATCCTTGTTGTGCACTCTCTACGCTAGCAATGAGTATGCGTGAGGTGACCTATGATAAACGCCCGCACAGTACAAATTCGTTATCGTTACCGAATTCTGTGTACAAAGCAGATTGGCACTCCCAGCAACGGGATAGTATGCCGTAATGATATATGTATTTATTTTACATTGAATGATAGTGAAGATAGTGGAATTATGTAATGTGTTTAATTTAACTTTCATTCTTTTCATCATTATTAAATGTATTTATTTGTTTGGAATTGTTAATATTATTGGTAATGCAATAATAGTTTATAATCCAAGTCGAAATTTGGAATAAAAATGAACCAGTTCAAATCTAGTTACTAGCCATTAAGGACCACCTGAAACAGTTCTTTTTGTATAGTGCGTGAAATATTTGCACGAAAGTAACTAAACATTTGAAAAGTAGTGCACTTTCCACTTGTGTAACCACCCAACGGACAAGGTGGTACAAATTACGCGATTATTATGCAATATATATATTTAAATGGTTTAAAAAACTATTTGTTTTAATTTGTTATTTGTAAAGGACATTTGATAAAAAGTAGTGCAGAGTGTCATGCACAGTTAGTATTTTTTATAAAATTTGGTTTCGAAATATCAAATTAAAGCAAATTTCAAATACTTTTGAAACCATTTAAAAACTGTTGGACAAAATATCGAATGGTACACGTGTATTCATTGTATAAATCGAGTGTCTTGTGTAATGAAGATACGTTTGCCATACGAAATTTTATCCAACAGTTTCTGAAATGATTTAAAGAATATTACACACAAATAATTGTTATTTAATAGGCTGAATTTTGGCTGGTCTGAGACGTCAAGAAACTTGGAGTGCTGGGATGCAGCTTTCGAGCTTTAGATTTCAACACTGCAGATCTTCTAAAGCAACGTTCTACGACGTAGACGTCCATCGATGGATGAACTGGTAGGAAACTTTAATTTTTTATAAAATATTTTGTTCTCATACTCGGCCATGAGAACTTATAGTCTAAAGATTAGGACTATATGCTTAATTATTAACTTGTTCTCATATTCAACCATGAGAACTTAGTCAATGAAATGTCTATTATAAATGTCTAAATATTATCTTGTACTCAAATTTTGAGTACTACATTGAAAGAAATATAACTTTCATGAATGTCTGTATAATATTCAAACAATTTAAAATTGAAATATCGACTGTTTATCAATATAAAATCAATACGAGAAAACATATGATTAACATATATCTTTCAGAAATCGGACATCAAGAAGACTAGATTAATATAATAGAATATGTTAGTTTTAAGTTCTTTGAAATATATTTTCAGGTCTTAATTAAACTTTGGCTCGTCGCGGCGTTGAGCAAACACGCGGTTTCTTTAAAATTTAAAATAAATTGATAAAGTTGAAGTGCATTCCCTGACGATTCATCATAAAATAGTGGTTCGGCGTTTACCAACGTGGTACACGTTCATCGCAGATTGCCCAAACGGCATGTAAGGAGAGTGAATGTGAAAAAAATATCTATCGGGGCATGATTGCTGCTAAATGTGTAAGAGAATTAGGAATAGGTGTGAGATTCGAAACTTTGATATGGGTTCGAGCATTCACAACGCCAGTTGTTTATTCTGGAGGATCGCTTCACACTTGTGTGAATGTTTCTAAGGACAGTTTAATTCTTTTGTACCATTGCTGACCGTGGTTCATAACGGCCGCTTCTCTAGATTCGATGCTTCATCCGCTAGATTCAAATGATAAAAGATTAAACGAACATGAATACTAACACAGGAAGTTTTCTTATGGCGTTTATGTGCTCTCCTCATCCGGAGGCAACGTAATCATCGTTTAATGTTAATGGGAACGAATAATTAAAGACAAAGTAAAGTTTTTGTTTGATTTAACTTTATTTGAGTACACGGGTTGACCGCGTTTGGGGTAGGTATCGCGAATGGCCGAGCGATGTCATCGGTAGTAGCTCTTTAGGTTACAGCCAAGCCAAGGAGTTTACATGTGACTGACGGCCCTTGTCCTTAATGAGTTCGCGTTGTAGGCCGTACATGCAAAGCATCGCGTGGGGTCGGTCCAACCCCCTCGTGAACTACATGTGAGTATCACCCCGATGTTCTCACTTTTTTGTCTTTGCTCATATATATTTCTCTCTCACTTCGCCTTAGCTTAGCATAGTCTAGATATAAGATAGGAGCGTAAACATAAGATAGTTCAGATATAAGATAGGCAAGGGTTGTTTTTACTTTTTGAGAGAGAGAAAAATTAACGTAAATTCACCTTTATTAGATTTGCTTTTATTTGAAAGTGATATTAACGGAAGACAGCCTTTTTTGCGCACTTCACCAACTTAATTGCGGGGGAGGGGTTGGTTCTACAATAATTTAAGTTAGATTATAAGTATTATTGTACTCGGAACTGTATTTATTTAATACATGGTATCTTTGGGAAGAGTGGGTTTAGCATGAGGGCGGTGTCTCCCTATATATACAGGGTGGAAACAAACTTAATGTCATAAATTTACGGGTGAGTAGTATGACATGTGTAGTTTTAATTAATATTTCATTAAAAATATGGTTCTCAAAAATACATTCAAAATTAGTTGTATTAGATATTATTCTTAATAATTAAATTAAATAGCATTTTTAACGAAAATAATTGTGTAATAGATAAAATAATGCAAATGCGTTGCCAGTGGTCCAGTGGTACCAAAAATGTTAGTTTCATGAAATCTACCCTTAAATATGCGAATTTTTAAAAAATTCTTTCTATTTCGTAATCTACACATATCATACTACCCACCCTTAAATTTATGACATTAAGTTCGTTTCCACCCTGTATATACAAAGAATGAGAATGAAATAAATTTAAGCTATGAACATAATAAAGGCAATAATGTATTACACATAAACAATAAAATATATTTAAACTATACATTTTTTTATCTAACAACTCCTCACTTATTTCATGGAAAAATACATCAAAGAGACAGGGAAGTATCTATTTATTTTACATTTACAATGAAAATAACACATGAGAACTGTATTATGCATATTAATGAAAATTTTTCGTAATCGGTTTATTTGAAAAACAAATCTTTTTGCTAGGGTAAGATAAGTTCACTGATTGATTACTTTTTTCATTTTTAAAGAGAAATATTCAGGAATACTAGGACATACAGGCCCGAATTCATTATTTTAAAAACTAAACTTTTTTTTAAACTTTAATAATCTCTGTCCCTACCTACTACCTCGAATGAACCATGTTCTGATTTGTTACTATGATTGGAGTTTAGTAGATAGGGATAAAAATATTTAAAACCAATTTAATTTCGTAATATTCTGAATTTTCTTCATAAATGTTACAAAATATCATAACTAAGGAAATATTACAGAAAAACTAACCTAAAATGTATTGAAAGCTACCCTTAAAACATGGCTAATTATATTAGAAGTAATATTTATTTATTTTGATTTTATTTTATTTCAATTCGGTACAAAAAAATACGTCATAAAAAAAGTGAGAGCCGTTTCCGAGATATGAACCCCCAAATTTTTCCGGAAGGTTTAACGCTTAAGTTCGTTAATTAAAAGGGATAAAATTCCGAAAAATAGCGCATGGGAAGGAATTTCATTGGCTTGCACAGAATTGATGAAAATCTTATGATTTATAATATATTTGGCCTTCGATTTTGTGGTAAAGGACCTGCACTAATTTCGGAACTAAAAGGACTAGTGTTGTTAAACATACTTGGATACGCATAATTGAAACCCGTGGCCACATTTTTCCCAAAGGCTCAAATAAGCCCTTCGTTCTTTGTAAAAGGGCAGACTCCTATCGAATGCTTATTTTCGTACCTAAAGAACTTAATACTAAAGGATAGGATAGGAATATTCGGAAAAATAATTAAAATTACGATATTTCCTTCTCTCTTTTATTATAACACAGGAAAGGTAAAGAAAAATACTCTTTTATTTATTTATTCTTATAAAAAATCATCCATTATCTTCGCCTAGTGCTGCAGTTACCGTATCCTATCGCTGGGTAAAGGACGGCCCTTCGCGGATTCTGAAAACAAACATAAACATGGTTTATTTTATCGCCAAAATGTAAAAGATGTAATCAATTAACACTTAATTAATATTACTTGTTATGTGATATTAATATTATGTTTTTATAATGAAGAATTCACTTCCTTTCAGACTTTAGTGAAGTAAACATGGGGTGCTTATAAATAATCGTGTATTCTGATAGTGTAGTGTTGATACGAACCGAAAACTCAGTAGTTTTCATTACATTCTCTTATTTGATTTATAGTTCGCGATATATAAAAGTATTAAGATTTACACCAAAACTACATTTATTTGTATATTATCAGAGCACATTTTTAACTTTGTTTTATTAACTGCTATAATTCTTAATTTAATTGGTGTATTTACATATTGTTTACTAGAAGGTGTATTATAATCAGTTTAATGGAGATACATTTGATGGTGATGAAGTACTAGCGAACGATATTTAAAAAAAAAATCGCCGATCTTTGTCATTACAAGTAAGTACTAAAATTAAAAATATTGGGCTGGATTGTAGAAAGACGAAAATCTTAAAATTGCAATTTTTATTTAGCAATGTGTTCTTTTAACTAAAAAATAACAAGGAAACACAAAATTAGTTGACGGAATCACAGAATTAGTCGACGGAAGCAGGTATTTATATACTTTTTTTTGTAAAAAGACAGTCAGATTGTAAAGTTTTTTTTTCACTGAATGAACACAAGAAATTATTATTTTTAAGACACAGTATACTTTTCAATAAAATATCACAATAAAACAAATATTGGGTACAACAATTGTTATTTATATTTTATATATTTTTATATATTTTAGATAAATAAAACTTAACCTAAAATTATTACCAAACTAAATATCACGAACATAGTTCAAATTGAAAGTCGGTAATATATGGGAAAACAGTGGTTTTCTTTTTGTTAAATATTTCTACTATACTTCGTTTCAAAATGTGCTGGAGTATTATAAATCACTCCGTCAAATATATTCCAGTGGCGCGTCCATAATTGTTTGCTAAGGGATATTCGAAAAGATTGAAATTGATAGATATACCTTTTCAGTTCTCAATTGTTTTTTCCAGGTCAGCTGAAGTAACCTTGTCTTGATATAAATATAAATTTTGATAAAGAACTTTTATTTGTAAATAATATAAATATATAAACAAATTCAGCTCAGTTGATAGGTGAGTTGAGATGAACTGAGCTGATATGTTTATTCAAAGAACAACGATTTTACATAAAGAAAAAGTAATACTCTAAAATTCATTGCCGTATATGACATTTTTATTTTTAACCACGAAGATTCAACTTCCATAATACATTTATAACCTACAAATTGAATTTTCTTCTCATAATACCTCTTCTACTAAACTGAATGGTTAAAATCATTTTGAGTTTATTTCGCGGGTGATGTAGCATTAGTAACGGTGTGACTATATGTACTTAGTACCGATCAGCTCAGTTATATATATATAAGGAGTATTGCTTTTTCGTATAATTATTTCTCCAAGTCTTGTAATATATGTATGCATGTCCTGTATATAACGTAGTACGTACTATAACTATAATTATGAAACAACATTATGAATATAAACATATTTGTTGTATAATGAATGTTTTCATTATAATGGAAAATATCAGAAATGAAAATAAATGTTATGTTTGGGAAGGATTTATTTATTTATTTATGTAAATCTTATAGCTAAAGAATGCAAGAGGTAAAATACATATTGGGTGTTGTCGGGGGATGGTCAGGGCACATATTGCCTACAATTCTTAATAAATTACCCACACCGGACCATGAAAAACACCCCCAAACCATTACATTACCGTCGCCGTGTTTAACTGTATTTTGAATATTGATTTCTTTTAGAGGTTCATTCGATTTTCGCCACACCCTACACCGCCGTTTATGTCAAAATAATTCAAATTTACTTTCATCCGACCATAGTATTGTTTTCCAAAAGTTTAAAGACATGGCTGCGTACTTCTTTGCGAACTCGAGTCGTTTCTTTTTATTTATTTTTTCTTATGAAGGGACGTTTTGAAGCTAAACAGTTTTTTAGCCCAGATTCACGAAGTCGACGACGCACTGTTAACTATCAATAGGCAGGTCCATAAATTCTACAATATTTGGTGATGATAACTTGGATTTTGTTTAACCATATTCTTACGATTCTGTTATCATCGCAAGGAGTTGTAGCCCGCTTTCGACCTTTACCACAAAAATTCGTCACAATTCCATGAATTTCGAAGTTCTTCCAAATATGCTGAACTACTCCAATGGAAATGGAATTTTTTTCAGCAATTTTTACCTCTCGCTAAGAGAGGTATTGGATTCATGCTAAAAATCGCATATCCAGATTTTATTGAATAAGCACTTTTTAAGGTCCCTACAATCCGATTTTAACATTTTTACGATGATGTCTGTGTGTGTGTGTGTGTGTGTGTGTGTGTGTGTGTGTGTGTGTGTGTGGATGTGTGTGTGTGGGATGTTGGAAGGACGGTTACTCAAAAACTATAAGACTTAAAATTTATTTAACAACGTATTTCCCAATCGGACATTTATGGGAAGATCTGAAAAGGTTTTGGTAACAATTGGACAACCGGAAGTAGAAGATTCTTGAAAAAAAATCTTCTAAATATTATTTTTTGAAAATTTTTCTTGATAATATTAAAGAAAAATAAATTCTCTTTCTGATACATTTAAATATTTTTATACATATTTTATAGATTTAGAGATAAAAGGAATATAATATATAAAATAATGTAATTAATTTTACAACCGAAAGGATGCCATGAAAAATAGTTGCAAATTTAAATTATTTGTAACTGACAGATAAATGTCAGTGTCAGAAATAATGAGTAATGAAAGAAAAATGTATTTGGAGAATCCCTTAATTCTTGATCTGTGACTATTATGGAGATGACAAGTCTAGGTTGAAGGACTTAAATTTGTTTCAAACATTATGGGACAATGTACACCAGTACTGTAGACTAGAGTAACTTTGAATTGCGAAAAAGCTATCAAATTCTTCTCAAGTAAGTTGTAAATATTGACAAAATTACACATCGATATAAGAATAATCGGAGTGCAATCTATCCGTCACTTTATTAAAGGGAATTAAGGTTATTTAGATATAACAAGTATGAAAAAATAAAATGTAAAAGAATATATATAAGAATAGATGCACAATCCAGATATATACATTTTAGACCGCCCAAAATTAATGTTTTTATTAGAAGAATATGAAGAGAAAGTAAACAACGTTGTTCGAATTGAAAATTGCTGTTACCAGCCTAATATTTATATATGGTAAACTCTACTTTGTAATTTATTGTAACATAATTTATGGTAAATATCTTTATGTTGAGACATGCTATTATTGAATAATAAAGAAGTTTATACGTCATAGATTTATATGAATATATTATTTGTATTTATAAAAATATTCTTTGCTTTATGCATACAGCCAGGTAAAATATACGGCGAGAGGTTATGTGCTGGCCACATCAGATTTTTCTAATAGATACTCCATTCTGTCGATCACGAATGACCAAGTTGCGAAAATCAATGAAAATTTGTCTTACTGACATTGTTTTAACGACTAATACTTACCCAGAGCACATTACCAAAAAGATAGATTCCAGAGTTTTATTATAACATAAATTTCTGAATAATGAATGATAACAGAATAATTAAATAAATAGTTTTATAAAGTGTATGATTTATTCTGTCCAAGGCAAATTATTTTTTTAGGAGGAGAAATAATATATTAAAATAATTTAACAATATTTTTATTCTATATTATATATTTAACTAAAGTACATTAAAATGCCCTTACATTTTTGTATGTATTAATAAATTTGCATGTAATATAAAAAAAATACAACGGAAATTGGAAATCAATGTTAGGTGTATGATTTATTTTGTCCAATACTGTACAGGGTGTTCATTTTTAAGTGGCTACCATTGCGATCTCGAGAACTAGAAGAGATACGAAGTTGGTTAAATTAGCAAAGAATCTCTATTTCACATAGGTATTTCAATGATAAACTGAAAAAATAAATTCAACCAGTGATTCTCAAAATATGGATACCAACTTTTTACCTCTCGCTAAGAGAGGTATTGGATTCATGCTAAAAATCGCATATCCAGATTTTATTGAATAAGCACGTTTTAAGGTCCCTACAATCCGATTTTAACATTTTTACGATGATGTCTGTGTGTGTGTGTGTGTGTGTGTGTGTGTGTGTGGATGTATGTGTGTGTGTATGTATGTAGGATGTTGGAAGGACGATTACTCAAAAACTATAAGACTTTAAATTTGTTTAACTACGTATTTCCCAATCGGACATTCATGGGAAGATCTGAAAAGGTTTTGGTAACAATTGAACAACCGGAAGTAGAAGATTCTTGAAAAAAAAATCTTCTAAATAATATTTTTTGAAATTTTTTCTTGATAATATTAAAGAAAAATAAATTTTCTTTCTGATACATTTAAATATTTTATAATATATTCTATAGATTTAGAGATAAAAGAAATATAATATGTAAAATAATCTGTTATAATAAATTTTACAGCCGAAAGTATGGCCATGGAAAATAGTTGAAAATTTAATTTTTTTGTAACTGACAGATAAATGTCAGTGTCAGAAATCCGAAGACATTACTGAAGAGTTTTTCTGGGAAGTACATACATTATATTATTTCTTAATGTATTAATAGAATTGGAAACATTTCGAAAAATTAGAAGAGGACAAAATTTCTTCATCAAAAATGAATTTAAAATTAAACAATCTAAATATATATGGAATAGATATATGCGTAAGTAGAATTTTTGGTGTAGAGTATACAAGAAATGTTAAATACAATAGGGAGCGAGCAGTCATATGATTTTGTTGGCTTTGACAAGCAGATATGGAGGCCCATGTCAGAATGATAGCTAGTAATTATGTATAAATTTCTCATTCTAAATTTAGTGATTTTCCAATTCCATGTGGAGCAGAATTAAATGTTAAATATCTAAGGCATACAAGTAAATTTTAAACTCCTGGTGATAAATTGACGTAAATTTAGAAAATCTTAAAATTTTTAATGAAAAATTCTAACATTTGACATCTATGTACATAATTACTAATTATCATTGTGAAACGGGCCCACACATCTGCTTGTGAAGCCCAAAAATGTAACATTACTGTTCGCGCCCTATACTTATGTAACCAAAAAAAGGAAGTGGCGAGAGGTATTGTGCTGGCCACAACAGATTTTTTATTTTAAATAGAAACAAAATTTTAAGATTTTCTAAATTCACGTAGTTAATATGTCACCAAGAGTGTGGAATTTACTTGTCGAGGAAAATAAACAACATGGAATTGGAAAATCACTAAATTTAGAATGAGAAATTATGATATTTGACATCTATGTACATAATTACTAGCTAGCATTATGACACGGGCCACCATATCTACTTGTCAAGGCCAACAAAGTCGCATGACTGCTCGCGCCCTATTGTATTTAACATTTCTTGTATACCTACACTCTACACCAAAAATTCTACTTATATTTAGATTTTTTAAATTTAAATTCATTCTATGAAGAAATTTTGTCCTACTCTTCTAATTTTTCGAAATGTTTCCGATTCATTGTCGGGATTAACAGTATTTCTGAAGGGTATGTGTAATATAAGTATAATATTAAATATCTAACTGTTAATACATTAAGAAATAATATAAAATATGTACATCCCAGAAAGAGTCTCCGGATATCTGACACTGATATTTATGTGTCAGTTACAAACATTTTAGTTTTCAATTATTTTCCATGGCATTCTTTAGGCTGTAAAATTTATTACAACAGATTATTTTATATATTATATTTGTTTTATCTCTCTAAATCTATATAATATATAATAAAATATTTAACTGTATCAGATAGAGAATTTTCCTAAATATGACGAAGAATAATTTTCAAAAAATAATATTTAGATGTTTTTTTTTTCAAGAATCTTCTACTTCCGGTTGTCCAATTGTTACCAAAACCTTTCCAGATCTTCCCATGACTGTCCGATTGGGAAATACGTAGTTAAACAAATATAAAGTCTTATAGTTTTTGAGTAATCGTCCTTCCAACGTCCCACACACAGACATCATCGTAAAACTGTTAAAATCGGATTGTAGTGACCTTAATACGTGCTTATTTACTAAAATCTGGATATGCGAATTTTAGCATGATTCCAATACCTCTCTTAGCGACAGGTAAAAAACTATTGTCTTTAAAAAAACAAATGTGAAAATGTATGTGATTTAGATAATAAAACCGATTTACAAAACCGTAAAAGTATATTTAGCACGTACATGAATAAATAACTGTGTGTGCACTGTGACATTCATTTGGTTTAAAACAATTGATTGTGCTCGGTAATATTGATGGGTTATTGTGTGACATTTAGTATCAATTTGATCAATATATTACATTTTATCCATTTAAAGCTGTTTAAGCCATCTCCACTCCAGTTAAATTCTTAAATTGTGAAATATGAGTTAAACTGTTCAAGCTTTTGAGTTTGATTTATCTGTTGACATTAATTAGGTACAAAATAGGTGTTTATAAAAATCTCATTTTTCTTATTACATTCATTTATCATGATTTGGAGATTTGATTAATGATTTTTGGAAGTGAGACAAATGGAGATATTCATTTATTACCCAGTATTATAATTAATGAAATATAGAAAGTGATGGTAATTATGAGACAAAATTAGATAATTTCTCTCTTTGGCTAGTCTACTTGTAACTGGTACATATCTAAATGACTAACCATTGCTACCAACGTAAGAAATATTGCTACAAGCAAATTTTCTTTCCAGTAACACCTTTTTTAATGGAGACATTTATTTTCTAGTCCGAAATAATAAATAATTCTGTTTTTCATAACATAAAATTATTATAAAACAGAAAAATACAAATAGTATAAGAATAAAAATCTCAAATACTATAAGACTTACCTATAGACCTGTGTAACTACGGATCTCTCAATCTAACAGTAATGGGAAGAATTGAATAGATATTGGTAACAATTGGACAACCGGAAGTAGTAGTATTTTAACAAAAATCTTCTAAATATTATTTTTTTGAAAATTTATGTTATTACTAATATTAAAAAACAAAATTATATATCCGACATATTTCATATTTTTATTATATCTTCTATAGATTTAAAGATATAGATATATAATCTTCAAAATAATCGGTTGTAGTAAATCTCACAGCCCAACATCTCCACGGTAACAAGCTGGGAAATTAAAATGTCTGTAATTGACAGATAAATGTCACTAATTTCAGTGTCAAAAAATCAGAGATAGTACTGAAGATTTTTCTGGGAACGATAGGTATTTAATATATCTTATTGTATTATTAATTATATATATATATATATATATATATATTTATATATTTATATATTTATATATTTATATATTTATATATTTATATATTTATATATTTATATATTTATATATTTATATATTTATATATTTATATATTTATATATTTATATATTTATATATTTATATATTTATATATTTATATATTTATATATTTATATATTTATATATTTATATATTTATATATTTATATATTTATATATTTATATATTTATATATTTATATATTTATATATTTATATATTTATATATTTATATATTTATATATTTATATATTTATATATTTATATATTTATATATTTATATATTTATATATTTATATATTTATATATTTATATATTTATATATTTATATATTTATATATTTATATATTTATATATTTATATATTTATATATTTATATATTTATATATTTATATATTTATATATTTATATATTTATATATTTATATATTTATATATTTATATATTTATATATTTATATATTTATATATTTATATATTTATATATTTATATATTTATATATTTATATATTTATATATTTATATATTTATATATTTATATATTTATATATTTATATATTTATATATTTATATATTTATATATTTATATATTTATATATTTATATATTTATATATTTATATATTTATATATTTATATATTTATATATTTATATATTTATATATTTATATATTTATATATTTATATATTTATATATTTATATATTTATATATTTATATATTTATATATTTATATATTTATATATTTATATATTTATATATTTATATATTTATATATTTATATATTTATATATTTATATATTTATATATTTATATATTTATATATTTATATATTTATATATTTATATATTTATTACATGAACCCTTCAGAAATACCGCCAATCCCGTTAATGAATTGGAAAAACCTAGAACATTTAGGAGAAATGGAGAAAAATTGCTTATAGAATGAATTTAAAATTATAGAAAATACATAAATATAAAGATTAGGTGTAATTAGATTTTTTTGTTTGTATAAGAAATGTTAAATACAATACTATAAAGGGCGAGAAGTATTGTACTGGCCACAACAGATTTTTTACCTTCCGTTACCTTTAGGTAAGGTCAAAAAATTCAATGATGAGTTTTTAGTGTATAAGCATGTTTTAGGGTCCCTATAATACGATTTTACATTTTTACGATGATGTCTGTATGTATGTATGTATGTATGTATGTATGTATGTATGTATGTATGTATGTATGTATGTATGTATGTATGTATGTATGTATGTATGTATGTATGTATGTATGTATGTATGTATGTATGTATGTATGTATGTATGTATGTATGTATGTATGTATGTATGTATGTATGTATGTATGTGTGTGTGTCTGTGTGTGTGTGTGACAAAAGTTCCGGATCGCATAACTTCAATACCACGATTCCAAAAATTATATTTTTTTAGTTTTCCTCAAGCTTACATCCAGAAGAACAAGTGATTAGATTTTGGTTATAATTGGTGAACCGGAAGTAGCCTCATTTGAAGATTTAACAGTTAAATTTGATTTATTGACATTTAACGTTATTATAACTTAAAGAATATATTATTCTCTATACGATTTGATTACATTTTATACTTCATTGAATATATATATATATATATATATATATATATATTCATCAGTCTAACAACCGAACGTCCGTACATTGCCAGATCCCCAACAATTTGACGTCCTTCGTAAAGTGACGTCCGAATATGGACGCCAAATTATAAATCAGTTTTTCTCACATTTTTAGCATCTACGTGATGTGGGGAGTCTACCTGCAAATTTTAATTTTGGACGCCAAATGACTGTTTTGTTGTTAACAGCCGTATATTTAGTTCATCGAAATTCCGTGTGTGGCGCTTTCGTCGCATCATAATATACGCCGCCGTATATTGAAAACCGAAAATCACCGCCAATTTGACGTCCATACACTTGGCAACATGGCATGTGTAACTCGTGCGTTTAGTTTTCAGTATTTCTTCACTTTAAATGTTTAAAGAATATGAATCTGTTTTGGTTATGATACCATAATCAAATATTATATTGAGAAATTATTATTTTTAAAGAATTTAGTCAACACTGAGTAAAATTATAAAGATGTCTATTATTTTCCATATTATTTTGTTTATTTTATAAAGATAATTTGCAGAAATAATGTATTTTTATAAAATAATTATTTTTTGAGAACTCGTATTTTCTCAATTAAAAAAAATCTTTTCCACATATAAACGACGAAAGTTTATTCATTAAAACATGAAAAATAGTTTCATATTTATTTATTGTTCCGATATTTTGTTACTGTGTCATATAGGAATGCAATAACTTCTTTGATAATAACATTTTATGACAATGACAAATTTTAAATGAATTATTTTTTCTACGTTCCGTTAATAAGAAAGATAAGAAAGATATTGTTTTTGGTCAAAAAATTCATAGTCCGTTTTTAACGAATAAGCACATTTTAGAGTCCCTAGAATACAATTTTACTACTTTTACGATGATGTCTGTACATGTGTGTGTGTGACAATCGTTATTCGATAACTGCAAACTCCAAAAATTACAATTTTTTACGTACTTCTCTTTTGTATACCCTTATGAAGAGCTGATTCGATTTTGGTTATAATTGGTCAACCCGACCGGAAGTACCCAAATTTTTATTATAAACATTAAAGAATATTATATTACATGATTACAATTTTTCATTATATTTGCTATAGTTGGAAGAGAAAAATAATTATAAAGAAATTAAGTTTCATAAATCTTGCAGTCTATGCAGCATCACAATGGAAACAATTTGGATATTCAAATTATACTAATTGACAGATGTCAGGGTCAAAATATGTTCGTGAAATAATTTTTCTAAAAATATAATCTTTTGCAAGAAGGATTTAAAAATATATAAAATTGAAGGCAGGTAATGTGTTGACCACATTAGATTTTTTTCATTCAGTACATGAAACTTTGTAAACGCGAAATAGGAAATTAGTTTTGGATCTTAAAAAATACTAAATAATTTAAACAATTTTTAATTAATTTTCATTATGCTGGAAAGTAATTTTGAGTTTTTCAGTTTAACAGATGTAAAATAATTATTAGACTGATTAAATTATTGTCCGAATTCGCAAATCAGGTATAAATATGCAGGTATAAGAAAATAGCGTATAATATACGGGCATAAGTTCTTACAAAGCATAAATGACGTAAAAAAAACACTACGCTTCGTGTCGTGCTTTTAAGCTCGTCACACGTAGGTACTTTAAATACCAAATCATCATAGCCAGGTAGCTTTGCTTTCTTTGTTGCTATGGTAGATTAATTGAAAAAATGAAAATAGTAAGTATGGGGTCTCGTGGCCGTGTGCCTGAGTGTCTGGTCGCGAATCTGGGGACCCGGGTTCGATCCCGACCGACGCCAAAAATTACATCGAATTTTAATGGCACAAAATTGACCCCTGTGGTGCACTCTCCACGCCATCTATGAGTGCCCGTGAGGTGACGCCTGGTAAGCGCCCGCACGGTACGAATATTCCATCATTACCGATATCTGTATACAAAGCAGATTGGCACACCCAGCAATGGGTAATATGCCGTGATGAAATATTTATTTATTTATTTATGTAAGTATTGTCAATTGAAACAAAATTCTTGAAAATACTTTATTTTTATAATAGTCTAAAAAATATCTCGCTCGAAAGTAATATCGTATTGCTCGTGCATTCCCATTCGCACGTTATTATACTGTTATAAGTATTTTGTGAATGCGTGACTTGTAAAATTTAAAATTATTTTTTATTACATATTATGTATTAAAATACATCTATACCTGCTACTACAATGATTTTATAAATATCTCGATAAACATTTATAAAAAATAATCATAAGCATTTATTACTGATAAAGAAAAACCTCGCCCAAATTTTTTTATATATTATTATGAACCTGAGTGAAGAAAAATTATTGATATTACATCGTTTCTGTCATTACAATAACCATCTTCAAGATTAATCAATGTCTCTTTAGGATGTCATTACATAGAAAACACAATATATTAAATTATATATAAAACATTCCTCAGAATTGAATAGAAGAATAAATGAGATAAAATAAATAATGACATACAATTAGGTTAAAATAAATTTAAAATAGACAAGAATATAGAAAATGGTTAACAACTTTAGAACACTATCGGATAAAAACTGAAAATTACTTAAATATTAAATTTTAAAATACGGTATTTATAGTTTCGGGGATATTATTGGAAGCGCGGCCCCCCGGCCGACTTATCTCTGCAAAATGTTATAAGAACTCGGTTAAATAAAACTTTTGGAGGTAAAGTCAATATTGCTCCTAGGTGAAGCCAAGGTATATCACTAGTTTTATACTATGTAGAGATGTGCATAGCACTGCGCAACATTATTCCTGCTTAAATTTTATTGGTGCATCGTGTATAATGAAATAAAAAGTTCAGTATTTTAAAAATTTAAAATCAGTATTGTAATTTGTATCAAAAATAAACTTGAAAATTTATTTCTGTCTTTTGAACTGCGATCATATAAGTTAAGGTGTAGCAAAAACAGCGTTAAATATTACATGTGATACACATATACATTTCATTAAAAAATACTGTTATTATAGGATAGATAAACTTAATTTGACAAAACAAATATTTAATATGATCAAAATGCTTGAAATATGGATGGTAGTTTTCTTACTTGCAAATGAAACATATATGTATCTATGTGAATAATGTTTTTGAGATATGGAACAAAAAAATATTTCTTTTATAGCTTATACGCTGAGGTACATATAAACAAGTTTATGAAAGATGTGAGAAAACTAGTAGGTAATTATTAAATAAAAATAATGATTGTTATTCCGATCATCCAATTTTACAAGCGATTACTTACGAAAATATGCTAATATAATGTATAAGTACTTCAGTCTTCTTAGTTGGGTGCTCAGAGAGCCAGTCATTATTTTTAATTTATTAGAAAATCAATTTCATACTTTTTTGGTCTAGGCGTCAGATGTTGCGATACATATATTAAATAGTCCTTATATCATAATATTTATTTAATAATTCATGTACCTACGGTTAAACTTTGTTTCAAAAGGAACCTTGTAACTTGTATATATTTAGGAACGCCTAAACTAAAAATTTAATTTGTGGCTGTAAAAAAATCAAAAAATATGCTAAATCATCTAAACCCCAGTGCAAGTATGTTTACCTATTCTAAAAGCATTTGGTTACTTTAATTCAAATTTTCAATATGTCGGAAGCAGACATAAATTTGTATAAAATCTGATGTGGCCAACACATGACCTTCCGTCTTTTCTATGTGTTTTGTATAAATTACTCACAGATAAGGTAGTGTCCTGCAAAAGATTATATATTTCCAGTAAAATTATTTCACAAACTATGCAAATTATACTTGACACAGAAATCTGTCAATTACTAAAATATACTGTTTCTATTTGATTTGCATTGTGCTTACAGCAACGTAGGTTGCAAGATTTATGAATATTAATTTCTTTATAATTTTTCATCTCCATATACTTTGAATATAAAGAAAAAAAATAATCAAACCGTACAGAGAATAACATATATTTGTGATAACAAAATGTCAAAAAGAGATATTTAACATAAAAAAAAACTGTTAAGAACTGCAAATAAGAGTACTTCCGGTGTACCAATTATAGCCAAAATTTAATTAAGTCTTTATACGGACGTACAAAAGAATGAAAGAATTATAATTTTTGGAATTGTAGTTGTTGGAGTTATCGGAGAACTTTTTTCACACACACACACACACACAATCAAACACACACACACACACACACACACACATAAACACACACACACACATAAACACACACACACAGAGTGAGAGATGCACACACATACATACGAGTATATACAGACATCATCGTAAAAATAGTAAAACGAAATTTTTGACCAAAGACAATACCTTCCTTACCTAAGGTAACGGAAGATAAAAAAACAAAATCACAGAGAGGAAGAACAAAATTATTTATTTTAATAAAATTACAAATAAATGTGACATTTACGTAGCAATGTTAAAATATTTTGCTCATAAGGCGTATAAATATACATATCTGCAGACCCATTTTATTAAACATGCAGAACGAATTTTGTTTTATTTGATTTAATTGAAGAATTGCATGGAAATCAAATTTAAACAAATAGTTTTCAAAATATTAGTAAAAAATATAATTTAAAAAAAATCATGATCCCATGTTAGACGATTATGTTCGTATTCCATGTTAGTGCTACAGTACATAATATTTGGCAACAGTGCAGGATGCCCGATTGATAGCTTTTTGTAAACGTATATTAATTTTGGACGCCAAATTGTCAGTAATACGTACAAAAATATACGCGGGACGGCAAAAACCCGTATAAAGTACGGAAGTCAAATATACGTGTATATTGTTTTCTTTAAATACGAATTTTTCGAAATATCCTTATGCTCACATTATTAGGTGGGGTGAAACATTCTATATACTCGAAGAAGTAGACGCCTAGGACCAGTATTTCCCATAGACGCCAAATGCATGTTTCTATGTACGGAAGTCAAATTGATAGAGAGATGTATATATATATATATATATATATATATATATATATATATATTCAATAGATACAGAGTTAAAGAATTTTAAAGAAATTAAATTTTATAATTCAGCCAGCTATGCTAAACATGGAAACTACTAATATATTCATATAATTCAAATTGACAGATGTCAGTATCAATAAAAAGTAAATTAATGTGGCAGAGATGAGGATGTTGAAGTAGATGTTGGGGAACACACGGAAAGATACGGTAATGAAATAACTCTAGTGTTACAATTTTCTAGAAAGATACAAGAAAGACGATTACATTGGTTTGAACATGTCATAAGGAGAAATGAATAATTATATTTAAACAAGAATGAATAGTATAGTAATAGGAGGTTGAAGAAACAGAGGAATACCAAAGATAAGATAGAAGGACTGTATTGCGGAAGACTTGAGAGAAAAGGAACTGAATGAGAACGACAAGCAAAAATAGCGACCCCTAACGAATGGGAAAAGCTAAAGAAGAAGATGTCAGTGTCAAGTGGAATTTGATTAGTTTGTTTATGAAAAAATTTTACTGGAAATTTAGAATCTTTTGCAAGAAAAATTATGTATGGAATTTATACATTATACACAGGATTGACGGAAGGTATTGTGCTGGCCACAACAGATTTTTTTTATTTAGAGTAATCCCTAGAATACATGCTGAAAATTTGTCGGTTTCCTCAGGGGATACCCTGTATAAAGCTGATTGGCACACCCAGAAGTGGGTAATATGCCGTAATAATACATTTATTTATATTTTAGAAAATAAATAATAATCTGCTAAAGATAATTTTTTTTCGGTATTTCTAGAGCTAAAAATGGCCTAGTTTAACCTTACATAATAAAGTAGATCGTAAATTATTATTTTAATAAATCTTCCACTTTCTTTTTAAAATCTATTCGAACATCTAAAACGTAAACATATCGTTTTGAGCATTATTATTCAAATTTCAAGATAACCCCAAAAAGATACATTTTAATTCCCTTAATCTAAAAACGCATCATTCAAATATGACAGTTTTTGATAGCATCTTTAATACTGACAAGCTTGTTTCTAACTCAAGTCCACGTCTTATTCTATCGCTAATTACACATGTAAAGAACACGTAACCTAGCTGATATATGAATTATGTATGCGCCTAGTAGTGGTCCGTTATTATTTAGCGTTTCTAGGAGAAAAGCCCGTGCGCCACGATAAAGAACAACACGTGAGCATAAGTCACGAATCACGAATTAGAGCCTTCATGAGTTGAGAGAACACTGCTTTATTTTCTCCTGCAAACGTACGGTAATTTTTTAAATGGCGCTCATTTTTCTTACTTGTTATTCTGCTGATTGCTGAAATGCTTAAATGTGAGGAATTTTGCGAGTGTGATATTATCAGCACTTTGTTGCAAATTAAATGGATGGTTTAATTTTTTATTTGCGAAATATTTTTACTTTACCAAGTATTATTAACTACAAAAATTGTAACAATATAAATATAAAAGTCAAGCTAGAATTGTTGAGAATGAGAAAATCAGGTAGTCCGTGAAAACAAATTTGCACTGTCATTTTAATTAGTTATTTATCTGTCATTTAAAATTAACTTACGAAACTTAAGTTAGAATTTAGTTAATCTATTTTCAGCTTCCGTCACCTTTAGATAAGGAAGGTATTGGCCTATATTCCGAACGAACATTTATAATAAAAGCGCTTTTGTGGAGCACTATCCTCATAATCGTATAATGTAATAGCGCGCTCCATAAAAGCGCTTTCATTATAAAAGTGCGCTCGGAATACGGGTCATTGTCTTTGGTGAGAAATTCAATGAGTTTTTAGTGAATAAACACGTTTTAGGGTCCCTATAATACGATTTTACCACAGAACATAGGACTGTAACATGTAAAATCATACTTTCCTGTTTCCCTAATTATTTTAGGTAAAAATTCAAATAAAAGTCGTAGAGCAGAAAATTCTGCATCTGAATCAATAACCAACATTAATTTTGTATGCCTTGTAACAGCAAAAATTAGGTATGAAAATGTCAAAAATAGCAATAGCAATGGAATTGAGACAAATGTCTAACGGTTTATCTATCACGTTAGGGTAATTTATTTTTATTAGATATTACTTCTAATTTCTGTTTCAATTAACAATTATCTGATTTTACATGTTAAAGTCCTATGTTCCGGGGTCGCGGTCACCATCCTATAATGTGTGTGTGTGTGTGTGTATGACGATTTTTTCATAGACGATAACTCATACACTACAATTCTAAAAATTGTAATTCTTTCGTATTCTTTTTCTTTACTTCCATATGAAGAGCTGATTAGATTTTGATTACAATTGGTCAACCGGATGTAGGTACCCTCATTTGAAGATTTTAACAGTTTTTCTTGAAAAAACGCTGTTAACTATCAATTTTGACATTTAATGTATAAATATTAAAGAATATTCTATTATCTATACGAATCGTTTGCATTTTATACTTCGTATTCAATGGATATAGAGTTAAAAAAAATAGAAAAAAAATAATTTTCATGAATCAACTAGCTATGCTATAACCATGAAAACAGTTACTATATTAAGAAAATTCTAATTGCCAATGTCAATGAAAAGAATATAAATGTGGCAGAAAGATGAGGATGTTGAGATGGATGTTGAGACCCGGAAAGGACAAGGAATGAGTGGATAAGGGAAATGGCGCGTGTGATAGAAGTTTCTAGAAAGATACAATAGAGACGATTACATAGGTTTGGACATATCATGAGGAGAGATGAATAATATATTGAAAGAAGAGTGAACAGCTTAGTAGTAGAAGATAGAAGAAACAGAGAAAAACCAAAGAGAAGATGGAAGGACTGTATGCGGAAGACATGAGAGAAAAGGAACTGAATGAGGACGACAAGCAAAATAGAAATTAGTGGATGAAGAAAATCAAGAAAAGCGTCCCCTAACAATTGGAAAAAGCTAAAGAAGAAGAAAAAGAAGATTTCAGTGTCAAGTACAATTTACATAATTTATTTATGAATCAATAAACAAAATTAATTTTGTATGCCTTGTAACGGCAGAAATTAGGTATTAAAATATCGAAAATCATCCCAAAAATAGCTTAGCCATGAAATTCGCACAAAAAATTAACAAATATTAACGATTTATCTATCAAGCTAGGTTAGTTTATTTTTATTATTATTTGTAATTTCTGTTTAAGTGCATAAATATCAATTTAAATTAACAGATAATTGTTAACTGGAACAGAAATTAGAAATAATATCTAATTAAAATAAATTACCCTAACATGACAGATAAACCGTTAGACATTTGTTATTTATTTTGTTTCCATGACTATTGCTATTTTTGAGGTGATTTTCGACATTTTTACTTAATTTCTGCTGTTACAGGGAATACGAAATTAATTTTTATTATTGATTTAGATGCAGAAGTTTATGCTCTACAACTTTTATTTGAAGCTTTTTTACTTAAAATAATTAGGGAAACAGAAAAATAGGAAAGCTGATTTTACATGTAAAAGTCCTATATTCAGCTGTATCAGCAGGTGGACCACCTGTATTTTGATTCCTATATATGTTTTCAAAATTTCGTTTTCTTAAATTATAAGAATAAAATTATTAATAAATTCATATGACAGATAAGTTTTATTTGCCAAAACTTTTGTTACTTAACATTAATGAGTGTTGTGATCCAGAAATGAATTTAATTTACGCACAAGCTGGCATCCTAACAAAATTACAAGGCCAATAACACCCTGAACCTTACCCTCACCCTCCTCCCAACATTCCTATTGATCTTGTGGGGGTGGGCCGCCCCCTAATATTATTTTTGTCAGTGTGTGTCGATATGCCGTCATTGTGTGTCGGGTGATTGATCGGACTGTTCTAAATTCTTTGTTCATTATTCATGCGTGCGAGGGGGATCAAGCATAGCCATCGCACTCGTGTCGATGTATGAGGGATGAGAACCCACCACCTTGGAGGACTAATATTTATAATGCATTTTTTTATTATTTATCAAATCTTCCAGTAGGTAATCGATATTTGCGTGAGGCATTGATATATTAGAGGTTGTTTGAATTTGGGGTGATTTATTTTGGGGTTACTAGAGGATATTAGTAATAATGTAATGGATTCTAGCCGGTGTTTTCAATTAATAATACGACAAAATGGATGCGGTCTTATAACAAAATTTAAAAAGTATACGCTCTACACAGGGTGGCTATAAAGATTTAGGAGTAAAGTATTGCGATTTGCCGCCATTTTGGCTCCAGATTTAAGTGCCAATAAGATGAAAAATAGGTTTATCCTTATAAAATTGAAAAATTTCAACGTAAAATATTTATTCTCGCTACCTTTGGTATGGGAAGGTATAGGGATCGTGCTAAAAATCGTATATCAAAATTTTGGTAATGACCACGTTTTAAGGTCCCTAGAATCCAATTTTAACATTTTCACGATGATGTTTGTGTGTGTGTGTGTGTATGTGTGTGTGTACTATCGATCAAAAAAATTTGAAATCTTGTATTTATACCTTATTCTAATATACAAAGAAGCCATTAGATTTTGGTGTAAATCAGATAACCGAAAAAGAAAATAGTAAATAATTATATGGAAAGGCACTTAATACATTTATCAGCTTAAGTAAATATGTAAGAATATAGATAAGTATATAAGTAAATAAAATAAATATATCGTCACGGCATATTACCCATTGCTGGGTGTGCCATTCTGCTTCGTACATAGATATCATTAACGATGATGACATATATGTACCGTGCGGGCGTTTTCTAGGCGTCACCTCACAGGCACTCATTGCTGGCGTGGAGAGTGCAATACAGAGGTTATTTTTGTGCCCTTTAAAATTCGAAATATTTAGCGTCAGTCGGAATCGAACCTGGTATTTAATTTTAATTTAATTTTAAGTATTTACATGAATAAAAATTAGATTTTTAATTATGTATGATAATTACAAATTACAAAATTATTAAAAATTATTGACTGTACCGAACAATAAATACAAAAACAAACTAACCTCACAAATAATTGACAGATCCGACAAACCAGTTCTCACGAGAGTAATTTCATAAATATTGCACGCAATTGTTAGTTTATTCATTTGTTTATTTTTATTACACTATTTCTTTACAATTCTTCTAAATAGTCTCCCTGCTTCTCAATGACCAAATCTCAACATCTTGGAAGCTTTACTGTTCCATCCAAGATCCAAGACACCCATTTCTATTCATCTGTCGAATGGCTTGGGTAACTGCAGCATGAAACTCTACCAGAGGCGGAAAACGATGTCCACGTATAGGCTGTTTCAGCTTTTGGAATAAGTCGAAAACTGGTGGACTCATGTCCAGACTATAGAGAGCATGAGGTAACACTTCCTAACCGTATTCATGCAGTTTTTCGGTTACGACATTCCTGGTGTGGGGGCGAGCATTGTCATGGAGAATGAGTGGCCCAGCTTCGAGCATTTTTGTGCCATTTAAAATTTGAAATATTTACCGTTGGTCGGGATCGAACCTGGTATTTAAATTTAATTTAATTTGAAGTATTTACATGAATAAAATTAAATTAAACGGGAGGTATTGTGTTGGCCACATCAGATTTTTCTGTATCTTTTCTAAAGCGAGTTATGAAGTATTTTCAAAATAAGTGAAAATAAAGTTTAGTCTGTAGCTCAAAAACAAAAGACGAGAGAAAAATGTGGTGCCTATTAATGTTATCTTAAAAATTTGCCTGTAAAGACCTACATCAATTTTCAATAACATGCATAATAACAAAGTTTTTCATATAAGAAACCCGGTATTTTGTTCTATCCTATACATATTATAATTCAATGAAATAGCTGTAATAATATAAGCGGAAAATTGCATTGAGCTACACTCAACTCTTGATATACAAATAGCTATTGTAGGTATCATTGATTTTTAATTTTATCTTCAACATTTTCTCTTAAAAACATACATTATTCATTTACATTATACCTAATTCACCATCCAAGAATCCAAGTATTTCTTCTTCTCAATCCGCATTACATTAGCAATCATCCCATCTCTTTCACACATTCCCACATTCTTTGTAGAAAATCCTGCAGGAAAAGTCTTGGTCCCCAGCGGAAGCCGGGCTGAGCGCGAAGTTTTCCTGGACTCGCGGTTCCTGTGGGAAGCGGTGGGGTTTGCGGGATGAAGAGAGGCAACGCAGCCATTGATACAAACTCTTGATGGATGTACGCGATAATGCGCGCTCTTCAATCCCCGTCCGGACCAAGTGGCCGCGCGAGCGGCTGTGGGAACAATGCGAACAGAGAACGCCAAAATGTAGAGATTTTTTCAGCACACTGTTGTTTTGTTGTGTGTACGTTCTGCAGTTCCAAAAATTATTTCAAACAAAATAGAATTTATGTTAAAGGCACAGTAAGATTATTTTACTGTACAAGTGTCTCATTTTCGAAGTTATATTTTTAGGATATCTCGGGTATTATTAATTTGTTTTCTTTTCGAAAATATCTCATATCTTATTTATTATGATAGGTAGTGAAAAATTATTTTAACAAATTTTAAACCGTTTATTGGGTAGAATAAAATGGAGTAATTAAATTTTTTGAAAAATCAATAATTCTCGAGATATTACAAAAACTTATGATTTTTTTAATGTGAACGTATGTTGAAAATAGTCTCATCTTTTTGCATATTTCATAAACTTTTCAACGATAACAAGTCTACATTATTTTTTACCTCTCGCTAACAGTGGTATTGGAATCATGCTAAAAATCGCATATCCAGATTTTAGTTAATAAAGCACGGTTTCGGGTCCCTAGAATCAGGTAATAACATTTTTACGATGATGTCTGTGTGTGTGTGTGTGTGTATGTGTGTGTGAATGTGGGTGTGTGTGTGTGTGTGTGTGTGTGTGTGTGTGTGTGTGTGTGTGTACGTGTATGTACAGTCCATACGATTTAACTTGGCGACCAAAAAGAATGTAATTCAGTTCACTATTCCTAAGTTGCGTTTTGTCAAATATTTACTTTTACTTCGATGCCGCACAGCTTCAGAAGTGAAATAGTGATTTTATAATGTTTTATTGCCTTACACAAAGCAAATTTCATCCTAATACACTCAAACTCGGGGTGTCAGGTACTTTTCAACCCAAGAAGTTATATTCATACATAAGCGTTGGTGCATTTTTTTCTCAATAGCAATAGAAGTTTTATTTTCTTAACTTTATTAATTTAAAAAATAATTAATTATAATATGATTTATATAATAAATAATTCATTCCAATCTTTGTAATATATTTTTTTGTATAAATAATTTCTTTTTTACCTCTCGCTAAGAGAGGTATTGCATTCATGCTAAAAATCGCATACCCAGATTTTATTGTCTAAGCACGTTTTAAGGTCCCTACAATCCGATTTTAACATTTTTACGATGATGTCTGTGTGTGTGTGTGTGTGTGGATGTATGTGTGTGTGTGTGTGTGTGTATGTATGTAGGATGTTGGAAGGACGGTTACTCAAAAACTATAAGACTTTAAATTTGTTTAACTACGTATTTCCCAATCGGACATTCATGGGAAGATCTGAAAAGGTTTTGGTAACAATTGGACAACCGGAAGTAGAAGATTCTTGAAAAAAAAACTTTTAAATATTATTTTTTGAAAATTTTTCTTGATAATATTAAAGAAAAATAAATTCTCTTTCTGATACATTTAAATATTTTTATATATATTCTATTGATTTAGAGATAAAAGGAATATAATATATAAAATAATCTGTTGTAATTAATTTTACAACCGAAAGGATGCCATGAAAAATAGTTGAAAATTTAAATTATTTGTGACAGATAAATGTCAGTGTCAGAAATAATGAGTAACGAAAGAAAAATGTACTTGGAGAATCCCTTAATTCTTGATCTGTGACTATTATGGAGATGACAAGTCTAGGTTGAAGGACTTAAATTTGTTTCAAACATTATGGGACAATGTACACCAGCACTGTAGACTAGATTAACTTTGAATTGCGAAAAAGCTATCAAATTCTTCTCAAGTAAGTTGTAAATATTGACAAAATTACACATCGATATAAGAATAATCGGAGTGCAATCTATCCGTCACTTTATTAAAGGGAATTAGTGTTATTTAGATATAACAAGTATGAAAAAATAAAATGAAAAGAAGATATGTAAGAATAGATGCACAATTCAGATTATACATTTTAGCCGCCCAAAATTAATGTTTTTACTAGAAGAATATGAAGAGAAAGTAGACAAGGTTGTTCGAATTGAAAATTGCTGTTACCAGCCTAATATTTATATATGGTAAACTCTACTTTGTAATTTACTGTAACATAATTTATGGTAAAATATCTTTATGCTATTATTGAATAATAAAGAAGTTTATACGTCATAGATTTATATGAATATATTATTTGTATTTACAAAAATATTCTTTGCTTTATGCATACAGCCAGGTAAAATATACGGCGAGAGGTTATGTGCTGGCCACATCAGATTTTTTTTTGTAATATT
Organism: Harpalus rufipes; assembly: GCA_951394225.1. Classification (NCBI taxonomy): domain Eukaryota; kingdom Metazoa; phylum Arthropoda; class Insecta; order Coleoptera; family Carabidae; genus Harpalus; species Harpalus rufipes. The sequence goes on from OX596279.1 coordinate 49,865,872, forward strand.
CGTAATTTTATTGAACTTCATTTTTCTTCGGTACGCCTATGGATTTTATAACTTTCCCATTACCGCAGTGATAATGTGAATTGCCCCAACTCGCCAAGTTACATCGTATGGACTGTATGTGTATGATTTTTTCATAGACGATAACTCAACACTACAATTCTAAAAATTATAATTCGTTTTCTTTTTCTTCACATCCGTATGAAGAATTGATTAGATTTGTTCTTTAATTCCTTCCCTTATCTTTCCGTGTCTTCCGCAACATCTATCTCAACATCCTCATCTCTGCCACATACATTTTTTTTCATTGATACTGACATATGTCAATCTGAATTATATAAATATATAAGCAGTTTCCATGGTTAGTATAGCTGGCTGATATATAATATTTAATTTTTTTATATTTTTTAATTCTATTATCCATTGAATATCAAGTATAAATGCAATGAAATCGTGCAGATAATAAAATATTCTTTAATATTTACAATAACATTACAATACATCGCATTTTAATGCCACAAAATTGACCCCTGTGGCGCACTCTCCACGCCAGCAATGAGTGCCCGTGACGTGACGCCTGGTAAGCGCCCACACGGTACAAATATTCCATCATTACCGATATCTGTCTACGAACCAGATTGGCACACCCAGCAATGGGTAATATGCCGTGATGAAATATTTAAATATTCAATAAATAATAATAATAATCAATTCTTCATACGGATGTGAAGAATAAGAAAACAAATTATATTTTTTAGAATTGTAGTGTTGAGTTATCGTCTATGAAAGAATCATTATACACATACATACACATATACACACACCCACACCCACACATACACACACACCCACACACACACACACACACGCACGTATGTACAGACATCATCGTAAAAATAGTAAAATCGTATACTTGGGATGCGAAAATGTACTAATTCACTTCACAAAAACTCACCGTCAAATTTTTTGACCAAAGACAATACCTTCCTTACCTAAAGGTGATGGAAGGTAGAAAGAAGTAAAACTGAAACACAAATATTGGAAATAAACAAATGATGATCTGTAATATTTTTTTTTAAATTTGTTTCCTACTAATTTTCATTTTTTTCATTCCAATAAATTAATAATTCATCTTTTATTCTGATTTAAAACAAAAGAATGTAGACTTGTTATTTATCATTGAAAATCTTATGAAATAAGCACAAAGATGAGACTATTTTCAATATAGGTTCCCGTTTAAAAAATCATAAGTTTCTGTTATATTTCGAGAATTATTATTTTTTTAAATCTAATTACTCTATTTCTTCTACCTAAAAACGGTGCAAAAATAATGGTACGTTAGTATTAATATAAACAATAAGAATGGCCTATCATTCATTGTTTGAAAGTGTCATGTCTTATGGCATTATAATTTGGGGTCATTCATCTCATGCAAGTAGAATTTTTAGTTTACAAAGAAAATGTATAAGAATAATCTCATTTTCCTCTTTTCATTCAAATACCAAACCCCTATTTGTAAAATTGGGTATACTTACCTTTACTAGCATATATATTCTAAATAGTTTATATTATGTCAAACATAATCTCAAAGACTACAAATTAAACAGTGCAATACATTCTTACAGCACCAGGAACAATTCTAATCTTCATCACCCTTATTTACGTCTTAATAAATCAAAATATAGTGTAAATTGCTATGCTATACAGCTTTATAATTCCTTGCCTAACTTTCTGCGAGATTTGAGTATTAACGAATTCAAAATAAAAGTTAAAAATATACTTATAGAAAAAGCGCCATTTACAACATCAGAATTTATGGAAATACTGAAAAACATGTAATTTTATCAATCTTTCTTATTGTATTGTGTTTTTTCATATTGACTTGTGTAAATACTTATTTTGTATAGTAGCACTCAATAAATATTATTATAAATATTATTATTATTATAAATATTATAAAGCAAGCAGTGATAGTTATAATTACGATATCTATAGTTTTATTGCTAGAATAGACCGAGTCAATTTTCTGACTAAACTGATTAGCTATATGTGACTGAAGGTAATGAATGAAAAAGAAAAGTTAAATAAACGCTCCATACTCTTTTCAAATGTAAGACAATTATATGAATTTATAAATTCAATAAATAAAATTGGGTTCATAACCTTTTCCAAACACAAGCAGTGTTTCTCTAATATTTCTGAACAGTGCACATGGTGTCTATAAGATACTAATAACGTCTTCAAAATTGAAATATGTCATCCTACTCATATTTCAACTAAACTATTAAAAATGAGATAATATACAAATTTTCTTCGCTGGTCATCTTTCGTGCTCCTCCCAACTTTTCAAAGATATGAATCTGTCAAATATGACAAGTAGTTTCTCTCTATTTTGTCTCATTCCTCATTCTTCATTCAAATCACCGAAAAATATGCGCAATACCCTCATAAAAGAAAAGGAAGTCAACTACAAACTGCATCATAATACTTTGTAAAAGCCTCACCGACCAATTTCCCTGTGGTCATTTTTGAATGCCGGCCATCTGTAGCTACTTGACCTAAATTAGGTTATAAAATCTGGCCATCTCGGCAGATATGACAATAAATGCCATAAATCCCAGCCCGAGACTCCTGAGAGGCATGCAAATGCGCCCCCCTCTGTGAACGACGCAATTTTTGCTACTCTAGACATAACAAAAGAAAAATGTGGAGCAGCCGCTGATGGTATTTTGGCGTAAGAGAAACAGAAACAAGGAAAGCATTTACTGCAAATGTTGAGAGCCTGCTCGCACTGTCGCAGGGTGGGATTGGGGAAATTAGATTTGCCGGTTCGCGGAAAAAGAGAAACTAATATTATCTTTAGAAGTATGAATGTGAAAAGAATTTCACACCATGTTATTAGAAAATTTACGCAAGAAATAATAGATTATTAGATTTGGAAGAGAATTTTGTACTCAGCTGAAATTCTTTATCAACAGAAATATAATTATTGAATAAAAGATGCAGCTCCATTTTACCTTTCGTCACCTCTAGGAAAGGAATGTATTGTCTTTGGTCAATAAATTCAACGAAAATCGGTGGTGAGTTTTCAATGAATAAGCACATTTAGAGTCTCTATAATACGATTTTACTATTTTTACGATGATGTCTGTATGTGTGTGTGTGTGTGCGCGCGCGCGCGTGTTTGTGTGTGTGTGTATTGTGCGTATGTGTGTGACCGCGGTTTCGGCCGCAATACTAGAATTCCAAAAATTATAATAAATAAGGTAAAGACTATTTCTTCTTAAATAAATATTTTTTATATTTTCTGTAAGTACTATGGTATAGTAGTAAACACTTTTTAATCATTAAGTCAAAGTGAAATATTTAAAAAATATATGTTGTGGCCAGCAAAATACTTTCCGTCATTTCTATATATTTTATATAAATTCCACATAAAAAGTTACTTGTATTTTCAGTTAAATTATCTCACATATATATTTTGTAAATTGTACTTCACACTGATATCTGTCAATTAGTAATATTGAATTATTGAAACTATATCCATGGGGACACAACAAAGATTACAAGTTTTAGGAAAATTAATTTCTTTATAAATTTTTATCTCTGAATACAATGAATATGAAGAAAAACAAAATAATGCAATCAAATCGTATAGAGAATAAAATATTCTTTAATATTTATAAATAGCGTTAAATGTCAAAAAATGATAAAAACAGTTAAAAAATTAAAATTAAGGTACTTCCGGTAGTTTAATTGTAGCAATAATGTAATCAAGTCGCCATTTAGGTGTAAAAATGAGGAAGAAGAAAAAAAAATTGGAATTGTAGTATTGGATTCATCGCGGTCGAAACGATCGTTCCACCACACGAACACACACACACACACGCATTTACAGACATTATCGTAAAAATAGTAAATTCATATTGTAGGGATTATAAAACGTGCTTATTCAGTAAAAACTCACCATCATATATTTATTATAATACGTCAGTTTTGACATTACATCATAATTATTCAATTGATTTATTATTGCGAAATAAATGTCTTACTTCGAATTTTGTTTATTAATAATTTTCACACGGTATAGGTTATCTTATATACTATCAGTTTTGATTTGTATCAGTAATACGGAAATCAAACGATTTAGCCTGATTGCACCCGACAATGACGTCATTAAATTGGGATTATTTTATAAACATGTGTGCATTTGTTTTATTAACCAACAAATAATTTAAAATATATACTAATAACTTATATTTGTTATAAATTTAAAATCTGTTGTGGCCATCACAATATCTCTCGTCCTTGCCATTGAGGTATATACAAGTATTGTATTTAACACACAAAAAAGTTAATTATTACTAATCTTTATATTTACGTATTTTCTATTATTTTAAATTCATTCTATGAACAAGTTTTCTCCATTTCTTCTAAATGTTCGAGGTTCTGCCAATTTATTGATGGGATTGGCGGTATTTCTAAAGAGCTCATGTAATATACCTATAATTTTAATTATGTAATTAATAATACAATAAGAAATATTAAAAATCGTTCCCAGAAAAAGCTTTCAGTACTATCTCCGATTTTTTGACACTGACATTAGTGACATTTATCTGTCAATTACAGACATTTTAATTTCTCAGTAGTTACCATGGAGATGTTTGGGCTGTGAGCAGGCTGTGAGATTTACTACAACTAGTGATGCCGCGAGACGAGAAACGGTGAGAAACAGTTCACTCTCGTCTCGTCTCGAATTTTCGAGACGAGATTTGTTTTCGTCTCGTCTCGTCATATTTTTCATCCTCTATTCTCGATCTCGACTCGAGAGTCTCGAATTTCTCAAATTTATAATTAGCTGTACGGGTGTTCCATAAGTTGGCAGGTTAGAGCGTGTTTTTATGGTTGAAGGTAATTATCTATTATTTGTATATAAATACATATAAAATAAATTCATAAAATATTACCTTTACATGTTATAAAGTTTCTATACTTTCATCTACCAGGAAATTAAATTAGCAACTTGGACGTAATAAAGGAGTAAGTAGATACTACTAATTAAAACTTTATTTTTACTAAGTCTGGCATTTAACAGGTAAGTAAAAAAATACTAAAAAAATATTACTCGCAGCAAGGGCATTTAATACTAGCGTGGACAGTACACCACAGGGAACACTTTTGTTCCTATTCTTTTTAATAAAACCCTATAAATTTAAAATGAAAAAATAAATAATAAACAGGCAATGAAAATATTTGTACTGATAATTATTATTCTTATTGTATATCTTTAATTATATACATATTAAAAAAAAATCGTGGAAACGAGATCTCGAATACCTACTCTCGTCTCGAGCAAATCCTCTCGTCTCGTCTCGATTTTTCGAGACGAGACTTATGATAGTCGAAATCGAGAAATTTCGAGACGAGATCTCGAAAAGGCGAGATCCCACGGCATCACTAACTACAACAGATTATTTTATATAATCTATAGAAGGTATAATAAATTTTTTAAATGTGTCGGATAGAAAATTTTAATTTCTCAACTGGTTACTATGGAGATGTTTGGGCTGTGAGATTTAGTATAACAGATTATTTTATAGATTATAATATCTTTAAATAAATAGAAGATAGGGAATTTTAGGTTTTTTAATATTTGTAATAAAAAAAAAATCAAAAAAATAATATTTAGAAGATATTTGTTAAAATACTACTACTTCCGGTTGTTCAATTGTTACCAGAATCTATTCAACTCTTCCCATTACTATTAGATTGAGAAATCCGTAGTAACACAAGTCTTTAGTCTTATAGAATATGAGAAATTGTACCTCCAACATCCAGACAAACACACACACATCCATACACATACACACACACACACACACTCACACACAGGGAGAGAGAGAGAGAGGTAAAAAGAAACAAGATAGATCGGTTTTAATTGGTTTTCATTTCGATTTACAAAAACGAAATTGTTAAATAAATATCGAAACGAGTTTTCGCTGCAAGTGGAAACGAACCAAATAATTTTCGTTTTTAGTCCCTGGTTTTTAGGTAACACATCGAGTCCGCAAACTATATATTTAAATGATTTTCAAAGCTCGAGTTTATGTATATGTTAAATGTCAAAAATATTACTTGTTTATTTATATCTATAGATATGATTTCATACAATTCATTTGATTGCGATTGAAATACCTATGCTAAGAATTGTGTTTCGCAAAACACAATTTAGCAACACAAATTACTGATGTTTACAGCTTAGAAAAATTGAGCTATCTGATTCGCCTATTTTACTGTGAGTTGTATAGTCAAATGAATCTTATTCAATAGTTTTACATAGTTGGCAAGTATCGCCTCAGTTTGAATTTCCGGCAAATGTTGAAAAACGCTGGTGTTTTGTCTGATTATAGCACATGTTTCGTACAGTTCGTCGCCACGCTATTTGTTACGGTTACCAGTCGACGCACGCGGACACGCGCACGCACAGACATTCGCACATTACAAATTACACACTGCGCGAAACAAATGTATCAAATTATTTGGTCATTTTCAACTGAACCGCTAGTTGCCCAATACCCACTACACTGCGTGACTAAAAAAACAGCGCAATTTGCTAGGCACAGCACATGGTCTAGGAAGAAGCTTTTTCCAAATAAAATTAGAAATTAGTCAGGCAGTTATGATTAAGATGATTGTTTTACAAGTAACTATCAAGGAAAAAATTGGCAAATTGCTTTGAAGTTCAACCGACAATAGCTTGAAAAAGAAAAGTAAATACTGAACAGGTCTATTGGCTTTTACATTATAACGTATTTCCTAAAAGTTTTACCACAAATTTCAACAATTTTTTACCTCTCGCTACGCTAAAAATCGCATATCTAGATTTTAATGATTAATCACGTTTTAAGATCCCTACAATCCGATTTTAATATTTTTACGATAATGTATGTGTGTGTGTGTGTGTGTGTGTGAGAGGGTGTTGGAAGGACAATTTCTCAAAAACTATAATAATTAATATCTGTTTAACTACATATTTCTCAATCGGGCATTACTGGGATGAGCTGAAAAGGTTTTGGTAATAATTGGACTACCGGAAGTAGTAATCTTCTAAATATTATGTCTTGAAAATTTTTGTTCTTGCTAGTATTAAAGAAGAGTAAATTCTCTATCTGATACATTATAAATATTTTATTATACCTTTTATAGATTTAGAGATAAAGAAATGTAAGGTTTATAATAATCTGTTGTAATAAATCTTACAGCCCAAATAATGTCATGGAATCCAATTGAAAAATTAAAATGTTTGTAACTGACAGATAAATGTCAGTGTCAAAAATCCAGATTTATTACTGAATTTTTTTTCTGTGAAATACATACATTGTATTATTTCTTATTGTATCCATAGTTAAATATTTAAAATAATAGGTATATTACATTTATCCTTCAAAAATAGTGTCAATCCCGATAATGAATTGGAAACATTTCGAAAAATTAGAAGAGTAGGACAAAATTTCTTCATAGAATGAATTTAAAATTAAAAAATCTAAATATAAAGAACAGATATAAGTAAAAGAAATGTTAAACACAATAGGGTGCGAGCAGTTATGTGACATTGTTGGCCTTGACAAGCAGATATGGGGACCTGTGTCAGTGACAAGAGGTATTGTGCTGGCCGCAACAGATTTTTTTTATAATATAAAATGCATTTAATTAATGTTTTGTAATACTTAATAGTTAACAGTTTCATAAGCAACAAAATTATGAACTTAAATTAAATAAACATGAGCGTATTTTTCTATAAGGCGCAACTTTCTACGGACACCTAGCATTAGGGTTCCGACCACATTTACATTGATTTTTCGGACGCCACAATGGGCAACTTCGATATTAAAAGAAATTATTATTTTATACTGATTTTATTACAGACGTCCCTAATAATATCAGATATAAACAGAAGGCCAAGTTTGCAAATAAGGTGTTGGTATGGTGTGTTATTTCCGCCAGGGATGTATCCAGGCCTTATGTGGGCCGAGTGAGGTTAAGCCCTGGATAATTAGAGGTACATCTAACAAAATTGCTCAATTTAATTGAAGAGGAACAAGCAGTGGATGATTTTATCTTCTTGCGTCCTCTCACTATTCAACACAAACTCAAAATTGGCTAGTTGTACCATTTGTTCCGCGAAACGACAATCCAATAACCTTTTCCAAGCTTATCCCATAGAAGGAATGACCGAGAAATCAACGTAAATGTCGTCCAAAACCAAATGCTAGGTGTCCGTATAAGTTGCGCCTTGTGGAAGAACACGCTCATCTTTATTTAACTTAAGTTCATAATTTTGTTGCTTATGAAACAGTTAATTACTAAGTATTGCATAATTTTAACTAAATGCACTTATACAATACCTTCCGTCAATCCTGTGTAGTATGTATAAATTCCATACATAAATTTTCTTGCAAAAGATTCTAAATTTCCAGTAAAATTATTTCATAAACAAAATACGTAAATTGCACTTGACACTAACATCTTCTTCTTCTTTAGCTTTCCCCATTCGTTAGGGGTCGCCATTTTTATTTTCTTCTTCCACTCATTTCTGTTTTTCCATCTTATCTTTGGTCTTCCTCTGTTTATTCAACCTTCTATTATTCATATTTCATATTCATTCTTCATCCAATATATTCTCCATTTCTTCTCATGACATTTTCAAACCAATGTAATCATCTCACTTGTATCTTTCTAGAAACTTGTAACACTAGAGTTATTTCCTTACCTATCTTTCCGTGACTTCCTCAACATCTACTTCAACATCCTCATCTCTGCCACATTAATTTACTTTTTATTGATACTGACATCTGTCAATTTGAATTATATAAATATATTAGTAGTTTACATGTTTAGCATAGCATGCTGATTTATAAAATTTAATTTCTTTAAAATTCTTTAATACTATATCTATTGAATATGAAGTATAAAATGCAATCAAATCGTATAGAGAATAATATATTCTTTAAGTTATAATAACGTTAAATGTCAATAAATCAAATTTAACTGTTAAATCTTCAAATGAGGCTACTTTCGGTTCACTAATTATAACCAAAATCTAATCAGTTGTTCTTCTGGAGACACACAAATATACATACACACACGCACACGCACACACACACACACACACACACACACACACACACACATACATATATACATAAATCATCGTAACAATGGTAAAATCGGATTGTAGGAACCCTAAAACTTATTCAATAAAAACTCATCATTGAATTTTTAGACCAAAGACAATACCTTCCTTACCTAAAGGTGACGGAAGGTAAAAATTGTTAAAATTTTTGCCCAAAACTTGTAAGACATGCTATATAGTTAATCGGTTGCCGGTTGCCTGAAAGTACCAGTAGGTACATGAATTAAGTATTTTCTAAATTTTCGTAAACCGTACTATTTTCTCAATACAATAATAAGAAAGCTTTTCTTTATATTGTTCCTAAACATTGATAAATCTCCTCCCATGATCCACCATGTTAATTCTTCCACCTATGTGATCCCCTAACTGGCTGTGCGAAGGGCTGATGCTGCTGCCAGTGCGTCTCTTCCTCTCGACTGGAGGCATTTTTCATCTTTTCTTGCGTCGCGCTAGAGACGTGACGCATGTCATGTCGCTCCTGAGTAATGCCCGTGCGATTTCTCAACGCTGCATCGAACAGGGGATCCAGAACACCAGATTAATTGCAAACTTGCGAACAATGGAACCAGGACGACGACGACGAGGTTCTCAGCCTCCATTTGAATTTCAATAGTTTTTTGTCGCAAAGCTTGGGTTTTCATATTTAAATAAGTTTCGTTTCATATTAATTGAGTATTAACAGTTGACTAAAATTTTAGTAACATTATATTCTAATAACTGTTTATATAACAAGGGTTGAAAGTATCTCTTTCAAATTGAAATGACATGATATTTTTTACCTTCCGTCACCGTAAGGAAGGTATTGTCTTTGGTCAAAAAAATCGATGGTGTTTTTAATGAATAAGCACGGTTTAGCGTCATTAGAATACGATTTTACAAGTTTTACGATTACGTCTGTTTGAGTATGTGTGTGTGTGTGTGTGTGTGTATGTGTGTGCGTGTGGGAGTGTGTGTTTGACGATTTTTTCTCCGTCTGTAACTCCACAACTACAATTCTAAAAATTTAAATTCTTTCGTATTCCTCTTCGTTACATCCATAAGAAGTTGATAAGATTTTGGTTATAATTGGTCAACCGGAAGTACTCTCATTTGCAGTACTTAACAGTTTTTCTTGAAAAAACGCAGTTAAATATCATTTTATGACATTTTTTTGTTATTATAAATATTAAAGAATATTTTATTTTCTATACGACTTAATTACATTTTTACCTCCCGCTACCCTTGGTAAGGGAGGTTAGGGATCGTGCTAAAAATCGCATGTCGAAATTTTGGTAAATGACCACGTTTTAAGGTTCCTAGAATCCAATTTTAACATTTTCACGATGATGTCTGTGTGTATTTATGTACGAGTGTGTGTGTGTGTATGTATGTACGAGTGTGTGTGTGTGTGTGTGTGTGTGCGTGTGTGTGGATCCTCTTTACGCTCTAACTCAAATACTATCATTCAGAAAGTTTTGAAACCATGTATTTCTACCTTATTCTAATATGGAAAGAAGCCATTAGATTTTGGTGGCAATCTTTCTTCAAAAAATACCTTTAAATGTAATTTTTTCGCAATTTGTTATTATAAAAATTAAAGATTATTCCATTTTCTACAGGTTTGCTTCAATACTTTTTCTATATATTTTATGGATAAATTTATAAAGTATGGAAATATTGAATCTTTTCCAAGGAATTTTCTGTATGAAATTTGTACAATAAAAATATGTATTACGAAAGGTATGTGTTGGCCACATCAATTTTTTTGTTTACTGATACAGTAACCGCTAGTAAACTTTGTACACAGCTATACAAATCCCCAGTCACAGTGATATATTTTTCAAATATTTCTCGTATCCTATCCGAAATAAGTAGGAAACCCTGTTGTATTTATCTCATTCCCCAGGCCCAAGTCCGCTGCGTCCATTTCTGTGGGCCTGGGGCGCTGTATGAGTGATGGGCGGTCGTTATCGATACACGGCGTGTCAACTGGGTGCAAATCGCCCGGTCACTGACGGAGACGGAGTGCCAGGGGCTGCTGGAGCTGGAGCTGGACATTAATATCCCCCGCACATCATTAAAACAACGGATATGTAAGAGTGAGATCTTCAATTCAATTGTATAAATGACTTCATTTGGTTGTGGATGAATAGGGTTAGGATTCGAGTCTTAAGGGATTGGTTTTAATATTAGTTTATGCAGGGGGCAGCGCAGTCCAGTTATGGGTAGATCCCTGACTCAGTTTTCATATTCATAAACTGGATATTCAATTTAAATTTAACTAGTCAGAAAAATTGACTCTGTCGGATCCAGCAATAAAAATATAAGTATCGTAATTATGACAAGATGTCAGATAATTAGCACTGCATTATTTGTGCATGTGTGTGTGTGTGTGTGTATGTGTGTGTGTGTATGTGTGTGTGTGTGTGTGTGTGTGTGTGTGTGTGTGTGTGTGTGTGTGTGTGGATGTGTGTGTGGATGTGTGTGTGGATGTTGGACGGACGATTTCTCAAAAACTATAATACTTAATATCATATTACAAATTTATTAATGTGGGGTTTGTTGCATCAAAGGAAATATGATTTTCCTACAAAAGCATATAATGGGATACTTTTAAAAACAAAGAAAATATGTTACATAAAAGATTTATTTTAAGTAAATATACTTATTATTTAATTAATTATTCAGCAAGACAATGTCCCAATTACAGAATAATACATTTAGAAACTTCATATTCCTTTCCAAGAACATTTTTTTTATGTGTATATTATGAACCTTTTTTAATGCTGACTATAACACTTGACAGTAGATTATTTATCAAATAAAATGTTAGTTAGCATTGGGTCTGCATATGATATTTGACGCTAGATGGTGTTTATATTATTCAAGTTGTTTCTTAATACAATTTTTAAATCATGATTCAAAAGAATCACGATTAAACTAATCAGGTTTCACAAAATCACAATTACAGCCCGAAAGAACACTGCTATTGTCTTATAATATTTTACTGTATTTTTAATAAATATACAAATTATTTGAGATAGCTCGTTAAGCTGTTACACCCTGTATATTAGTTCAAAAATGTTTTATTTAAAAACCTTCTACGGTGTATATTATAAAATCCTCTCCCCTGGTGTTTTGAATTGAAATATGGCTGCAATTTTTATTTATCAGCTTTGGTAGTGATAAGTTAATGGAAGCATTAGTAGTTGTAAGAAATCCTGTAGTGGTGTGTAGCTGTTTTCCTTTGATATCAATATTAAAAAGTCTCATTTCGTATTCATAGAAGTCATTTATATCAACCTACAACTACCAGCCGAGTCAGAAGCCAGACCACACACTCGAATAATCTCCTATTTAAATTGGACAATTCTAATACTCTTTAGTTTTTTAATGCTTGCTTGTACTGTAATTGAAAAATCTATAAGAGGCAAGAGACAAGAATTTTGTCAGAATCGATTGTTCAAATTTAAATACTTAATTGTGTTATGCGATCATAATATATTTTTTCCAATTATCTACTTCTTTTCTATATCCCTGATACCCGTAATCAAATAATGTTTATATATAATAATCGTCATAATTTTTACCATCCGTCACTTTTAGGTAAGGAAGGTATTGTCTTTGGTCAAAAAAATTGATGGTGAGTTTTTAATGAATAAACACGTTTTCAGGTACCTAGATTACGAATTTATTATTTTTGATGTCTGTATGTATGTGCATATGTGTGCGACGATCGTTTCCATTACAACAATTCAAAATATTCCTCATTCTTACATCTAAACGCAAACTTGATTAGATTGTGGTTAAAATTGAACAAACGGAAGTACCTTAATTTGAAGATTTTAACTCTTTTTCTTAAAGAAACACAGTTAAACGTCAGTTTTTAACATTTAATGTTATTATAAATATTACAGAATATTTTATTCTTTACACGATTTGATTGCATTATTTTCTTCATATTCAATGTATTTGGAGATAAAAATCTGACGTAACCAACACAATACCTCCCGCCATTTAATTTTTATTAATTTAAATACATTCCTATGGGGTCTCGTGGTCGCGTGCCTGAGTGTCTGGTCTCAAATCTGGGAAACCGGATTCGATCCCGATTAACGCCGAATATTTTGAATTTTAAATGGCACAAAATTGACCCCTCCACACCAGCAATGAGTGCCCGTGAGGTGACGCTTGGTAAACGGTATGTAATTATCATTACCGAAATCTGTGTACAAAGCAGATTAGCACACCCAGCAGCAGCAATGGGTAATATGCCGTGATGATATATTTTTTTATTTTGAATTTAAATACAAACCTTCATATTTACTAATGCTAAAAATGTATTAAGTTCCTTTCCATATAACTATTGTTCTATTTACAATTTTCTTTTTAAACGTTACTATTATTAATTTGAAATGATTATTTTTTTGACAGTGACACATATGTCAGCTATATACATTTGAACTGAACTGTGTAATCATGGAATTGTGTTTAAAGCATAAGCTCCAGGATATAATTTTTATATTATTTTATAAATTTATCCATAAAATATATATTTCGATTGAGTATAGAGTGAGGCCTTGGTGATCCAGATTTTTATATTCTTTATTTATTTCAGGACGTTTCGAAACCACAGTGTTTCATCTTCAGCTACATAAAAAGTTTTTTTGACAAAAATAATTTGTTACAACAAATTTATAAGTATGTCATAAAAATTTATATAAAATATTGTAATCACTCACCATTAATAATATTAAATTAAAATTTGTATGGAAAAAATCCAACGTCGGTTAACATTTTGTTAAATATAAAAAAGTAGAAAAGCAATATAAAACAATTTTCAAAAATGCAATACAGTTTGATAAAAAAAAAACCGCACCCATATTAATAAAATATATAGAAAAAGTATTAATTCAAACCTGTAGAAAATTGAATAATATGTAATATTTATGAAAACAAATTGCGAAAAAATAACATGTAAAGGTATTTTTTGAAGAAAAACTATTTTGAACTTCAAGTAAAGTGCCATTTCCGGTTATCCGATTGACACCAAAATCTAATGGCTTTTTACCTTCCGTCACCTCTAGGTAAGGAAGGTATTGTCTTTGGTCAAAAAATTCGGTGGTGAGTTTTCATTTAATAAGCACGTTTTAGGGTCTTTACAATACGATTTTACTATTTTTACGATGATGTCTGTATGTGTGTGTGTGTGTTCGTGTGTGAGTGTATGTGTGTGTATGTGTGTGTGTGTGTATGTGTGTGTGTGCGACCGCGTTTTCGGGCACGATATCTCCAATACTAGAAATCCAAAAATTACAATTCTTGCGTATTCCTCTTCCTTACAACCATATGCAGACCTGTTTAGATTTTGGTTATAATTGGTCAACCGGAAGTACCCTCATTTGAAGATATTAACAGTTTTTCTTGAAAAAATCAGTTAAATGTTATTATAACTTAAAGAATATATTATTGTCTATACGATTTGATTGCATTTTTTTTTTTTTTTTTTTTTTTTAATAAGTTCAGAGATATTTCGGCACTTTGGCCACTAATACCTCGGTACATTGATTATTTACAGAATACAAGAAAAATACATTATGTAATTTTTGTGTAATACATTAAACATATTTATATTTTGTTAAAAATATTTTATATTTGATATTCAACAGATATAGAGTTAAAGAAGAATAACGATAATAAATTTTATATAAATTTCATAATTCAGCCAGCTATGCTAACTTAACCATGGAAACTGCTAATACATTCAGGTAATTCAAATTGACAGATGTCAGTATCAATAAAATGAAATCAATGAAAGAATAAGGGAAGTAACTCTAGTGTTAGAAGTTTCTAGATATAAGAGAGACGATTACATATTGGTTTGAACATGTCATGAGGAGAGATGAATATATTAATAGAAGGTGGAAGAAACATAGGAAGACCAAATATAAGATAAAAAGACTGTATTGCAGAAGACTTGAGAGAAAAGGAACTGAATGAGGACGACACGGAAAACAAAAATGAGTGGAAGAAGAAAATAAAAAATAGCGACCCCCTAACGAATGGGAAAAACTAAAGAAGAAGATGTCAGTGTCTAGTGCAATTTGCATAGTTTGTTAATGAAATAACTTTACTGGAAATATGGGATCTTTTGCAAGAAAATTTATGTATGGGGCGCGTGCAGTAACATGACTTTGACCCGTGTCAAAATGACAGCAATTAATTATGTCCATAACTGACAAGTGTTATAATTTTTCAATCAAAATTTCATAATTTTCTTATTTCATGTGGTTTGTTTGTTATCAGGAGTATGGAATTCAGTTGCCGAGAAAGGGAATCACAAAATACCAAAAATTTATAATCTTTTGCAAGAAAATTTATGTATGGAATTTATACATAATACACAGGATTGACGGAAGGTATTGTGCTGGCCACATCAGATTTTTTTCATATTAGAATAAGGTAGAAATACATGGTTTCAAAATTTTCCGAATGATAGTATTTGAGTTAGAGTGTTCAGAAGACATACACACACACACATACACACACTTACACACACACTTACACACACACATGCACACACTTACACACACACACACACACACACACACACACACACACACACACACACACACACACCTACAGACTACAGACGTCATCGTAAAAATGTTAAAATCGGATTGTAGGGATCTTAAAACGTGGTCATTTACCAAAATCTCGATATGCGATTTTTAGCATAGCATGATCCCTGTACCTCCCTTACAAAGGGCAGCGGGAGGTAAAAATTTATAAAAAAAAATCATTTTCATACATCTTGTAATCTCTGTTGCGTCACTATGGAAACAGTTTCAATAATTCAATGTTACTAATTGATAGATGTCAGTATCAAATTCAATTTACAAATTATATATGTGAAATAATTTTACTAAAAATACAACAAACTTTCTGTGGAATTTATAGAAAAAGCATAGAAATTACAGATGGTATTGTGCTGGCCACAACAGTTTTTTTAATTATTATGATAAGAATTGGAACAAAAATCATTGTAATTTAGTGTAGGATAATGACAAAGTCCCGCCCTTTATTTGCGATCAATTAATCACTATTGTTCGCGGTGGCTGTGAGTATGAAAACAGTGAATGGAACACAATGGCAAAGTCAAAGGTAGAGAATAGTGAGATGCGTAACAAATCATTTTCGTGCGCGTTGGAACCATCGCTCGAGCTCGGCAGTGGCAGTGGCAGAACAGACCAAGCGAGAAACCGAATATTGAAAATAAAATAGGTTGTTGGTCGTTACCGATGCCTGGCTAATAGATGACCTCCATGTTCAAAGACACAAAAGCCTTATCGGCCTGAAGTTAACAAATGCGTGCCGGGCGTGAAAAATATCGCGCCGGGCCGGAACGCACGCGCAAACCGCCAAGAATCAGTGAGCGATGTTGCTATTGATGCCTCCCACTCAATACATGGAACTCTATTTTTTATTTCTACAAAAGCTGAAGTAAAACGAACGCCATTTTTCATCCGTTGTGCGCGAAAGAAGTTTATCGTCTACGGCCAAAGAAATGAATGAGAGGAACGAAACGAAGGGCAAGGGAAGGAACACAGCATAGCACAGCACAACCAATGGAAGGAATGTTGTTTGCAGTTAATGCATCAACGACAGTCCTCTAATGTAGACCTTAAGATATGTTTTCTAATGCCAAAAAACAAAGAGATTAATGACGTGTCTTTTTTGCTGCGTTGCGGGCCTTTGGAGTTTGCTACTGTTAGTGAAGGACGCGGCAGTAGCAGTGTTTTGCCCACCGGACGAATGAGGCCGGAACAAGAGTTTTTCCTGCCAAGCCGCTCATCGTCTAATGATCCGTCAAATCGACGTCACCGGCTGTTCGATGCAGAACCGAACGCTAAACAAACCAGCACATTCCGAACCACATCTAACAAATGCCTATCGGCCTTTTTAGCGAGTGATTGATACTGGACACTCCTATTCGTCTTCATTTCAAGATGAATTCAGACGAATCAAAACTGAAAGCTCAAGTCACTCGAGAATAATTGCTTACCTTAAATATCGCTTTATAAGAAATTGTCCTAACTACAGTAAAAAAATAAAAAAATAAAGTGGTCTGATCAAAGTTATCTGTATCATGAACGAATAAACAAATTGGCATACATTTATATTTTATTTGCAAAGTCTACAAGCGTGTGCGATACTGATAGATATAACATGCTTGTCTTTCAAAAAATCATATTGTTTCGACTAAATTAAGACATTCCATTTTAAAACGATGCTGGTTCTTGACAACGCTTTCACTATAACGTAAGTTTATTTATTAATTCACACGAATAACATTATATTCTGTCTGAATCATTGACAATGGCACTGTGTCAGTATCTCATTTTTCACATATTTGGTTTCACATTTGCTAATAAACATACCAGTTGACTTAGTTTTGAATTTTGAATACTTTTACTGTAACATATATTTTTAATCAATAAGCAAGTTTTAAGGTCCCTACAATCCGATTTTAACATTTTTACGATGATGTCTGTGTATGTGTGTGTGTGTGTGTGTGTGTGTGTGTGTGTGTGTGTGTGTGTGTGTGTGTGTGTGTGTGTGTAGATGTATGTGTGTATGTGTGCGTATGTGTGTGTGTGTGTGGATGTTAGAAGGACGATTTCTCAAAAACTATAAAACTTAATATCTGTTAACTACGTATTTCTCAATCGGACATTAATGGGAAGAATTGAAAAGATTTTGGTAGTAATTGGACAACCGCAAGTAGCAGATTCTTAAAAAATTCTTCTAAATATTATTTTTCAATTTTTTTGTTCCTGTAAATATTAAAGAACATTAAATTCTCTATCTGATTTAGAGTTAAAAGAATAAATAAACTGTTGTAATAAATCGCACTGCCCAAATAATGCTATGGAAAATAATTGAAAAATTAAAATGTTTGTAACGGATAGATAAAAATCAGTGTCAGAAATCCGAAGACATTGCTAAAGACTTTTTCTTGGCTTTGACAAGTAGATATCGGGGCCCGTATTAGAATGATAGCTAGTAATTATATACATAGATATCAAATACTATAATTTTTTACTTTAAATTTCGTGATTTTCCAATTCCATGCGGTTTATTTTCCTCGACAAGTAAATTCCATATTCCTGGTGACTTGAACATAGAAAATCTTGAAATTTTGAATGAAAGATTCTGACATTTTACATCTATGTACATAATTACTAGTTGACATTCTGACACGGGCCCCCTTATCTGCTGGTCAAGGCCAACATAGTCACAAGACTGCTCGCGCCATATACTTATGTAACCAAAAACGGAAGTGGTGAGAGGTATTGTGCTGGCCACAATAGATTTTTTTTAAAGATGTCCGATCAAGGTCATCTACGAATTGTTAGAATTCATATTTTAGCTCCGGTCAAACCGTCAAATTCAGTAGTGTCGTTTACTTAGTTTTTATGAGGCTACATAAGGTACTACTGTTATTTTATTATTATAAAAATATATTTTACAGTAATAACATTCAAAATTTAAAACTAAATCAACTGGTAAGTTTATTAGCAAATGTTAAACTAAATATGTGAAAAATGAAATACTGGCACAGTGTCAGTGACACTGATAGAAAATAATGTTATTCATACGGCTATGAGTCCAGATAACATATCTGAATTAATAAATAAACTTACGTTACAACGAAAGTATTGTCATCAACGAGCATCGTTTTAAAATGGAATGTCCTAACTTAGTCGAAACAATATGAATTTTTGAAAGACAAGCCTGTTATAGCCATCCTTACCGCACACGCTTATAGTCTTTGCAAATGAGAGAAATAAATGTACGCCACTTTGTTAATTCGTTCATAATGCAGATGATCTTGATCGGACATCTTTTAAAAAAATCTGTTGTGGCCAGCACAATACCTCTCGCCACTTCCTTTTTTGGTTACATAAGTATAGGGCGCGAACAGTCATGTTACATTGTTGGCCTTGACAAGCAAATGTGGGGGCCTGTTTCAGGATGATAATTAGTAATTATGTACATGGATGTCAATTGTCAATTTTTCATTCAGAATTTCAAGATTTTCTAAATACACGTAGTTAATTTGACACCAGGAGTGTGGAATTTACTTGTCGAGGAAAATAAACCACATGGAATTGGAAAATCACTAAATTTAGAATGAGAAATTTTGATACTTGACATCTATATACATAATTACTAGCTATCATTCTGACATGGGCCCCCATATCTGCTTGTCAAGGCCAACAAAATCACATGACTGCTCGCGCCCTATTGTATTTAACATTTCTTGTATACCTACACTCTATACCAAAAATTCTACTTACATATATCTATTCCTTATATTTAGATTGTTTAATTTTAAATTCATTTTATGAAGAAATTTTGTCCTCTTCTAATTTTTCGAAATGTTTCCAAATCATTGTCAGGATTGACAGTATTTTTGAAGGATATATATAATATACCTATAATTTTAAATATTTAACTATTAATACATTAAGAAATAATATAATGTATATACTTACCAGAAAAAGTCTTCAGTAATGTCTCCGGATTTCTGACACTGACATTTATCTGTCAGTTACAAAAAAATTAAATTTTCAACTATTTTCCATGGCCAATCTTTCGGCTGTAAAATTTATTATAACAGATTATTTTATATATTATATTACTTTTATCTCTAAATCTATAGAATAATAAAATATTTAAATATATCAGATAGAGAATTTAATTTTCTTTAATATTACCAAGAAAAAATCTGTTGTGGCCAGCACAATACCTCTCGCCACTTCCTTTTTTTGGTTACATAAGTATATGGCGCGAACAGTAATGTTACATTTTTGGGCTTCACAAGCAGATGTGTGGGCCCGTTTCACAATGATAATTAGTAATTATGTACATAGATGTCAAATGTTAGAATTTTTCATTAAAATTTTTAAGATTTTCTAAATTTACGTCAATTTATCACCAGGAGTTTAAAATTTACTTGTATGCCTTAGATATTTAACATTTAATTCTGCTCCACATGGAATTGGAAAATCACTAAATTTAGAATGAGAAATTTATACATAATTACTAGCTATCATTCTGACATGGGCCTCCATATCTGCTTGTCAAGGCCAACAAAATCATATGACTGCTCGCTCCCTATTGTATTTAACATTTCTTGTATACTCTACACCAAAAATTCTACTTACGCATATATCTATTCCATATATATTTAGATTGTTTAATTTTAAATTCATTTTTGATGAAGAAATTTTGTCCTCTTCTAATTTTTCGAAATGTTTCCAATTTTATTAATACATTAAGAAATAATATAATGTATGTACTTCCCAGAAAAACTCTTCAGTAATGTCTTCGGATTTCTGACACTGACATTTATCTGTCAGTTACAAAAAAATTAAATTTTCAACTATTTTCCATGGCCATTCTTTCGGCTGTAAAATTTATTATAACAGATTATTTTACATATTATATTTCTTTTATCTCTAAATCTATAGAATATATTATAAAATATTTAAATGTATCAGAAAGAAAATTTATTTTTCTTTAATATTATCAAGAAAAAATTTCAAAAAATATTATTTAGAAGACTTTTTTTCAAGAATCTTCTACTTCCGGTTGTTCAATTGTTACCAAAACCTTTTCAGATCTTCCCATGAATGTCCGATTGGGAAATACGTAGTTAAACAAATTTAAAGTCTTATAGTTTTTGAGTAATCGTCCTTCCAACATCCTACATACATACACACACACACACACACACATACATCCACACACACACACACACACACAGACATCATCGTAAAAATGTTAAAATCGGATTGTAGGGACCTTAAAACGTGCTTATTCAATAAAATCTGGATATGCGATTTTTAGCATGATTCCAATACCTCTCTTAGCAAGAGGTAAAAAATTCAAAAAATATTATTTGGAAGATTTTTTTTCAAGAATCTTCTACTTCCGGTTGGCCAATTGTTACCAAAACCTTTTCAGATCTTCCCATGAATGTCCGATTGGGAAATACGTAGTTAAACAAATTTAAAGTCTTATAGTTTTTGAGTAATCGTCCTTCCAACATCCTACATACATACACACACACACACACACACACACACATACATCCACACACACACACACACACACACACACAGACATCATCGTAAAATGTTAAAATCGAATTGTAGGGACCTTAAAACGTGCTTATTCAATAAAATCTGGATATGCGATTTTTAGCATGAATCCAATACCTCTCTTAGCGAGAGGTAAAAATTACTGTATCTTTTTCTAAATGCGTTAGTAAGACAAAGATGCAGCTATTAGACATTAGGTATCGAAGATACAATGTAGGAAACCATAAGTAAAACAAAGATAAATATACAATTACTTGCTATTTTGCAGTTCAGAAATCAATGTCGTGAAGATCAAGTAAGAAAAATCGGTGTTTAATTTTCTTTCCAACGGTGGCGAGAAAGAAAATATTTACTGAATTTAAGAAATTTAAATGAAACTACAATTATTAGTTTACTCTACTCTAAACCATCCATCTTAGTTAAAAACATTTCTTGTTCTCCTAACCCTTCGTTTTACGTCGTGGCTTTTGCTGTCTCTACAGCTGACGGATACCGTCGCGACTGGTGCGGGGGTGTAGGAGACGGTGAGGACAGTTTTACAGCCCCGTAAGGCGGCCCATCACGCAAGATGTGTCTATTGATATAAACGATGCACGAAGGAAGGAAGGTTTCCAACAAACCTTTTTACTATCGTGATTTATAGCAGAAGAGAATCTGGGATGTATTAATTAAAATTCTGTTGTGGCCAGCACAATACCTCTCGCCATTTCCATTTTATGTTGCATAGGGCGCGAGCAGTTATGGGGCCTTGGCAAGCAGATATGGGGACCCGTGTTAAAATGACAGCAAGTAATGTACATAGGTATCAAGTATCATAAGTTTTCATTTAAAACATTATGATTTTCCAAATTCATGTGGATTATTTTCCTCGACAAGTTTACTCCATACTATGAATGACAAATAAACATCAGAATATTTTGAAATTTTGAATGAAAAATTATGACATATGACAATTGAAGACGTAAGTGGATGAAGGTAATATATAACATTTCGTATATATATTTTGATTTTTTACGTGGTATGAAGCAATGGCACAAAACTCTTCATTCACGTAAAAATCTCAATTTTATATAAAATGTTACATATCACCATCCACTTAGGTCTTCAATTGTGACATCTATGTAAATAACTACTAGCCGTCATTCTGACACGGATCCTCATATCTGCTTGTCAAGGCCAACAAAGTGACATGACTGCTCGCGCCCTATAAGTAACGAATTTAACATTTCTTGTCCACATAAATAATTGAAATTATTTTTCTTATTTTGTTCTATGAGAAATTTTGTCCTACTGTTTTAATATGTTCAAAATTCTTCAAATTCATAGACGGTATTAGCGGTATTTCTTAAGGATATGTGTAATATTAACATACCTATAATTTAAATACATATTTAATTAATAATATACAATAATATATATTAAATGTACTTATACCTCCCAGAAAAATCTGACACTGACATTTTGCATTAATTTGTCAATTACAAAAATTTAAATATCTCAACTGTTTTGAGGGCAACGAGATTTATTACATATTTTAACAGATTATTCTATATTATTATATACTATATCTCCAAATCTATACCTACGAGATATAATAAAAAAATTAAATGTGTCAGATTGAGAATTTAATTATCTTTATTATTTGTAGTAACAAATTTTCAAAAAATAATATTTAATTTTTTTTTTTTAGAAACTACCACTTTCGGTTGTCGAATTGTTGAATTATCTTTCTCGTCGTTTCTTAGAATTTTTTTTTGCAATATTTGCCTAAAAACTCTAGTGTTTTTATTATTAATTTTCATTGTTTCTAAAAATATTACTGGGTCCGATGTACACGACACGTATTTGAACGAGAAATAATACTGGTAATAGCCTCGTTTTTGTGGAATTAAAATAAAATCACACAATAGTTAGTGTGTAATTGGACCAAATTGGAGTGATTAGCTGCTAATTGCGTTTAAATGTAACCCACAGCTTCATCTAATGGGACGGCTCGGATATTTACTTTTTTAAACGGATCATTAAAACCGCATTTATATTCATTTCATTATCAAATAAAAATTTAATTTTTCACATTTTGTAAGCATGTTCTCACTTCACATAGAATCTAAAAGATTAATCCGATTTAAATTATATTTTCTTATACTTGAATCGCCTAGTTTCAAAACCCGATAAATCCACTTAAGTCAAATTTTAGGAAACCGCAAAAAAACTGTTTTGATATGTTCCTAATGAATAATTATATAAAAACATTAATACACGTAATAAAATATTAATGATGATCAATAAAAGTTACTTTGTTTAATAAGAAAAATTAATTGTCAGAGTTTAAATTTAAAAAATCTGATGTAGCCAACACAATACCTCCCGTTTGATTTAATTTTTATTCATGTAAATACTTAAAATTAAATTAAATATAAATACCGGGTTCGATCCCGACCAACGTCAAATATTTCGAATTTTAAATGGCACAAAAATGACCCCTGTGGCAGACCCAGCAATGGGTAATATGCCGTGATGATATATTTATTTTATTTATGTACTTACCTATATTCATTACTGGCGTGGAGAGAGCACCACAGGAATCAATATTGTGCCATTTCAAATTCTAAAATATTTGGCGTTGGTCGGAATCGAATCCGTTCCCAAGATTCGCGTGAAATGACGCCTGGTAAACGCCTGCACGGAACAAATATGCCATCATTATTACCGACATCTGCATACAAAGCAGATTGACTCACCCATCAATGGGTAATATGCCGTGATGATATATGTTTTTATTATCTTACCTGTATTTTTACATATTTACTTATACTGGAAACTGTATTAAGTTCCTTTCCATATAATTATTGTTCCATTTACTATTTTCTTTATAAGGCGTTAATGTTATTATTTGAAATGGTTTGTTCGTTGACAGCGACATATATTTGTCAGTTACAAAAATTTGAGATCTGAATTGTGTAACCTTGCGAATGAGATGTTTAAAACGTAGGCTTTGGGATTAAAATTATAGATAGTTTTATAAATTTGTCCATAAAATATATAGAAAAAGTTTTAATGCAAATCTGTAGAAAATTTAATGATCTTTATTTTTTATATAAACATAAATCTCGACAAAATAACATTTAAAAGGTATTTTTCGAAGAAAAACTATTTTAAGCTTCCAGTAAAGTGCCATTTTCGGTTATCTGATTTACTCCAAAATCTAATGGCATCTTTCCATAAGAGTAACGTAGAAATACAAAGTTTCAAAATTTACTGAATGATAATATTTGAGTTAGAGAGTAAAGAGAATCCACACACACACACACACACACACACGTACAAACTCACAGACATCATCGTGAAAATGTTAAAATTGGATTGTAGGGACCGTAAAACGTGGTCATTTACCAAAATCTCAATATGCGATTTTTAGCACGATCCCTATACCTCCCTTAACAAAGGTAGCGGGAGGTAAAAATGGATTTGTCGAGTTTTGATTTTGAATTTTTCGGGTTCAGTATCTGATTTCCGAACTGATTTTATTGACCTTTCTTCCTAAACCTTTTTGTCGTTTGGGGATTTATAAGAAAACATTAGGGGTTTATTCCATTTATGTAAAAATAAGCCAAATTACACTATCGAAAATTGAAGACAATCAGACTATTAAATTGGGGATCTAATCAACTGTTACCCACAAATTGATACTGAATACAGAATCCTCTTTAACTATTATAGTAGCGCTCTGCGGAAGGATCATTGTATTTTTACCTTCTGCCACCTTTATGTAAGGAAGGTATTGTCTATGGTCAAAAAGTTCGATGGTGAGTTTTTAATGAATGAGCACGTTTTAGGACCTCTAGAATACGATTTTACTATTTTACGACGATGTCTGTATGTATGTATGTATGTATGTATGCGTGCGTATGTGTGTGTGTGTGTGTGCGCGCGTGTGTGGTGTGCATGTGCGCGTGTCTGTCGTTTGTGTGTGTATGTTACCATCGTTTAGAATGCATAACTCCAATATAATAATTCCAAAAATCATAATTTTTTCGTACTCCTCCAAACGAAGCTTTGATTAGATTCTAATTATAATTGGTCAACCGAAAGAGCCCTCATTTGCAACTTTTACCAGTTTTTCTTAACGTTGTTAAATATCTTCTTTTGATATTTAATGTCATTATAAATATTAAAGAATATTTTATTAGCTATACGATTTGATTGCACGATAGAAATATTTCATCATTACCGATATCTGTGTACACAGCAGATTGGCACACCCAGCAATGGGTAATATGCCAGCTATGCTAAAACCATGAAAACAGCTACTATATTAAGAAAATTCGAATTGACAGATGTCAGTGAGTCAGTGTCAATGAAACGAAAATGAATATGGCAGAGAGATGAATATGTTGAGATGGATGTTGGAGAAGGCACGGAAAGAAAGGATAAGGGAAATGTGTCGAATCATATAAGTTTCTAGAAAGATACAAGAGAGACGTTTACATTGGTTTGGACATGTCATGAGAAGAGATGAATAATATAGTAGAAGAAGAATGAACTGCTTAGTAGTAGAAGGTAGAAGAAACAGAGGAAGACCAGAGAGAAGATGGAAGGATTGAATTGCGGAAGGCGAGAGAAAAGGAACTGAATGAGGACGACAAGCACAACAAATATGAGTGGAAGCAGAAAATCAAGATTAAAGACCACTAACGAATGAGAAAAGCTAAAGACAAAAAAAAATGTCAGGGTTAAGTGCAATTTACATAGTTTGTTTATAAAATAATTTTACTGGAAATATAGAATCTTTTGAATGAAAATTTATGTATGGAATTTGTACATAATACAAAAATTGACGGAAGATAATGTGCTGACCACATCACACTACAAGATCATTCACATCTCTAAGTTTTTCTTTGTTAGGCTCTAAACCACCGGGTTTTTTAATTGTATTATGTTCGCCCCTACATTCTGCAATTGTTTAATTATTATAAATTATTTGAAATTTTTATAATAAAATCCAATGGACACTATTTTCTTATTAAATTATTGCAAGAAACAATTGACATTACTAGTCAAAATATACAACCAATAAAACCACATGACTTCTAAGCCGCTGCGCTAATTGGCTAATTTAGATTTCTCGGGTTTTAAAACTAATCTAATATTTTAAACGTAAATATCTTAAGGATATGTAGAGTTTTGGTCCATAAACATTACACCAAGCTATGGAGAAGGAAAAGACATATCCGTTGCAGTATCCATATTCATTTTTGGACAAAAATGGATTTGTCGGGTTTTGAAACTAGACTTATCATTTTTGCACATTTCAATTATGTTCTAATTTATTTACGTTTCGCGTATTCCGCAAAGTATATGAAATCTGTTTGCTCTAGATCTAGATGATACGCACGTCATCAGTCGTAATCATGTGATTCAAAAGCCATAATTTTTTTGAAGCAATATTATTAAAGTTTCCTTATATAGTATGATGTAGTATTGTGCTATAGAATAACAATCATAAAAAACAACATAAAGGAAATATATTTATAACTATGCAATGTACCTACAAATTTACCTGTTTAAATGCAAATCCTTTTCGTTTTCATTTTCCCAAACATTGCCCTAACCTAACCTTCAAATTTATTGTTCTGTTGACTAAACATTCCATCAGATTAGTCAAACTCTATTTAGCAAATTATTTGCATTACTTCGAATTACCTTAACCTTTACAATCCTTTTAAAACTGCACACCTAACCTTGACTATTTGCAAATCCTTTATTCGTAACAAAACCGAAGGACATTTACCCTTCAGGTGAACTAAAAACCATAAACCATCAACCATAGAACCATCTCAACCATAACCTCTCCAAGCGGTCAACGCGTGCTGGTGCTGCCACCCTTGCGAACGATTTAATTTATGACTCCACTGCAATAAAACGGAACGAAAGTAAGAGGGATTCAGTGAAAATTTATGTACGTCAATAAAACAATAAGTGTTTGTGTTACACCTTGCACCATGCAAATGCTAGAGAGGGATGGCAACAGCGACGATAGAAGGCTGTCTCTGTTGCTCCTGCGTAGCCCCAGTGTAATTTATGGCAATTTGAGTGTGCGATATGAGCGCTGTCTGAAAGAGTGGCTGTGGTTGGAATTAAGTAGAAATTGAATGATGATAAAAACACAATGATGCTATGATGAATACAAATCGCAAAGTTGTCATTCACCTGTAGATTTATGGATAGATGAATTATTTGTTTGCAAATTTATGGTTATAACTAGTAACTACTATCAAGAACTTTTTCAAATTTACAATTCAATGCAATTTTTATGCTATTTTAATGAAGAATAATTTTCTTCAATATTAAATTTATTCGACTTTAATAAAAGTTATTATTTTCTTCACTTTATAGACATTTATTATACGTACCAGGTGGCGCTTGAAATCCGTTATATAGGCATTTAACATGGGAACACAGTTGTTCCTTGCGCCCTTGCTTCCCAAATTATTAAAAAAAAATCTGATGTGGCCAGCACAATACCTTCCGTCAATCCTGTGTATTATGTACAAATTCCATACATAAATTTTCTTGCAAAAGATTCTAAATTTTTGGTATTATGTGATTCTCTTTCTCGGCAACTGAATTCCATACTCCTGATAACAAACAAACCACATGAAATAAGAAAAAATTATAACAGTTATGGACATAATTAATTGCTGTCACTTTGACACGGGTCCCCATATCTGTTTGCCAAAGTCAGCAAAGTCATATCACTGCACGCGCCCTATACATATTTTTTTTTGCAAAAGATCCTATATTTCCAGTAAAGTTATTTCATAAACAAACTATGCAAATTGCACATGACACTGACATATTCTTCTTCTTTAGTTTTTCCCATTCGCTAGGGGGTTGCTATTTTTTATTTTCTTCTTCCACTCATTTTTGTTTTGCGTGTCGTCCTCATTCATTTCCTTTTCTCTCAAGTCTTCTGCAATACAGTCTTTTCATCTTATATTTGGTCTTCCTATGTTTCTTCGACCTTCTATTAATATATTCATCTCTCCTCATGACATGTTCAAACCAATGTAATCGTCTCTCTTATATCTAGAAACTTCTAACAGTAGCATTACTTCCCTTATTCTTTCATTCAATTACTTGCTTCTTATTGATACTGACATCTGTCAATTTGAATTACCTGAATATATTAGCAGTTTCCATGGTTAAGTTAGCATAGCTAGCTGAATTATGTAATTTATATGATTTTTTTATCTTTATTCTTCTTTAACTCTATATCTGTTGAATATCAAATATAAAATGCAATCAAATCGTATAGACAATAATATATTCTTTAAGTTATAATAACATTTAACTGAGTTTTTCAAGAAAAACTGTTAAAATCTTCAAATGAGGGTACTTCCGGTTGACCAATTATAACCAAAATCTAATCAAATCTGCATATGGTTGTAAGGAAGGGAAATACGCAAGAATTGTAATTTTTGGAATTCTAGTATTGGAGATATCGTTGACGACCCGGCGGTCACATACACACATACACACACACGCACACACTAACACACACACACACATACAGACATCATCGTAAAAATAGTAAAATCGTATTGTAAAGACCCTAAACGTGCTTATTCAATGAAAACTCACCACCGAATTTTTTGACCAAAGACAATACCTTCCTTACCTAGAGGTGACGGAAGGTAAAAATACTTCAAATATAAATTGTAGAACATAAAACTGCAAATAAATCTGTACACAAATTTCATTTCCTATGTTTAGTAACACCAGAAATTAAATATTAAAATTTGGAAAATTTTAGTTTAATATTGTTAGGCATGGAATTAAAACAAAAAGACAAACAAATGTGTGATGCTTTTAATTGTCAAATATTGTAACTTTTTGTCAAGAAAACTGAGTATGTGTGAACTGCGTAAAACTAAATTATTGTACTTAAGAATTTTACGTTATAATAATTTTATTAAAAAATAAAATAGTATTTTATGTATCTAGGACAAGAAGATAATCTTTAAGGTATGAATAAATTGTTTACGCAATTACTTTTGAGTTCCTTAAAGACAATTTTCGTCTGTGATACGTATATAATTTTTTGTCATACTAGTTTCTATTTATTAAATTATTAAAAGAAATATACAGCAATTTGTAGCAATATGAATTTTGTATAAGTAGGCTAAGGCGCAATTGTTCGAAAATCCTAGCAAAATTTTGACAGATTGAAATTGAATTCACTATAATTGATGAAAAATACATTCCTCGAAATACTTTAGATAAAACTGCTGAGGTGAAGAACAATTTAAAGTTAAATTAAATGTTCAAAAAACGTAAATTAAATTTTATGATTTGACATAAAAATAGCAACTTTCTTCAAAATTGATATAAAAATTAGAATTTCAAATATTTAGTGTCATACCCATTAGAATTTAATACTTCTCTACATCGCTTTAGCATGGATACTAGTAATTTTAATATTAGATCCTTGTCAACTTCCCCCCACGATTTTCTTAAGACACTGAGCAAAACTTCTTTTTACCTTTCGTCACCTTTAGCTAAGGAATGTATTGTTTTTGGTCAATAAATTCAATAGTGGGTTTTTAATGGATAAGCATGTTTTGGGGACTCTAGAATACGAATTTACTATTTTTACGATGATGTCTCTATATATGTGTGTGTGCGCGCATTTGTGTTTGTGTGTGTGTGTGTCCAATACCGGAATTATAAAAATTAATTTTTCGTATTCCTCAAGTTTAAATCCATTGGCAGACATGATTAGATTTTGGTTATAATTGGTCCACCGGAAGTACCATCATTTGCAACTTTTAACAGTTTTTCTTGAAAAAAGCAGTTAAATATTATTTATTGACATTTAATGTTATTATAAATTAAAGAATGTATTATTCTCTATTCAAAAGATATACAGTTAAAGAATTATATTCATAAATAAGTGGAAGAAGAAAATAAAAAAATAGCGACCCCTAACGATTGGGAATTTACCTAGTTTGTTTATGAAATACTAATTTAACTGGAAATATAGGATCTTTTATAAGAAAATTTATGTACATAACAGGATTGACGGAAAGTAATGTGCTGGCCACATCAGATTTGTTTCTATGATTTTGATCTCTAACATTTTTCGTTTTCGAATGAAAAGCATCCCCAGATCATTACAGATCCTCCATCAGGATATAATCGTTTATAAATATGGAACGGACCTCATTCTGTCTTAAAGTCTTAAATACTAAAACTGAAAAGTTTTGGATTGTATATCCGGTTGCTCAATATTAACCAAAATATAATCAACTCTTTGTGAATGCAGAGGGCTTAAATACGGAAAATAGAAATTTTTAGAAAATTGTTTTGAGTTATCGTGGAAGACAAATATCGTCACACATACAGGCAGACATACAGACATAATTGTAAAAAAAATAGTAAAAACGTTTGTGGGGACCTTAATTCGTGCTTATTCACTGAAAACTAGTGATGGGATCAGAATCCGGATTGTTACGGTTTCGGATCTAAAAATTTCCGGATAATTGAATGTTAAAATATCAGGATCTCGGATCCAAATATCAATAGGTATCGGATTTTGGATCCGGATGTTAGTATTGCAATTTGAATCCGGATCTGAGTATCGGATTTTGAAAACGGATTTTAGTATCGGATCTTAGATTCAATTATGAGTATGTCATATTAATATGTTACTTTATATGTGTAATAATACAAATTTGTATTTTATTATTCATCTTTTACTAAATAGGACTGTGAAACGTGAAAATATAAATTCTTTTTCTTTACATTTGCACAAACTATATACCTTGCTATTTTAAAGGAGTTTGCCTTCACATTCAAAATGAAGAATCGGATCCAGAATTAAAATTTACGGATATTCGCTTTAATATACGAACATCGGATATCTGAGGAATCGGATATTTGGAAATCCGGATACTCGGATCCAAGTTTTGTCGGAACTTACAGCACTACTAAAAAGTTACTATCAAATTTTTGGACCTTAAACATTACCTCCCTTAACTAAGGTATGGCGGGAGGTAAAAATAACTATTTTTCAACAACAATCGTAAAAATACCTATTATTGTCCTTCTTATTTACAAAATGACACTGAATAAATGCAAAATTACTATAAATAATTCGTTGTATTATATAGTTTTTCATTGCTCATAATTATCCTTGCATATAATTGCACTGTTAACGGAAATGCAATGTTGAAGACATTTTTAACAAGGCATAAAATATGACATCCATTTTCTGCTACTGTGCACCCGTCCCGTCATACATTTCCCTGCCATCATTCATTTGCATTATTGATTGACGTGAAAGCTGCAATTTTATTACTTTATAAATCTGCTAATATATAAACCAGGATCTGACATTCAATTTGCTTCGAACATTTGTTAATGTACGATTGCTGTTCATGTAGCGACATATGTTAGCATTAAGAACAAAATTACGAAAAAAGCTAGGAAATATTGTACCGGATTTCAATAAGAAATTTATCGCTTCCATCCCGTTATTATAAATCCCGAATTCAGCATCCAGTACTTCGTAAACAAGTCTCCGTAAGAAAGAACGCATATGTTTATATTGTGATTTATTCGTGTATATCTGACAGATTTTCTCAGATTTATTAATTTCCCTACGTCAACATAAATATGAACATGTATTCGAAATTCCAACATGTCAGCATGTGAGTAAAATCTGTTTGAATATTTCTTTGATTTGCATATATCTAAATTTCTCTGGGAGCTCATTAGCATATTTTATTCATATGGTTTTAATAAATAGCTACATGTGAACGCATGTCGGCATGTTGGATAAATGTATTAATTCTACAAACGGAGCTTTTTCTAAGTACAACATGATGATTTTATCTTCAAAGTTTTCTGTGTTTGCAGTTATACTGTTATGTTCCATGACAGAGCCAATAACCTTTAACTTTTAAAATGCTTTTCATTTAATCTAAAGAAATGTATAATTATTAATAGTGCTGAAAAATATTTAAATTTATTTGTGCATGTTTCATATTTAATACAACAAACTTAATGGCCCGTATTACGAACGCACATTTATAATAAAAGTGCTTTTATAGAGCACACTTCTCATAATATACGTGGACCGTTCAGAAAATTACCGAACATTTTGAATTACGCGTGGAAATATTTAATGATATACGATTGGCATCATTGCTTGGCGCATAACCTCCTCTGTAACCACACGTTCTCGGATTGTTGATATCTAGATTAGTTTTCATGTTATTGTTATTTGAGTGCAACGCGTTTAACTGGTAGTAGCGATTTTTGAAATGTGCGAGTTTCTGAAGCAACAATGCAACATACATTTTGCGTGAAACTGGGAAAACTTTCACAGAAACGTTTCAGTTTTTGAAACAAGCTTACGGAGATGATGCTTTGGGTCGTACGCAATGTTACGAATGGTTTTCACGATTTAAAAGTGGTCGTCAGTCAATTGAATATGATTCTTAGACCAGGAAGGTCTTCAACTTCAACTGATGACGTTCAATCAACGACCTGATGCGTGCAAATCGCCGATTGACTGTCAGAGAAATTGCAGAAGACGTTAGCATCTCAATTGGGTCATGCTATGAAATTTTCACTGAAAAAGTGAACATGTTTTGAGTTGCGGCAAAATTTGTTCCTCGTTTGATGACCGAACAACAGAAATAAAATTTATTTAAATATAGACTTAAAACTTAAAACATCTGATGTGGGCAGCACATTACTTTCCGTCAATTCCATAGGGCGCGAGCAGTCATGTGATTTTGCTGACCTTGGCAATCAGATATGGGGGCCCGTATTAGAATGACAGCTATTAATTTGTCCATAACTGACAAATGTCAAACATTCAAAGTATTATTTTTTTGTATTATATGATTCCTTTTCGCAGCAATTGAATTCCACACTCCTGATATCAAATAAACCGCATGAAATAAGAAAATCATGAAATTTTTAATAAAAAATTATGACATGTCAGTTATGGACATAGTTAATAGCTTCCATTCTAACACGGGCCCCAAATCTGCTTGCCAAGGTCAGCAAATCACGTGACTGCTCGCGTCCTATATATAATTTTCTTTGCAAAAGATCCTATATTTCCAGTAAAATTATTTCATAAACAAACTATGCAAATTGAACTTAACACTGACATCTTTAACTTTTTTCATTCGTTAGGGGTCGCTACTTTTCCTTCTTCCACTCATTTCTGTTGTACGTGTCGTCCTCATTCAGTTGCTATTCTTTCAAGTCTTTCGCAATACAGTCCTTCCATCTTATCTTTGGCCTTCCTCTTCTATCTTCTACTACTAAGCTATTTATTCTTCTTCAAATATATTTTCTCTCATCATGACATTTTCAAACCAATGTAATCGTCTCTCTGGTATCTATCTAGATTCGTGCCATTTCCCTAATCCTTCAATTCTTTACCTGTCTTTCCGTGTCTTCCTCAACATCTATGTCAACATCCTCATCTCTGCCACATTCATTTTCTTTTCATTGATACTGACATCTGGCAGTTAGAATTTTCTTAATATAGTATCTGTTTCCATGGTTATAGCATAGCTGGCTGATTTATAATTTTTTTTTTATTTATAATTCTTTAACTCTATATCCATTGAGTATGATATATGAAATGCAATCAATAATAACATTAAATGTCAAAAAAAAATATTTAACCGCGTTTTTTCAAGAAAAATTGTTAAAATCTTCAAATGAGGGTAACTTTCGGTTGACCAATTATAACCAAAATCTAATCAAGTCTGCATATGGATGTAAGGAAGAGGTATTATAGTCACACACACACACACACACACACACACGTACACACCCACTCACACACATACAGACATCATCGTAACAATAGTAAAATCGTATTGTAGGGACCCTAAAACGTGCTTATTCATTTAAAACTCACCACCGAATTTTTGACCAAAGACAATACCTTCCTTACGTAGAGGTGACGGAAGGTAAAAATGAGTTCTGAATATGTTCTGAAACCGATATAGATTTTCCTTCTTAAGTACAGGATTTAAATGTGAGTCAATAATTCATAAATTGATATTAAAGAAATCTTTATTGATATATTCTTGTTCGTTTTATTATGAGTTATGAGTTGTGTAATATTCATTACGCAACTCAGTCATGTAAAGACTTTTACAAAACTCATTTCATATCAATTAAGCAAAAAGTGAGATTTCATAACGTCATAAAGTTAGATAAAATTCAACTTTTTAAAACGGAATTAGATAAAGATTTTTACAAAACTTATTTTGTATCAAGTATGTAAAAAGTGACATTTCGTAACGTCATAAAGTTATTATTATAAAAGTACGCTTCTTATATGGGCCATTGAAATGAAAGACCAATAATTTTGATCAACAATTTTCTTTAGAAAGTAGTTGAAAATGTGAAGTACAAGAGACGATTTTTTTCTTTCTTTTCAGTAGCGCTACCATTTTTATTTTTCTACTGCACGTTATGAATCAGCGTTCGAGCCATGTTGCGTGGTGCACCTTGGTGCAGTGTGGAGCAAGATCAGATCGTTTAATCATGGCGCGACGTGTGGTGATGTCACCCTCCCGTGGTGCCAGGCCGGCTGTTCCCGGGCTAATGTCCGAGACTGCGACCCGAGTAGAACATAGTTACGCTTACACTTACATCAATACGAAATGAAATAAAAAAAATTAAATTACTAATCATTACAACCATAGAAACAAAATTGAGAAACTAGGTGACTACTTTAAAATGCAAAAAATTCGTATTTTACAAAATTATCTTACCTAGCTTGAAAGAAATATTCGCAAACTCTTCATCTTCCAAGGAATAAGGGAAGTACTGTCTTCTAAATCTGTAACAAAAGGAATCCTAACATTTTCAAGAGTATATCTGTTTCGTTTATTTTCAATTTGTCTTAAAATATAAAATTGATGGCTACGATGATCGACTGGTTTTGGAGTTGATAAAGGTCGAAGAAATTACTCGAAACTTCAATCATACACTTTTTATGGAATTAAACCGACGTTTCGGCCATACTATGACGATGTTCAGGTATGCCCGTAGCTAGATGGGGGTCAGAGTAGGCATCGCCCATTTTGGAAGAAAAACTTGCACACTCTAGAGAAAATCCTAGTGTTTTTACCTCTCGCTAAGAGAGGTATTGGATTCATGCTAAAAATCGCATATCCAGATTTTATTGAATAAGCACGTTTTAAGGTCCCTACAATCCGATTTTAACATTTTTACGATGATGTCTGTGTGTGTGTGTGTGTGTGTGTGTGTGTGGATGTATGTGTGTGTATGTATGTAGGATGTTGGAAGGACGATTACTCAAAAACTATAAGACTTTAAATTTGTTTAACTACGTATTTCCCAATCGGACATTCATGGGAAGATCTGAAAAGGTTTTGGTAACAATTGAACAACCGGAAGTAGAAGATTCTTGAAAAAAAATCTTCTTAATAATATTTTTTGAAATTTTTCTTGATAATATTAAAGAAAAATAAATTTTCTTTCTGATACATTTAAATATTTTATAATATATTCTATAGATTTAGAGATAAAAGAAATATAATATGTAAAATAATCTGTTATAATAAATTTTACAGCCGAAAGAATGGCCATGGAAAATAGTTGAAAATTTAATTTTTTTGTAACTGACAGATAAATGTCAGTGTCAGAAA
Organism: Harpalus rufipes; assembly: GCA_951394225.1. Classification (NCBI taxonomy): domain Eukaryota; kingdom Metazoa; phylum Arthropoda; class Insecta; order Coleoptera; family Carabidae; genus Harpalus; species Harpalus rufipes. The sequence goes on from OX596279.1 coordinate 49,901,934, forward strand.
TCCGAAGACATTACTGAAGAGTTTTTCTGGGAAGTACATATATTATATTATTTCTTAATGTATTAATAGAATTGGAAACATTTCGAAAAATTAGAAGAGGACAAAATTTCTTCATCAAAAATGAATTTAAAATTAAACAATCTAAATATATATGGAATAGATATATGCGTAAGTAGAATTTTTGGTGTAGAGTATACAAGAAATGTTAAATACAATAGGGAGCGAGCAGTCATATGATTTTGTTGGCCTTGACAAGCAGATATGGAGGCCCATGTCAGAATGATAGCTAGTAATTATGTATAAATTTCTCATTCTAAATTTAGTGATTTTCCAATTCCATGTGGAGCAGAATTAAATGTTAAATATCTAAGGCATACAAGTAAATTTTAAACTCCTGGTGATAAATTGACGTAAATTTAGAAAATCTTAAAATTTTTAATGAAAAATTCTAACATTTGACATCTATGTACATAATTACTAATTATCATTGTGAAACGGGCCCACACATCTGCTTGTGAAGCCCAAAAATGTAACATTACTGTTCGCGCCCTATACTTATGTAACCAAAAAAAGGAAGTGGCGAGAGGTATTGTGCTGGCCACAACAGATTTTTTACCTCCCGTTACCCTTGGTAAGGTATAGGAATAGGAATCGTGCAAAAAACGCATATCGAGATTTTGGAAAATGACCACGTTTTAAGCTCCCTACAATCTTATTTTAACATTTTCACGATGATATCTGTGGGTGTACGCGTGTACGTGTGTGGATCTTCTGGGCGCTGTAAGTAAAATACTATCATTCAGAAAATTTTGAAACCATGTATTTCTATCTTATTCTAATATACTAGAGAGAAGCCATTTGATTTTGGTGTCAATCGGATAATCGGAAATGGTAGTTTACTCAAAATAGTTTTTCTTCAAAACATTCTACAGGTTTGCATTAATACTTTTCTGTATATTTTATAGACAAATTTATAAAGTAACATAAAAATTGTATCTCGGAGCTTATGCTCCATGGTTACACAGATCAGCTCAAATATATGTAACTGACAGGTAAATGTTACTGTCAAAAAATAATCATTACAAATTAATAACAGTAACCTTAAAATAATAATTGTAAATAGAACAATAGTGGAGAGTAGGAGAGTGCACCAAAAGGGTCAATTTTGTGTCATTTAAAATTCAAAATATTTGGCGTTGATCAGGATTGAATCGGGTTCCCCAGATTCACAACCACACATAAGCCACTCGGCAACGAAACCCCATAGGTATATGTATTTAAATGAATAAAAATTAAATGGTGGGAGGTATTGTATTGGTTACATCAGATTTTTTTAGTACCGTTTTCAATAATATCTTTACTTTAAAAAATGTCTCCTCTAAAATTTGAGTCGCCCGTTCCCGTTCTAGACTTTGGACCCAGGCTACTGATCTGTCTTCAGAGCTAGTCAATATCAAAAAGTGGTTGTAATAATAGAAAAACATTACATTTTGAAATTTATAAATAAAATACGAGTATTATCGTCAAAATTTAATTTTAATGGCACAAAATTGACCCTGTGGTGCACTCTCCACGCCAGCATTGAGTAAGCGCCCTCACGGTACAAATATTTCATCATTACCGATATCTGTGTACAAAGCAGATTGGCACACCTAGCAATGGGTAATATGCCGTGATATATTTATTTTATTTAATAAGTAAATAAATTAAATAACGTACACTTAAATATAATTAACACTGATATTGGTATTTTTTTTGTTTAGCAGGTATCATTTAATGCACACTTCATTCTGAAAAATCTTCATTTCTCGCTATAACCTTTACCAAATCTCTTTCTTTCATTGTCGTCCATACATGCTCAGTACAACTTACTATATCTACTATGTCTTTTGTCGTGTACTGGGTCATTCTTCACGACATTTGTCGTTTCGATATCAGCAATCTGGCATTGTAGCGCGAGCCCTTGTATCTGTGACAGCATCTGTGTCCATGGATGTGTGGTCGTGCACACCGCCTGCTCTTATTCTTATTCTTGTTCTGCACTTACGTCATGAAGAAATCGCACTAATGAGAGCATTTGTCAAGTCATAAACCTAACGGAACCTGAATTGACGCATTGTTGTAGGGACATTGAATATGTATTAGTTGGAGATGTGAGTTGTTGGGTTACTGTTTGATTGGTAAACAATAGGCAGGAGATTAATATAATATAATGCATATTACTTCAAGGTTTGTATCGTATACATAGATTTATTTTTTAATTTTTACCTTCCGTCACCTCTAGGTAAGGAAGGTATTGTCTTTGGTCAAAAAATTCGGTGGTGAGTTTTAATGAATAAGCAGGGTCTCTACAATACGATTTTACTATTTTTACGATGATGTCTGTATGTGTGTGGGCGTGTGTGTGTGTGTGAGTGTGTGTGTGTGTGTGTGTGTGTGTGTGTGTGTGTGTGTGACCGCGGTTTCGGCCGCGATATCTCCAATACTAGAATTCCAAAAAATACAATTCTTACGTATTCCTCTTCCTTACATCCATATGCAGACTTGATTAGATTTTGGTTATAATTGGTCAACCGGAAGTACTCTTATTTGTAGATTTTAACAGTTTTTCTTGAAAAAACATTGTTAAGTATTATTTACACATTTAAAGTTATTGTCAATATTATAGATTATTCTATTATCTATACGATTTAATTGCATTTTATTTTTCATATTTAGTGGATATAGAGTTAAAGAAATTAAATTTCATAAATCAGCCAGCTATGCTTTAACCATGGAAACAGCTACTATATTAAGAAAATTCTGACAGATGGTGGACAGATGAACATTAATGTGGCAGAGATGAGGATGTTCAGATGGATGTAGAGGAAGACACGTAAAGATACGGTAAGGAATGAAAGAATAAAGGAAATAACTCGAGTATTAAAAGTTTCTAGAAAGCAAGAGAGACGATTACATTGGTTTAAACATGTCATGAGGAGAGATGAAAAATATGTTTGAAGAAGAGTGAATAGCTTAGTAGAAGATGGAAGAAATGGAGGAAGACCAAAGATAAGATGGAAGGACTGTGTTGCGGAAGAGAAAAGCAAACGAATGAGGACGACCCGCAAAACAGAAATTAATGGAAGAAGAATATAAAAAATAGCGACCCCTAACGAATGAGAAAAGATAAAGAAGAAGATGTCAGTGTCAAGTGAAATTTGCATAGTTTGTTTATGAAATAATTTTACTGGAAATTTAGAATCTTTTGCAAGAAAACTTATGTATGGAATTTGTAAATAATACACAGGATTGACGGAAGGTATTGTGCTGGCCACATCAGATTTTTTAAAATGATTCCACATTCGGGAGTGTAACCGCGTCTTATTGTAAAATAAATTTATGAATAATTCCTTCTATTTGAAAAGTAGAAGGTGAAATCTTCGGCTTGCATAATTACAAGATAAGCGTGGTGAGCCTGCAGTTAAGTTGGGTGAGTCTTATTCTCCGCTTAACCTACGACCTGGTAAAAAGTCACGTTTTACTCTTCGTACAGCAAATAACCAAATAACAAGGCGGGAATAACTGACAAGTGTTTCTGCATATAATGAGAGTAACATTAGCACCTCGAAATCGTGAAACGCTAAGAGGAAGTACTTTAATGCAACAAGCAAAGAACCCGGCAATCGTCATCGACAGTCGATAGCCACAACGAACGGAATTGATCTTTGGCGATTGACAAAATTTCTAATCAATCCGAAATAGAACTTGAAATAATTAACATTCAAATTTAGGTTCATTTAAAATCAGTTAATCAAAAAGTAGTTTGGAAATACATACACACGTGAAAAAATTCTGATATTAACAAATATTGCTTAAAAAATCTTGCCTTATTTTGGGGTCAACATATTTATCAGAATTTTCAATTTCATTTGAATCAATGCTTGCGATTAACTCTATACGATCATACCAACTTGACTAAAAAATCTGTTGTGGCCAGCGCAATACCTCTCGCCACTTCCGTTTTTGGTTACATAAGTATAGGGCGCGAGCATTCATATGACATTTTTGGCCTTGACAAGCAGATATGGGGGTTCTGTCAAAATGACAAGTAGTAATTTAGTATATAGATGTCAAATGTCAGAATTTTCATCAAAAATTCCAAGATTTTCTAAATTCACGTAGTTAGTTTGTCATACTAGACCTAGACAAGCAGATATGGAGGCCCTTGTTAAAATGACAGTTAGTAATTAAAGTAGTAAATAAAGGAATGTGGAAATTTACTTGTCGAGGAAAATAAACCACATGGAATTGGAATATCACGAAATTTTGGATGGAAAATTGACATTTGACATATATGTACATAATTACCAGCTGTCATTCTAACTCGGGCCCCCAAATTTGCTTGTCAAGTCCAACAAAGTCACATGACTGCTCGCGCCCTATAAATTTCTCATGTCTTTTCTTTATGTTTAGATTATTTTTATAATTTAAAATTTATTTTTTGAGGAAGTTTTCTCCTACTTCTAAATGTTCGAATTTCTTCCAATTTCTTGACTGGATTTCAGATGGGTATATGTATATAGCTATAATTTCAAATATTTAATTGTTATTATTGTTATACAACAAGAAATAATAAACTTACCAATATCTCTGAAAAATTCTTCAATAATGTCAGTTAAACTTCATTTAACGTAAAAGCGTATTTTGACGTTTTACTACTATGTTGCCAAAAAAGAATATCTAAGATTTATTTTCAGCTAAAATCTATATAAAACTATATTCGTACTATGGCAAATTCTGAATCGGGTCTTATCCACTGTCATGTGTTTAGTTAAAATAGACTTAAGGTCAAATTTTAGAATTGAGCTGCCAATATCGCCCAAACAGGTTTATGAACTACTGTTGGTTTTTGGCAATGACATTTTTCTGTCATTTACAAACATCTGATGGTTACTATAGAGTTGTTTAGGCTCTGAAATTTATTACAAATTATTTTATATTATTATATACTATATCTCCAAACCTATAGGAGATATAATAAAATTTTAAAATGTATCGAATAGAGAATTTTATGTTCTTTAATGATAATAATAAAAAATTTCAAAAAAATAATATTTAGATTTTTTTTTTTAAGATACTACTACTTCCGGTTTTCCAATTGGTACCAAAACCTATTCAACTCTTCCCATTAATGTTAGGTTGAGGAATCCGTAGTCAAAAAGGTCTTTAGTATTATAGAATTTGAGAAATCGTGTCTCCAACAACCTCACACACACACACACACACACACACACATCCACACACACACACACACACACACACACACACACACACACAGACATCATTGTAAAAATGTTAAAATCGGATTCTATGGACCTTAATTCGTGCTTATTCAGTAAAATCTGGATATGTGATTTTTAGCATGAATCCAATACCTCTCTCAGCGAGAGGTAAAAAGTATGGCGAAGTCAGGGCAATCCCAAATTTCACATAGATTTATTTCATAATAATTAAGAGCGTTTATTTAAATTTATTACATAATTATTAATATATTTCGGAAATGATCAATATAATCATAATTTTTTTCCAATTTATTTATTGTAAATGACAAAAAATTGTTTTTTTTTCAAAAATAATTATTTATTTATTATTTATAATTTAACATGACGCTTACATCCCAATTACAGAATTATATTCCGTAGCAATATGAAAAGGTATTGCAAGAAAAAAAATAAAACTAAAAATATAAGATAATAATTATATTACCTTCCGTCACCTTTAGGTAGGTAAGGAAGGTATTCTCTTTGGCCAAAAAAACTACTAGTGAATTTCTAATGAATAAGCACGTTTTGAGGTCCCTAGAATACTAATTTACTATTTGTGTGTGTGTGTGTGTGTGTGTATGGACAATCGTATCGGATCGCATAACTCCAATACCAAGATTCCAAAAATTATATTTTTTTCGATTCCTCAAGTTTAGATCCATATGTAAACGTGATTATATTTTGGTTATAATTGGTCCACCGGAAGTACCCTTAATTGCAACTTATGTTTTTTATTGAAAAAACGCAGTTAAATATCATTTATTGACATTTAATAATTATAAATTTTAAAAAATATATTGTCCTCTATACGACTGGATTATATTTTATACTTCATATTTAATAAATATAGAGTTAAAGAATTATAAAGAAATTAAATTTCAAATACCAGCCAGCTGTGCTAACCATAGAAACTGCTAATATATTCAAATAATTCAAATTGACAGATGTCAATATCAATGAAAATAAAATGGAATATAGCAGAGACTAGGATATTGAGATAGATGTTGGGGAAGATACGGAAAGATAGGTATGGAATGAAATGTTTCTAGAAAGATACAAAAGAGACGATTACATTGGTTTGAACATGTCATGAGGAAAGATGAAGAATATATTGGAAGAAGAACCTGAGGAAGACCAAAGATAATATGGAAAGACTGTATAGCGGAAGATTTGAGAGAAAAGGTCCTGAATGAGGATGGCACGCAAAACAGAAATTAGTGGAAGAAAATAAAAAACAACGACCCCTAACGAATGAGAAAAGCTAAAGAGCAAGAAAATTTATGTATGGAATTTGTACATAACCCACAGGATTGACGGAAGGTAATCTGCTGGCCACATCAGATTTTTTTTTGTTTCCATTTCATAATTACAGTGTTATTTTTTCTCAATTACTAAAAACTTTCTAAATTAACGTTATTTACACTTATCCATACAAATTCAGTAATCCGAATAGATCGTTACTCCGAATAACCCCTTACATTTAGCATTTCGGCTTAAAAAGTGTCTACTGTATTATACAGGGTGTTTATTAAACATACGGCAAAAATTGAAGGGGTTATTCCCTGGACTATTCTAAGAATATTTTGTCCTTTGATGATTTTTGAAAAGCCGCTTTGTTTCGAAGATACAGGGCGAAAAAAAAATTCGACAAAACCAATTTTGATATTTTTCAAATTATTAATCCAGTAACAGCAGGCAAGTTATATATCAAATTTGTTGAGACTGATTGACGTTTGGCTGTTTAACGTGTATTTTCTGTCTATAATACTTAAACTTTTGTTAGTGAAGTCGTCTATCATGAATCGCTGACTGTCTAATTGGACCGGTATTGCTACCAGAAAGACTTACCGGCGAGGTGTGTCGCAACTTTTTGGAACATACTCTACCTCAGTTTCTGGAGGATGTACCATTGGCAACAAGAAATGCAATGAGGTTTATGCACGATGGTGCACCAGCGCATTTTAGCGTGGTTGCTTGTGATTTTTTAACAGTAACATACGGAGATCGCTGGATTGGTCGAGGTGGACCGCACTTATGGCCTGCTCGATCCCCGGACTTAAACCCCCTGGATTTTTACCTTCCGTCACCTTTAGGTAAGGAAGGTATTGTCTTTGGTCAAAAAATTCAATGATGAGTTTTTACTGAATAAGCACGTTTTAGGGTCCATATAATACGATTTTACCATTTTTACGATGATGTCTGTATGTATGTGTGTCTGTTTGTCTGTGCGCCTGTGTGTGTGTAACAAAACTTTCGGATTCCATAACTTCAATACCACGATTTCAAAAATTATAATTTTTTCGTATTCCTCAAGTTTACATCCAGAAGAACAACTGATTAGATATTGGTTATAATTGGTCAACCGGAAGTAGTCTCATTTGAAGATTTAACAGTTAAATTTGATTTATTGACATTTAACGTTATGATAACTTAAAGAATATATTATTCTATATTCGATTTGATTACAATTTATACTTCATATTCAATAGATACAGAGTTAAAGAATTTTAAAGAAATTAAATTTTATAATTCAGCCAGCTATGCCAAATTTGGGAACTAGTAATATATTCATATAATTCAAATTGACAGTTGTCAGTATCAATAAAAAGTAAATTAATGTGGCAGATATGAGGATGTTGAAGTAGATATTGGGGAATACACGGAAAGATACGGTAAGAAAATAACTCTAGTGTTACAAGTTTTTAGAAAGATACAAGAAAGACGATTACATTGGTTTGAACATGTCATGAGGAGAAATGAAGAATTGTATTGGAACAAGAATGAATAGTTTAGTAATAGGACGTTAAAGAAACAGAGGAAGACCAAAGATAAGATGGAAGGACTGTATTGCGGAAGATTTGAGAGAAAAGGAACTGAATGAGAACGACATGCAAAAATAGCGACCCCTAACGAATGGGAAAAGCTAAAGAAGAAGAAGAAGATGCCAGTGTCAAGTGCAATTTGAATAGTTTGTTTATGAAATAATTTTACTGGAAATTTAGAATCTTTTGTAAGAAAAATTATGGAATTTATACATTATACACGAGAATGACGGAAGGTATTGTGCTGGCCACAACAGATTTTTTCCTATGGGGCCATCTAAAGTATTAGTTTATTCTACTCCATTGGCAAATTTGGAAGATTTAAAACATCGGATAATTTCTGGGTGTAACGACCCTGGTGTTTTTGAAAGAGTTCGGCAATCATTGAGAAGAAGATTGAATTCTTGCATCGTAGCTGGACGTAGTCATTTTCAACTGTTCTTATAGATTAAGAAACTACATGTAATTTTTGGTATTAAATGTTGTTATTGTCGAAATTTTTTTACGCTCTGTATCTTCGAAACAAAGCGGCTTTTCAAAAATCATCAAAGGACAAAATATTCTTAGAATAGTCCAGGGAATAACCCCTTGAATTTTTGCCGTATGTTTAATAAACACCTGTATATTTGTGGCCAGTTACAACTGAATTAGAGCTTATTTAATATTTATTAATATAAGTAGAAACGTAAAATTTTTCTGAAAACTTTTGTTACATAAATTATTAGTTTTAATGATAGAAACAATGATAAAATATAAAATAGCTATTTGTATACGAGAGATTGAAAGTATGTAGCTCGTTACAGATCGAGAATAAAGATTTAAAGATAGTTTAATGTTTTTGTAGTTCAAATGGTACTTAATTTTACTTCCTTGTACGTAAGTAAAGGAAGTATTGTAATCGCGAAAAATTTCGGTTTTCAGATTTCAGCGGAAATATCCATTTTGATCATCCCTGAATCCATTTTGACTAATTTCGTCGTGACGTCTGTACGTACGTACGTATCTCGCATAACTCAAAAACGGTAAGCCGTAGAAAGTTGAAATTTTGTATTTAGGACTCCTATAACATCTAGTTGTGCACCTCCCTTTCTGGTTATTACACAATTTCCAGAACTGGCACTTTACCTGAAGCGTACAATAGATTTTAATGAAAAACTGTTTTAAAATATAATCCAAAACTTTTCAAATTTGGTATACAAGACTTTTATGTCAATCGAAATAACATAATAGATTTTGGTTAAAATAGGCTAACCGGAAGTGGTACATTACTTGAAGTTGTTAACAGTTTTTCTTGAATAAAATGATTTTATTTTGATTTTAGAAATAAATGCTTCAAATAAAAGTTTTAGAGAATTAATTTCTGCGTATAGCACATCAAGTATTATTAAATTAGCCCTTTGTATAAGCGAGATATGTAAATTTAAAAATTATATACTTTTTTGTTTTTGTAATAATAAAGCTTGCTATGGATTAGGACAAAAACATAAAAAAAATGTTCATGTCAAATTACGTTAAATACGTGCAATTTTATGATTCGTACAATAACAAATATTATATTTTTATTGTGAAATTAGTCATATTCATTGTTGTAATCAAATATTTCTTTGTTGTAATCAAAACTCTCTTTAAAAAGAACCGGGTTAGATTAATGTTAATTTAAGAATGATAGTAGTAAATGAATTATTTTTTCTAGTTGCTCGTTGCCTGCTTTCTGTATAAAATGGAACAAATTTAACGACCAGGTAACTTTGTATTTCAGTGTTGCCGGAACCATTGTGCTCCCATGTTTTTGGAGGCAGGTCGGCCTTCCTTCATTCTCCAGTAATAATTGGCTTGGAGGAAATTAGGTGTTTCTCTGGTCGTGTGCGTTTTTTTAGTCGTGTTTTTAGTTTCATGCGTTGCGTTCATAATAACGGAATAATTTGACGGAAGGAGTCAACGACATGTTTTGGAAGTGTACAGGACGGGTCTATTTAAAGTGAGATTTGATGCCGACTTGAGAAAGATGATTGGAAAAAATTGGGACTCGTTAACTACACCACATAGCAGAAATAATTACTGTTGTTAAGTTTGTTATAATGAGATTTTTCAGTTTGGAATAGCTTAACAATTCCTAATATAATTATGCACACCTATTAAAAAAAATATGAACGGAGATAAGAACATTATGTAACAGTAATACAGTTTTTTACCTTCCGTCACCTTTAGGTATGGAAGGTATTGTCTGGTCAAAAAATTCAATTATGAGTTTTTATTGAATAAGTATGTTTTAAGGTCCCTATAATACGATTTTACCATTTTTACTATGCTGTCTGTATGTATGTAATTATGTATGTATGTATATATGTATGTATGTATGTATGTATGTATGTATGTATGTATGTATGTATGTATGTATGTATGTATGTATGTATGTATGTATGTATGCGTGTGTGTGTGTGTGTGTGTATGTGTGTGTGTGTGTATGTGTAACTCCAATACCACAATTCCAAAAATTATATTTTTTTCGTATTCCTCAAGTTTACATCCAGAAGAACAAGTGATTAGATTTTGGTTATAATTGGTCAACCGGAAGTACCTTCATTTGAAGATTTTAACAGTTAAATAGATATAGATTTAATGAATTATAAAGGTATTAAATTTCAAAAATCACACAGCTATGCTAGTCATGGAAACTGCTAATATATTCAGATAATTTAAATTGACACATGTCAATATCAATAAAAAGTAAATGAATGTGGTAGAGATGAGGATGTTGAAGTAGATGTTGGGAAAGACACGGAAAGATACGGTAAGGAAATAACTTTTATGTTACAAGTTTCTAGATACAAGAGAGACGATTACATTGGTTTGAACATGTCATGAGGAGAGATGAAGAATATATTAGAAGAAGAATGAATAGATTGTTAATAGGCGGTTGAAGAAACCGAGGAAGACCAAAGATAAGATGGAAGGATAAAGATAAATTAGGATTACTCAGCATGTCAATCATACCACTATTTTAAAAATTAACACTTAATTGCTTCAAATGATGATAGCAATGTGTATGTCTATAAATTTTAAATACAATGCTTCTAATGTTATTTCCTAGAACATAAAAAAAACAAATCAAATATTACTTTTAAATTTGTTGTGATTTTCTAGTACCCGACCCGATATAATTTTAACTAGTAGTAAACAATAAGCTAGAAGTTAGCAGTAAAATCATTAAATATCATCCGATTTAACTATAAAGTACAAGTTAGGTTAGGTTAGGTTAGTTAGGTCTTCAAAAACTTACGTTGTATCCATAATAAATATTTGTTGACATAAGAATGGTAAAAACAACACATTAATAGGAAAATAAAATAAAAACATGGAGGGGTGACGGTGACTTTAATGGACAGTATCTAGCAAATATTATACTTTACTGAATTCTTGTTCCTACAACACGCAGACGCATTTTTAGTAATTGTAATGTATAATTACAAATTACTATGAAAAGTAAAGCAATAAATTACAAGTTACTAAGATATAATAGTTATTTATTATATAAGACGATAAAGAGCTACTTTATCGACGAAGGAAAGCGAGTGAACTATCTTGCACGATTCGATAAAGACTTTATCGTCGTGTATAATATATTCTTTTATTTTATACCTGATGTTTTCGATATTAAAATGTCAATTCGCAATTTTGTTCCTAAACGTACTATAACTTTACGCGGGTTTGCCAAAATTATAAATTAAAACTCTTCTTTACATTATGCATTATTATTATTTTTATAAAGTGTAGATAAAAAGTGAAAGTACTTTATCTGCTGGTAGTGTTAAATTGTTAATTTATCAACAAAAAAATGAACAATGTAAATGTAAAGAAAGTAGCATTATAAAATTACTTATTAGAATAAAATGTAATGAAATTACATGTCATTACATGTAATGTATTACTGCCCACCTCTGCCAGGGGTGGTAAAAGCTCTTTTGTCTGGGAGTGGTTGAGTAATCGTAACATTTTAGCGGTTGAAAAGTAATATTTAATTAGCTGCTATCTGGAATTTTTTCTGTTTCAGAATAAGAATGACATTTTTAGCTCTCTTACTGATACTAGAATAAGCTTTATTCTAAAACGATTTTTGGTGACACTTATTGAGATTGTGAACAAATAAATTAATTTTGTAACAAGACCATCCAGTTTTACTGAAAAAATTCAATAAAATTCTTGCCTTTTATGGATTTTTAAAATGCGTAAGAGTAAGAGTAAGAATCCAGGCTCAGTCTGATTCCTGGCATTGAACTCTTGAGGAGGTAGTTAAAGTCTCGTTTGCTCTCCCTCTCCTCGTCAACTCACTAGCACGTTATTAATGATTTGAGATTATGCTAATGCCTACATATACATATACACGGGCGCGCGCGGCCTAATGCAGATTGCTTTGCTACCGGCCAACCTGAAAAATTGCATCGCTCAATTCACTTGTTATTTAAAGTAACTGCCCGGCCAGGGAAAAAACAACCACCGCAACAGAAGTTGTTTCACCGGCTTTATAACGCTCTTCTTTTATTTGCTCTAGATGAGCGATCGGGCCAGCAACTTAAGATGTTTATTAACGAAGATGTCGGCTGCTTAGATTTTTTTACTTGGATATTATTAAGTGATTGGTAGGATATTTGTATTTCTTTGTAATAATTTACACGTACACGTGGAAATTTGCATGTCAGTCTCTTTATAATTTACAGGCTACTGTTAATAACATGCAGAACATAATGTTATAGCCACTGTTTTTAGCATCCTGCTTTATACTGATGGTATAGTTATCGGTGTCGTGTAAAAATGCAAACAAAATTATCACTAATAAACTGGAATGGTTACTTTGTATAATTGCTTAATAATATGTTTCTACCTTAGAGGTAAAGAATTGAAGAGCTCTTGGCAAAAACAACCATAGTCCAACTATTGTAAATATGAGTTACATCTACTTTCAAGGATGCCAAACAGGTCACAAGTTATTAATTAAAATTAACGTAGAGTTAACAGTCTATATTTTCGAAATAAATTAAGAAAGTGTGAAAAGATAATGTCAGCCACATGGATTTGAACCATGGACCAATGTGACAACGTGACACAAACTGTATTCTCCATAGAGAGATACATTAGCGGCTAAAAGTGGAAGATAATGTCAGCCATTGGATAGGTTGGCCATAGCTCAGTTGGTAGAGCGGTACTCCGGCAAAGTATTGGTCCATGGTTCAAATCCATGTGGCTGACATTATCTTTTCACACTTTCTTAATTTATTTCGAAAATATAGACTGTTAACTCTACGTTAATTTCAAAAAACTGGACCGATAGGGCCATGAGTAATTTCTGACATGTCCACAATGATGTTTAAATGTAGTGGTTATCCAACCCCACATCATACAACGTGACACAAACTGTATTCTCCATAGAGAGATACATTAGCGGCTAAAAGTGGAAGATAATGTCAGCCATTGGATAGGTTGGCCATAGCTCAGTTGGTAGAGCGGTACTCCGGCAAAGTATTGGTCCATGGTTCAAATCCATGTGGCTGACATTATCTTTTCACACTTTCTTAATTTATTTCGAAAATATAGACTGTTAACTCTACGTTAATTTCAAAAAACTGGACCGATAGGGCCATGAGTAATTTCTGACATGTCCACAATGATGTTTAAATGTAGTGGTTATCCAACCCCACATCATACAACGTGACACAAACTGTATTCTCCATAGAGAGATACATTAGCGGCTAAAAGTGGAAGATAATGTCAGCCATTGGATAGGTTGGCCATAGCTCAGTCGGTAGAGCGGTACTCCGGCAAAGTATTGGTCCATGGTTTAAATCCATGTGGCTGACATTATCTTTTCACACTTTCTTAATTTATTTTTATTAATTAAAGTTTGAGTATTTCTACAAAAACGTCCTATAAAAATGTATACTTATTATATAATTGATGAAATGAAAAAGTTTCTAGGATTCAGCCACACTTATTACTACAGTCTCGACTGTTTCGACCCCACATGTGTCCTCTTCAGGAGCTACATTAAAAAAAAATCTGATGTGGCCAGCACAATACCTTCCGTCAATTCTACGTATTTTGTACAATTTTTTTTTTTTTGCAAACTATTCTATGGGAGTTTTCTTTTTAAGGGAGAAATGAACTGATCTTACCTCGTACTGAACTGAACTGAACTAAACTGAACTACTAAAAAGGACAGTATGTTTCTTAAAATAGGAAGTAGAAAATAAAAACATATATAGCATTATATTTATAACATAATAATATGATGAATTGGCTTATGGCTATAATCTATTGTATTACCTTATGTGATTTGTTTTGCCACCTTAAATTATTTTTCATTTTTATATTTCCAGTAAAATCATTTGACAAAGATACGTAAATTTGACAATGACATCTGTCAATTAGTAATATTTGAATATTATGTTTCCATGGTGCAGCTTCTAGCAGCATTAGGTTGCAAGATATTTCTTTATAATTATCTCTAAATTCATTGAATATGAAGAAAAATATATAATTAAATCGAATAGAGAATAACATATTCTTTTATTTATAAAAAAATAAATAAATAAATATTTCATCACAGCATATTACCCATTGCTGGGTGTGCCAATCTGCTTCGTATACAGATATCGGTAATGCTGGAATATTTGTACCGTGCGGGCGCTTACCAGGCGTCACCTCACGGGCACTCATTGCTGGCGTGGAGACTGCGCCACAGGGGTCAATTTTGTGCCATTAAAATGCGATGTAATTTTTGACGTCGGTCGGGATCGAACCCGGGTCCTCAGATTCGCGACCAAACACTCAGGCACACGGCCAAAAATGATATTTAACAGCGTTTTTTGTAGAAAAACTGTTATTTTTTTAAATTAGGGTCCTTCCGGTTAACCTGTTGTAACCAAAATCTAATTAACTCTTCATATGGACGTACGAAAGAGGTATATGAAAGAAATATAATTTTTGAAATTGTAGTATTGGAGTTATCGAAGAAGAAATTTTAGTCACACACACACACGCATTGATATACCCCACATACACACACATACATACACACACTGACACACACACACACACACACACACACACACACACACATATATAATAGACATCATCGTACAAATAGTAATTTGTACTCCAGGGTCTCTAAAACGTGTTTATTCATTAAAAACTCACCACCAAATTTTTTGACCAAAGACAATACCTTCCTTACCTAAAGATGACGGAAGGTAAAAATATATATTTCACATCCAGAATAAATTTATTTACTGATATGTTCACCCTTTAACGATTTTGTAAAATACATGTTACATAACATAACAAATATTGAAACATAGAGTGAAAATAAATATTGATTGGTTATTATAAACAAATATGTATAATCCAGTGTAAATATCTAAACTCATTAAACTTTATTCTATAATGACAGGGATACAAACAATTTTACTACAATTACTTTATTACTTATAGATTTGTCATTTGCTTAGATATCGTTTTAATATGTGTAATCTATTATATACATTCCCTACACAAATAATTCCATTAATGTTGAAATAATACAGTAGGTATGTAATTCTACGTATATATAATTTTTTTCAGCCCATATCACGTTTTATGATCATGTCTAATAGCTTTATAATAAAATTTGTGATGGAGTAGAACAGAACATCTTATTTGTTAAAATATTCGTTTCCAATAAAACCAATTTGCTATTAAGGGTAATACCAAATTTGTTAACAAAGAAAAAATATATATTTCGATGGAAATAAGTTAAGAACAACAAGGCCCCTAACCCGTTAGCCGACATACAGCTCCAAACAACGTTTGGTATTTGATTTTCTCCAAACTATAGGCCTACTATCTGATCCAAATAAATTAAATTTAGAGAAAATAACTTTATTCCAAAATTCAAGGACTTTATTATAGTTGGAGGAAGAAATATTTGGAACTGACTTATGCAGGGTTTACAATCTTTTATGGACGGTTGGGTTTGTTTGCGGTCAGGACTTATAAATTATTCGAACTTGAAGACATCAATTTTAGGGTAAGAAATGGGCCGTATTAAAAAAATCATACTCAATGTTTATATAAATTGTTATTTGAATACAGAGTTAAAAGTACATAATTAGGAAACATCTTATAATATTTTAATCTCTTTTCAGTTTACAAATTGACGTTAGAAGAAATTCACTTAAAACGAATTATTATTTTAATATAGATTTAAAAGTACATCTTGAATGCAAATTTGGAGTACGGCCCAGGACAGAAAACTCTACCTGGCTTCGAGTAGCATTACCGCAAAGTCCATAAAACTTTATAGCGACCAATTGGCAGAATCTATAATGAGTTCCAAATATTTCTTCCTCCAACTATAACATATTTTTTAGCAAAGTCTAGGCTATAGATAAAAATAATTTGTTCGCCGCAATAAAAAATGGCGGTTGTAAACGTTATTGTTTGGGGCTGTATGTCTGCTGATGGGTCGGAGAATTTATGTTTAATAATGAAACTATGAAAAAACATAATTACTTATCAATTTTAAAAGAAAATTTGCAATCTTCTACGGATAAACTTGGCCTGGGAGGGGAAGTGATGTCAATCATACATCATTTATTGTTAAGGAGTGGCAGTTGTACAACTACAACATACCGAAACAAATACACCTCCACAGTCTCCTGATTTTAACCCTATTGAGAATTTATGATCGGAACTAGATAGGCGATCCCGCAAAATAACATTTTCCACTATTTAGCAACTATGGACGAATCTGACTGAAGAATGGGCAAAAATTCCACTTTCCATATCATCTAAATTAATAACATCTATACCTAGGCTAATGGAAGCTGTAATTTTAAGCCAGTGCTTACATCACTAAATATAGAAATTTAGTATTATGTGTTAAATAATTTTATAACTGTCGTTGTACGCATAATTTTGTCTCAATTTCTGTATATAATTTGTTTTAACATATTTATTCAAAGTACAGTAAAAAAAAATTAAAGATGTCCGATCAAGGTCATCTATATCATTAACGAATTAACAAATTGACATACATTTATCTCTTTCCTTTGCAAAAGGCTATAAGCGTGTGCGATAAGGATGGAGGTAACACGCTTGTCTTTCAAAAAATCATATTGTTTCGACATTCCACTTTAAAACTATTCTCGTTATTGATAATACTTTCGCTGTAACGTAAGTTTATTTATTAATTCAGATATATTACCTAGATTTATAGCCGTACGAATAACGTTATTTTCTATCAGTGTCACTGACAGTGACATTGTGTCAATATCTAATTTTTCACATATTTGGTTTTACATTTGCTAATAAACTTACCAGTTGACTTATTTTTGAATTTTGAATGCTTTTATTGTAACATAAATTTTAAAATAATAAAATAACAGTAGTATCTTATGTACCCTCAGAAAACTAAGAAAACGACACTACTGAATTTGTCAGAATGGGCGGAGAAAACATCTGAATTCATACAATTCGTAGATGACCTTGATTGGACATCTTCCAAAAGAATGATTAATTTTATTAAGGAATTAAGGAATTTCTTTTTTGGAAACTCGTTTTATTTTACATTTTACTGATAAAAGTAAAGTACGAATAGTTATGTGAACCACTGTATAAAGCAAAGTGCAAAATTATATATTCCGGAAAAATTTAGTCTCACAGTTGTAAAAGGATGTAGTTTAAAATCTATCGGTGGCTGTTTGTTTGATGGAGGTTAAGTTGTCCCCATTTGATCAGCTGGCTGCAGTCTCGCCGAAGCCTGAGCCGTTAGGCCTATCCGACCCACACCTCAGCCTCAACACATGTTGAAAAATGACCCAACTGTTTATAAAATGAAGACGTTTCTATTCTCTTAACACGGTGCTAATGATAATTTATTTTCTACAATTCATGTTCATATAACATGCCGGCTGCCATTTTTAATGTTGACTCTAATGGATATTATTCTCAACCAAGAGCAAACGATTTATTTCCGAGCTCCATACAGTTTTTTCTCTATTCATTTCTTATATGAGGAGCCTTTTTGCTGTAATTAAATGTGGATTATTTATGATGAATTCGTGAGGTACGCACGAAACTAATTTCCAATCTTACGGCTATATTAAGAAGAAGGAAATTTTTAAATTATAATGGGGATTATACCAAGGTAACGCCTTTTACGCCTTTACAAAAAATATGTATTGCATACTTATCAATTCTAGCTTTAAGCATATTGTAATGCAACTAAGGTAATATTTAATTATATTTTATTAAAACAGTGAAAATGTGATGCCACGTTTACCAGATGTCCCCCTACGGACACTAAATGCTAGTATATGGAAACAGCACTATAATGGTCACTTTTGTATGAGAAATAATTTGTAGGATCATGTAAAGTAAATGCCGTCATGGTTTAAGTGACATGATTCAATAAGATACAAAATATTAAATTAAAATTTATAATTTTTAAAATAATACAACCTTTTTAGTTTTAGTTCTATTTATTTTTATAGAAACCGAAATTTCGGCAGTATGAACTACTACATTATTTAGGGTATAAACAACAAATATATAAATAAATAATAACAAAAACATTAGCAACAGGTACCCATGGTGACAAATTACAATATATTTAATATAGGAAGCCTTGCTCGACTAAGATCTAAACCGTCACAATGATTGAGATTATTTAGTTTTGAAAATCTCAATTGCTTCGTTAATTAACCTGTTGTTGAGGTGTGTTGGTCTCGCTAGTCTTTTGTTAATTAATTCTGTATTTAAACTATTTACGAAACTACAGACCTTCAAGATTTTATTGACATGTCAACAATGATATTAGTTATTGTTACAATATATATTTTGGACATTGGTTCAATCTTCAATAGATACCGATTTTTCTAGGTTTTATTTTCTGTTCCACTTAGACTTTCGTTGTTCATGTAAATAAAAATATAGGTTTTTTTGGCAAATTACACAATTAATTTTGGTATAAAATTGACATTGGTTGTTCTTGAATTAAACCACAAAATTACTTGGAGTCGTACACAATTTAAAAAAAAAATCTCGAAGAACTGGATGAACTAAGAATTTTAGTGCAAACGCGACTTATAAATTGTACGTAGTAAGCGAGATATGAATTTTTAAAGTTAAGAATTTGATGCGTGACGTAGCAGGTCTTCACCAGTTGTTGACAAACTGTTAGCTCTAGAAAACATAAATGTTTCATGTTCACATAGCTGAAATATTTTTAAACTTATACGTTATATTCATGAAGAAATTATTATTAAGCATAAATAACAAAAATAAAATGCATTTTTTCCTAATAAATTATAGAACATTGAAACAGTGTGACCATTGTTTGACAATATGGTGAAACAAATTATTGCGGCGGATGGCGCTACTGTTTTTCTATTGTTTGTGTCACGGTAGGCCGGTGAAATAAGCGCGCGAGTCTCGCTTTTAAAAAACCAATCAAATTGCAAAGACCTTCAGGATACGTCATCCTAATTAGTAATCGATTTCAGTCACTTGTAGATTGGGAACTAATTATTATTCTTTCACTACTCATTAATTTACGTATATTTTCGCATTCTTATCTAAGATAAAATTTGATTATGGTATAGCACCCCATTTATTCTACAATATAGAAAGTCTAATGTATCGTAAGTTAGGTTGTTATGTTGTAATTATTATAAGGGAGCATTTAATAAGGTTTGTGTGAGTGTTGTGCTGTTGGACATAGGGGTGTTTGGGGTATAAGTTTACCGCAGACACTTGCGTGTGTATTGATTGATTTGAGCAGCCCATGATGGCCGAGGCAGCCAATGGAAGGCATTAGGAGCCGAAGCCCCAGACCCTAGCTAGCACGATAGAAGTAGACAGAGAGGGCCGAAGACACACCATTACGAGTTGACGTTTGATGGATTTCCTCGGCGCGCAGCTCCGCGACGGGATTTTAGATTTTTTTTCCCGTTTTCTTTTAACTTTTTCTCTCCCGCGAGAACCGGATAGAACATTAGATGGACGTAGGAAGCGAACAAAGACATCAAAATGATGGATTCGGTTCATCTCGGCCCGAGACGTGTTCCGCTCATATTTCACCGCGTGGAGGGGCGGAGGGGGAGGAGGGCGAGGGCGAAGTCTCAGCACAACGCGGAATGTTAATTTTGACGGCGACGGCGATGGCAACGGCGACCCCCCTGCGTGCTTTTTCTTATTCTTACGCCACGGGACGAGGACGACTGATGCGCGTTGCGTGTTCTTGCTAATATGAAGGTTTAACAACGGACAGGCACCGTTTAAATAAACATGAACGAGCTATACGACATGCCCCGGGTACTAACGTAACGCAACTGCCCTCCATCTGCCCTCATCAGCACCGGTCAGCAGGACGTCAAAATTGCGCATTTGTCAGACGATGTGTACAACAACACTTCACAATCACATTATTACATAAATCTCAAACTAACAATAACCTATTAAATGAGTTTTGATAATATACAAGTAATATTCCCGTGTCTGGAAATAAACCGTTTCGAATTTAAACAGTTTGACATTTAAACTTTTAATTAGTTGAAGTTAGTAACCAAATATAGTTTATTATATAGCAAGGGAGAGAAATATGTGATTTTTCCAGAGGTATAATTTGTAATAAGCACCGGAAAAATAGCATTCTTTCCTGAGGTAATTGTATACATAGTGTTCATTTTAAATAAACTACCATTGCTATCTCGAGAACTGTAAGAGCTACAAAGACGGTTAAATGGGCAAACAATTTCTATTTTACAAGATAAATTTAAAGAAAAAAAAAACAATATTTTTTCGACCAATGGTTCTCAAAATACGGAGCTTAACATTGTACCTCCCGCTACCCTTGGTAATGTAGAAAAATCGCATATCGAGATTTTGATAAATGACCACGTTTCAAGGTCCATAGAATCCGATTTTAACATTTTCACAATTATGTCTGTTTGTGTATGTGTGGGTGTGTGTGTGTGTGTGTGTGTGTGTGTGTGTGAGTGTGTGTGTATGTGTGTATGTGTGTGTTTGTGTTTATGTGTGTATGTGTGTGAGTGTGGATCTTCTGGACACTAACTCAAATACTATAATTCGGAAAATTTTGGAACCTTGTATTTCGACCTTATTCTAATATGGAAAGAAGCCATTAGATTTTGGTATAAATCGGAAACCGAATTTCGACATTACTTGAAGCTCAAAATAGTTTTTCTTTCAAAAATACTTTTAAATGTATTTTCTCGCGATTTATGCTATTATAAAAATTAAAGATTATTGAATTTTCTACAGGCATGTATTAATAATTTTTCTATATATTTTATAGATAAATTAATAAAATAAACAATTTTGTAAATCCCGGAGTCTTATATTTTAAAGATAAACACAATTTCTTAGTTACACAGTTGTTCATATTTCAACGTACGCATGTAACGGACAGATAAATGTCACTGTCAAAAAAATAATCATTTCAAATTAATAATAGTAGAGTTTAAAAAAGAAAATTATAAATAGAACAATAGTTATATGGAAAGGAACTTAATATACTTAGTTTCCAGCATTAGTAAATATATAGGTATGTATTTAAATAATATATATATATATATATATATATATATATATATATATATATATATAAAATAAATAAAATAAATATTTCATCACGGCATATTACCCATTGCTGGGTGTGCCAATCTGCTTTGTACAGATATCGGTAATGATGGAATATTTGTACCGTGCGGGCGCTTACCAGACGTCACCTCACGGGCACCCATAACTGGCGTGGAGAGTACACCACAGGGGTCAATTATGTGCCATTAAAATTTGATGTAATTTTTGGCGTCGGTCGGGATCGAACCCGGGTCCCCAGATTCGCGACCAGACACTCAGGCACACGGCCACGAGACCCCATATATATATATATATATATATATATATATATATATATATATATATATACATATATATATATATATATATATATATATATATATACATATTGCCCATTGTTGGGTGTGCTAATCTGCTTTGTACAAAGATTTGGTAATGATGGTGACATATTTGTATCGTGCGAGGGTTTACCAAGCATCGCCTATTTTGGCAACCCTTATCATTTTACATATTTTACTGATAACAGTGAAGTGTACAAATAATTTCCCTTGTCATAATTTTCCAAATTCACCATTGGTCATCAATCATAATCATGTAGTTAGAAACCCATAAATTTTAAGCAATATTTTTAAAGTTTCTTTAAATACTATGATGTAGTATTGTACTATAGAATAACAATCATAAATAACAACATAAAGGAAATATATTTATAACTATGCAATGTACCTACAATTTTACCTGTTTAAACGCAAATCCTTTTCGTTTTCATCTTCCCAAACCTTGCCTTAACCTAACCTTCAAATTATTGTTCTGTTGAGTAAACCTTCCATCAGATTAGTCAAAGTCTATTTAGCAAATTATTTGCATTACCTTACCATTTACAATCCTTTTACAACTACACACCTAACCTTGACTATTTTGAAAAATACGAAATATTTGTCGTTGATGGGGATTGAATCCGGTTCCCCATTATCGCGACCAGACACTCAGGCAGGCGGCCACGAAACCCCATAGATATATGTACTTAAATTTTTAAAAAACAAATGGCGGGATGTATTGTTTTGGTCACATCAGATTTTTTATTTTAAATGAGAACATATATATTTTTTTATTTGCTCATTCATTAGAGAATTAAATTCTGAATTCAGTGATGTAATATTTTTATACTCTTATTATATAACTTTTTTTTTTTGAGAAAAATGCATATAAAGTATTATACTAATTTGATTAAAATATGACTATAATACGAGTAACATAAACAGAAAAAAATAATACATGTTATTTTTCAGAATTAGAGTGCCCTAACAAAAATTGATCATAAATGTCAATGCAAAGTAGTATATTGTGTTATTAGGAGTAAAAGTGAGACTTTGTGTGACGAGCGTGGAAGTTTAAAACGACGAGCGAAGCGAGTCGGATAAATGCACGCGAGGCACACAAAGACACTTTTACTCCGAATGACACATTCTATTTTTTCTTCAAACGTAGATATTTAAAGAAAAATGTCTACTACTGACGTTACATTTTACGTAAATTACGTTTGCGATTTCAATTACCCTGTAGCTATGGATACTTATTTGTTCCCTTTTGGTTATAAACATTGAAATGAAAATTTTCACGTTTTGAGGTTTAAATAAAAACTGTGCAATTTTATATCCTACTTGTGTGCAATTATGTCGGAATTTGAAGGATTATAATGTACGCCCCCTGAAGTTGTTCGATTGGATGTAAATCTAACAGTGTGGCTGAAAGATATGTCCAGAAATCTCTGCAAAACAATATATTCTTTTCTTATCACTTTAATTCTATAAGTGTACTTATGCTCATTACCGTCCCTGTATTTGTAATCTGTAAGTCTGCTATTCTTTAATAATGTTATTTCCTCAAAAGTAAACTCTGTTTATATTTCAATTCACAGGTTATCTATTTAAATTTGACAGCTATGGATTGTATTTAGTAATTTTATTCTTAGGTTACCTGGCGTGTTATAATGACATTTAAGGCGATATTACAGGTTTCTTTTATTAAGGCTATTTCTTATTCGTTGTTTTTGTATAGTTTCTATGGATATTTATTTATTTTATTTCTACCTTGTGAATCAAGTCACAGAAGATGCTACTTTTATGACGTTTGAAGAAAAAAATATTCACGTATTTTTTTCATAGCATTCTAATTCTATGTAAAAAAAGTTATATTTCATTTTTTCCATTCGTGGCACTTTTATTATAACCATATTTTAATCAAATTTGTAAATAACTTTATATTTGTTTTTCTCAAAAAAAAAAAAATCGTTATGAGAGTATAAAAATATTATATAAAGAATGAGCAAAAAAAAAATGTTCTCTTTTAAAATAAAAAATCTGATGTGGCCAGCACATAACCTCTCGCCGTATATTTTACCTGGCTGTATGCATAAAGCAAAGAATATTTTTATAAATACAAATAATATATTCATATAAATCTATGACGTATAAACTTCTTTATTATTCAATAATAGCATGTTTCAACATGAAGATATTTTACCATAAATTATGTTACAATAAATTACAAAGTAGAGTTTACCATATATAAATATTAGGCTGGTAACAGTAATTTTCAATTCGAACAACTTTGTTTACTTTCTCTTCATATTCTTCTAGTAAAAACATTAATTTTGGGCGGTCTAAAATGTATATATCTGGATTGTGCATCTATTCTTATATATCTTCTTTTACATTTTATTTTTTCATACTTGTTATATCTAAATAACACTAATTCCTTTTAATAAAGTGACGGATAGATTGCACTCCGATTATTCTTATATCGATGTGTAATTTTGTCAATATTTACAACTTACTTGAGAAGAATTTGATAGCTTTTTCGCAATTCAAAGTTACTCTAGTCTACAATACTGGTGTACATTGTCCCATAATGTTTGAAACAAATTTAAGTCCTTCAACCTAGACTTGTCATCTCCATAATAGTCACAGATCAAGAATTAAGGGATTCTCCAAATACATTTTTCTTTCATTACTCATTATTTCTGACACTGACATTTATCTGTCAGTTACAAATAATTTAAATTTGCAACTATTTTTCATGGCATCCTTTCGGTTGTAAAATTAATTACAACAGTATTTTATATATTATATTCCTTTTATCTCTAAATCTATAAAATATGTATAAAAATATTTAAATGTATCAGAAAGAGAATTTATTTTTCTTTAATATTATCAAGAAAAATTTTCAAAAAATAATATTTAGAAGATTTTTTTTTAAGAATCTTCTACTTCCGGTTGTCCAATTGTTACCAAAACCTTTTCAGATCTTCCCATGAATGTCCGATTGGGAAATACGTTGTTAAACAAATTTTAAGTCTTATAGTTTTTGAGTAACCGTCCTTCCAACATCCCACACACACACATCCACACACACACACACACACACACACACACACACACACACAGACATCATCGTAAAAATGTTAAAATCGGATTGTAGGGACCTTAAAACGTGCTTATTCAATAAAATCTGGATATGCGATTTTTAGCATGAATCCAATACCTCTCTTAGCGAGAGGTAAAAAGTTAGGATCTTATGAAATATAAATTGCTTGCCCATTTAACCGTCTTTGTTGCTCTTATAGTTCTCGAGATAGCAATGGTGGCCCATTTAAAATGAACACCTGTATATTTTTTTTCATGACCGTATACTATTTTATTCACAATCACCCTCTTTTTAAATAAATAAATCAGTAAGTTATAATCTTTAATTTTATAAATATCGTTGACAGCTCTATTAAATTTTGTTAAGCCTACTCTTTTATACAGATTGTAAATAGGCGTGGAACAAAAACAAACGAACGAAATGAACGGGGTAAAGTCAGCAAAATTGCTGATTTACAGCTGTTTGAAGATCGCGAACGCCCCTGTGTATAATTATATTACACACGCATTTAAGTAGTTATTTATCGTATTTGTAGTATTAATTTTGTATATCGCAATTTCTTTTAATATATTTCCTAAAAATATCCCGGTGTTGATAGTTATTTCAACAAGCCTTAATCGCTAGTGAACTACAAGTGTTGAAGATGCAACCGTCTCGCCCAGCAGATCCGAGACAATTGTCTGTTTTCTGGATCACAGAAAAAAGAATTTATTTGCCATATTATTATTAGATAGATTATTTACAAATAGAAATTGCGGGCCTTAAACATTACTAAAAGTAAAAATAAAAAATCTGATGTGGCCAGCACATTACCTTCTATGTACAAATTCCATATATAAATTTTCTATATTTCCAGTAAAATTATTTCATAAGCAAACTATGTAAATTGCACTTGACACTGATATCTTCTTCTTTTTAGCTTTTCCCATTTGTTAGGGGTCGCAATTCTTAATAATCATCTTCCACTCATTTCTATTTTGCATGTTGTTCTCATTCAGATCCTTTTCTCTCAAGTGTTCCGCAATACAGTCCTTCCATGTTTTCTTTGGTCTTCACTGTTCCTTCTACATTCTATATTACTACACTGGTCATTATTCTTCCAATATATACTTGATCTCTCCTCATGACATGTTTAAACCAATGTAATTGTCTCTCTTGTATCTTTCTAGAAACTTCTACAATCGAGCCATTTCCCTTCTTCTTCTCTCATTCTTTATCTTCTTTCTCTCATTCTTTATCCTATCTTTGCGTCTCTTCCCCAACATCCTCGATCTCTCTACCATATTCATTTTCTTTTCGCTGACACTGACATCTGTCAATTAGAAT
The DNA here is from genome assembly GCA_951394225.1 of Harpalus rufipes. Taxonomy (NCBI): domain Eukaryota; kingdom Metazoa; phylum Arthropoda; class Insecta; order Coleoptera; family Carabidae; genus Harpalus; species Harpalus rufipes. Next base: position 49,928,449 of record OX596279.1, read on the forward strand.
ATAGTAGCTGTTTCCATGGTTACAGCGTAGCTGGCTGATTTATGAAATTTAATTTCTTTATAATTTTTTAACTCTATATCCATTGAATATGAATTATAAAATGCAATCAATTCGTAAAGATAATAAAATATTCTTTAATAATTATAATAACATTAAAGGTCAAAAAATGATATTTAACAGCGTTTATTCAAGAAAAACTTGTAAAATCTTCAAATGAGGGTACATCCGATCCGAAATCTAATTAGCTTTTCATATGGCTGCAAAGAAAAGGAATACGAAAGAATATTAATTTTTAGTGTTGTAATTTCTATGAAAAAATCGTTACACACATACACACACACACACACAAATATACATCATCGTAGAAATGGTAAAATCGTATTCTAAGGACCCTAAAACGCGCTTATTTATTAAAAACTCACTATCGATTTTTTTGACCAAAGACAATACCTTCCTTACCTAAAGGTGACAGGTAAAAACTCAAACAAAATAATATTTAAATCAGAAACGGTTGGTTCCCGGACGTGGATATATTAGGATTTTCTTGTTTTGGTAAGACTGATACATTTCTCAAATATTACCCCCTATTTCTCGAACACTCTGTGTATATTGAATTCAAAATTTCATAAACTGTCAATAAAATATGGAAGGATAAGTTAAAAGAAAGAAACAGAAAATCGAATACGAGAATAGATGAAAAATTTAATATAGCAACCCTAACGTGGGGAATATGAAAAGATTGAAAAGAAAATATATAGAGAAAGGGAAAAGGGTGATATATAAATCTGATATATAAATACATATTTATGACTTAGAGTATATGAAAGGACAAACGTAATAAATACATTTGAAATTGAAAAAAATGTAGCTGGTTTTCTTTTTAAACTCTGTGGATCGTTATTTTGCTAACGGAACGTTAAACTAAATTTTAAAATAAAAACAAATCTATTCAATAACGCTAATAAAGGAAGTTTGTATTTATAGTAAATTTATTGTCAATTTAAAGCATACCATTTAATAAGAAACGCTTTTTATACTAATTTATCTCTTTTTCTTTATGTTCTAGATGTAGAAAGACCAGATGTTAAACCGCCAAGCTCAATGCAGTAAAAACAAGAAATTACATATGGCTGAACTTCAAATACTACTAGCAGGAGATTTGTCTACAACCAGAATACACATTAAAGGTAAGGAAAACAATTTATATTTTTAATTATTTTCCTTATTACCGTAACGTTTAACGTTTTTCTTTTACAATTTTTTTTTTACTCACGTAAATTGTTTCGCCCGTATTATTCGTAAGAGGCTATAGTTAATTTCTTACAATTTTTTTTGTGAATTAATAGGTAATAGGTCTAACCGTTTAGTTCTTTTTACACATGTTCTTATTAAGATGTTTACTAAATTTATTTACAAGACCAAACTCATATTAATTTGGCCGGTTTATATTTTCAACAAATTATAAAATCTACACAATTTACAAAATTCTTTTGGCTACTTGAAATATAGACTTAAAGCTTTAAAAAAACCCGTAGGCTAAATGACTGGTGATAATAGTTCAACCGGCATTTGAATGGCCATCTTTTAGTCCAGATTTAGCTTTTACCGAGACCTTTTACAGTCCATACGATGTAACTTGGCGAGTTGGGGCAATTCACATTATCACTGCGGAAATCCACAGGCGTACCGAAAAAGAATGAAGTTCAATAAAATTACGAATATTACAAAGAAATTATTTATACAAAAAAAAATATTACAAATATTGGAATGAATTATTTATTATATAAATCATATTATAACTAATTATTTTTTTAAATTAATTACGTTAAGAAAATAAAATTTCTATTGCTATTGAAAAAAAAATGCACCAACGTTTATGTATGAATATAACTTATTGGGTTGAAAAGTACCTGACACCCCGAGTTTGAGTGTATTAGGACGAAATTTGCTTTGTGTAAGGCAATAAAACATTGTAAAATCACTATTTCACTTCTGAAGCTGTGCGGCATCGAAGTAAAAGTAAATATTTGACAAAACGCAACTTAGGAATAGTGAACTGAATTACATTCTTTCGCCTCGCCAAGTTACATCGTATGGACTGTACTTTACAGTGCGTACAATACCTTGCAAGACTTATAGGACAATACTCACAGGAAAATGTGGAGAGATTAAGGATAAGAATGTCTAATAGAATATACTAGTAGAATTAAAGTTGGTATTACTAATAAAAGCGGTGTAACCCAATATTAAATGACGAAATACTTGAATTACATTCAGTTTTTATAAGTTTAAATTAAACTAGTCGAACGAAATTTATAAAAAATTCTCACCATTTGCGTAGAGTTTATAATTTGTTTATTGAAAATGTTAACCGGCCGAACTAATACGAGTTTGGGCTCATAGTTCAGTTTAATTTGTGTTTGACTGCTACATATTGGCGAAGCATTTTGCACGCTCGGCGATTTTATTTATTTTTTCGCGATCGTCCAGAAAATGACATATTTCTAATCAATTTTACACCGGTAAATTCTTCTTAACTAAGCTAACTCAGAAAATTAACTTTTCGACAATTAAAACATGTAAGTTTTCATGGCGATCGGTTATTTATTTGTTTATTTCTTATTTTCTTCCAATAAAAAGTAAAAATATGCATATAGCTATCAATGTTGGCACAATAAACTATTTTTTTTAACGAAATAATCATAACTAAATGAATTAGTTATCAATTATTTAATCATTAGTTAGATTTTTTTATTTAGCGCAGTAATATTAATTAATAAATTATTATGAAAACATGTACCTATGTACAATATAAAAATTTAAAGATGTCCGATCAAGCTCATCTGTATCATGAACGAATTAACATTTGGCGTACTTTTATCTCTTTGCAAAGTCAACAAGCGTGAGTGATACGGCAAATTTATATTGTTTCGATCAAGTTAGTTAAAACGATGCTAGTTATTGACAATACTTTCGCTGTAACGTGAATTTATTTATTAATTCAGTTATATTACCTTGATTCGTATCCGTACACGAATAATGTTATTTTCTGTCAGTGTCACTAACACTGTGTTAGTATCTTATTTTTCACATACTTCGTTTTACATTTGCTATAAACTTACCAGCTGACTTAGTTATGAATATAGCATATACTTTTATAATAATAAAATAACAGTAGTATCTTAAGTACCCTTGATCGGACATTAAAAAAATACTATATCTATATTAATGTCTATATTATTATTTGTTATTTGTTAAATAGAAAAAGAAACACCTTTTATATCATAGGTGTTCATTTTTTTAGGATATATAAATACATTTCTATATGCTGCCTCTCAATCAATTTTTTTTCCCAACTTCGGAAAATTAAGGGCTTAAAGTGAATTTACATTAGTGCTACTGATCAATATAAAAATTTTAATAAAAATATAATTAAGAATTTATTTATTTGCTATTTAACATTAGTTACGTTCTTATTTTGCCAGTGGCACTAAAAATGTATGCTCTTAATTAATCGAATTTTAAAAATTGTTTTTCATTGAGAATCAGCACATGGAAATATATATACTTTTAAAATGTATTACTTGTTTTTAATACCCTGTACAATACTTCCAAACGTGGGTATTTTAAAGCAAAAGTCCACGCAAGGTAAGTTTAGTAATAAGTACTTACCGACTTTGTATTGTCGACTGCAAAGAAAAAAAATCTGTTGTGGCCATCACAATACCTCTCGCCCTTTCCATTGTGGTATAAATAAGTATTGTATTTAACATTTCTTATACACACAAAAAATTCTAATTACACCTAATCTTTATATTTACGTATTTTCTATAATTTGAAATTCATTCTATGAGCAAGTTTTCTCCATTTCTTTTAAATGTTCGTTTTTCCAATTCATTAATAAGATTGGCGTTATGTCTGAAGGTTTCACGTAATATACCTATAATTTTAAATTATAATTAATAATAAGAAATATTAAATATCGTTCCCAGAAAAAGCCCGTAGTACTATCTCTGAATTTTTGACACTGACATTAGTGACATTTATTTGTCAATTACAGACATTTAAATTTCTCAAGTTGTTACCATGGAGATGTTTGGTCTGTGAGCAGGCTGTGAGATTTATTACAACAGATTATTTTATAGATTATATTTCTATATCTATATAGGTATATAAGATATAATAATTTTTTTAAATGTGCCGGATACAGAATTTTGTTCTTTAATATTTGTAATAACATAAATTTTCAAAAAATAATATTTAGAAGATTTTTGTTCAAATACTACTACTTCCGGTTATCCAATTGTTACCAGAACGTATTCAACTCTTCGCATTACTGTTAGATTGAGGAATCCGTAGTTACATAGGTCTTTAGTCTTATAAAATTTGAGAAATCGTACGTCCAACAACCCCACACACACACACACACACACCCACACACACACACACACACACACATCCACACACATACACACACACATACACAGACTTCATCGTAAAAATGTTATAATTGGATTCTAGGGATCTTATAACGTGCTTATTCATTAAAATCTGGATATGCGATTTTTAGCATGACTTCAATACCTCTCTTAGCGAGAGGTAAAAATAGTTTTCTTTTTCACTCGTAACTATTTGATTAAAACAAACGAACTAATCAATCATTATTCGTTTGTCATTGATTATTATTGTTGTCAGTTGTCAATCATTAATCAGATTAAGTTTTGCCCACCAATGATAGCTATAGATTTTTTATTTATTCTTTTCTTCAGGATCGAGAAAAAAAAATTACCCAAGCTTCAAAAGCTCGCCTACAGCTCGTTCTGAAAATTGCTCACCCATTAAAGTACTTCTTAGGGAAATGAGAAGTACAATTCCAAAAAATATTTCAAACAAAAATAGTATTTATTTTAAAGGAAAAGTAAGATTATTTCACTATACTAGAGCCCGTGTTCCATCGGGCTGTGATTCGCATTCTAAATCATCAAAGTGATCATGATTAAGAAGTATGTTTTTTCGTTTCTTATTCGTTATCCCCACTTTGTCATTTTGTGATCACTAGACAACCTTCCCCTTTTCCTTCTGAATCATTATTTTTGAATGATCACACAGATTTATTTCAGAGCAAATTTAAAAATGGCTGAAGACAATAGTTTTCGAGCGTAGAATTTATCAAAGTGGAGTTTGTTGCATCAAAGGAAATGTGATTTTCCTAGAAAAGCTTGTAATGATCCACCATACTTTTAAAACAAAGAAAATATGTTACATAAAACATTTTTTTTAAATAAACATACTTCATATATTACTAATAACATTTTTTTTACTTCTATATGATCAATTTTTAATGTGCTGACTATAAGACTTGACAGTAGATTATTTATAAAATAAAATAAATTAGTTTGCATTGGTCTGCTTGTTTTCTTGATATAATTTTAAATCTTGATTCAAAAGGATCACGAATAAACTAATCAGGATTCACAAAAATCAAATTCACAGTCCGAAGGAACTCAACTAGAGTATGCATGTCTTCATTTCAACAGAGCGGCACAAATAATGGCACGTTGGCAGTCAATACAAAAGCAAGCAGTAATAGTTATGTGCCGCCTTGTCATAATTATAATATTTATATTATTATTTATTATTAAAACAACGTGCATTCCGATATTTTCTTATTTTCAGATTTATATTTACTTCATATCCAACCTGGTTACTCATACATAACAATTTAATTTATTTTTAAAAATATAGCTTTTGAAAAAAGCACGTAAAACATTGTGTTTCTCATACAATTTGTATAATTTCGAAACCAGATGATTATTCCAGTAATATCCTAAACATAGCTTGTATATTAAATATAAAATTCCTCATTTAATGAAGAAGTATCGTGAGAAATAAGCACCTGGTTGTATCTTCAGGGCGCCAAATTCAAATAAAAAAAGTTAATATACCATCTCGTTGACACTGACACTATTATTCAGTACAGAGTACAGTATTTAACCATCAGAATGTTCCTAACCTAACCTATAATTCTCGTTGAGTATTGTGTGCTTGCTCTATCATCTAGTTGGCGTAACAAGCAAGAAAACATTTTCTTCCCGGCCGCCATTTTGTTAACAAGTAATACGTGCTTACCATAAAATGGCGATGTAGCCGAGATTGTATAATGATCCGAATATTGAGCAGGCAGGGCTTAGCATGTTTGAGAGCGGAATGGGTTTTTGATTATAATGTTTGCGGGTCGATCAAAAAACTGGTCAAAGTAAATGCTGCACGCGTCTGATTACCGTCTCGTCTTGGAGCATTGCGGCTAATGGCCGTATTGAGTGACTGAGCGATTACGACAAATGGAATGCAAAACGCTGCGTTTTACTTAGCGAAAAATTACCAAACTGATCGTTTTGCCAGGGACGGCCACATAACCTATAATAAAAATGTTATGTAATGATGCATCTGAAAAGACAACAGACGAAAATGAGTATTATTGTGGTTACAATGTTAAGTATTGGTTGAAATATTTTTACTTCATTTTTATCTTTCAGCACCGATACATTTATACACATTAATAAATAAGTAACTATGGCCCGTATTACGAGCGCATTTTTATTGCTGCTTTTATAATAAAAGTGCGAATAAAACTGCTCTATAAAACCACGCCTATTCCGAACTCACTTTTATGGCACAAAAGCGCGCTTTTATTAGCTTTTATAAAACCGACGAATAAAAGTGCTGTCAATTTTATCCTCGTTTTAAATGACTGACGGACTGATGAAATGTCAAATATCACAAATATGTAAAATAAGAAAACGAAATATACGTGTTCTTCAAAAATGCTACATATTTCATTACCCGCCTATGGTTGAATTCAAAATGGTCGCATGCGCAGTATTGCGCGTCTACAAGCTATTATTGCCGTTGTGAGAGCGATAGAATACATGAAAGGTTGAATGAATTTGTCAACACAAAATAAAGGTTAGAAACTGGTGAATAGATGGTGAAACTATACACAAATTGGGAAAGATAACAGATAGAATAGAATACCTCGACTAAGGTAACAAAAAAAAACATACGTCAAATTTTCGAATCCAGAATTTTTTTCCCTCCCGGTTGGGTTCACCAGTTCACCTATAATAATTATTTAGATGCTACTTTGCGTATAAATTAAAAAAAAAAATGAAATTATTTATTATAATCCAAAATAATACTGATGTTTTAATAATAAATTTAAAAAATCCTGTTTATTATGTATAAATTCCATACTTATATTTTCTTGCAAAAGATTATAAATTTCCAGTAAAATTATTTCATAAACAAACTATGCAAATTGTATTTGACACTGATATCTTCTTCTCTAGCTTTTCCCATTCGTTAGGGATCGATATTTTTTATTTTCTTCTTCCATGTATTCTGTTTTGCGTATCGTTCTCATTCAGTTCCTTTTCTCTCAAGTCTTCCGCAATACAGTCCTTCCATCTTATCTTTGGTCTTCGTCTATTTCTTCAACCTTATATTACTAAGCTATTCATTCTTCTTCCAATATATTCTTCATCTCTCCTCATGACATGTTCAAACCCAGGGCCGGTTTTACCTATTGGCACATGGGGCACGTGCCCCGGGCCCCGCGCTAAATGGGGCCCCGCGCTGATTAATTTTGAAATAAAAAATCGATTGTAATGCGTTACATTAAGTATTGTTATATATTTTGTAATCATCTATAACGATTGTTAATTATTTTTCTAATAAATAACTTTAAATGATAATCAAAGAAACATTTTCATTTTATAAAATCATAGAACTGTGCCTATATAAGCATGTGTAGATTTTTATGAATAAAAATCCCCTTGAAGGGGGCCCGCAATTTATTCGGGCCACGGGCCCCGCGTTAGCTAAACACGGCTCTGTTCAAACCTATGTAATCGTCTCTCTTGTATCTTTCAGAAACTTGTAATACTAGAGTTATTTCCTTACCGTATCTTTCCGTGTCTTCCCCAACATCTATTTCACCATCCTCATCTCTGCCACATTAATTTACTTTTTATTGATACTGACATCTGTCAATTTGAATTATCTGAATATATTAGCAGTTTTCATGGTTAGCATACCTATCTATTGAATATGAGGTATAAAGTGCAATCAAATCGTATAGAAAATAATACATTCTTTAAGTTATAATAACGTTAAATGTCAATTAATCATATTTAACTGTTAAAATCTTCAAAAAATGGTACTTCCGGTTGACTAATTATAACTTATAACCAAAATCCACTTGTGCCTCTGGATGTAAACATGAGGAATACGAAAAAATTATAATTTTTGGAATCGTGGGATTAAAGTTATGCGATCCGAAACTTTCGTCACACAGACACACACACATACTTATATACACAGACATAATCGTAAAAATGGTACAATCGTATTATAGGGACCCTAAAACATGCTTATTCACTAAAAAAAGGTAAAAAATTGTGTCAATGTGAACTTCAAATCTACTTAACCTTACATATTTGTACATGTACATTATCATAATTCATTATATACAACAAAATGGTATAAATTACAATACAGCTGATGACATTTGGCGAAGAATACGACATTGCCAAGATTATGTTTCAACATTTCATAGTTTTAATAAAAGCAGTGATAAAGTGAGTCCGTAACACGGAACGCAATAAAAGTGGCCGTTCGCTTTTAACAAAATCGCCAATAAAAGCGGCATTAAAAGCACGCTCGTAATACGGGCCTGTGTATTTAATTTGATAAAAATTAAATGGCGGTTCTGGTATAATATGCTGATTAATTTTCCTCGTTATTGTAATTTCGAATTTTTAATTTTTTAATTATTTAATTAAATCCAATTTCTTCTCTGATCTAAATCATGTTCACAATGAATTAGCTATGCAGGTGCATGCTTATGTTTCACGTTTCACGCACTTAGATAATTTGGCCCAACCCAAATTTAATTTATATGCAAAAGTTTTAAAATGGCTGTTGCTAATAAAGACATGTCTAGATGTTATCATGACAACTACTAATGTCCTTCAACGATAATATATTCGTTTTTACTGAAAATTGTTCTATATTTTGGATAATTTTATAAATTACTATGCATTCGTAATTAGCTTTACATAGTCTTGCAGTCATAATTGCATTTATTATACGAACAAGATCATATACATATACACCCATATACAAACATATTTAAATTCCGCCATTTTTCAGAAAATAAATGGACGTGAAATTATTCATTATTCATTAATTATTCTTTGGAAGATATTGCTCTCCAAATTATACTTATTATTTGCTTCTTCACTCTAATTGTATGCACTTAATCCACCTGTTAACAAGCTTTTAATTTCTGGTTTGAAGAAAATTTTTGGTCTCGTGCACAATTTCAACGACCTCCCTTGGTTTATGGCTATCTAGCCATGTCTCATCTATTGAGTTCTGGACGTTTTTTGAAAAGAACATCAAACTTGAAGACTATAGAGATAGTTGACAAACCACAGCCTCAATAGATCGATTTTAAAACATAATTATTATTTTTTTTATGAAATTTCATCTATATTGAAATCGATCTGAAGTTTTAGAAAGTCTTAATTATTATACTTTAATCTGAAATATCTTTTTTAATATCCTACGATGTAAATGTTATGTTGTTAATAATTGGAGTTACATGAATTGATCTATTGCAACATTTTTTTTTTCTTATAAAAAATAGTATATTCAAAAATAAGTTTCATAAGGCAATCTGGTACCGTATGCGCATTATGAAACATGTTTTTAATATATATTTTTTCTATTGAGGTAATTTTATAATTCTAAACATTTATAAAATCTGATGTGGCCAGCACATTACGTTCCGTCAGTTCTATATATTTTGGACAAATTATATACAGAGAGATTCTCTATTATCAGTAAAATACTGTGTCATTTGCACTTGACACTGTCATCTGTCAATCAGAATTTTCTTAATATATAGTAGCGTTTCCATGGTTATAGCATAGCTGGCTGCTTTATGAAATTTAATTTCTTTATAATTTTTTAACTCTATATGCATTGACATAGAAAATATTAAATTCGTATTCTAGGGACCCCAGAAAGTGTTTACTCATTAGAAACTCACTATCGATTTTTTTAACAAAAGACAATACCTTTCTTACCCAAAGATGACCTTCCGTCCACTTTAGGTAAGGAAGGTATTGTCTTTGGTCAAAAAAATCGATAGTGAGTTTCTAATAAATAAGCACGTTTTGGGATCCCTAGAATAGAATTTACTATTTTTACGATGATGTCTGTATGTATGTATTTGTGTGTGTGTGAATGTGGCTATCGGTTTCGGATCCCATAGTTCCAATACCACGATTCCAAAAATTATAATTTTTTTCGTATTCCTCGAGTTTAGATGCATATGCAGAAGAACTCTCATTTGCAACTTTTAACAGTTTTTCTTGAAGAATAGCAGTTAAATATCATTTTTGACATTTAATATTATTATATTTTAAAGAATGTTATTCTCTATACGATGTGATTGCATTTTATACTTCATATTCAATACATATAGAGTTAAAGAATTATAAACATATTAAATTTCATATATTAGCCAGCTATGCTAATCATGGAAACTGCTAATATGTATATTCAGATAATTCAAATTGACAGATGTCAATGTTGATGAGGATGTTGAGATAGATATTGGGGAAGACACGGAAAGAAAGTGTAAGGAATTAAAGGATAAGGAAAATAGCTCGAGTGATTGAAGTTTCTAGAAAGATACAAGAGAGACGATTACATTGGTTTGAACATGTTATAAGAAGAGACGAAGAATATATTCGAAGAAGAATGAATAGCTTAAGCTTAGTAGTAGAAGACAGAAGAAACAAATGAAGACCAAAGATAAGATGGAGGGACTGTATTGCGAAAGACTTGAGAGAAAAGGAACTGAACGAGGATGACAGAAATGAGTGGCAGAAAAAATAAAAAAATAACGACTCCCTAACGAATGGGAAAAGCTAAAGAAGAAAATTTATGTATGAAATTTGTACATATTACCAGGATTGACAGTAGGTAATGTGTTGGTCGCATCAGATCAGATATAAAGATATCAAATATAATAATATAGAATAATCTGTTTAATAAATCACGCTGCCTAAACACCTCCATGGAAACCAGTTGAGATATTTAAATGTTTGTAATTGATAGATAAATGTAAAATGTCAGTGTCAAATATTTTCAGTTTTACTGACATTACTGAAAGCTTTTTTTTGAGAAGTGCATATCATATTTCTATTGTATTATTAAATAAATATTTACTATTATATTCTTAAGAAATGCCGCAAGTAGGAATACGCTAATAAATTTAAAGAATTTTGAACATATTAGAAGAGTAGGACAAAATTCCTCATAAAACGAAAGAATACTCATAGATACAATTATTTGAATTATTTGTGTGTGTACAAACATGTTAAATTCGTTACTTATGTCACATAAAATTGAAATGCCATGGGGCATTGTGCTAGCCACAACAGTTTTTTTATGTTTGCTATTCTGGTGGATGATTCTAGTGAATACTAAGAAGGCATTCTCAAAAAAAAAACATTCGAGAACGAAAGTAGAACATTTAAGAAATTTGGAATTTTAATAATTATCATAGAAAGCGCTTATCAAATGCTATATCGTGGGTAGACAAATTTGTTTTGAAAAATACATACAACAAAGGTTACTTTGTGCAATAATTATTAAACTAGTCAAATTCGAAGGCATGTTGTCAAAATTATAACTAGTCACGAACTTAACAACATTGTTAAGTATATAACATATAGTTAAAACTTTCTTTTTTTAACAAGTTTATCATGATAACAAGTCGTCAAATATCCGCAGTTAAACAACCTCTTCTATCCTATAACTACGCCATACTTGTAGTTCCTTATTAAGGTTCAGCTAGTCTAATAGAGTAGTTATAGTTCCCCCGTCACGTTTTTCCTTAATAATTGAGTCTTATCTCCATCGTCGCAATTTCACAATGCATTCATTACGGTTGGGTTACACGGAACGCGCTGAGCGGTGCGTTGCGGCACGGGTAGCGTTATAACGCAGCGCGACGCAGTTCCATCTATCAGCGCGAAACATGAACCATACATTAACATAATGCGCGGTGCCTCCTCCTCCTCCTCCAAGTGCCGCTATCATTGCCGTGATGTGTGAGTGGGTGGAAAGGGAAGGTGTGAATGGAGAGTGCTACTGGAAAGCTAATTAATGTGGGGAATGATTACACGGGAAATGCAAATGTACGAATGCACTTATATTTATAACAGATACAAAATTTTATGATCTTAGTTTTGTAGGAACATAAATTGCCAAAATATAATATTCATATGTAAGATCATAGGGGCAAAATTACGTATTTTTACCTCTCGCTATGAGAGATATTGGAATCATGCTAAAAATCTCATATTCCGATTTTAGTAAATAAGCACGTTTTAAGGTTCTTAGAATCTGATAATAACATTTTTACGTTGATGTCTGTGTGTGTGTGTGTGTGTGTGTGTGTGTGTGTGTGTGCGTGTATGTGTGTGTGTGTGTGTGTATGTGTATGGATGTGTGTGTGTTTGAGGTTGTTAGTGGTACGATTTCTCAAATTCTATAAGACTTAAGACCTGTGCAACTACGGATTTCTAAATCTAACAGTAATGGGAAGAGTTGAATACATTCTGGTAACAATTGGGCAACTGGAAGTAGTAATATTTTAACACAAATCTTCTAAATATTATTTCTTGAAATTTTATGTTATTATGTTATTACAAATATTAAAAACTAAATTCTCTATCCGGCACATTTAAAAAATATATTATACCTTCTATAGATTTAAAGATATAGATATATAATTTATGAAATAATTTGTTGTAGTAAATCTCACAACTTGCTCACAGCCCAAACATCTCCATGTAACTACTTGAGAAAAATGTGTGTAATTGACAGATAAATGTCACCGTCAGTATCAAAAATTCAGAGATAGTACTGAAGGCTTTTTCTGGGAACGATATTTAATATTTCTTATTGTATTATTAATTATATATTTAAAATTATAGGTATATTACATGAACCCTTCAGAAATACCGCCAATTCCGTTAATGAATTGGAAAAACATCGAACATTTAGAAGAAATGGAGAAAAAATGCACATAGAATGAATTTAAAATTATAGAAAATATGTAAATATAAAGATTAGGTGTAATTAGGTTTTTTTGTATGTACAAGAAATGTTAAATACATTACTTTTATATACCACAATGTAAAGGGTGCGAGACGTATTGTGATGGCCACAACAAACTAATTTTTATATAAAAATACATTATTAAAAAAAATTACCCCTATTAAACTAAGGTAGGCCATTGATGAAAATATAATATTTTGAGAAAAATCGACAAGTAATAATACTCTTTTACATAAGAGTTAGCCTAAACTAAGCCATTTGGGCATACATTTTTACTTCCTTGTACGTAAGTAAAGGAAGTATTGTAATCGCGAAAAATTTCGGTTTTCAGATTTCAGCGGAAATATCCAGTTTGATCATCCCTGAATCCATTTTGACTAATTTCGTCGTGACGTCTGTACGTACGTACGTCCGTACGTACGTACGTATCTCGCATAACTCAAAAGCGGTAAGCCATAGAAAGTTGAAATTTTGTATTTAGGACTCCTATAACATCTAGTTGTGCACTTCCCTTTCTGGTTATTACACAATTTCCAGAAGTGGCACTTTACATGAAGCCTATAATAGATTTTAATGAAAAACTGTTTTAAAATATAATCCAAAACTTTTCAAATTTGGTATAAAAGACTTTTATGTCAATCGAAATAACATAGTAGATTTTGGTTAAAATAGGCTAACCAGAAGTGGTACATTACTTGAAGTTGTTAACAGTTTTTCTTGAATAAAATGATTTTATTTTGATTTTAGAAATAAATGCTTCAAATAAAAGTTTTAGAGAATTAATTTCTGCGTCTAGCACATCAAGTATTATTAAGTTAGCCCTTTGTATAATCGAGATATGTAAATTTAAATATTATATACTTTTTTGTTTTCGTAACAAAGCTAGCTATGGACTAGGACAAAAACTTAAAAAAAATGTTCATGTCAAATTACGTGCAATTTTATGATTCGTACAATAACAAATATTATATTTTTATTGTGAAATTAGTCATATTCATTGTTGTAATCAAATATTTCTTTGTTGTAATCAAAACTCTCTTTAAAAAGAACCGGGTTAGATTATGGGCGCTATATATTTTACTGTTTTGAAGTTAAAATTAATATTTTGTAATTTATTTATTAAAAAAATATGTATAGTTTAATAATCGTACAAGGAAGTCGTGTGGTGTCCACATCAGATTTTTTGTATATTAATACACAACATTGACGGAAGATATTGTGCTGGCCACATCAGTTTTTTTTTTCAATTTATTGCATGTCTATAAAAACTATTCATTTTTAAGGAATAAATATTTTTATCGGTAATTCTATATGTAAATAGTAAAGTGGACTCATAAAAAATACATATCAAATAGGAATTGAAATCAAATTTTGACAAATCACTTATTATTGTAATTTATCAATTTACATATAATAAAACAATATTTTTTCTTCTTCATAATGTCCGTTTTTTCGTGTAGCCGTTGCCACTACAAATTAATTTTATTTCCATGTCCATATAATTTATTTACATGTAAAAATAAAATAAAAATAACTTGTATTGTTTACACAGTAAATAGTAATGTGTTTTAAATGATATCAATTTATTAAGTGCATTACACGAATTAGAGAGGTATATAATCTAACTTATGATATTATAATAGTGCGGGTAATTTTGTAAAATAATTTAAATAATAGTTGTTTTACTGCGTATAATAAAATAAATCTCCAAGTAATAACACTTGCGCATGGTAAATTTCACTTGGTAATGAGATATTGAATACCAAATCATAAAATTTTATTTGTTTCTTTAAGACCGTATTATTTCATGAAAATTATTGTTGGGAATGTTAACATTTAATTTATTTGATTACGAGAATTTAACTTAATGGGGAAATCATTTTTTTAAACTTAACTAGACAGTAAAAAATAGAAACGTATTTGTTTTTGTAAAACAAGATTATGAGTTGTGAAATAGTTATTTCTTAATTTGTGTGAGGGTCACGCTAGATCCCTTCAACAATAATACACTTCACCATTCTTCCCTTCCATTTCGGAAAATCTCCCAATCAATATTCGTTTGGAATGGTGAATGTTTTCAAAATAATTATAAATTGCAGTATCAATTTCTTCTTCAGATGAGAATTTTCTGCCTCGTAAATTATAAACAGCTGCGTGTCAAAAAATAAAAATCTGATGTGACCAACACAGTACCTCCCGCCATTTACCTATGTATATAATTTTTATATTACTTTATAAATTTATCCATACAATATATAGAAAAAGTATTAAAGCAAACTTGTAGAAAATGAAATAATCTTTAATTTTTATAGTAACAAATTGAGAAAAAATTACATTTAAAGGTATTTTTTGGAGAAAAACTATCTTGAGCTTCAAGTAAACTGCCATTTCCGGTTATCCGATTGCCACCAAAATCTAATCAGATATTTCCATATTAGAATAAGGTAGAAATACATGGTTTCAAAACTTTCTGAATGATAGTATTTGAGTTAGAGCGTATACACTATACAGGATCCACACATACATACATACATACACACACACAGACATCATCGTGAAAATGTTAAAAATGGATTCTAGGGACCTTAAAACGTGGTCATTTACCAAAATCTCGATATGCGATTTTTAGCACGATCCCTATACCTCCCTTACCAAGGGTAGCGGGAGGTAAAAATAAACTACTTTAATTACGTATGTCTTCAAGAATAATACATTTTTACCTCTCGCCAAGAGAGGTATTGGATTCATGCTAAAAATCGCATATCCAGATTTTAATGAATAGGCACGTTTTAAGGTCCCTAGTATACGATTGTAATATTTTTATGATGATGTCTGTGTGTGTGTGTTTGTGTGGATGTGTGTGTGTGGGGTTGTTGGACGTACGATTTCTCAAATTCTATAAGACTAAAGACCTATGTAACTACGGATTCCTTAATCTAACAGTAATGGGAAGAGTTGAATAGGTTCTGGTAACAATAATTGTATAACCGGAAGTAGTAGTATTTTAACAAAAATCTTCTAAATATTATTTTTTGCAAATTTATGTTATTATAAATATTAAAAAACAAAATCCTCTATCCCATACATTAATAGTTATTTAATTATCAAGTGTGTTAATGAGGGCGATTAATGATCGAGACATTTTAATTGTTGAGATCATTAATCGCCAATTAACACACGTGTTATAATATTTTTTCGTTGACCGTATCTTAGTTAAATGGAAAATCTAATTTTATTCCATGACAATTTTTTTAGGTTAGTAATGGTTGACCGAACCTCAAATTTTACGTCAGAAAATCAATAAGTTTTGTCATCAATTTTTTTCAGTGGGTGCGTTCAGTTTACTTAATGCTAGACAACACAAGCGGTTTTTTATGTTATTTGAGGATTTTTATTCTTTCAAATTCATTTTAAAGGTATGCTACGTGAATATACCTAGCTAGTAAGTGTCAAAAGCATGACTTTTAATTCTGTCTACCTTTTTGCTACAACTTAGCGTTAGCAATACATGCTGTGTTCCATGTGGTGAACGCATCCAATAAATCGTTTATTAATAAAACTCATGCATTAATAGGGGTCATTAATTAATGATTTTCTATACATTAAGATAGCCTATTAATAAACGGTCGACGGAAAAAAAATATATTATATCTTCTATAGATTTAAAGATATAGAAATATAATCTATAAAATAATCTGTTGTAAAAATTTCACAGCCTGCTCACAGCCCAAACATCTCCATGGTAACTACTTGACAAATTTAAATGTCTGTGATTGACAGATAAATGTCACTAATGTTAGTGGAACATTGGAAGGACGATTACTCAAAAACTATAAGACTTTATATTTGTTTAACTACGTATTTCCCAATCGGATATTCATGGGAAGAGCTGAAAAGTTTTTGGTAGCAATTGAACAACCGGAAGTAACATATTGTTGAAAAAAATCTTGTAAATATTATTTTTTGAAAAAAATTCTTGATAATATTAAAGAAAATTAAATTTTTACTATCTGACACATTTAATTTTTTTATTATATCTCGTATAGGTTTGGAGATATAGTATACAGGGTGTTTATCCAAACATACGGCAAAAATTCAAGGGATTATTCCCTGGACTATTCTAAAAATATTTTGTCCTTTGTTGATTTTTGAAAAACCGCTTTGTTTCGAAAATATAGGGCGAAAAAAAAATTTACGAAACCAATTTTGATATTTTGATTGACGTTTGACTGTTTGACGTGTATTTTCTGTCTATAATACTTAAACTTTTGGGTATAACTCCATAGAAAACGACCCTGATGTTTTTGAAAGAGTTCGGCAATCAATGAGAAGAAGATTGGATTCTTGCATCGCAGCTGGAGGTAGTCATTTTCAACAGTTCTTGTAGATTGAGAAACTTTACATGTAATTTTTGGTATTAAATAATGTTGTTATTGTCGAAAATGATTTTCGCCGTGTATCTTCGAAACAAAGCAGCTTTTCAAAAATCATCAAAGGACAAAATATTCTTAGAATAGTCCAGGGAATAACCCCTTGAATTTTTGTCGTATGTTTAATAAACACCCTGTATAATAATAATATAGAATAATCTGTTGTAATAAATCTCGTTGCCTAAAAAACAGTTGAGATATTTAAATGTTTGTAATTGACAAAAATGTCAAAATGGCAAAATGTGAGTGTCAAAAATCAGATATTTTTGGGAAGTACGAGTACATTTAATATATGTTATTGTATTATTAATTAAATATGTATTTAAATTATAGATATGTTAATATTACATATATCCTTAAGAAATATTAGACATATTAGAACGAAAGAAGAAATACAATTTCAATTATTTGTGTGTACAAGAAATGTTAAATTCGTTACTTACAGGGCGCGAGCAGACATGTGACTCTGTTGGTGTTGGCAAGCAGATGAGGATTCGTGTCCGTGACAGCTAGTATTTATTTACATATGTAGATGTTGCAAATGTCATAATTTTTTATTAAAAATTTCAAAATATTCTGATATCATGTTGTTTATATGTCATCAATAGTAGGGATACTTGTCGAGGAAAATAATCCACATGGATTTGGAAAATCATAATGATTTGCATGAAAACTTATGATACTTGACACCTATGTACATTATTACTAGCTGTCATTTTGACACGGGTCCCCATATCAGCTTGCCAAGACCAACAAAGTCACATAACTGCTCTCGCCCTATGCAACATAAAATGAAAATGGCGAGAGACTTTTATGTCTAGGTTTGATTACATGATTTATCAAAATATAGTTCCCCAGAAAAAAAAATCTGATGTGGACACCACACGACTTCCTTGTACGATTATTAAACTATACATATTTTTTTAATAAATAAATTACAAAATATTAATTTTAACTTCAAAACAGTAAAATATATAGCGACCATAATCTAACCCGGTTCTTTTTAAAGAGAGTTTTGATTACAACAAAGAAATATTTGATTACAACAATGAATATGACTAATTTCACAATAAAAATATAATATTTGTTATTGTACGAATCATAAAATTGCACGTATTTAACGTAATTTGACATGAACATTTTTTTTATGTTTTTGTCCTAATCCATAGCAAGCTTTATTACAAAAACAAAAAAGTATATAATTTTTAAATTTACATATCTCGCTTATACAAAGGGCTAATTTAATAATACTTGATGTGCTATACGCAGAAATTAATTCTCTAAAACTTTTATTTGAAGCATTTATTTCTAAAATCAAAATAAAATCATTTTATTCAAGAAAAACTGTGAACAACTTGAAGTAATGTACCACTTCCGGCTAGACTATTTTAACCAAAATCTATTATGTTATTTCGATTAACATAAAAGTCTTGTGTACCAAATTTGAAAAGTTTTGGATTATATTTTAAAACAGTTTTTTTATTAATATCTATTATAAGCTTCATGTAAAGTGCCACTTCTGGAAATTGTGTAATAACCAGAAAGGGAGGTGCACAATTAGATGTTATAGCAGTCCTAAGTTCAACTTTCTACGGCTTACCGTTTTTGAGTTATGTGAGATACGTACGTACGTACAGACGTCACGACGAAATTAGTCAAAATGGATTCAGGGATGATCAAAATGGATATTTCCGCTGAAATCTGAAAACCGAAATTTTTCGCGATTACAATACTTCCTTTACTTACGTACAAGGAAGTAAAAATATTGAATTTTTTTTAAGACAAATTATATTGTAGAATCCAATGAATTTAATGCAATGCATCTCTCTTATTCCGTAAAAAGCTTGACCATGCTTTGTTATGTCATGAAAATTTTCTGCGTTGGTTTGTATAAGTTTTACAGCGTTTCCTTCGCATAATCGGCAACAGTGGTCATTCCATTCTAGCATTTGCAACCCTAGAGCCAGATCGTACTCCTTTAACGAGGGTTAACCAGAAACCAGAGCAATAAAACGATTTGGTGTTGTGTAAAAGGACAATGTGTTGCTTGGTTTTGTTTGGAGACCTTGGGAATGTTTGCAAACTTGCCAAATATTGCATGGATTTCATGTAATAGTCGGCGGGAAAGAGTAATGGGCTTGTTACCGTCGTAAATCACGTCGCCGCCGTCGCCACCGCCACCGCGGCCTCCTTCAGCAGACTTGGCTGCAGACGCTTCGAACCGGAAGTTGCTGTGACGATGTCAGACTTCGAGATGGGGATAATTCTCTTTTTATGATGAATTTATTGTCTTGAGAAACATATTTTTAAGTATCTTTTATCTCTCCTTGCAAGATTTCTATAGTTTGCTATCAAATCTTATATGAAAGATGTCTTGTTTTACAACAAACAATGCCAACAAGCACACGCGATTCTGGGAGTTTTTCAAGTATGTGATTTTGAAAAATATGCTTTATTGATGTTGATAAGAAGTAATCAAAACACTATAAAAATAGTTTCCTCAAGTATATTTTAACAGCTATTTATCAATATATAACCATTTCAAGTTTATAGTTAAACTCAATATTAACGTATATTATGCAACAAGTACAGAAAATTATTTACATTATGCGAGGTGTAACAGCTTTGACACGAAGTCGAGTACTGAAATTACACAACAAACAATTTTGCATAAGTGGCACACTAATTTTTCTACGGCCCATATTTTTTACAATTCTATTAATAATACATAATTCATTTCTAATTTAATTTAACGATATGAATGAACACTATTAGAAACGAACGATCGTCTTTTTCCTAAAGCCTGTTTGACACGATCATAAATTGTTAGGAGCTTTCTTTTTAGGGGGAAAATGAATTGATCTTACCTCGTACTGAATTGAACTAAACTACTCCTAAAAAGAACAGTATGTTTTTTTTTTAATATAAGAAGTAGAAAATAAAAACATAATCTGTTGTATATGCGATTTGTATTTGACACATTAAATTATTTTAAATTTTAAGGTTTGAATATGGATATATTTCTTAATGTAATTAAACATAATATAACGTTTCTGTTTCTGAATCATACAAACTCATTTCGTCGATTGCTGTCATTTTAATATCAAATGCTTATAAACGAAACAAAATACATTAGCAGTCCACATTGACATGACATTGACATTTGGAATCAGTTAAAAATCTATTTCGGTAATGAAGACATATTTGTGCCGTGTGGGCGTTTACCAGGCGTCACTTTATGGATGGTTATTTCTTGCGTGGAGAGTGCACCACAGGAGTTAATTTTGGTATAGCCGCTTTCTTTTTACCAAGAAGATCAACTCCGAGTAGCACGTATCTACCGTAAACCGTTCTTTTTAAAAGGGGATAAATGATTTTGCACTACCCATTTTTTTCGATTCTGCCCCCGCGAACCGCGAAACAGGAACAAAAATAATTCTGAACTGATCCCGAATGTCAATGTCACATCAATGTGTATTTGTCTTGTTTGTATTTGATATTACAATGACAGAAATAGAAGAAATTAAATAGTTCGAAATGTTATATCATGTTTCATTACCTTAAGAAATACATCCATATTTAAACAATCACATGTAAAATAATTTAATGTCTCTCAAATCACATATACAAGAGATTGTGGCTACAAGCAAATTCAGCAGATTATTATGTTATAAATTTAAAGCAATAGGTACAGTAAATTTTTTGAAAGATGTCCGATCAAGGTCGTCTACGAATTGTATTAATTCAGACTTTTGCTCCGCCCATTTTGACAAATTCAGTAGTACCTATCGTTTGCTTAGTTTTTGTGAGGGTACGTAAGATACTACTGTTATTTTATTAATATAAAAATATATATTACAGTAAAAGCATTCAAAATTCAAAAATATGTTAACTGGTAAGTGACTCTGACAGAAAATAACGTTATTCGTACTGCTATGAATCAAGGTATGGTAATGCATCTGAATTAATAAGTAAACTTAGTTACACCGAAAGTATTATCAAGAACGAGCATCGTTTTAAAGTGGAATGTCCTAACTTAGTCGAAACAATATGAATTTTTGCAAGACAAGCGTGTTATATACATCCTTATCGCACACTCTTATACCTATTTGTTAATTTGTTAATGATACAGATGACCTTGATCGGACATTTCAAATTTTTTACTGTATATGTTTTTCATTTTCTACTTCTTATTTTTAAAAACACACTGCTCTTTTTAGAAGTAGTTCAATTCAGTTCAGTATGAGGTAAGAACAGTTCTTTTTCACCCTAAAAAGAAAGCGAATCCTATTTCAAGGTGAGCTTCGCGGGGACAGAGACGGAGAAAATGGATAGTATAAGATCATTTATCCCATCTTAAAAAGAACGGTTTATGTTAGATACGTGCTACTCGGAGTTGATCTAATAAATAAAAAGAAAGCGGCAATTTTCAAAATTGGTTGAGAATCTGGGAAACCGGGTTCGATCCCGACTGGCGCCAAATATTCGAATTATAAATAGCATAAAATTGACCCCTGTTGTGCACTCTCCACGCCAGCAATGACTGTCCGTGAGGTGACGCCAGATAAACGCCAGCACGGTACAAATATGTCATCCTCGTTACCGAAATCTGTGTACAAAGCAGATTAGTATACCCAGCGATGGGTAATATGCCATGATGATATATATTTATTTATTTTAGTTTCAAAATTAATTATAAATCTGTTTAACATGATTATCAAATTTTGTTAACAAAATTATGGCTGTGTCAAACGGGCTTTACAATTATAAATAATTATAAAATGTCAATTTATGTAGGTACTAGAATATCGTTTATACCAGGAATGGATGGTGGCATGAGGCAGAAAGACAACTGCCTCACTTCACAAAATTTAGCGGCGTATTTTCAGTTTCATTTTGCCAAGTGACTGTTATTTGTTATTTTATGATTAACAAAGATTTATTTTTGATATTGATATTTCTAATACGACTTTTCAATATACATAGTTCAATTTTTAATTTCGTTGAATCTAAGATTGTTTTTTATTTTACGTTAACTACGAGAGAAAATAAGCATTGTTTTAATTGTATTTAATGCATCCATTCTGACTTTATCGCCGTAAAACTTGACATTTATTCTGTCAATCATCATAAATGACATTACTAGACAAGGATAGCACTAATCTAGCAATTTAGCATTAAGTTAAAAATGGACTAGAACAGCTGAATAAAAACGCTAGACTCTGCTAATATACCCATGTTTTTCCAAAAGTAATTCAGCGGAAACATAGAAAGAACCTCTCAATTTGAATGAAAAGTTAAGGAATACAAACTTGACCGATTGCTTACATTTGTTGATGAGATTCACTCTGCTTTTATTTATCATTTATTTCAGAAAAATCCTTATATTTTGCGATACAGCTAAATAATGACTGCTGATATGTTTAAAAAATGACATATGACAACCGTCAATTTGACAGACCACTGTGACATCACATCCCACTAGACCGCTAGATGCGCTAAGTAATGCCAAACGCGGCCGTCTATACTTCTGAATATGTCTACGTCTACGTCATTGCCGGCACGTAAACTATTGTTGACGTGAAGTAATCTACACGTCCATCCTTATTTATCTAGATTTAAAGAAATAAAAAATTATGAAGATTCAGTGAATCCGCTGTAAGTTGTGAACAATGTAACAAACCGAAAATGATAGAAAATAGGTGTGTAATGGAATATTCATGAGAAGGGCAAATAGAGCGGCAACAGTGTACGGTGTACTGGCAATAAATCCAGGTTTGCAGCGAACCCATTCTCTCTGGAAGGTTGCGAAAGTATTGTCGGATATTTGCCCAACACAACAGAACACAACACCGCACACAATATGCAGATTTTACAACCGGGAAAATGACGCTTGTATACGGAACTGACAAACGGCGCTGTGGGAATCCCATCATGTTGATTATCATTGAAGGCATGAAGGCTCTCTGGCCTGAGCCTGAACCGTGATATATTGGGATAATTCAACTGCAGGTCCCAGGGCTTGCCAGCCGGCCATAAACACATTTATACTTGGCCAAAAGATAATTAACGCTAAATGTACCGGGGAATTCCACTACCTTCCTAACTTTCCTTAGTGTACACTCAGACGTAGCCTCGGTCAGCTCTAGATACTTGCCATATTCGTTAACATAATTGCTGCAACTTACTTAGATGATAAGTTTGTAAAACAAAAATACCAATCATACTCAGTGCAAAATGTAAAGCAGTGAACATGTGTTTAGATGTATTAGTGTGAGTAAAAAATGTAAAAGAAACATTTCATTAATGTTGGTCAGAATTAAATGATCTCTTCATCGAAGTAATAATAGTAAGTATTACTGATAATTATTTCTTGTTAGTCTAATAATAATAATAGAATATTTTACCAAATTGAAGTTTTTATAAAACTAAGAACAGATTACAGTAAAATTTTTGAAAGATGTCCGATCAAGGTTGACTACGAATTGTATGAATTCAGATTTTTGCTCCGCCCATCATGACAAATTCAGTAGTGTCGTTTGCTTAGTTTTTATGAGGGTACGTAAGATACTACTGTTATTTTATTATTATAAAAATATATATTACAGGAAAAGCATTCAAAATTCAAAAATAAGTCAACTAGTAAGTTTATAAGCAAATATAAAACCAAATATGTTAAAAATAAGATACTGACACAATGTCAGTGTCAGTGACGCTGACAGAATATAACGTTATAAGTACGGCTATGAATCCAGGTAATGTATCTGAATTAATAAATAAACTTACGTTACAGCGAAAGTATTATCAACAACGAGCATCGTTTATAAATGGAATGTTCTTACTTAGTCGAAACAATATGAATTTTTGAAAGACAAGCGTGTTAAATCTATCCTTATCACACATTCTTACAGCCTTTGCAAAAGAAAGAGATAAATGTATGCCTATTTATTAATTCGTTCGTGATACCTAGCTTGTAGAGTGGCCCATAGTCTCACAAAATTATTCGATCACTTTATTTTTATCAGTAAAATGTAAAATAAAAAAGGTTTCCAAAAAAGAAATTCATTTAAAAATTAATTATAGTCTTCTTTCGATATTTCACAATAAAATAATAGTCATCAAATTTAAAAATTGTTTAATTTAATGCACAAAAATCGATATTTAACAATATTGAATGTCACATTGACAGATAAATAAACGCATAACCTGTAAAAATAAATATTTTCATTTTCACAATTTAATATATACCTCGGCACTGAAGTTCCTTTTTATCACTCATATGGTTTATTTTCCTCGGCCTTAAGCAAGTTGTTTACAGCCGAGGCGGGTAGCCTTAAAGACTCTTTTCGTCTGAGATACATACATAATTTTATGTCATATTGGTTTCTAGTTTAAATTATTAAAAGAAACATGCATCAATTCCTATCAGTATGAATTTTGTATAAGTAGGCTAAGTCGCAATTGTTCGAAAATCCTAGCAAAATTTTGACAGATTTTCATTAATATTCTAATTAGCTATAATTGATGAAAAATACATTCCTCGACATAATTTGGGTGAAGCTGCTAAGGTGAAGAACAATTTACTGCCCCATAAATAAATGATTCAATATGAAGGTAAAATTTTACATTTTAAAGTTCTAGGACTTTAATGTTTGACTTTTTGTTTTATAAATCGTTCAAAAAACCTTGCTTTAAAAACCAGTATAGTATAAATAACTATTATTCAAAAATTGAGATCCAAAATTATTCGTACACCTATAGCTATAAAAATATTTAGCACATACCACATTTTAATATTTAGTAGGATACTCATTGGCTTTAATTACAGCTTCTAGTAGCCTAGGCTTTGATTTTATTAAATTAGATGATATGGAAGGAAGAATTTTTGCCCATTCTTCAGTCAAATTCGTCCAAAGTTGCTAAATAGTAGAAAATATTATTTACGGAGTCGCTTATCTAGATCCGATCATAAATTCTCAATATGGTTGAAATCAGAAGACTGGGGAGGTGTTTTAATATATTGAAATATATATAATCCCCTCCCAGTCCAAGTTTACCCGCAGAAAATTTATTTTAAAATTGATAAATAATTGTATTTATTCTTGGTGTTTTATGGTGCTACACAAATTATTTGTATCTAGCTCGGTATTTGATTTTCTCCAAACTATAGGCCTACTATCTGATCCAAATAAATTAAATTTATTGTTACCTGAGAAAATAACTTTATTCCAAAATTCAGGGCATATTTTTTTGCAATAATAATCTAACGCAAGAAACTAGGCCAGACTTATCCAAGCGTGACTTTTGTACATTAGATTAGGTCATCGTTTCTTAACCGGGAGGACGCAATCAGTCACAAAGAATAGAACACATGTACGAAAAAAACTTTTTATCAATAATAAATTATAATTTAATTAAGATATAACATATATTAATGAAGCGACACGTGGGTTTGTGGTTCTATACATGGATCACATTAGAAACACATAGAAGTAAATTATTTTCAAATGATAATAGACGATTGTAATGCCAATAGTCGTAAAGACTTTTTCGCACAGGTAAGAACTAACAAATGGAATCAATGTTTTCGAAGCATCTGTTACTAAAATAAATAAATATATCACCACAGCACATTACCCATTACTGGGTGTGCGGTGTGCCAATCTGCTTTACACACAGATATCGGTAATGATGAAATATTTGTACCGGACGCTTACCGATTCGTGTAAATGCGTTTTCATGCTCATCAACACGCGATGAACAATAGGATTTTATGATTTCATTTTTTCATCAATATAATTGGAAGTTAAAGTGAATGTGTCAAAAATTAGTTTTTCAAGGCGGATCCAGATACCAAGCTTATTGATTAAAGCAATGACTTTGTATGTCATTAATAAAATGTAGAAACGGTAAAATATATAACTAGCCCTTATTTATAAGGGGGGGGGTTGAGGTTTTTTACTTTATTTTTGGGCTTTTTACGGGTTGCGACACTCAAAAGATGGGTTAGGCTGAGGAGTATGTAGAGGTATTGTAAGCGAAAATGTCCGTATATTTATATTACATTACAATGTGTTCGTATTATTAAACGCATAGACGTTTTATAAAATGACGGATTTTACAATCTAGCAAAGAGACATATACTTCTTTTTCCATGACCGAGAGGAGGAAAACGTTATTTTCACAAGAATTTGAAATTTTATTTAGTAGCGTTTACATCATTGCACAAGATTACAGAAATTTGTTGAAGCTGAGTCCTTACACATGGCAACAAAAATTTGTTGATAGTTTATTAAAAATTACTTGCAACTAGGAAATAATATTCACATTTCATGTACTTCTCTTAAAATTTGATACCATAGAACTTTAAAGAATATATTATTCTCTATACGATTTGATTGCATTTTATACTTCATATTCAATAGATATAGAGTTAAAGAATTATAAAGATATTTAATTTCATAAATCAGCAAGCTATGCTAACCATGGAAACTGCTAATATATTCAGATAATTCAAATTGACAAATGTCAGTATCAATGAAAAGTAAATGCATGTGGCAGCGATGAGAATGTTTAGATCTATGTTGGGGAAGACACGGAAAGATACGGTAAGGAATGAAAGAATAAGGGAAAGAACAAGAGAGACGATTACATTGGTTTGAAGATATTATGAGGAGAGATGAAGAATATATTAGATGAAGAATGAATAGTTTAGTAATATAATGCTGATGAAACAAAAAGACTAAAGATAAATGGAAGGAGTGTATTGAGGAAAAGGAACTGAATGAGAACGACACGCAAATCAGAAATAAGTTGAATAAGAAAATAAAAAATAGCGACCTCTAACGAATGGGAAAAGTTAAAATAGAAGATGTCAGTGTTAATTTTACTGGAAATTTATAATCATTTGCAAGAAAATGTATGTATGGAATTTACATAATACACAGGATTGACGAAAGGTATTGTGCTGGCCACATCAGATTTTTTGTAATAAAATGAAATGATATTAAGGTAAAATATTGTGCCGGTCGAACTAATATTATTTTGAGTCCGTAAATATCAAATTAAAATTATAAAAAAGAACATAAAATTGCCATGTTATTATTTTATCAGTTATAGTTTACGCTATTAAATAATAATTACTACAAGTTCTGTAGTAAGCATTGAAAATAAAAATATTTCCCCCTGGAAATTAATAACAAAAATAAAAATAATCCAATCAAGTTAAAAGCTTAGTTGAAAAGTAATTTCCTAACAATTTCGTTATAAGTAAAGTTTGTTTTCATATTAAACCCGTATGTAGCTGTCCGCACAACATTACAATTATCTTTCCTGAAGAAACAAAACCAAAGGATATCGCCTTTACTATCAGGCAATAATTAATCAAACAAAAAAGAAATCTCCGTCTCCGGATATAATAACGTCATTTAGGTTATAGTTTTTTCAACACTTCTCGACGGTTGGGTATTAAAGGCGTTATTACCGCCTTCCAATCATTAAAACACCTAATTGCAGTGGAAAAAACTTCCAAATGACTTCATTACAGATTGGTTTCCTCAAATTGCTATAGAATTGCGACGGCAAAACGATGCTAAAGGTGTTTTGGGAGAAAAAGAAGGTTAAATTGAGAAAAAGTGGCGAAATTGTTTTTCTAAATGCGGCGAAAATTCAGCAAAGGTTTCAAATTGTAAAACAAAAAATGTAATTCTACATAATGATGGACGGGGATCAAGTTTTTGTAAAATGTGGCAACATCTATATTATGACATTTTTAAGGCTTGAATTTTGAATTATTTTATTGTACAAATAATGTACCTACCAATATAATATAATATTACTGAGGTCTTGGGATGTGCGTCTACGTACTCTATGATAGTTTACATATATACATAAACAATGCGTAAACAATATAAAGAGTGTTGTCAAATGTAGACAACGCGTAAAAAAATTAAGTAATATGAACTTTGTATAGGTAAAGGTACCGATTATGGAATAGACTCCTAATATGAAATACACTAATATTTCACATAACAATGGCGACACGTTTATTTTGAGAAATATTGCATCTTTGAGTGTAGCTACAAATCATTTTACAAATATAAAATTATTACCGTACGCGTTCTTACAAGCGTGCACTGGTAGTTTAAAGTATTTATAACAGTTGCTGACTTTTTCTAACGTTACTTCGCTGTGATTGTTATTAGATTAAAATATGTAGAAAATAATTTGTTTTTGTTTTATAAATATCTCTAAAATAATGTATTTTATTATGTAGTTAAAATCCGAAAATTATTTAACCTAAGTTAAATTTTTATTGCAAACGCCATGTCCCTTATATGAAACATGGGAACATGTATATATTTATTATTCATGATTAAATTTTAGTAACATAAAATTATTATTTTGCAGACATGGCTTCAAAAATTTAAAAATGTCGCTGCTGGAATAACGAAACTTTTTAATTTTTAATTGCAAAAACTATTATAAAATAGTTATTTATATATCAAAGTACTGAAGTTTTACTTTTTATAACGAACATGGAATTCAGTTGCCGAGGCCGTAAGGCCGAGGAAAATAAACCATATGAGTGATAAAAAGGAACTTCAGTGCCAAAATTTTGTGAACATAAAAGGAATATTTACATTTATAGGTTATGTACATTATATCAATGTTGTTAGCTTTCGGATACTGAGGTTCATTGGAACTATTTAGTTCTTTCTTTTTGAACATATTTTTGTCATTTTACGTATAAATTACGTATTGTACATCGTACAGCTACCCAAATTATCTTACATGCACAATAATTATCATAAGTTTGGCAACACTGCATTTGTTTGAAATCGTCATATAATGGATTATGTTAGTGCCGATTTCAAATAAAATATATTTTTATTGGTATGTTATAAATTTAGGAATCTGTTTTATTTTATATTACATATTAAATTTTATGTATTATTTGTAAAAAAAAAAATCTATAAATATCTCTATTAAGTCTATTTAGAGAAAATTTCCACTAACTATTCCATAATAGGTACTCTATGTTCCTAATATTATGAAAAAAACTACAAAAAAAATTGAAAATATATGTAAAATAAACTATTTGCTGTAAATTAAATATTTTTTGAAAAACTGTCATGTTTAAAAATACATTCCCTTACCTATACTATTCTTAGATACTTAGATAATAAATAAACAATATATTCCGTCAATTCTACGTATTTTGTACAAATTCCACACAGATTTTTTTTTGCAAACCTCGTACTGAACTAACTGAACTACTCCTAAAAATAACAGTGTTTTTTTTTTAAATAAGAAGTAGAAAATAAAAACATATATAGCATTATATTTATAACATAATAATCAACTGACTTGGCTTATGGCTATAATCTGTTGTATTACCTTATGTAATTTGTGTTTGCAACCTTAAATTATTTTACAATTTTTATATTTCCAGTAATTTTATTTGACACTGACATCTGTCAATTAGTAATATTTGAATATTCTAACTGTTTCCATGGTGCAGCTTTTAGCAGCAATAGGTTGCAATATATTTCTTTATAATTCTTTATCTCTAAATGCTAAATTCATTGAATAGGAAGAAAAAATATAATTACATATTCTTTTATTTATAATAATATAAATGGTCAGAACATGATATTTAACAACGTTTTTTTCACACACGAAACAGGAATATGAAAGAATTATAATTTTTGGAATTGTAGTATTGGAGTTATCGAAAGAATTTTTTTTGTCACAGACACACACACACACACACACACACACACACACACACACACACACACACATACATACACTGAGTCTCACACACACACACACACATATATGTATAGACATTATCATAAAAACAGTAAATTCATATTGTAGGGACTCTAAAACGTGTTTATTCAATTATAAACTCACCATCGAATTTTTTGACCAAAGACCTATAGGTGACGAAAAGTAAAAAGGAGGCAGAAAAGAAAACGAGAATTTTAACAAAATTAAATTATACCTTGAAGCAAGTAAACAAATAATAATGTTTTTGTCCTGTTTTAAGCAAAAATTAAAAATAAATGAAGACTTGAAGTAAATAATGATGTAAGTGCTATATTTGTGAAAGGTTTTTTTTTTACAGAAATAATAATTAAATATCTATACGAGAATAATATAAGCCAGACATCTATGAACACCTAATACACGGTAAACAAACGAGTCTGCACTTCGATCCTTATTTATGTTATAGGGCTCGTGCTAGTACTTAAATTATTATTCTTCACTTTAAGTCTTCAAATGTAGTGTACATGGCCTAGACAATATACAATTTTTGATTACATAAACTATATCAGTTTACGCATAGACAATGATGTAATTTACATGGCATGGATAATTGGCACATCTCTGCTAAGGTCTTTATATGTAGGTATATATATATAAGTATTCATATCTACCAGTAACCAATGTTACTGATTCCATTCCAATTATTTAAATTTATTTCATATTCTTTATGTGCACAAATTTTTATAAAACACAAAATTAAAAAAATGTTAAATTTAATTAAGCAAATGTTTAATACTTAAATGAATAACGTATACTTTTCTGTCTTTATTTTCTATTAAATATTTTTTATTTGTTAATATTACTCTTAGATTTTTTATACAAGTTTTACTTTGTTATTATCCGCAAATTGCTAATCTACATATCGATTTTTTAATGATTCATAAGAAAAACAAAATGATTTAATGTTCACCTGTCATTCAACTTGTTTTCTTTTGCATTAATAACACCATTCGTTTTTTATACTTTGTCAGATATCAGAATGTAGGTTATTTACAATTTTTTAATTCAAGTCTGTTATTTTCAATGTGGTAGAAGTTAATAATTAGTTTCGTTGGATTCCGGTCAAGTCACATTGTAAGCAAGAAAGTTTGTAATTCGACCAAACTTAATTCCCTTTCTCAAGTGTACTCTTATTTTACAAAATTACATATTGCTCTCTTCAATTGCGTAACTAAGCATTTATATTTTAATAAATTGCTAGCATTATAATCATATCTATTGTAAAGATTTTTAAACATTTTTAAAAAATCTCACATTTCTTTATTTATATTTGGTCTTATGTGCAAATTCTGTCTGATTATATTATGATAAATCGCCGCTAAATTATTTTTAGATCTCTGCGTTTGGAATTTCGGCTACGCTGCTTAGGATCCGACGGCAAAAATCTGGTTCCCAGCCATAGCGCTAGCCACCATTTTGTCGCGACGGGTTTCTCAATAAATTTTTTCGTATAAAACTCTTCATATCTTTATATATTCTTATATAGTTTAGTTGAAAATTTAATACAAATTTTAGTTGAGTTTGAAGTATTAGAATTAAATTACTTATTCTTACTTTTTAAAGAATAATAAAATATATTGTTTTACAATATTAAATATAGTTATATATTTATATAATTATTTTGTTGTCATTCAAATAAAGCAAATTGTTTATTGCTTACATTATACCATGTATTGAAAGAAAAACAATTTATTTTGGATGTTATTTCATGTTTAATAAGGCCTATAAATAGTACAAGTGAAACTATACTTTTACTTTCGTTTGCTTCATACTAAAAATATCTGATGTGGCCAACACAATACCTTCCGTCAATCCTGTGTATTATGTATAAATTCCATACATAAATTTTCTTGCAAAAGATTCCAAATTTCCAGTAGAATTATTTCATAAACAAACTATACAAATTGCACTTGTCATTGACATATCTTTAGCTTTTTCCATTCGTTAGGGGGGGGGGATATTTTTTATTTCCTTCTTACACTCATTTCTGTTTTGCGTGTCGTTCTTATTCAGTTACTTTTCTCTCAATTCTTCCGCAATACCAATCCTTCCATCTTATCTTTAGTCTTCCTCTGTTTCTTCAACCTTCTATTACTAAAGCTATTCATTTTTCTTCCAATATATTCTTCATCTCTCCTCATGACATGTTCAAACCAATATAATCGTCTCTCTTGTTTCTTTCTAGAAACCAGAGTTATTTCTTTCATTCCTTACCGTATTTTTCCGTGTCTTCCCCAACAATTTCAATATGCTCATATCTGTCACATTCATTTACTTACCTTTGACACTGACATCTATCAATTTGAATTATCTGAATATATTAGCAGTTTCCGAGGTTAGCATAGCTGGCTGATTTATGAAATTTAATATCTTTATATTTATTTAACTCTATGTCTATTGAATATGAAGTATAAAATGCAATCAAATTGTATAGAGAATAACATATTCTTTAAGTTATAATAATGTTAATTGTCAATAAATGATATTTTTTCAAGAAAAACTGTTAAAATCTTCAAATGATGGTACACCTCTTCTTCTGGATGTAAATTTGAGGAATACGAAAAAAATATAATTATTGGAATCGTATTATTGAAGTTATGCGATCCGAAACTTTCGTTTTACACACACACATACATACACACACACACAACACACACACACACACACACACAACACACACACACACAGGGACACACATACATACATACATACAAAGATACATACATACATACATACAGACATCATCGTAAAAATGGTAAAATCGTATTATATGGACCCTAAAATGTGCTTATCACTAAAAACTCATCATTGTATTTTTTGACCAAAGACAATTAGAATTTTATATAATAATAAGTTGAATGGTTTGTGCTCTCGTAATACGGAAATTTTGAAAAAGGCCAATTTATGTATTTCAGAAAAATAATTAAAATTTTATTACTATTTTAGGTTAAGTTACGATTTAATAGACTAGACACTCAATACTTTTGTGGACAATGCACTGCAGAAGTTGATTTTGTAATATTATTAATTTCTATGCCATAATGGTTATTGGAAAATAATCTCGATACAAATGTACGTCCATAAACATAAATATATTTATTATACATGTTACAATAATACATTAAGTTCGATTTATACTACACATATCTCGTATATATGTTTTTAATAGTAGTACCGGTAGCTACCGTCAATTTTACGCGCATTGTAATATTTCATCAACAATTACATTATATCTATAGTAATATTACCTACATTAAGAAGAATGCCGTATACATTATGTTCATTGTTTCGTGCATTTTTTATTAACATTATTCGTAAAGGAATATGATTTTGGGACAAGTACACATACAGTTTGGATATTGTATGACCCTAATGAGTTTTAGTAATGAGCCGATGAATATTTTATGACAAAAAGAACATAAACGAAAGAAGTTCGCGGTTTGAAAGCGCAATTAAAAGAAGTGCTAATTAAGTGGGTATTAATGAGAGTTTTAATTAAATATGAACTTTATCATTGATTCTTTTTCATTTCTATACGAGTATAATACATAAAAGAAACTTTGTATCAATATATCTTTCGGTTTAATCTATTTTTTTGCCAGAAAAAACTGAAATACTTTCTTGAACAAAGTTTTAGTTGTAGTTCTTTTACTGACGAAATTAAATGTCTGACTTATTACTATAAAGAATAAATTATAGTCAGTTATGGATGAATAGATTGTGAATTAGTTCATAAATAAATAAAAACTTATTGTTTCAAAATTATTTATCAAAATTTCACCATTTTTAATACAAAAAATATTTTTTTCTGTTTACCGCAGTTATCAATGTAAGTAAAAATCTGTTGTGGCCAGCACAATCCCTTCCGTCAATCCTGTGTATTATGTATAAATTCCATACATAAATTTTATTGCAAAAGATTCTAAATTTCCAGTAAAATTATTTCATAAACAAACTATGCAAATTGTACTTGACACTGACATCTGCTTCTTTAGCTTTTCCCATTCGTTAGGGGTCGCTATTTTTTATTTTCTTCTTCCACTCATTTCTGTTTTGCGTGTCGTTCTCATTCAGTTCCTTTTCTCTCAAGTCTTCCGCAATATAGTCCATTCTTCTTCCAATATATTCTTCATTTCTCCTTATGGCATGTTCAAACCAATGTAATCGTCTCTCTTGTATCTTTCTAGAAACATGTAACACTAGAGTTATTTCCTTACCGTATCTTTCCTTGTCTTCCCTAACATCTACTTCAACACCCTCATCTCTGCCACATTCAATTAAGTACTTTTTATTGATATTGACATATGTAAATTTGAATTATCTGAATATATTAGCCATTTGCATGGTTAGGATAGCTGGCTGATATATAAAATTTAATATCTTTATAATTCTTTAACTCTATATCTATTGAATATGAAGTATAAAATGCAATCAAATCGTATAGAGAATAATATATTGTTTAAGTTATAATAACGTTAAATGTCAATAAATAATATTTATCTGTTAAAATCTTCACTTGTTCTTCTGGATGTAAACTTGAGGAATACGAAAAAAATATAATTTTTGGAATCGTGGTATTGAAGTTTCGTTACACCCATACACACACAGACAGACACACACACACACACACACACACACACACACACACACACACACACACACACACACACACACACACACACACACACACACATACATACATAAGTAGACTTCATCATGAAAATGGTAAAATCGTATTATAGGGATCCTAAAACATACTTATTCACTAAAAACTCATCATTGAATTTTTTGACCAAAGACAATACCTTCCCTAAAGGTGACTGTAGGTAAAAAATGTACAGATAAATTTTTTATTTTTCCTTATGGACACATGATAGAAACTACTATCAATATATTTTATAAACCTTCGAGAGTAAAACACGAACAATTTAATCATATGAAAATAATATAAAACATGATTTATGCAAGACAATTTCCATCCAATAAAAGATATCAATTGTCTTACGAATTCAAATAAATGATAGACATTAAAGGACACTTAGACATGATAAAAATGCTTGTTATAAGCACATACTTGATTTAAAATCAATAGTCTTGAGTTACATACTAAACAATGGGAACAGCACAAGTAATGGAAACATTAAATTATGAGTAATACAGGAAAATAAATAATAATAAAATATGACAAGCATAGAACTGTGAAAAAACATTCCATTTTTTCCAGCCACCAAATGAAAATACGTGTGTTATTTTTCTGAAAGCAAAAAATCCTATTCGTTAAAATGTCAGGAAAGTTATTTGATCTATTTCCGTGTCAGGTTAAAGTTGGAAGGTATTTTTAAAAATAGTTTACAACAAACACACTTCTTAAAATAGCTGATCCATCTAGTTACCTGTGCGAGGAAAAAGATTTTTGTTTGTTTCTTATTGATTTCCCGGACAAAATTACTGTATTTTCAATTAATGTCCCATAATATTGACACAAATTTCAACAATTTCTTTTACGTCCTGCTACCCTTGGTAAGGGAGGTATAGAGATCGTGCTAAAAATCGTTTATCGAGATTTTGGTAAATAAGCACGTTTTAAGGTTTCTAGAATCAATGTCTGTGGGTGTGTTTGTGCGTAAGTGGGTGTGTGTATGTGTGTGTATGTCTTTGTAGATCCTCTTAGCGCTCTAACTCAAATATTATTATTAAGTTTGTATTTATAACTTAATGGAAAGAAGCCATTAGATTTTGGTGTAAATCAGATAACCGGAAATGGCACTTTACTTGAAGCTCAAAACAGTTTTTCTTAGAAAAATACATTTAAATTACATTTTTTCGCGATTTATGGTATTATAAAAAATAAATATTATTAAATTTTCTACAGATATGCATTAATACTTTTTCTATTTATTTTATGAATAAAGTTATAAAATAATTTATTTTAATAATGCTTCAAAGATAAATGTATCTCCTTGGTTACACAATCCAGAAGTAAATGCATTTTTTGTTACAATTTTTTTTTTTTTTTACCAAAACTTATGGCACATAATGCATGCACACTTGCACATATGTTAGTTTAACTGGCCGAGACCTAAAATAGTTTACACGAATTATATATTAATTTGTTTTTAACTTTTTTAAAAGTATTTTAAATGAAAGTTTATGCAATATTTTTTATAGGTAGTTAAAAAAAAATCTGATGTGGCTACCACATTACCTTGCGTCAATTTTATGTATTTTGCACAAATTCCATATAGATAGTTCTTTGAAAAAAGGTTCTATATTTCCATTAAAATTATAACATAAACTTTTTCTTTAACATTTCCCATTTGTTTGTAGTCGCTATATATTTTTGATTTTCTTCTTCCACTCATTTCTATTTTGCGTGTCGTCCTCATTCGAGTCTTCAGCATTACAATTCTTCCATCTTCTCTTTGGTCTTCCTCTATTTCTCTTGTATCTTTATAGAAACTTCCATCACTCGAGTCATTTCCCTTATTCTGTCATTCTGTATCCTATCTTTCACGTCTTATGAATATACTATGCAAATTGCACTAGACACTGGCATCTGTCTTATTGAACAGTTTCCATGGCTAGGTGGTTATAGCATAGCTGGCTTATTCATAAAATTTATAATTTTTTAGTTCTATAATTCTGGAATATGAAGAAAAAAGAGTAATCAAACCGTATAGAGAATAAAAGATTTTTTAATATCGATAACATAAAATTCCAAAAAATGATATTTAATGGCATTTTTTCAAGAAAAACTTTCAATTATAACCAAATTCTAATCAACTCTTCACTCTTCATACGGATGTAACGAAGAAAAATACGAAAGAATTATAATTTTTTGAATTGTAATGTTGGAGTTATCGACAAGGTTTAGTCACACACCTACACCTACACACACACACACACACACACACACACACACACACACACACACACACACACACACACAGACACACACACACACACACACATTAACACACCTTACTATACCTTCCTTAGGTGACACATCCGTACATCCACACATACACACACACACACATGCAGACATCTTAGTAAAAACAGTAAAATCGTATTCTAGGGACTCTAAAACGTGCTTATTTATTAAAAACTCACTGTCGAGTTTTTTTTACCAAAAACAATATCTTCCTCTAAATGTGATGGAAGGTTAAAAATAATAATTTATTATTTTAAAGAATAAGTAAATAAAAAGATTGGCGTCAGAAATAGTCACGAAAAACAACCCCCCACTCTTGTGACCTGGGAGTACATACGTGCTGTATTCTAGTCAACAGGAAAACAGTTTACGTTAGTATAAATAAAAGTAGGCAATAGTTTGTCATATATTAAACTGATGTACTCTAACGTCACAATGACTTTCTCAAAATATTTCAATAATTAATTGTAAAATATCTAATGGATATTTTGTAATAATTTAGGGTTTTATAGAACATTGGCCCGTACTACGATCACGGTTTTAACTAAAACGCTGTTTTAAGAAGTGTCAGATATCATTATTTAATAACAATAATAAATAATATCGAATTTATCAAAATATGTTTTAAAAGCAGAACATAGTTTGTACTCAAACAAATATTTTTTAAAAAATCGATCAAACATATGTGCAAAATTAAATGTTGAAATTTGAATTTGGCATTTTGTAAAACAGCATTTTAGTTAAAACCGTGATCGTAGTACGGGCCAATATGTTTTTAAATTTAGTACTTAGAAGTCATAAAAAATCCTTCAACAGCCCTATTATGCTATATAGCGCCCTACATATTTAATAATTCCCAAAATGTATCTAGTCGGTGAACGATATTAAAACAATATATCATACAAAACTCAAGCATCAAATCATTCTCTTCCATCAAACCAAACGTCACCCTTGTATGATGGCCGGGCCGCTTTTCACAGTGCAGACAGATCACCTCTTCGTGCACAATGCCTCCCTGTAACTGGCCGCGGTGATAAGTGTCGGGCAATTTGTCCCAGCCCGGGTTCGAATCCGGGCGACGCGTATGATGTATCGCACGCCGAGGGATCCGCGAGGGCCATTGTGTGGAATGCGGAGGGGAGGGGGTCGGAATTCAAGGGGATTAATAATCGTGGGTGGATTGAATGAAAGTGTGAGATTTCACTAGTTTTGTTAGGGGTGAAATAGAAATAACGTATCTCCTAAAAGTTTTGCCACAAATTTCAAATAATTTATCTTTTTGTAATATAAAATGCATTTACTTAAAGTTTTGGAATGCTTAATAATTAACTGTTTCACAACAAAATTATGAATTATATAAAGATGGGCGTGTTCTTCCACAAGGCGCATTTTTTACGGACACCTAGCATTGGTTTTTGGACGACATTTGCATAGATTTCTCGGATTTCACACTGAGCAACTCCGAAATTAAGGAAAATGATCGTTTTTATACTATTTCGGTCATAAATTTATAATCCAATCCAAATTCAGGAGTCTACCTAGTTACCAAATTTTATTTCGATAAAACACCGTCACAATGGCTATTTGTGTATTAAGACCGGAAAATAGGACATTGTCGATTGAGAGTTTCGAAATCGACAATGTCCATTTGCGCTCGAAACACACACAATATTTTTTCTACAGTCGCCACAGTGGGGTCCTTCAACCTAACAAAAAATAATTAAATGTATACTTTGTACTTATACTACTACTCAATTAATAAGGATTAATATAAAGAAAAAAATCTTTTATATTTAATTTTAATTTATAGTTATTTCCCATTCTTCTTGACCTATTGCTTCAATCTAATCTAAACATTTTATACTTTCATGTTTGTAAATGAATGCCCTATTTTATTTTCACAACAGTGCGTCATTTTTTTTTTTTTGTTTATGTAAAATAATATGTCATATTGATTTGTAAAGGTGGTAAATGTGTCACTACAGTGCCCTTAGTTCCTGACTAAACGTTTCCATTAAGAATGTAAACAAGTGATATTTGACAAAACTGTATAGTTACAAATTTTGACAGCGCGCGTTTTTTCTACTTTGTCACGCTAGAGCGGCAAAGTGACATTTTGCGTTGACAAAAGAGAGCGCAAATGGCTACTTTCCATGTAGACTGTAAAAAAAAATCGCATCCTTTGACCCAATAAGATGCTGTATTTTTATAAATAAGCGAGTTTTGATAAGCGATTTTTTTTTGACGTTTTAAGAGGGTCTCGTGGCCGTGTGCCTAAGTGTCTGGTTGCGAATCTGGTGACCCGGTTTCAATCCCAACCGACGCCAAAAATTACTTCGAATTTTAATGGCACTAAATATACCCCTGTGGTGCACTCTCCACGCCAGCATTAAGTGCCCATTGCGCTTTGTAAGCGCCCGCACGGTACAAATAGTTCATCATTACCGATATCTGTGTACAAAAGCAGATTGGCAAACCCAGCAATGGGTAATATGCCGTGATGATATATTTAT
The DNA here is from genome assembly GCA_951394225.1 of Harpalus rufipes. NCBI lineage: Eukaryota > Metazoa > Arthropoda > Insecta > Coleoptera > Carabidae > Harpalus > Harpalus rufipes. Next base: position 49,968,366 of record OX596279.1, read on the forward strand.
ATTTATTTATTTAAGAGTACCTAGGAAACATACCTATGCCAATGTGCATATGTTTTCATTGTTTTTAGTTTTTATTAAATATGAGTCGATTCGGACAGGAATCTGTTCAGAACATTGGAAAAGCAAACTTGAATATAACATTTCAAAACATAATAAACATTAGATTTTTGTCAAAAAAAAAAAAAAATTAATTATTAACTGATTTTGGAAAAATTCATCCGAATATACCATTCGCGTGGTTAAATTTATCCTGGCAAAATTTTGTGATTGCTTTACTTGAGCCTGTTGCTAATTTATCTCGTGATCAAAAATCACTCGCTTGCCAGCTCGTGATTTTTTTGTCAATGCCACTCGATAAACAAAAGGCAAAATTCGCAGTAAGGTGTTGGTATGGTGCGTTATATCCACAAAGGGTGTATCCAGGTCTTACGGGGGCCGAGTGAGGCGAAACCCTGGATCAGGGATAAAAAAACGCAACATATATACATAATAAATAACAATTCACATTAACGTTATCCAGGTTTACAAATTTTCAAGATATTTACCCTTTGTAAGTATAATTTCCTGATAATTGATTCGTCTTTTATAATAAGTAGATGTCACTAGCGGTCAAATTCGAATGCTGAACACTTTAATTTATTTCTAGAATAAGATAAGTGCGTAAGTTTTTTTAATACATTGTTAATGAATTTATATTGCAATCTTGAGAAATATACGGTTGTTGTAACGTTATAATAACCAAACGTTACATAGCATTTTTTTTATTTTTCATTAAGTTACTTATAACGTTATGTAACAATTTATTTCTTTTTATAATGTTGTGAAATAACGTAACAATTTGTTACCATTATCCCATCCTTCCCAGGATAGTCAAAATTGGTCAATTTTATTGAAGAACACGCTGCGGATGATTTTGTCTTCTGGTCAGACCTTGTGTCCTCGCACTATGCAACACAAACTCAAAATTGGCTAACAGACCAAAACGTGTACCATTAGTTCCGCGAAACGACAATCCCATAACCTTCTCCAGGCTCGTCCCATAGATGGTTTTTGGGCTCTTTTATCTTGAAAAGTTCACGATGGAGGTTGCGAAGCCCAAAATGAGGATGAACTTCAACACAATATATGCAGGAATACAGAAAATAATTTCATAAAAAAATTATGCAAATTGTACTGGATACTAACATCTTCTTCATCTTTAGCTTGTCCCATTCGTTAGGGGTCGTTATTTTTTATTTTCTTCTTCCACTCATTTCTGTTTTATGTGTCTCATTCTGTTCCTTTTCTCTCAAGTCTTCCGCAATACAGTCCTTCCATCTTATCTTTGGTCTTCCTCTGTTTCTTCAACCTTCTATTACTAAGCTATTCATTCTTCATCCAATATATTCTTCATTTCTCCTCATGACATTTTCAAACCAATGTAATCTTCTCTCTTGTATTTTCTAGAACACTAGAGTTATTTCCTTACCTATCTTTCCGTGTCTTCCCCATCATCTACTTCAACAACCTGATCTCTGCCACATTAATTTACTTTTTATTGATACTAAAATCTGTCAATCTGAATATATTAAGAATTTTCATGGTTAGCATAGCTGGCTGATTTATAAAATTTAATTTCTTTATAATTCTTTAACTCTATATCTATTGCAAATGAAGTATAAAATGCAATCAAATCGTATAGAGAATAATATAAGTATTGTTTAAGTTATAATAACGTTAAATGTCAATAAATCAAATTTAACTGTTAAATCTTCAAATGAGGCTACTTCCGGTTCACCAATTATAACCAAAATCTAATCAGTTGTTCTTCTGGATGTAAACTTGAGGAATACGAAAAAAATATAATTTTTGGAATCGTGGTATTGAAGTTATGCGTAAAAATGCTAAACTCGTATTATAGAGACCCTAAAACATGCTTATTAATTAAAAATTAATTAAATTTTTTGACCAAAGACAATACCTTCCTTACCTAAAGGTGACGGAAGGTTGAAAATAATTGTTTGTTGCGCCAAAACTTTTAAGATCGTTAAATAAATGTATCAACAAGGCTTATTACCCGTTTCTGGGTGTACCAGTTTAGTTGTACAGAAGATTATATTGTACCTACTTACCTTTACAATCTGTCTTGTGCAGGTAAGTTTGAAATATGATTTGTGAATGTAGCTGTCGAAACATCCGTTCATTATAGCTGTCAAGATGTAATTGTGATTAATTATTTATCTTACAAGGTGTCACTAGACATTGTATCTTATGGTTTGTGAAATATACCGCTTTGTGTTGTTATATAACATATATACTTGGAATGTCTTGCTGCACAAACATTATTAATATTATAACAAAGATAAATTACATTTTGCAATTATTTGCTATAAAGTTTTTAAGTTACCAAATATGGAACCTTGATAACATATTACGAATAAGTTGCCGACAAAGTTTAAAAAGATGTTAATAATTCCAATGTCAACATTTCATAATTTTGAGAATGATTTCATTTCAACCAGATACATTTAGTGTTATTAATACCTCGAAAGTTACTATAGCTCCCGGCTTCCACGAATATCAACACGTACCTTCTTACATTCCTTGTAGCTATTTTTTTCATTGTTTATATAAATATATGGTACCAATTGATAATAATTTATTTTGTATTGCAATTGAAAAAATCTGTTGTGGCCAGCACAATACCTTCCGTCATTCTCGTGTATAATGTATAAATTCCATAATTTTTCTTACAAAAGATTCTAAATTTCCAGTAAAATTATTTCATAAACAAACTATTCAAATTGCACTTGACACTGGCATCATCTTCTTCTTTAGCTTTTCCCATTCGTTAGGGGTCGCTATTTTTGCATGTCGTTCTCATTCAGTTCCTTTTCTCTCAAATCTTCCGCAATACAGTCCTTCCATCTTATCTTTGGTCTTCCTCTGTTTCTTTAACGTCCTATTACTAAACTATCCATTCTTGTTCCAATATAATTCTTCATATCTCCTCATGACATGTTCAAACCAATGTATTCGTCTTTCTTGTATCTTTCTAAAAACTTGTAACACTAGAGTTATTTTCTTACCGTATCTTTCCGTGTATTCCCCAATATCTACTTCAACATCCTCATATCTGCCACATTAATTTACTTTTTATTGATACTGACATCTGTCAATTTGAATTATATGAATATATTACTAGTTCCCAAGTTTGGCATAGCTGGCTGAATTATAAAATTTAATTTATTTAAAATACTTTAACTCTGTATCTATTGAATATGAAGTATAAATTGTAATAAAATCGTATAGAGAATAATATATTCTTTAAGTTATAATAACGTTAAATGTCAATAAATCAAATTTAACTGTTAAATCTTCAAATGAGACTACTTCCGGTTGACCAATTATAACCAAAATCTAATCAGTTGTTCTTCTGGATGTAAACTTGAGGAATACGTAAAAATTATAATTTTTGGAATCGTGGTATTGAAGTTATGGAATCCGGAACTTTTGTCACACACACACACACAGACACACATACACACAGACACACAGACACACAGACACACATACATACAGACATCATCGTAAAAATGGTAAAATCGTATTATATAGACCCTAAATCGTGCTTATTCAGTAAAAATTCAGCATTGAATTTTTTGACCAAAGACAATACCTTCCTTACCTAAAGGTGACGGAAGGTAAAAATTAAGACTTACCTGCCCAAAATACGAGTACACATTTACTAACCTGTATAAATTTTTATTTGTAGTATTTTTTATTTCTCTGCTCTATATATTGTCAGAAAATAAGTAAAGTATTAGACTAAATATTGTCCATAAACACTCAAACGAATATCGACATTTAATAAACGAAACCCAATGGGCAAACTTGTAAATTACTGTTAATAACAAAATGGAGGTAAGTTTTGCTACTCCAAAATTAAAAATTCTTATGAATAATGTTTTGTTTTTATTGAAAGTGAAAAGATAATAAAATACTCGGCTGATTATAAACCGAGGCTATGGCAAACTTCAGCCGCGTCCGTTATTTGCTTTATATCAGCCCAATGAAGTTAATAACTATAACATACCTGGGATTGTTATAAGTATCATAACTGCCGCAAATATCGGTTATGTTACTTTCTTTATTTATACTCATTGTCTAATTTATATACTTCAGAAAACATATTAAACTACATTTTTCGAATTGTGTCAAAGCCAACTATAACGCCGATAAAAAATAAATTAACTAATCCGAAAATAATTAAGTAAAAATTATTTTCAAAATATAATTAATCAAAATAAACAAATGGTCTGTAACTGATTTTTTTGTTTGTATCTTAATAATTCTCAATTTTTTCACCCCAATAAATTAACAATTCATCTTTTATTCACGTTTAAAACAAAAGAATGGAGACGTTATACAATAAGGCAAAAGACGAGACTATTTTCAATATATGTTCCTAGTTAAAAAATATTATGTTTGTGTTATATCTCGAGAATTATTAAGTTTTGAGAAAATCCAATTACGCCACGATATTCTACGTAAAAAAATCTGATGTGGACACCACACGACTTCCTTGTACGATTATTAAACTATACATATTTTTTTAATAAATAAATTACAAAATATTAATTTAAATTCAAAACAGTAAGATATACAGCGACCATAAAGGGAGTTTTTAAAGAGAGTTTTGATTACAACAAAGAAATATTTGATTACAACAATGACTATGACTAATTTCACAATAAAAATATAATATTTGTTATTGTACGAATAATAAAATTGCACGTATTTAACGTAATTTGACATGAACATGTTTTTTTTATTTTTTGTCCTAATCCATAGCAAGCTTTATTACAAAAACAAAAAAGTATACAATTTTTAAATTTACATATCTCGCTTAAACAAAGGGCTAATTTAATAATACTTGGTGTGATAGACGCAGAAATTAATTCTCTAAAACTTTTATTTGAAGCATTTATTTCTAAAATAAAAATAAAATCATTTTATTTAAGAAAAACTGTTAACAACTTCAAGTAATGTACCACTTCCGGTTAAACTATTTTAACCAAAATCTATTATGTTATTTCGATTGACATAAAAGTCTTGTATACCAAATTTGATAAGTTTTGGATTATATTTTAAAACAGTCTTTCATTAAAATCTATTATAGGCTTCATGTAAAGTGCCACTTCTGGAAATTGTGTAATAACCAGAAAGGGAGGTGCACAACTAGATGTTACAGGAGACCTAAATACAAAATTTCAACTTTCTACGGCTTACCGTTTTTGAGTTATGCGAGATACGTACGTACAGACGTCACGACGAAATTAGTCAAAATGGATTCAGGGATGATCAAAATGGATATTTCCGCTGAAATCTGAAAACCGAAATTTTTCGCGATTACAATACTTCCTTTACTTACGTACAAGGAAGTAAAAACATATAAAAAGTATCTAAACATTTTTTCTTTATCTCTCAACATAAGCCTACTTTTGTATATTGTCATGTATATGCCAAAGGCACCAATCGCATTTTACTGATTTTGAGATAAAGCGTTTTAAAATTCAGACCTTTATAATACATTTGTTTATGAACTGTTACGTATGTAGTTATATAAAATTAATTTGGCCGTATTCGTGCATCACAGTGAATTAATGTGCTATAGTATTATTTAAAAATAACGCAAATATGGTAATTCGTGTTTTTTGGTATAATTACATTTTCGAACTACATACATTCGAGGTCTAGGTTTTATAAATTTCAGGGTTCAATTTACTTATAATATATTCGTGCCTTTGGCAGACAAAAGTATATTAACCAAGCAACACATTCGTGTATTAAACTTAAAATCGCTAAATTTGCAAATTCATGCCTTTGGCGAGTAAATAAAACATTAATATCATGAAACCGGTAAAGGTAATTAATTTATTATTAATCATTATGTCTTGTCACCTACTTAATTAATTTTAATAATAATAGTAATTGCATATTAATTAATATTTTTTAAAGGACTTAAACTTAAAATTTTAGAATGTAATAACTAGTGAATCAGATACTTTTTGCGAGAAACAGTTTTATCAAACTATTTGGCATCCTTCAAAGTATACCGGGTGTCCCAAGAAATCCTTGACATAGGCGTTTAACATGGGAAAACCGTTTTTTTGTAAATAGAAAGAGTCCGACAGAATATTGGTTATGATAATAGTACATTACCTCCTCTACGTTATTTATTATTAATTACTTTATTAATATTGTACATATTAGAAAAAATTATAAATAAATAATTGGTTCAATATTTAATGTTTAATATTTTTAAATGTCTCCCGTGGCACAATGGTTAGCGTAACTGCCTTTGGAATGTTAATTTTTATAGATTTGGGTTCGATTCTTCAGCAGGACAATTACTTAATTTTTTTTACAAAAAATATTAAATTTTAAAAATATATCTTTTATTTCCTATTACAAGCATTTAAAAATAATATTACTTTTGTAATAAATAAAGGGAAAATAATTAACAAAAATTGATTACAACAATGAAAACAGTGATATAATAAAAATGTATTATATTTTCTTTTCTTGGTAATAAAAAAAAACTGAGATAAATAGATAATGAACATGTGCATGTATATTGAATTTTTACTGTATTTATAAAAAAACAAAGTTATTAATATCAAAGAAAATATAATGCATTTTTATTATATCACTCTTTTGATTGTTGTAATCAATTTTTATTAATTATTTTCCCTTTATCTACTATAAAGTTATTATTATTTCTAAATGATTGTGATAGGAAATAAAATCAGTAATTTTTTTTAAAAAAAATTTAAAAAATGTCCTGCGGGAGAATCGAACCCAAATCAATAACATTGAAAAGGTGCTAAGCTAAATCATTGTGCTACAGAAGACATTTGAAAATCTTTTTATGTTACATCATAAAATATTGCAACAATTATTTAGTTAAAAAAATCTGTTGCGGTCATCACAATACCTCTCGCGCCCTGTCCATTGTGGTATAAGTATTGTATTTGACATTTCTTGTATACACAAAAAAATCTAATTACACTTAATCTTTATATTTACGTATTTTCTATAATTTTAAATTCATTCTATGAGCAAGTTTTCTTCATTTCTTCTAAATGTTCGAGGTTTTACCAATTCATTAACGGTATTGGCGTTATTTCTGAAGGGTTCATGTAATATACCTATAATTTTAAACACATAATTAATAATATAATAAGAAATATTAAATATTGTTCGCAGAAAAAGCCTTCAGTACTATCTCTGAATTTTTGACACTAACATTTATCTATCAATTATAGACATTTTAATTTCTGAAGTAGTTACCATAGAGATGTTTGGGCTGTGAGCAGACTGTGAGATTTACTACAGCAGATTATTTTATACATTAAATATCTACATCTTTAAATCTATAGAAGGTATAATAAAAATGTTAAATGTATCGGATAGAGAATTTTGTTATTTAATAGTTGTAATAACATAAATATTCAAAAAATCATATTTAGAAGATTTTTGATAAAATACTACTACTTCCGGTTGTCCAATTATTATCAGAATCTATTCAATTCTTTCCATTACTGTTAGATTGAGGAATCCGTAGTTATACAGGTCTTTAGTCTTATAGAATTTGAGAAATCGTATCTCCAACAACCTCTCTCTCTCTCTCTCTCTCTCACACACACACACACACACACACACACACACACACACACACACAGACATCATCGTAAAAATGTTATTATCGGATTCTAGACCTTAAAACGTGCTTATTCACGAAAATCTCGATATGTGATTTTTAGCATGATTCCAATACCTTCCTAAAAAATTAAATATTTTTCCAATTTGTACAATAATACGTAATACAGTAATTAATGATTTATTTAGAAAAAACTGTTTTCCCATGTTAAACGCCTATGTTAAGGAATGCTTGGGACACCCAGTATGTCGCTGTGTGTAACTCTTATTAACAATATGTCTTTAAAACTTAGGACTATGGTAGGATAATCAATTATGCCGAGGGGCCCAAAGTTGTTAAAAAAAATACAAGAGAAAGGTTAGTTTGGAAAATAATTGTTTTAATCGATTTGGTCGGGGTATTGGAATGCAATAAAAAATATTCAGAGCCAAGGTGTGATGAACGGTTAAAATACTTTGGACCAACAATAAAAACATGTGAAAAATCAACCGGTTCGGGGTCCAAAACAAACAGTTGGACACCCCATTGGATACACAACACAATCCTGCATCACGATCCGATATGCAAACAGCTGAAGTCGGAACAGAACAGTGCGCGTGAAAAAAAAATCCCTTTTGTTAGGAAACTCGCGACCACCCTTCGGAAACATCATATTGACATGACAGAACCATAATGATGTTTCGGCGAGGTGGTTAGACTGTGCCTGCTCCCCTTGGGAGAGGGAAGCGGCGTCACAGTCTCTCCCTAGTGGGTGACAGCAAGCCCCTCTCTGCGCAAGACACTGACAAATGACGAACTGTCACCGGCAAGCAAGACAGATATGGCTGCCGCGTAACCGTTCTCTCTATGCTATGTTGGATGTATTATGTTGAACGGCGGCGGCCGCCATTTTCACAAAAATGTTCTCTTTCATTTTTTTATTTTTATTTTTTATATTTTCCAGTCGCTGTGTGAATTTTTTCTCCACTGCGGAAACAAGTATTAATATCTGGCAATTTTGACGTAACAATTATAACTGGTCTATGTCTGCGGGTGAATAATATTTTTATATTTGTTGCCTCGGGGATATTACTCTTGCCTTGTTTCTCCATTTGTTCATATTTGAAGACATAAGGAGGGCGATTTTAATCGCATTATCACGTTCTTTGTTGTTTATATAATACAATTTTTTGGGGCCGGTTCGATTAGGTGAGGTTAGGATTATTTGAAAACATAATAGCGAGAACTGTATCTGTTTCAATAAAATAAAAATCTTTTGTGGCCAGCACAATACCTTCCGTCATTTCTATGTATTTTATATAAATTCCACACAAAATTTAATGTATTTTCACTAAAATTATTTCATAGGGTGGTATCCATAAAACAACAGCATATACTTTGAGCATGAGGATAAAGCGCGAGTTTCTAGTCAATTCCGTAAGAATAAAAACAATCTATCTTCGAAAAGTAAATGCGTCTGGTAAACTGAATCTAATATACATACACACACGTGTTTGTTTTTATAAATCGTAGAGAAACTACTTGGTGTCATCAATTTAATTAAAATTGGTAAAATGAGTAGTGTTCGTAGTAATAATGATGAGGTAATTGCGGAAAGTGATGACATTCAAAATGGTAAAAGGCGTTTGCAATAATTCTGCAAAAAATTCAGTGTTATTTTCAAACAAGAATAAAAAAATTCTGCTTTAGAAGCCTTAAAAAAATAATATGAGGAAAACTTCGGACAATTTTCATTTTATCCATATTAGATACGGCACCTCCTCTTTTTATTCCCTTTTCTTCGCCTAAAAACTTATTTGTTATAAAACTCAACGTTTTCTTCAGAAAATCGGTATAACGCCTTGAAATCGGGAGAAATAGTACTCCTCCTAGAAGTTTTTGTGCACGTAGATTCATTATTAATTCCGCCATTTGGTTGAATTGCAGAAATTTTAAAGCCCTCTCTGAATAGTCTGGGTCTGGTCACTAGCACACTCCAATTTCTCCAAGTATATATTTCATCACGGTAATAGGGACTATTTTTTATTATACCAGACTTGAGTTCATACTTACGAGTTTATAAATAGGAGTAGATACTCAAAAGAGTATATACTTCTACATTTTTACTTCCTTGTACGTAAGTAAAGGAAGTATTGTAATCGCGAAAAATTTCGGTTTTCAGATTTCAGCGGAAATATCCATTTTGATCATCCTTGAATCCATTTTGACTAATTTCGTCGTGACGTCTGTACGTACGTACGTATCTCGCATAACTCAAAAACGGTAAGCCGTAGAAAGTTGAAATTTTGTATTTAGGACTCCTATAACATCTAGTTGTGCACCTCCCTTTCTGGTTATTACACAATTTCCAGAAGTGGCACTTTACATGAAGCCTATAATAGATTTTAATGAAAAACTGTTTTAAAATATTATCCAAAACTTTTCAAATTTGGTATATAAGACTTTTATGTCAATCGAAATAACATAATAGATATTGGTTAAAATAGGCTAACCGGAAGTGGTACATTACTTGAAGTTGCTAACAGTTTTTCTTGAATAAAATGATTTATTTTGATTTTAGAAATAAATGCTTCAAATAAAAGTTTTAGAGAATTAATTTCTGCGTCTAGCACATCAAGTAGTATTAAATTAGCCCTTTGTATAAGCAAGATATGTAAATAAAAAAATTATATACTTTTTTGTTTTTGTAATAAAGCTTGCTATGGATTAGGACAAAAACATAAAAAAAATATTCATGTCAAATTACGTTAAATACGTGCAATTTTATGATTCGTACAATAACAAATATTATATTTTTATTGTGAAATTAGTCATATTCATTGTTGTAATCAAATATTTCTTTGTTGTAATCAAAACTCTCTTTAAAAAGAACCGGGTTAGATTATGATCGCTATATATCTTACTGTTTTGAAGTTAAAATTAATATTTTGTAATTTAGTTATTAAAAAAATATGTATATTTTAATAATCGTACAAGGAAGTCGTGTGGTGTCCACATCAGATTTTTATTCTTACAAAACGAAGTTTATATTTTTGGAGTATAAAGAAATATTTATTCATATCATTCATGTAAATTGTACTAACACTGACATCTGTCAATTAGTAATATTGAATTATTGAAACTGTTTCCGCGGTGATGCAGTAAAAATTGCAAGATTTATGAAAATTAATTTCTTTATAAATTTTTATCACTAAATACATTGAATATGAAGAATATAATGTAATAAAACATTATTTATTTCCTGACCTACGTTTCGACTGTATAATACAGTATAAACTATAAACCCTGAAGAAGACTGTAGTTACAGTCGAAACGTAGGCAAGGAAATAAATAATTTTTACTAGACTACCAGTCGATCATCGCATTCAGTCCGTTATTTTTTAATATTTATAATAACATAAAACGTCAAAAAATGATATTTAACAGCGTTCTTTTAAGAAAAAAAAGTTAAGAGCTTCAAATTAAGGTACTTCCGGTTGATCAAGTGTAACCAAAATCTAATCAAGTCTTCTTTAAATGTAAGAATGAGGAATACGAAAAAAAATGTAATTTTTGGAATTGTAATATACACGCAAACAATCACACATAGGCAAACACACGCACGCACTCACACACACATATACAAACATTATCGTCAAAATAGTAAATTTGTATTCTAGGGATCCCAAAACGTGCTTATTTATTAAAAACTCACCATCGAATTTTTTGTCCAAAGACAATACCTTCCTTACCTAAAGGTGACGGAAGGTAAAAAAAATCATTGTAAATCTATAGAAAATTCAATGATTTTTAATTTTTATAAGAAATCTGAAAAAAAAATCTGATGTGGCCAGCACATAACCTCTCGCCGTATATTTTACCTGGCTGTATGCATAAAGCAAAGAATATTTTTATAAATACAAATAATATATTCATATAAATCTATGACGTATAAACTTCTTTATTATTCAATAATAGCATGTCTCAACATGAAGATATTTTACCATAAATTATGTTACAATAAATTACAAAGTAGAGTTTACCATATATAAATATTAGGCTGGTAACTGCAATTTTCAATTCGAACAACGTTGTTTACTTTCTCTTCATATTCTTCTAGTAAAAACATTAATTTTGGGCGGTCTAAAATGTATATATGGATTGTGCATCTATTCTTACATATCTTCTTTTACATTTTATTTTTTCATACATGTTATATCTAAATAACACTAATTCCCTTTAATAAAGTGACGGATAGATTGCACTCCGATTATTCTTATATCGATGTGTAATTTTGTCAATATTTACAACTTACTTGAGAAGAATTTGATAGCTTTTTCGCAATTCAAAGTTACTCTAGTCTATAGTACTGGTGTACATTGTCCCATAATGTTTGAAACAAATTTAAGTCCTTCAACCTAGACTTGTCATCTCCATAATAGTCACAGATCAAGAACTAAGGGATTCTCCAAGTACATTTTTCTTTCATTACTCATTATTTCTGACACTGACATTTATCTGTCAGTTACAAATAATTTAAATTATCAACTATTTTTCATGGCATTCTTTCGGCTGTCAAATTTATTACAACAGATTATTTTATATATTATACTTCTTTTATCTCTAAATCTATGGAATATATAATAAAATATTTAAATGTATCAGATAGAGAATTTAATTTTCTTTAATATTACCACGAAAAATTTTCAAAAAATAATATTTAGAAGATTTTTTTTCAAGAATCTTCTACTTCCGGTTGTCCAATTATTACCAAAACCTTTTCAGATCTTCCCATGAATGTCCGATTGGGAAATACGTTGTTAAACAAATTTTAAGTCTTATAGTTTTTGAGTAACCGTCCTTCCAACATCCCACACACATACACACATACACACACACACACACACACACACACACACACACACACACACACACACACACACACATCCACACACACACAAACACACAGACATCATCGTAAAAATGTTAAAATCGGATTGTAGAGACCTTAAAACGTGCTTATTCAATAAAATCTGGATATGCGATTTTTAGCATGAATGCAATACCTCTCTTAGCGAGAGGTAAAAAATTAAAAGTATTTTTTCGAGAAAGTTCCATTTTCAAGATTTATTGATTGATAGAATTTGAGTAAGAGCCCAAAGGATCCACATACAACATACAGCAAGAATAATAATTGTAACGATACTCATAAAACATATTAATAAGCAATTATTAGTACATATTTTCGTCTTCACATAAATAATATCGTCTTGTTAACATGAGATAAATATTAATCCTTAATTAAAATAACTTCTTCCTTCCATCCTCATTTCCACATGTTGTATATAATTGCCATAAACAAATACCTCCCCAATTAGTCACCACAAAAAGAGAGCAAAACCACCGCAATCTAATAATCGCGGCATATGCGATGCTAATTCAGACAATAAATCTTGCCTCTGTTATTAAAAGCGATCGCGTGGGTCTTGATCGAACATCGACGCATTGGTATCGTGTGTCATCAGTAGGCGCAAAGGGACTGCAACTACACAAGGGATGATGTAAGATTGAGGGTGAAATAAGGGATGCAGCAATGAGGAAATGATTGGAATGCTAAATGAGGAGATTTAGTTTGGGATTCTTTTAGTCGGGGGTAATTGCTTATCTAAATAAAAATTTAAAATGGCTTTGACACTGCTATTTTTTACTTCTAAATGTTCTCCCCTAAGTATACCCATCTTGTCAGACGCCGGGAAATTTAAAAACTATGACGTCATAAAAACTGTACAATAAATCAGATTAATGGGTTGATTCTGTTCAATACAATATTGTTTAAGTCTTACAAATCTGTTGTGGCCAACACAATACCTCTTGCTACTTCCGTTTTTGGTTACATAAGTATAGGGCGCAAGCACTCATGTGACTTTTTTGGTCTTGACAAGCAGATATGGGGGCCCGTGTCAGCATGACAATTAGTATTTATGTACATAGATGCCACATGTCAGAAGTTTTCATTAAAAAATTCAAAAATTACTAAATTCACATAGTTAATTTGTCACCAGGAGTGTGGAATTTATTTGTCGAAATTGGAAATTGGAATACCTATCACTAAATTTAGAATGAAAATTATAATATTTAACATCTATTTACATAATTACTAGCTATCATTCTGATACGGGCCCCCTTATCTGCTTGTCAAAGCCCACAAAGTCACATGACTGCTCGCGCCCTATTGTATTTAACATTTCTTGTATACCTATACTGTACACCAAAAATTCTACTTATATATATTCTTTATATTTAGATTTTTTAATTATAAATTCATTCTATGAAGAAATTTTGTCTTCTAATTTTTCGAAATGTTTCCAATTCATTGTCGAGATTGACAGTATTTTTGAAGGGTATATGTAATATACCTATAATTTTAAATATTTAACTATTAATACAATAAGTAATAATATAATGTATGTACTTCCCAGAAAAAATCTTCGGTAATGTCCCTGGATTTTTGACACTAACATTTATCTATCAAATATTCGAATTTTTCAATTGGTTTCCATGACATAATTTGGGCTGTGAGATTTATTACAACAAATTATTATATACCTTATATTTCTTTATCTCTATATCTATAAAAGATATAATAAAATATTTATATGTATCAGATAGAGAATTTACTCTTCTTTAATACCAGCAAGAACACAATTTTTCAAAAAATAATATTTAGAAGATTTTTTATAAGAATCTGCTACTTCCGGTTGTCCAATTATTACCAAAACCTTTTCAGCTCTTCCCAGTAATATGGCCGTTTGAGAAATACGTAGTTAAACAGATATTAAGTGTTATAGTTTTTGAGAAAACGTCCTTCCAATATCCTCACACACACACACACACACACACACACACACACACACACACACACACACACACACACACACAAACACACACATACACACACAAACACACACATACATACATCCATCATTGTAAAAATATTAAAATCGTATTTTAAGGACCTTAAAACGTGCTTATTCATTAGTGACAGTTAAAAATATTCATGTATTACAATGTCCATTTAATACTCGTAATTAACGTAACTCGCCTACGGCTCGATTACGCAAACTGTACTCCTATTACAATAAGGATCGTTGTAATACTTGTCTTTCAATATACTATTGTGCAAATTAATATACATATTTTGTTGCAAATTAATTTATAACCCAATAAAAAATCTTGACTTTATTCAGTCATAATTAAGAGCAACTTGTAAGTTATTTCTTATATGATCCATCTTTTCTATAGAGCCATTAAAATAAGTGCAGGTTACAGCTCATGTATAAACTATCCCTCGCTCTGTGGTTGATTCCCGTGCATCTCTCGCTTCGGGTAAATCCTGGCATTACGGGGATCTACACACTTGGAGAAGAAGTTTCGTCTCTCGTCGTCTCATCTCACAATGCCCCGGCCACGGCTCCGACTTCGGAATTCTTTCCCCACAGCCTAGCCGGGATCAGTTCGTGACTGGAGATTCTTTCACAGCACAGCCGGAGCCGGAGCGCTCACACGTCAGAATTTGAAATGGGTCGAGACCGAACAGAGGATGAGGATCGGTCTAGCTCTAGCAAACCAAGATGACCTAAAGAGGGTGGGACCTAATGCAATAGGATGGAATTTTTTGTGGTAGCTCGACCAATCTACAGTGGAAAAATACTAGTAACACTAAAATGCAACAGAACTGAAACTATTATGTAGTAAAAGACCTAATTGACATTTATATGTTTGTGAAGTACTAGCTGTACCCGTTGCAAATATTTGCAACAAACAATGTTTTCGAGTAATGTTATTAAATTATAAATTTTATGTATATTCAATTTTTGATACTCTTCTACACTATTTTTTTAACTACCGCTGCCTTGTTGGACACATTGACACATAGGAAGAATTCTGGTTCATCATTTGGCACAACACTGTTAATAATAAATAAATTATTTAGGACCGTTTTGTTAATAATTTTATTGCTAATTATTATAAGCAAATTTGGATATTATTGTACCCACATTTTATACCAAAATGCAGCAATGGTCAATTTTCTAACAAATAAATGTATTAAAAAAATTCTATTTACGGTTGACGAACACTAAATAACACAGCAATGAGCAGTCATCATACAACAAAACAAAAAAATCTGTTGTGGCCAGCACAATACCTCTCGCCACTTCCTTTTTTTGGTTACATATGTATAGGGCGCGAACGGTAATGTTACATTTTTGGGCTTGACAAGCAAATGTGTGGGCCCGTTTCAGAATGATAATTAGTAATTATGTACATAGATGTCAAATGTTAGAATTTTTCATTAAAAATTTCAAGATTTTCTAAATTTACGTAGTTAATTTATCACCAGGAGTTTAAAGTTTACTTGTATGCCTTAGATATTTAACATTTAATTCTGCTCCACATGGAATTGGAAAATCACTAAATTTAGAATGAGAAATTATGATATTTGACATCTATATACATAATTACTAGCTATCATTCTGACATGGGCCCCCATATCTGCTTGTCAAGGCCAACAAAATCATATGACTGCTCGCTCCCTATTGTATTTAACATTTCTTGTATACCTACACTCTACACCAAAAATTCTACTTACGCATATATCTATTCCATATATATTTACATTGTTTCATTTTAAATTCATTTTTGATGAAGAAATTTTGTCCTCTTCTAATTTTTCGAAATGTTTCCAATTCTATTAATACATTAAGAAATAATATAATATATGTACTTCCCAGAAAAAGTCTTCAGTAATGTCTTCGGATTTCTGACACTGACATTATCTGTCAGTTACAAACAAATTAAATTTTCAACTATTTTCCATGGCCATTCTTTCAGCTGTAAAATTTATTATAACAGATTATTTTACATACTATATTTCTTCTATCTCTAAATCTATAGAATATATTGTAAAATATTTAAATGTATCAGAAAGAGAATTTATTTTTCTTTAATATTATCAAGAAAAAATTTCAAAAAATATTATTTAAAAGATTTTTTTTCAAGAATCTTCTACTTCCGGTTGTCCAATTGTTACCAAAACCTTTTCAGATCTTCCCATAAATGTCCGATTGGGAAATACGTAGTTAAAAAAATTTAAAGTCTTATAGTTTTTGAGTAACCGTCCTTCCAACATCCCACACACACACACACACACACATACACACACACATCCACACACACACACACACACACACACACAGACATCATCGTAAAAATGATAAAATCGGATTGTAGGGACCTTAAAACGTGCTTATTCAATAAAATCTGGATATGCGATTTTTAGCATGAATGCAATACCTCTCTTAGCGAGAGGTAAAAAAGAGATTATGTTGATCGATGCACTCTCTAATCAAAACATTTGATGTGACCAGCACATTACCTTCCGTCTATCCTGTGTATTATGTACAAATTCCATACATAAATTTTCTTGCAAAAGATCCTATATTTCCAGTAAAATTATTTCATAACCAAACTATGCAAATTGCACTTGGCACTGACTTCTTCTTCTATAGTTTTTCTCATTCGTTAAGGGTCACTGTTTTTTATTTTCTTCTTCCACTTTTCTGTTTTGCGTGTCGTCCTCATTCAGTTCCTTTTCTCTCAAGTCTTCCGCAATACAGTCCTTCCATCTTACAAGTATTTTTGGCCTTCCTCAGTTTCTTCTACCTTCTATTACTAACCAATGTAACCGTTTCTCCTGTATCTTTCTAGAAACTTGTAACACTAGAGTTATTTCCTTACCGTATCTTTCCGTGTCTTCCCCAACATCTACTTCAACATCCTCATCTACGTCACATTCATTTACTTTTCATTAATACTGACATCTGTCAATTTGAATTATCTGAATATATTAGCAGTTTCCATGGTTAGCATAGCTGGCTGATTTATGAAATTTAATATCTTTATAATTCTTTAATCTATTTAATATGAGGTATAAAATGCAATCAAATCGTACAGAGAATAATATATTCTTTAAGTTATAATAACGTTAAATGTCAATAAATCATATGTAACTGTTAAAATCTTCAAATGAGGGTATCGGTTGACCAATTATAGCCAAACACACACACACACACACACATACACACACATACATACACACATACATACACACACATACATACACATACATACATACATCATCGTAAAAATGGTAAAATTTTATTATAGGGACCCTAAAACATGCATATTCACTAAAAACTCATCATTGAATTTTTTGACCAAAGACAATAGCTTTCTTACCTAAAGGTGACGGAAGGTAAAAATAAAATCAATTATATTGAAAAATTCAGTGGGGAATAATTAAAATATTGAAACATTTTGATCAAAAACGATACCCCCTTTCTAGCATAAATCGTACTATTAGGCAACTGATAGAAACTTCATCAATTTTTAGAAATCCTGAGACAGTTCGTATACTAATTCTGAATTTTCGTCATTTGTAACAGTTATTGACTTTCCACTCCCAGGTCTTCTGAAAATTGATCCAGTTTCTATCAATCGCCTTATCGCCGATTTATGCTAGAATGTGACCATCTCTTTCCTGAAACTTCTGCAATTTTTTCCTTCCCCAATTTTTTTTTTTAATAAGTTGCAATAATCTCTGTCAGATTTATTTAAGTGAGGTGCCATTATTAGAATAAATCTCAAAATAATTGGACAAAACTTAGAGAGCAAATTTATGAAAATTTTACAACGAAATCGAAATATAATTGACGATTACATTTGTTTCAATAATAGCCCAATTCGTTTTAAGTTAATTGTAAAATTATTAACGTGTAATAATAGATTTGATTTGCATTAAAAAGGAGTAGCAGTATTATAATTTTGATTAACACAAAACCACTAGTAGGTACTATTAAAATATATTATCGTCATTAATTTGATCGTTTCTGAAAATAGATTACAAAAAATCTATGGTGAGTCATTTTAATTATTTTCGGCAAGAGCTAACATCGAATTCAATTTTCGTTCGTTGTCATATCATTGTTTACTTTATTACGGTAGGCGTAAATATTAATTTATGAAAATGATTAATGAGTTCGCAATATAGATTTCTCATATAATTTTCATAATGTATGAATACATGGGTGTCAAGCGGAACTGTGTAACTAATTAAGGCTTGATTAATGATTTGCTAAGGAAATGTGTTGACATTCGTTTCACCAGACACTTGCACGATTGTTTTCGAATAACATTATATAATACAACATAGGTACATATACAAGGATAATATATTCATATTCACTTTTACCTCTCGCTAAGAGAGGTATTGGATTCATGCTAAAAATCGCATATCCAGATTGTATTGAATAAGCTCGTTTTAAAGTCCCTACAATTTTAACATTTTTATGATGATGTCTTTGTGTGTGTGTGTGTGTGTGTGTGTGTGTGTGTGTGTGTGTGGATGTATGTGTGTGTATGTATGTGTGTATGTGGGATGTTGGAAGGACGATTACTCAAAAACTATAAGACTTTATATTTATTTAATTACGTATTTCCCAATCGGACATTCATGGGAGGATCTGAAAAGGTTTTGGTAACAATTGGACAACCGAAGTAGAAGATTCTTGAAAAAAAAAATTCTAAATATTATTTTTTGAAAATTTTTCTTGGTAATATTAAAGAAAAATAAATTCTCTATCTGATACATTTAAATATTTTATTATATATTCTATAGATTTAGAGATAAAAGAAATATAATATATAAAATAATCTGTTGTAATAAATTTTACAGCCGAAAGAATGGCATGGAAAATAGTTGAAAATTTAAATTGTTTGTAACTGACAGATAAATGTCAGAAATCCGGAGACTGAAGACGTTTTCTGGGAAGTACATAATTATATTATTTCTTAATGTATTAATAGTTAAATATTTAATATTATATACCCTTCAGAAATACTGTTACTCCCGACAATGAATTGGAAACATCTCGAAAAATTAGAAGAGTAGGACAAAATTTCTTCATAGAATGAATTTAAATTTAAAAAAATCTAAATATAAGTAGAATTTTTGGTGTAGAATGTAGGTATACAAGAAATGTTAAATACATTAGGGCGCGAGCAGTCATGTGACTTTGTTGGCCTTGACAAGCAGATATAGTAGTCCGTGCCAGAATGATAGCTAGTAATTATGTATATAGATGTCAAATATCATAATTTCTCATACTAAATTTAGTGATTTTCCAATTCCATGTAGTTTATTTTCCTCGACAAGTAAATTCCAATCTCCTGGTGACAAATTAACGTGAATTTAGAAAATCTTGAAATTTTTAATGAAAAATTCTGACATTTGACATCTCTGTATATAATTACTAATTATCATTCCGAAACGGCCCCCCCCCATCTGCTTGTCAAGGCCAACGAGAGGTATTGTGCTGGCCACAACAGATTTTTTTTTGTTTATATAAATAATTTAATTTATGCACAATTTAACATTCTAAAAAGAGCCTGAATTATAAACTAATTCTCCTTCCAAATTATAATTATAGAGCAAGAAATTCTTACAAAATGTAGAACAAAACGGACTGTTCAAATCATACGAAAGTATGATTAATCGTAAAACTTAAAATTTATCACACTCTAATTCAACACTTATTTTAAACTCATTAATTATCGGCACTTAGAAAACACTCTGTTATATTGGGTATCAGTTTCGTATTATTCATATTCACAGCGTAAATAAACTTTTCCAATTATTAACTGGAATTAAATTTAATTACTTCATTGAAAAAATGTTTCTAACAATTATCACTTCATTTTAAGATAAATTTACGAAGATAAATACCACTCGTTACTGTTAATCGCGAAATAATTGTTATGGTTTATTTATTTTGTAAGTAATAACTTAGATCACGAAGAATACAAAATATTATTACAGTTTTTTTTCTTTACAAATTATATACAAGTTAATCGTATATTACCTATCTTCTTGACCTTTGAATTTTCTTCACATTATTAAAGTTTAAATTTAAAGTAGTATATTAAACTAATATAAATATTTTTTTGCGAAATTCTTTATATGATAGAGGTTATTACTTCAAAATAATCTGATGTAGCCAGCACATTACCTATCGCCATTTAATTTTTACTCATATATAAATACATATTTACCAATACTGGCAAATGTGCGGGTGTCACGCTAGAATTATTGAGAATAAGATCAGAAAAGCGGATGAAAACAACATTTGAACAATCATTTTAAACAACTGTCATTTGAAAATAACTTGCGAAAGTTAAATATAAGTTAGAACCTAGTTATTCATTTTTTTTATAGATTACATATTGTTTTAGTAAAAATACAAAATTTCAGACAGCATTTTTTCAGTTTTTGGTGAAAAAAATATATAAAAGTAATAGATTCCCAGCCATATTCACCTGATTTGGCAATGTGAGACATATGGCTATAGTTCTCTGGATTTTATACCTATATTTCATTGGCCTTGTAAGAAAAACAAAACTGCTATTTGTTAATTTAAATTTTTAGGATTAAAATCAAATAGAAAACTGAAAAATAACTATAAAAATCTGATGTGGCCAGCACATAACCTCTCGCCGTATATTTTACCTGGCTGTATGCATAAAGCAAAGAATATTTTTATAAATACAAATAATATATTCATATAAATCTATGACGTATAAACTTCTTTATTATTCAATAATAGCATGTCTCAACATGAAGATATTTTACCATAAATTATGTTACAATAAATTACAAAGTAGAGTTTACCATATATAAATATTAGGCTGGTAACAGCAATTTTCAATTCGAACAACGTTGTTTACTTTCTCTTCATATTCTTCTAGTAAAAACATTAATTTTGGGCGGTCTAAAATGTATATATGGATTGTGCATCTATTCTTACATATCTTCTTTTACATTTTATTTTTTCATACATGTTATATCTAAATAACACTAATTCCCTTTAATAAAGTGACGGATAGATTGCACTCCGATTATTCTTATATCGATGTGTAATTTTGTCAATATTTACAACTTACTTGAGAAGAATTTGATAGTTTTTTCGCAATTCAAAGTTACTCTAGTCTATAGTACTGGTGTACATTGTCCCATAATGTTTGAAACAAATTTAAGTCCTTCAACCTAGACTTGTCATCTCCATAATAGTCACAGATCAAGCATTAAGGGATTCTCCAAGTACATTTTTCTTTCATTACTCATTATTTCTGACACTGACATTTATCTGTCAGTTACAAATAATTTAAATTATCAACTATTTTTCATGGCATTCTTTCGGCTGTCAAATTTATTACAACAGATTATTTTATATATTATACTTCTTTTATCTCTAAATCTATGGAATATATAATAAAATATTTAAATGTATCAGATAGAGAATTTAATTTTCTTTAATATTACCACGAAAAATTTTCAAAAAATAATATTTAGAAGATTTTTTTTCAAGAATCTTCTACTTCCGGTTGTCCAATTGTTACCAAAACCTTTTCAGATCTTCCCATGAATGTTCGATTGGGAAATACGTTGTTAAACAAATTTTAAGTCTTATAGTTTTTGAGTAACCGTCCTTCCAATATCCCACACACACACACACACACACACACACACACACACACATCCACACACACACACACACACACACACACACACACACACACACACAGACATCATCGTAAAAATGTTAAAATCGGATTGTAGGGACCTTAAAACATGCTTATTCAATAAAATCTGGATATGCGATTTTTAGCATGAATGCAATACCTCTCTTAGCGAGAGGTAAAAATCAAATTTATTTAATTTGCAATTGAATTGTTCTCAATATTTTTGTTATTTAAGGATATAAAATGATTACATGGTGGAATTCAGAAAAAAATACTGTATCGAATGGGTGTAAAATATATACCATGCCATTTAAAAAAAAAACCTGATGTGGCCAGCACATTACCTTCCGTCAATCCTGTGTATTATATACAAATTCCATAAGGCGCGAGCAGTCACGTGACTTTTCTGACCTTGACAATCAGATATGAGGGCCCGTATCAGACTGACAGTTATTAATTATGTCCATAACTAACAAATGTCATAATTTTTCATTCAAAATTTCATTTTTTGGTATTGTATGATTCCACATGAAATAAGAAAATCATGAAATTTTGAAAAATTATGACATTTGTCAGTTATGGACATAATCAATAGCTGTCATTTTGATACCGGCCCCCCCATATCTGTTTGTAAGAATAGTCACGTGACAGCTCGCACCCTATACAGAAATTTTCTTGCAAAAGATCCTATATTTTATGTAAAATCATTTCATAAACAAACTACGAAAATTGCACTTGATACTGATTTCTTCTTCTTCTTCTTTAGCTATTCCTATTCGTTAGGATGGCTATTATTTTATTTTCTTCGTCCACTCATTTCTGTTTTACGTATCCTCCTCATTCAGTTCCTTTCTCTCAAGTCTTCCGCAATATAGTCTTCTGTTTCTACTACATTCTATTACTAAGCTATTTATTTTTCTTCAGATATATTTTTCATCTCCCCTAATGAAATGTTCAACCCAATGTAATCGTCTCTTTTGTATCTATCAAGAAACTTCTATCACTCGAGCCATTTCCGTTATCCTTTAATTCCTTACTTGTCTTTCCGTGTCTTCCCCAACATCTATTTCAATATCCTCATCTCTGTCACATTCATTTACTTTTCATTGATATTGACATTTGTCACCTTAATTATCTGAATATATTAGCAGTTTCCATGGTTAGCATAGCTGGATGATTATGAAATTTAATATGTTTATAATTCTTTAACTCTACTGAATATGAAGTATAAACTGCAATTGAATCGTCTAGATAATAATATATTCTTTAAAATTTATAATCATTAAATGTCAATAAATGATATTTAACAGCGTTTATTTCAAGAAAAATTGTTAAAAGTTGCAATTGGGGGTACTTCCGGTGGACCAATTATAACCAAAACCTTATCACGACCTAGACTCGAGGAATACGAAAAAATTATAATTTTTGGAATCGTGGTACTAGATTTATGCGATCGGAAACGACCGTCACATACACAAACACCCACACACACACACACATACATGCATCATCGTAAAAATAGTAAATTCGTATTCTATAAATTCACTATCGAATTTTTTGGCAAACGACAATACTTTCCTTACCTAAAGGTGACTGAAGATAAAAAATGAATTTAAAAAATAATAATAAATTTTATAAATTTGGCTATTTTTGTCTTATTTTTATAAGTAATTAAATTTTCTAATACATATTTATACTTTCTTTTGGAGATCTTGTACAAAAATCTTGAAGATAGAAATGTTTTAAATTCTGGTTTTTGTAAACTATGTAGATAATTAGAAAAAGATTTCGTTTTCCCATATTCTCCATTCTGTTGCCGCCATGGTTGATCCAAGACTCCGACTCGATACGGTCTGGAGGTAAAGCAGCAGATGTTCATTCAAAGGCCCGGCTGTCGTCTGGTCTGGCGATAACTGAACATAGATCCCAGAAGAACTCAACTACTAAAAGATTTCCCAACGAGAATTGGACTTTAGGATATACTTACTAGGAATTAGTAATTAAATTTTTTGTAAATGTTCAAAATATCTAACTACAAACCTCGCATTTCCATTTCAAGTTATATAAGTGTTGTATATAACATTTCTTGTACACACAGAAAATTCTAATTAAATCTATTCTTTATATTTAGATATTTTTATTATTTTAAATTTATTTTATAAGTATGAACAAGTTTTCTCCTATTACTCTTTTAAATGTTCGAGATTCTTCCAATTCATTAATGGGATTGGTGATATTTCTGAAGAGTATAAGTAATTTTAAATATTTAATTAATAATACAATAAGAAATATTAAATGTCCTTCCCAGAAAAACCTTCAGTAATGTCTTTCGATTTGTGACACTAACATTTATCTGTCATTTACAAGTATTTTTATAATTTCTCAACTGGTTATCATGGAGTTGTCTGGGCAGTGAGATTTATTAACCGGTTATTTTGTGTATTATATTTTTATTATCTCTAAATCTATAGAAGAAATTATGAAAAAATTTAATGTGTCGCAAAGAGAATTTTGTGTTCTAATACTTGCAGTAACAGAAATTTTCAAAAAATAATAATTAGAAGAATTTTTTTAAGATACTACTACTTTCGATTGTCCAATTGTTACCAAAACCTTTTCAGCTCATCCCATTAATGGCAGAATGAGGAATCCGTACTTAAACAGGTCTGAAGCCTTATAGTTTTTGAGGTATCATCCTTCCAACATCCACTCACACACACACACACACACAGACATCATCATTGTTAAAATCGGATACTAGGGACCTTAAAACATGCTTATTCACTAAAATCTCGATAAGCGATTTTTAGCTTGAATCCAATACCTTTCTGAACGAGAAGTAAAAATTGTATTACGTGACAAGTATTTTAAAATGTCTAATTTACCAGAAAGAAAATATATGTATTAATTTGTTTTTGAATACTTGTAGACCCTGATGAAGGTATAATTGTATACCGAAACTCGATTTTTTAAAAATAACTCATGTATGACTAAGATTTCGAGTAATTGCTAACACCTAAACCTAATCTATAGCACAATACAGAAATATTATTGTTTTAAATTTTAAAAGGCTATTTTAAGTGTATTGTTAGATTTTTTTATATAATTTCAGTGTTTCGCGTTTCGTTCGTTTCTCTTGCTTCTTTTTCTTTATTTTCTTCATTTTATTATCTGTCATTTTCAAATCTTACAAAATTATTAATACTATTGTATTTTTTATTGTTACAGGACCAGAAAATAATCGACGTTCAAAGAGGACCAAGAGAAAAAGATCTGGATAATGAATATCGGTAATAAAGATGGAGAATATTGCAACGGCTGAGCAACATACAAGAAATAATATATAATACATATCATCACGACATATTACCCATTTCTAGGTGTGCTAATCTGCTTTATACGCAGATATTGCTAATGGGCATCAAAGAAAATAAAGAGTATACTGAGACTAAATGATATAAAAATACACAATAATTTGTATTAATAGAATAAATCAGTTATATTTTTATAAATATAATCAATAAAATACGTAAATTAAAATAAAATGAATATATCATCAGACAGTAACTATTAATGGTGATTTTTCTGATTTAGAAACAATAAATATTGGAGTACCTCAAGGTTCTATATTTGGGCCTCTTTTTTTCATAATTTTTGTAAATGACTTGCCTCAAAACATGCCCAATACAACAACTATTTTATTTGCTGATGACACTACTTTTCTAAAAGATTGTATGTGTTCGAACGTGCTAATATTCAAATTAAGCAAATTACAGATTATGCAAAAAGATGGTTTTCAGCAAATAAACTTAAACTCAATATAGATAAAACCCAGTATATGATGATCACAAATAAAAAAGTAGACATACCAGAAAGTGTACTTCATGCTAAAATTTTAGGTTTGCATATTAGTGCAAATATGAACTGGACGTATCATGTTGACAAACTTTGCAATAAATTAACTTCTTTTATATATGCGTTACGCAAACTATCTCTGACTTCTCCTAAAAATGCCCTTTTAGCAGCATATTTTGCAATTCTTCATACACATCTAATCTATTCAAGATACAAAAGAAAGCTGTGCGAATTATTACTAAAAACAAATCCTGAAACACATTGTAAGCCATTGTTTCAAAATTTTAAAATATTGCATCTGCCTTGTATTTTTATATATCTATGTAAAAACAATATGAATATATATCAAACACATCCTGATCTACATAATTATGAGACTAGATCAAAAAAACAATATTATACCAAAATTTGTTAAACTTATTTAATAAACTAAATAGCGAGCTAAAAATTATTCACCAAATTTGTTTAAATCTGAAACAAATCCTACTCCTACTTTCAAACTGGTTTATGAATTTCAAGATTATTGTAAAATGTAATATTATTGCTTGTTGTTAATTCTATTTTGTATATGACCCTGGGATACATTTTGTAATGTCTTAACCATAATAAATATTATTATTATTATTAAACTCTAAAAAAATCCGTGTAAAATATACAGTAAAATTGGTTTATATAGGTCAACCCGATGTTATGTAAACTTGCAGAAGGTAATATTGATGAAGTAATTGACCATTTCATTATAACACTAAATACAAATAGTGAAACCACTGACGAATCAGATGACGACGATTATTAGAATGTAAAATTGTTATAATTTATTATATAGTATTTTTTTTATTATAATAAACCTATATTTTTCATTATAATGTATTTTTCGTTTATTATTTGTTACCTCATTTCAGACATAAATATTTGTTATATTTCAGTCTCATTCTACACCAATAGATAGTAAATAGCGTGCTGGTAAGTTTGTATGTAATGTGTAAAGAAACAAAACTTATTTTTAACACAAACTTATATATCGGAATGTATTTTTCGCGCGTACTCCCTAGACGAAGTGTAACTACTTAAAATTTGGTATAAAACTACATGTTGAATTGGTTCAAAATTGACTACAGTCCATACGATGTAACTTGACGAGTTGGGACAATTCACATTATCACTACGGTAATGGGAAAGTTATAAAATCCATAGGCGTACCGAAGAAAAATGAAGTTCAGTAAAATTACGAATATTACAAAAAAAAGAAATTATTTATACAAAAAAATATATTACAAATATTGGAATGAATTATTTATTATATAAATCATATTATAATTAATTATTTTTTAAATTAATAAAGTTAAGAAAATAAAATTTCTATTGCTACTGAGAAAAAAATGCACCAACGCTTATGTATGAATATAACTTCTTGGGTTGAAAAGTACCTGACACCCCGAGTTTGAGTGTATTAGGATGAAATTTGCTTTGTATAAGGCAATAAAACATTGTAAAATCACTATTTCACTTCTGAAGCTGTGCGGCATCGAAGTAAAAGTAAATATTTGACAAAACGCAACTTAGGAATAGTGAACTGAATTACATTCTTTTGGGTCGCCAAGTTAAATCGTATGGACTGTACGCATATTTCATAACAACATTTCAACAACCAATGTATGTATGTATTATAAATAAATAAGAATATATTCAAAGATATTTTAGATATGTATGTATTTTATAAAAGCATAGTTGTACTTACCGGCTAATGGAATATCTTCATACCAGATGCCTTCATTTAAGAAAACACATTGACACAAATTTTCATATATCACTTTAAATGTTAGTTTATACATTATCATTTAATACACAGATATACATGTACGTCCATCCACTTCTAAAAATCACAACAAATTTCTACTAACTTTTTACTTGTTTCATTAGGAACACGATAGCACGTGTAGAATGAAGTTTCTTTAAACAAATTATTATAAATAATATAAATACTGTAATATTTTTATAAATTACTATATTTAACACAAAAAATTCTACCACATTTTATTATTTACAATTTGCAAAATTTTACAAATATATTTCTCCACTTATATATACTAAATCGATTTTATACGGCTATTATTATTATAATAAGTATATTGTAGACTATATTTTATTTACAAACAAGGTACATTTCATGCTCTGTAGATATATCCGGGGCAGTCCTTGATTGGTCCTGGGCCCTTTGTGGAACCTATAATCATAAAGAAAAATATTATTAAATTCAGTTAATTGATATTAGCATGTATTTACTATACCCATATTTTGGGTATACTGTGGAATTTCTTTGTCTCTGTAAACAAAAAAAAAATGAAAAAATCTGATGTGGCCAGCACATTACCTTCCATAAATTCTATATATTTTGTACAAATTCCACACAGAAAATTTCTTGCAAACGATTTCATATTTCCAGTAAAATCATTTCATGAAAATAGTATGTACTCGTATATTATTCAATGAGCATGTAATGTATGCTATTACTCATGAGAGGGGTGTATATCATTCGATACTTTATCCACAACTGTCAAATAATAACATACTGTACTATTATAAAATCAGAAATAACCTACTTTTTTTAGAAAATTGTTTGTTTACAAACATAAACATAGTTAGCGATGATCGCAAGGTATTTCTTTTAACAAAATTATGAAGTGATTTGACATTTAGCAGAAAATTTTAAACCGACTATTCAGCTACATTTTAAGTTTAAATAGAAAATAAAACTATAAAAAATGAGAAAACTAGTATAAATTTGGCTTTTTATATTCGAAAATACTTATTAAAGTAATTTGTTTGTACTATTTGAAAGGTAAAATTTAAATTTGACATAACGATTGAATAATATTATTCCAACGAACTGTCAATATTATTCAATTAGCAACAGTAACGAAGGTCATTAATTGATAAAAAAAACGGTTGAATTATGGGTATATTATTTGACAGTCATGGATAAATTTTATTTAACACATCTGTCAATTAGTAATATTTGACTATTCTATTTCCATGGCGTAGCTCTTAGCTGCAAGATATTTATTTATAATTTTTTTTATCTCTAAATTCATTGAATATAAAGAAATAAATGTAATTAAATCGAATCCAGAATAAAATATTCTTTATTATTTATAATGCAATAAAATATCAAAAAATGACAATCAACAAGAAACTGTTAAAATCTTCAAATTATAGGGTAATTCCGGTTTACCAATCGTAACCAAAATTTAATCAAATCTTCATATGGACGAACAAAAGAGGAATATGAAAGAATTATGATTTTTCGAATTGTGGTATTGGAATTATTGAAGGAGAAATGTTTGTTACACAGACACACGCACACATAAAAATGCGCGCGCTCACACACACGCAACCACTAACACACATATACATACAGACATCATCGTAAAAATAGTAAAATCGTATTTTAGGGACACTAAAACTTGCTTATTCATTAAAAACTCACCATCGAATATTTTGACCAATGACAAACCTACCTTACCTAAAGGTGACGTAAGGTAAAAATGGACAGTGTTGTATATAAAACAAAATATATTATATTTCAAAATTATAATTAGTATTTAGTACCTTTCTATTATCTATTTTTGTATTATCAGTGTAATTAAATTATGTAATTAATAAATAAAACAGTTTTAAAATGCAAAATCAATTATCAGAGAATATTTTGTAAAATACATTTGGCCGTCCCCTCGCTAAGCTTTGGAGAATTAATCTTTTGGGGTGTCCGCAAATCCATCAAAGCTCACAGCTTTTGTGCGCTCCTGTGCAGGTAAGCGCTGACTCATCGACGGCTGAAAATAGACAAATGAAAATTAATGAAAACCATAATAACAATCGTTTGTCTTCCAGTGCGTCTCCGTCCTGCCTCCTGGCGCATGACTGATGTTGAAGGCTGTCCCTCGTCGTTCATTATGTTTCCTGCATTATCGGCTACTGTACCGCCAGAATCATTTAAGTACTAGGTACCCGAACAAAAAGAAAAACTTTACTAATGATTCAAAAATAAATGTATCACCACGGATTATTAGTTATTACCCGTTTCTGGGTGTGCAAATCTGATTTTATTAGCAATCGAATAATTGATAAGAATTATATGTGACCAAAAGTAACATTTTTATCGTAGAAATATGAATTAGGGTTGAGGAAATATTTAATTAAACAAAGAAAGAATTTGTAAAAAAATCACGGACCTCGCTGGGATTTGAATCCTGGACCTTCTCAAAAGTAATTGAGCCACAAAATTCCGCGACCCTACGGCCTATTTCTACGATTAAAAATCTGATGTAGCCAGCACATTACCTTCCGTCAATCCTGTGTATTATGTACAAATTCCATCCATAAATTTTCTTGTAAAATATTTAGCTTTTCCCATTCGTTAGGGATCGCTATGTTTTATTTTCTTCTTCACTTATTTCTGTTTTGCGTGTCATCCTCATTTAGTTCCTTTTCTCTCAAGTCTTCCGTAATACAGACCTTCCATCTTATCTTTGGTCTTCCTCTGTTTCGCCTACCTTCTATTACTAAGCTATACATTCTTCCAACATCTCATGACATGTTTAAACCTAGTAATCATCTCTCTTATATCTATCTAGAAACTTCCATCACTCGAGCCATTTCCCTTATTCTTTCATTCTTTATCTTATCTTTCCGTGTCTTCCCCAATATATATCTCGAACATCCGCATCTCTGCCACATTCATTTTCATTGACATTGACATCTGTCAGTTTGAAATTTCTTAATATAGTAGCTTTTTTCATGGTTATAGCATAGCTGGCTGATTTATAAAATTTAATTTCTTTATAATTCTTTAATTCTACATCCATTGAATATGAAATATAAAATGCTATCAATTCGTACAGATAAGAATATTCTTTAATATTTATAATAACATTAAATGTTAAAAAAATAATATTTAACAGCGTTTTTTCAAGAAAAACTGGTAAAATCTTCAAATGAGGGTACTTCCGCTTGACCAATTATAATCAAAATCTAATCAAGTCTGCATATGGATGTAAGGAAGAGAATACGTAAAAATTATAGTAACACACACACGCCCACACGTACACACCGCACACACACACATACATCATCGTAAAAATAGTAATATCGTATTGTAGAGACCCTAAACGTGCTTATTCATTGAAAACTCACCACCAAATTTTTTGACCAAGACTATAATATAAAAATGTTACTGTTGCAAATAATTGACATGAATAGGAAGGGATCTTGTGGTTCAGTTGGTTAGAGCATCTCACTAGATATGAGAAGGTCCAGGGTTCAAATCCCTGCGAGGTCCTTGAATTTTCACAAATTCTTTCTTCGTTTAATTAAATATTTCCTCGACCGTACGACCAATCGAATAATTGTTAACAGTCTTGGCCTGTAAAGAATGTCGAAGAATGTTAGACGAAATATATGTTTATAAATAATAAGTTTTTGAAATAATCCATAAAATAGTTTTCTCTTCTCATATGATAAGTTTGGTTCGTTGGAAATGATTTTATGATTTGATCTGAACTCGAAACAGAAACAGCAATAACGTTGTGAAAATCCACACAAATTTATATTTCAAGAGTTTCGCATCACGCAAATCGATTTGAGATCCGACTTTTTTATATTCGGTCCGTTAGCTTGTGATCTGAAGTTATCAATCTGATTTGGAGATATCGGCTGGGCCGCCCGCACTTCGCACCGCTGGAGATGCTGTGCCCCCGCCCCCACCACCGTCTCCGTCAGAGCCAACTGAGACGGAACAATGCATAATTCATCCGACTTGATTCGGCTATTGTTGCCAGACAGCTCCGGCTTCAGGGAGAATTCCATGGGGCGAGAATAGACGCAATTAACGCAGGACGGTAGCGAGGGGGGGAGTATAAGTTTTTATACCGATTTGGAAGGTTATTTACCTAGCCATGAAGGAAAATAATTAAATATATAAAAATAGAACACGAGTAAAATACTGTAACAAAAATTAACACAACTTCGGGTACATACTTTAAGAGCACACAAGTGGTGCGCAACTTTATATAAAAAATCTGATGTGGCCAGCACATTACCTTCCGTCAATTCTACGTATTTTGTACAAATTCCACACAGATTTTTTTTGCATACTATTCTATGGGTGTTTTCTTTTAGGCGAAAAATGAACTGATCTTACCTCGTCTGCAATGAACTATTCCTAAAAAGAACACTATGTTTTTTTTTAATAAGAAGTAGAAAATAAAAAATATATAGCATATTTATAACATAATCTGCTGAATTGGCTTGTAGCTATAATATTTGATTTGTTGTTGCCACATTAAATTATTTTAAATTTTTATATTTCCAGTAAAATCATTTCACAAAGATATTTTGTAAATTTTATTTCACAATGACATCTATCAATTAGTAATATTTGAATATTCTGTTTCCATAGTGCAGCTTTTAGCAGCTTAGGTTGCAAGATATTTCTTTATAATTCTTTATCTCTAAATTTATTGAATATGAAGAAAAAAATTAATTAAATCGAATAGAGAATAGAATATTCTTTAATATTTATAATAACATAAAAGGTCAAAAAATGATATTTAACAGGATTTTTTCAAGAAAATCTGTTAAAATCTTCAAATTAGGATTACTTCCGGTTAATCAATCGTAACCAAAATCTAATCAACTCTTCATATAGACATACGAAAGAGGAATATGAAAGAATTATAATATTTGGAATTGTAGTATTAGAGTTATCGAAGGAGAAATTTTCTTCTCATACACACACACACACACACACACACACACACACACACACACAAACATACACACAGAGACATCTCAAAGATTTAAAGAAAAAAAAGCTGTGCGCGCCCACGATAACATATCGGCCTATAAAGCAACAGTCGTTCGTCAGTATATGTCTCCAAAAAGTCATCATGACTATACTCCTTCCCCAAATTAAAATTGAGGCTGAAAGGGAACCATTTCGACGATGTAACACACACTTAAACCATTCTGACGAAGGTATTAAACACCATCCCAGTTTTAGTCTTCCAGTGCTAGGATTCTGCTATATCGTCTGGCGATCGCATGACGTAAAATGACGTCACTCGAACATTTCGGTACTGCCTACCGTATCGCCTGACCATCACATGACGTCATTTTTACGCCATGCGATTGCCAGACAATACGGCTGAGTCCTAACACAGAACGCCGTGAATTGATTGGAGGACAATGCTGTGTAGATTTAGGAGGATGTATATTGAAGAATAAATTGTTATTGTACAGAAATTTATTTTAAAGATGTCGGATCAAGGTCATCTGTATCATGAACGAATTAATGAATTGGCATACATTTATCTCTTTTATTTGCCATAACACGAACCGTGTGCGATAAGGATGGATATAACATGTTTGTCTTTCAAAAATTCATAATGTTTCGGATAAGTTCCATTCCATTTTAAAACGATGCTCGTTGTTGACAATACTTTCGCTGTAACGTAACTTTATTTATTAATACAGATATATTACCTTGATTCATAGATGTACGAATAACGTTATTTTCTGTCAATGTCACTGACACTGCGGTATCTTATTACCTTCCATCACCTCTAGGTAAGGAAGGTATTGTCTTTGGTCAAAAAATTCGGTGGTGAGTTTTCATTGAATAAGCACGTTTTAGGGTCTTTACAATACGATTTTACCTATTATTACGATGATGTCTGTATGTGTGTGTGTGTGTTCGTGTGTGCGTGTGTGTGTGTATGTGTGTGTGTGTGTATGTGTGTGTGTGTGTGACCGCGTTTTCGGGCACGATATCTCCAATACTAGAATTCCAAAAATTACAATTCTTGCGTATTCCTCTTCCTTACAACCATATGCAGACCTGTTTTGGTTAAAATTGGCCAACCGGAAGTACCCTCATTTGAAGATTTTAACAGTTTTTCTTGAAAAAATCAGTTAAATGTTATTATAACTTAAAGAATATATTATTGTCTATACGATTTGATTGCATTTTATATTTGATATTCAACAGATATAGTGTTAAAGACGAATAACGATAATAAATTTTATATAAATTTCATAATTCAGCCAGCTATGCTAACTTAACCATGGAAACTGCTAATATATTCAGGTAATTCAAATTGACAGATGTCAGTATCAATAAAATGAAATCAATGAAAGAATAAGGGAAGTAACTCTAGTGTTAGAAGTTTCTAGATATAAGAGAGACGATTACATATTGGTTTGAACATGTCATGAGGAGAGATGAATATATTAATAGAAGGTGGAAGAAACATAGGAAGACCAAATATAAGATGAAAAGACTGTATTGTAGAAGACTTGAGAGAAAAGGAACGGAATGAGGACGTACGCAAAACAAAAATGAGTGGAAGAAGAAAATAAAAAATAGCGACCCCCTAACGAATGGGAAAAACTAAAGAAGAAGATGTCAGTGTCAAGTGCAATTTGCATAGTTTGTTAATGAAATAACTTTACTGGAAATATAGGATCTTTTGCAAGAAAATTTATGTATGGGGCGCGTGCAGTAACATGACTTTGACCCGTGTCAAAATGACAGCAATTAATTATGTCCATAACTGACAAGTGTTATAATTTTTCAATCAAAATTTCATAATTTTCTTATTTCATGTGGTTTGTTTGTTATCAGGAGTATGGAATTCAGTTGCCGAGAAAGGGAATCACATAATACCAAAAAATTACAATCTTTTGCAAGAAAATTTATGTATGGAATTTGTACATAATACACAGGATTGACAGAAGGTATTGTGCTGGCCACATCAGATTTTTTTTTACATATTTGGTTTTACATTTACTAATAAACTTACCAGTTGACAGTTTTAAATTTTGAATGCTTTTGCTGTAGTAAAATAACTATGTATCTTATGTACCCTCATAAAAACTAAGTAAACGACACTACTGAATTTGACAGAATAGGCGATGCTAAAATCTTAATTCATACAATTCGTAGATGACCTTGATCGGACATCTTTAATTTTTCACTGTATATGCATTTTTATAGTCTATTTCCTGGCATAGACAAAATTTTGTTCGACACTATCTTTGTTAGTTTTTCTTCGATTCTAATCCAAATTGGCCTCTTTCGTAGAAACAGTTGAAGATCGGACGTACTATTTACCCATTTTGGTCAGTACTATTATGAGTATTATGCCCTTCAAATTTTTACCAGATATTGAAAAACACCCAATATAGAAATTTTATAAAATTATTGTAAATATCCAAATATATGAAATTAATGTATATGAAAAACACATCATACAATAACAATCCACCTCCAGCCGTATATTATTCTTCAATTTACTTGTAGCAAAACAACACATATTTATCACACGTCGAGTATAATAGATACTAATTCACAC
Organism: Harpalus rufipes; assembly: GCA_951394225.1. NCBI lineage: Eukaryota > Metazoa > Arthropoda > Insecta > Coleoptera > Carabidae > Harpalus > Harpalus rufipes. Next base: position 50,003,955 of record OX596279.1, read on the forward strand.
ATATATTAATAATTAAACAACACACTTGTCATTTTACGTATCAGTCCATATTTTGATTTAAATTCATGCATAGTATAAAATGATTTCGGTGTTGGCTGGCCGTGATAAAGCCCGCCGATGATTGTCAAATGTTGTAGGTCATTTGTTGCCGTCACAGAAAAGTTAATACATCTGCATGATGTTATTTATCGACCCATATACAGAATCTTGGGTACGCAATATATTTTTTCAGCCATTACGAGTTTTGATGAAGATGTTGTAAGCGAAAGTTATTAATGCTCTTCCTATCTAAGATTAATTGATAGTAGAAAAGTCAAGGTTTGGTAGGTTAACTTACACCGAAGTTATTTCTAGCAAACTATTTTTACATTACCTAATTGAAATTTATCTTACGGACACTTAATACTGGCGCTATGTAAGACACGTTCTTAATTCTGCACTATTGTATGTATTTATAATTAAAGGTTAAATAAATGAATATATTAACATCTAAATTTGATTTCTGTGTTAGTTTTTTACCTATCATTTACCAACAGATAAGAAGATAAGAGAAGTATTGAAATTTTGCTAAAAATACATAATACATATTTTTACCTTTCGCCACTGAAGGTAAAAGAGGTAGGTATAAAATCGCATATCGAGGTTTTAATGAATAAAATAAATTTTGAAGTCCTTATAATCTGATTTTAACATTTTTACGATGTTGGGAAGAGCTGATTAGCTTTTGGATACAATTGGACAATTGAAAGTATTAATTTACTTTAAGAAAACCTTAAGAGGAAATGGCTACCCCTGCCTACTATACAGTGACACTGAAAAACAGGCTACTCAAAATAACTTTATAATTTATAATATTTTTTTAAATTTTATTTATTTGTTAACTAGGCTTAGGGGCTCAATAATCATGGTATTTGGCATGATGATAGCGCTTGCGGTTTAACCCATATTTAAAATGGGACACATATATTTGTATATATTTTGAATCTACGTAAAATTACGATATGGTTGAAGTGCATTTTTACCTCTAGCTAAGAGAGGTATTGGAATCATGCTAAAAATCGCATATCCAGATTTTAATGATTAAGCACGCTTTAAGGTCCCTACAATCCGATTTTAATATTTTTACGATCATGTCTGTGTGTGTGTATGTGTGTGTGTGGATGTGTGTGTTGAGGTTGTTGTATGTACGATTTCTCAAATTCTATAAGACTATAAAAACCTGTGTAACTACGGATTCCTCAATTTAACAGTAATGTTGAATAGATTCTGGTAACAACTGGACAACCGGAAATAGTAGTATTTTAACAAAAATCTTCTAAATATTATTTTTTGAAAATTTATGTTACTACAAATATTAAAAACCAAAATTCTCTATCCGACACATTTTTATTATACCTTCTATAGATTTAAAGATATAGATATATAATCTATAAAATAATCTGTTGTAGTAAATCTCACAGCCCAAACATCTCCATGGTAACTACTTGAGAAATTAAAATGTCTGTAATTGTCAAATAAATGTCAGTAATGCCAGTGTAAAAAATTAGTACTGAAGGCTTTTTTCTGGGAACGATATTTAATATTTCTTATTGTATTACTAATTATATATTTAAATTATAGGTATATTATATGAACCCTTCAGAAATACCGCCAATCCCACTAATGAATTGGAAAAACCTCGAACATTTAGAAGAAATGGAGAAAACTTGCCCATAGAATGAACTTGAAATTATAGAAACTACGTAAATATAAAGATTAGGTGTAATTATAATTTTTTGTGTGTACAAGAAATGTTATATACAATACTTATATATACAACAATAGAAAGGGTACGAGAGGTATTGTAATGGTCACAACAGATTTTTATTGAATAATTAAATAACAAAAACATAAGAGAAAATCATGATATCAGGTAGGCTGTGAAAAAAGTAATATTTAAGTTCATTGTTTAAATAGTAAGTTAGTTTTGAATGATTTTATAATTTTGTTACAAAAAAAATGATCAATTTATTATCACAATCACAACCTACCTAATATGGTTTATCAGGTTAATTATTCATAATTTTCTCTTATGTTTTTGTAATCTATTATACGGTTGTTATTTAACAAATAAAAGTTGATAATTGTATTTTGTAAACCTGACTATAAAACATATCTATATCTGTCACCAAATAGTATATTTAAAATAATAAAACTTTTATATGAGCCATTTTTTACTATTACTTATAATAAAAAAGTTGAAGGGGGGAGGGTGTCTTCCCAGACTCACCCTCGGTATAGTAGACAAGGGTTGCCATTTCTCTTAATAATTCATATGTAAAAATACTACTAAATTTGCTTATTTTGACAGCATAATTATTTTTTAAATTGCCGTTATTATTATTATGTATTCTTAATAATCTCAAAAAGGTGTGAATGCTAACTTATCTTCTTTGAATTATCTACACATAAATATGCAGAAAACGGGAATACAATAATGATATTTAAAACAAGTCATGTGGTTGATAAAAATATCAAGTCTGGTGGATAAGTTATGGTCTTGTTAGCGGACCGCCCGCCGGGAGCAGAATACTCGTATACGCGATTATCACTTACTTTTAAACTTTCCATATGTTTTGCACAAAACTTATACAATCATTTGCAAAAATGATAACAAATTTATAAATATTTTAAACAGTAGGTAAATAAATTTTAAAAGATATAAATATCTATGTTTTTGAAGTATAATCAATCAGTAGTCGCATTGTTCTAAATTATATGTCCATTGCAAAATATAAATAAGTTGCTTAAAATAAATTATCCATAAGAATGTTAAACTTCAAATAAAATAAGATTAGTACCTATGATTTTTTACCTTTCGCTAAGAGAGATATTGCATTCATGCTAAAAATCGCATATCCAGATTTTATTGAATAAGCACGTTTTAAGGTCCCTACAATCCGATTTTAACATTTTTACGATGATGTCTGTGTGTGTGTGTGTGTGTGTATGTGTGTGTGTGTGTGTGTGTGTGTGTGGATGTATGTATGTGTGTGTGTGTGTGTATGTATGTATGTAGGATGTTGGAAGGACGATTACTCAAAAACTATAAAACTTTAAATTTGTTTAACTACGTATTTCGTAATCGGACATTCATGGAAAGATCTGAAAAGGTTTTGGTAACAATTGGACAACCGGACGTAGAAGATTCTTGAAAAAAAAAATTCTAAATATTATTTTTTGAAAATTTTTCTTGGTAATATTAAAGAAAAATAAATTCTCTATCTGATACATTTAAATATTTTATTATATATTCTATAGATTTAGAGATAAAAGAAATATAATATATAAAATAATCTGTTGTAATAAATTTTACAGCCGAAAGAATATGCCATGGAAAATAGTTGAAAATTTAAATTGTTTGTAACTGACAGATAAATGTCAGTGTTAGAAAACCGGAGACATTACTGAAGACATTTTCTGGGAAGTACATACATTATATTATTTCTTAATGTATTAATAGTTAAATGTTTAAAATTATAGGTATATTACATATATATCCTTCAAAAATACTGTCAATCCTGACAATGAATTGGAAACATTTCGAAATATTAGAAGAGGACAAAATATCTTCATAAAATGAATTTAAAATTAAACAATCTAAATATAAGGAATAGATATATGTAAGTAGAATTTTTGGTGTAGAGTGTAGGTATATACAAGAAATGTTAAATACAATAGGGCGTGAGCAGTCATGTAATTTTGTTGGCCTTGACAAGCAGATATGGGGGCCCATGTCAAATGATAGCTAGTAATTATGTATATAGATGTCAAATATCATAATTTCTCATTCTAAGTTAAGTGATTTTCCAATTCCATGTGGTTTATTTTCCTCGACAAGTAAATTCCACACTCCTGGTGACAAATTAACTACGTGTATTTCGAAAATCTTGAAATTCTGAATGAAAAATTGACAATTGACATCCATGTACATAATTACTAATTATCATTCTGAAACGGGCCCCCATATCTGCTTGGCAAGGAAGTAGCGAGAGGTATTGTGCTGGCCACAACAGATTTTTTATTGATAATATCTTGCAGCAATTTTGAATTATAAAAGAAAAATTTATAGGTCTCATATACATATTTAAATACAGGGCGATTCATCGGTCAGTTCTTTTATAATAACTTGAGTATTTTAAATATTATGGGAAAAATTCAAACGGGTTCATTTTATATGAAACTGTCTATAAATTTGCAGTATAGGTTTTTCTACATGCTGTTCCATTTTTACGCAATGGTACACAACTTTATATTTTCAAATGGAACATCTATATATGTATTCAAATTTGAAAAGTACATGAAATTTGGTATCCAATAGTATAAAAACAATCATATGTTATATTATTAAAAAATACAATGGCGAATGATTTACATATTACATTTTTGTTACATACAGTAGGCTTTACATTACATTATTTTAACATTACATCTTTCAAAATTAAAAAAATCTGATATGGCCAGCACAATACCTTCCGTCAATCCTGTGTATTATGTATAAATTCATACATAAATTTTGTTGCAAAAGATTCTAAATTTCCAGTAAAATTATTTCATAAACAAACTATGCAAATTGTACTTGACACTAACATCTTCTTTTCTAGCTTTTCCCATTCGAGCAAAGTTAATTTAAAGTTATGTATAAAGCACCTCATAAAGTTTTATGGGACAGATAATATTTGAAAAAAAGATTTTTTAGATTTAAGATTTACAGATTTGTCAGAATACGGCCATAAAATTCATGACAGATTGAACATTAAATATTTGTTTGTACGTATTTTATTTTAATTACATATAGGTAACTTCTGATATTCATATACATATAGGTAATTTTTGCAGTTACTAATCATACGAAATAAACTTTTTTTTATTTCGCATTTATAAAGTAAATTTGGTATAACTGTTTTTATCAAAAAGTGATACAATTTGTACAAATGTTTTTGGGGATTTTTTTATATTGTTAAGTTAGCTGTCATTATTCATGAATAATTACTCAAATTAGATTTTCATAATAAAATATTTATGTCAAACAATAAAGCACTCTTTTAAATTAAAATCTAAAGTATTTATTTGTAGGTTCTTAACATATATATAAATTTTAACTCTAACCTTTACATTTTAATATTTCTTTTATTAATAATTTTACAATAAATACTTGTCTTTCAATATTCTGTTACTGTTTTTACGATGATGTATGTATGTGTGTGGCAAAAATTTCTCCTTCGATAACTCCAATACTACAATTCCAAAAGTTATAATTCCTTCATATTCCTGTTTCGTACGTCCATATGAAGAGTTGATTACATTTTGGTTATGATTGGTTAATCGGAAGTACCCTAATTTGCAGATTTTAAGTTTTTCTCGAAAAAAACCTGTTAATTATAATTTTTTGACCTTTTATGTTATTATAAATAAAAGAATATGTTATTCTTTATTCGGTTTAATTATATGTTTTTCTTCATATTCAATGAATTTAGAAAGAAATAACTTGCAACCTAATGTTGCTAAAAGCTGCACCATGGAAACAGTTAGAATATTCAAATATTACTAATTGACAGATGTCAGTGTCAAATAAAATTTACATGTCTTTGTGAAATGATTTTACTGGAAATATAAAAATGTAAAATAATTTAAGGTAGAAAACAAATCACATAATGTAATATAACAGATTATACCCATAAGCTAATTCAGCAGAATATTTTATGTTATAAATATAATGCTATATATGTTTTTATTTTCTACTTCTTATTTTAATAAACATACTGTTCTTTTAAGGAGTAGTTCAGTTCAGTACGAGGTAAGATCAGTTCATATCTCCCCTAAAAAGAAATCGCTCACTCAATAATTTGCAAAAGAAAATTTGTGTGGAATTTGTACAAAATATGAAGAATTGCGCTGGCCACATCAGATTTTTTTAAAATCTAATTTGTGATGTAATGCGCAAGGAAAAACTGTTTTCCCATGTTAAACGCCAATTTCGAGCGCTACCCAGTATAGATACCAAATTATTTTTTTTCATTCTATTAATATATACTGTAAATAATAAATATGTAAGAAAATATTAACTGGTGCCTTAAAAAAAATCTAACATTTCCAAATTTCATTTGCCCATTAAGTTTTATGAGATTCTATATACATACAATTTTAAATCATAAAATACTGATCATTTTTATACTAAAATTATTTAATTTATGTTTTCGGTGGCCGGGAAAACTTGAATTGAAGATGAAAGAAAGTAAATCTAGCATGATGTGTTATTTCAAAAAATGTTTCACATTACTTTAGTGTGCATATTACTAAAAAAAAATACAAATTTACTTCAATACTGTATGTAAAAATGGTACATTTTAGATTCTAAAGGTAAAGCTAAAGTTTTCATTTTACTTAGACAAGACAAAATATAAGTTATAAAGTTATTTGTTAAAAAATTGTTCAAACCAAATAGTCTTATAAAAAAAATCAAACCTGTAGTACCATCAAATGGTCAAACAACACAAAGAACATAACAAAACCACTTGGAACAAAACACAGAACAATACAACATAGAATTAATCCGGGGCCTTTCTCCATGCGTCAGCTTGTCCCCATACCATATCTCCCCGCCGAATGACTGCTTCTGAATTCGTCCGCCAGGTCGCAGTAGTGCTCAACCTGTCGGTATTTTTACATGTGTTCCACGCACCACTAATCACCTCCACTTCCAGCGTGGTGTACGGACCAATGGGCTGGCGGGCCAGAGGCGGGCCCAGGCCCTGACAAATCTGTGGGCCGTCCGGACCTGACACCGTGACGGCGACTAAGTGTTCTAGGTGTGGCACAGGGGCGGACCATGGATAGAACCTCCCAGATTGGAATGGAAGACCAGCGCGGGAGATTTGAATAGAAAATGGGTATTGATTCACTAAAAATCGGTGGGTCTAATTATCTAGGTAGCTATGAAAAAAATATAAAAACAAATGATAAAGTGTTGCACTCAATTTATAATATACTGACAAATTTTAATAAATTTAATAGATAGGCAATTTTTTTTTCAAATTTTACAAAATTATGGTTTTTGAAGTGTACAGTTTTAGTGCCACTGGCAATAATTATTTTATAATAACATAAATTAAATCCCAATCCATACAAATAATTTTTTCTCGTGAAATTTTTATTCATATCAATATCAAAATTATTATTTTCCTCTGCTTACATAATAATTTAATATCCTATCTGTTGGAATATCTGTAATCGCCGTTCAGATGACAATAGAAACATTTGCTATCGGGAATTCCATTGCTATCCATGGTTAACATGATGTCTGATGTAAAATATTAAAAACTCATCAACATTGTCATCGAAATCTGATCCACCAATGGGCATTAAGCATTAGGTGTCAATAATAACACAGATATGAATATACACAATACGCTTAGACAACCATAAAATGAATACATTGTAAACATGAAATACGTATCTGAGATCTTACGTAATAATTCATGATACGGGGTTTCTATTGTTGTCAGTATATTATTGTGTTTTCTTTGAAAAAGAGCATTATGTACTATAGTGTATATTTCAATAATTATAACAGATATTTATAGATATTATTTTTATAGATCAGTCATTAATTTACATATTTTTATTAAACTGTAGTAAACAATGTCATTCAATTTTCAAATGTTACAAAATATGTAGTAATAATAAACATCTTATACTAACAAAATATTTATCGTCTGAAACACTTGTATTAATAAACTAAATATTTATTTTAATCAAATAAACATGGAGAAGTAAATAAATAATTAAACCAGTAAATATGTCATTTCACTTTCGAAATAATAAATTGTCTATTTAAAACATGTTCCCAAATTTTATTCAGATATCAAGTAATGTTAAAACTTTCAATTTAAGAAGAAACCAAATTTTTTGTCGGTATCAATTTTGTTTTTGTATTAGAATATATTTAACAAAATATCGTAGTAACAATTTAAGCATTTAATTTCAAAATAACTCAAATTTCAAAAAATCTGATGTGTCCAGCACATTACCTTCCGTCAGTTCTATGTATTTTGTACAAATTCCATACAGAATGTTTCTTTATGTAATTATATTATATTTCCAGTAAAATTATAACATAAACACACAATGTAAATTATTGCATTTGACACTGACATCTGTCAATGAGAATTATCTGATATATGAATATAGTAGTTTCCGCTATGAGAGGTATTGGATTCATGCTAAAAATCTCATATCCAGATTTTAGTGAATAAGCACGTTTTAAGGTTCCTAGAATTCGATTATAACATTTTTACGATGATGTCTGTCTGTGTGTGTGTGTGTCTGTGTGTGTATGTGTGTGAGATGTGTTTGTGTGTGTGTGTGTGTGTGTGTGTGTGTGTGTGTGTGTGTGTGTGTGTGTGTGTGTGTGTGGATGTGTTTGTGTGTCAGGTTGTTGGAGATACGATTTCTCAAAGTCTATAAGACTAAAGACCTGTGTAACTACGGATTCCTTAATCTAATAGTAATGGAAAGAGTTGAATAGGTTATGGTAACAATTGGACATCCGGAAGTGGTTGTTTCTAAAAAAAATAATTTTAAATATTATTTTTTGAAAATTTGTTATTACAAATAATAAAGATAATTAAATTATCAATCTGGCACATTTAAATATTTTATTATATCTCATATAGGTTTGGAGATATAATATAAAATAATATAGAATAATCTGTTGTAATAAATCTCGTTGCCCAAAAAACGTTTGACATATTTAAATGTTTTTAATTGACAGATAAATGCAAAATGTCAGTGTCAAAAATCAGCAGTTTTAATAACGTACCGGAAGATTTTTCTGGGAAGTACGAGTACATTTAAAATATATTATTGTATTATGAATTAAATTTGTATTTAAATTTTAGGTATGTTTATATTACATATATCCTTAAAAAATACCGCTAATACCATCAATGAATTTAAAGAATTTTGAACATATTAGAATAGTAGAACAAAATTTCTTATAGAACGAAAGCAGAGATAGGTACATTTTCAATCATTTGTGTGCACAAGAAATGTTAAATTCGTTACTTATAGGGCACGAGCAGTCATGTGACTTTGTTGGAATATACTTGTCGAGGAAAATAATCCACATGGATACTTTACTTAAAGCTCATTGCTAGTTTAAACATGCAATTTTTTAAATGAAGTAATATCAAAAATAGGTATCCCTAATGTTGATTTTTTAAAAATGTTAATAGTTCTAGTACTAGAACAAGTTATTTGAATTTTCGCGTCATAGGTATTTTAATACTCGTGTGCACAATACGTTTCTGTTTGCAACACAGGTTATAGAATCTGTTCATAAAGCGACGTATGTCCTAACTCTAGTCGGGAAATAATATGGAATTGTCAACATATACAGAGTGGCTATAAAGATTTAGGACTGATTTTTTGTACGCCAAATAACAGTGCCATCTATGAATTGGCACCCGAACTATTTTCGACTAACCTTCATTCACAACTCTCGCAAGTTTTATTAATATCGGTTCAGTACAGTTCTCGTATGGGCGTATTTTGTTCACCGTCTTAGATCATGGATACATCCATCAAGCAGCGGTACGCAATCAAATTTTTTGTTTGTTTGCGCAAAGAACCAACGTAATCGTTTGCTTTGGTCTAAAAAGCGTTTGGGGATGTTTCATTAACTCTTCGAAAAGTTTTTGGCTAATAAAAGCGATTTCGCGATGAGCGAGAGGAAAACAAAGATTAGCCAAAGAGTGACTGCTACGCATCAAGCAGAAACGCCGAAAACAACGAAGCAGTTCGACAACTGTTGATTTTCGATCGAAGTGTTGCGATTAATATAGTTGCAAAGTAGTTGACAAAATAACAGATGGACTGACTATCGTCGAAAATTTAAAAAAAAACCAAAGTTGTGCACGCGCACGATAGTGTATCGGCCTATGAAGCAACAGTCGTGCGTCAATTTTTGTCCCAAAAATGTCCCTGTGTTGCATCATCCTCCATATGCTTCTGACTTGGCCCCGGCTGATTATCCGTCCATGAGTGTCTGGTCGCGAATCTTGGGAACCGAGTTCAATCTCGACCGACGCCAAATATTTCGAATTTTAATTGACACAAAAATGACCCCTGTGATGCACTCTCCACGCCAGGAATGTCATCATCATTACTGAAATCTGTATACAAAGCAGATTGGCACACCCAGCAATGGGTAATATGCCGTGATGATATATTTATTTATTTTAATGAATAAAAAAAAAAAATTAACTAGTGGTTCACAAACTGTGGAGACCTAGCTTTATTATTTTAAATGGAACTATACATTTTTAATTTGTTTATTTGATAGAAAAAAATATTCTGAATTCAGTGATATAATACATATTTGCGATAATATTTTTTTTGATTTTTTTTTATTTTAATCTAGCTAAAATAAGTGTGCTATGGACGTATCGTCCATGTAAAAAACAAGTACTTTGCAACAAAAAATATCAAACACATAACTTAACAAATTCTGTTCAAATAGTCCTCCATTTTCGGACACTGCACTATAAAATCTAAATCTATATTCACTTCTATTGTCCATGGCACACTTATTTTAGCTATAATGAAATAGAACAAGTAAATCTAAACATGATTTTTTCTTTAAAAAATGTTATCCAAGGGTATGTAAATATTATATCTCTGAATTCAGAACAAAAGTCTGTATCTAATAAGGAAATAAAAATCATATGGTCCCATTTATAATAACACAGTTGATTCCCACAGTTTGAAAAAAAAATTATGCTTCTTAAAGTAGTCTAGTAAAATAGAAATTAGAAATTGCTCTTATAGTTCTCGAGATAGAAATAGCAGTCAAGATAAAATGAACACCTGTACTCGTATATATACAATCTCTACCGAATTCAGTCTTTTGACTATCCCTTATTGAACAATTATTGGTGCGCCACTGGAATATCTAAGACGGATTGATTTACTACTCCAGCTCATTTTCAAACAAGGTATAAAGTTTAATAAATAAAAATCTGTTGTGGCCAGCACAATACCTCTCGCCATTTTCATTTTATATTACATAATGCGCGAGCAGTCATGTGACTTTGTTGGCCTTGGCAAGCAATATGGGGGCCTGTGTCAGAATACACAGATGTCAAATAATGTTTTCATTCAAAATTTCAAGATTTTCTATGTTCACGTGGTTAATTTGTCGCCAGGAGTGTGTAATTTACTTGTGTAGGAAAATAAACTACATGGAAATAGAAAACCACGAAATTATGATATTTGATATCCATGTACATAATTACTAGCTATCATTCTGACACGGGCCCCCATATCTGCTTGTCAAGGCTAACAAAGTCACATGACTGCTCGCGCATTTCTTGTATACCTATACTCTGCACCAAAAATTCTACTTATATCTAGTCTTTATTAGTAGATTTTTAAAATTTAATTTCATTCTATGAAGAAATTTTGTCCTACTCTTCTAATTTTTCGAGATGTTTCCAATTCATTGTCGGGATTAACAGTATTTCTGAAGGGTATGTGTAATATTACCATAATTTGAAATATTTCTTTTATCGCTAAATCTATAGAAGATATAATAAAATATTTAAATGTATCAGATAGAGAATTTATTTTTCTTTAATATTAGCATGAAGAAATTTGTTCAAAAAATAATATTTAGAAGAATTTTTCAAGAATCTGCTACTTCCGGTTGTCCAATTGTTATCAAAACCTTTTCAACTCTTCCCATTAATGTCCGATTGGGAAATACGTACTTAAACAGATATTAAGTCTTATAGTTTTTGAGAAATCGTCCTTCCAACATCCACACACACACACACACATACACACACATACATCCACACACACACACACACACACACACACACACACACACACACACACACAGACATCATCGTAAAAATGTTAAAATTGGATTGTAAGGACCTTAAAAAGTTCTTATTTATTAAAATCTAGATATGCGATATTTTTAGCATGAATCCAATACCTCTCTTAGCGAGAGGTAAAAATTGTGTACCCATTTTTCGAGTAGTATGTCAAATTTTTCTGTAATACAATTGCGAATAAATATATAATATTCTTATCCTTAATTTATCTTGAAGAATTGCTTCTTTTTGTATTTTCTTAAACCGTTTGCGGCAATCGATAATACATTGCTGTAACTGTAAGAAATCCTGGCCAAGTACATCAAAATATCATTGGTTTCATAGAGTCACTTAACAAAGTTGAAACCGAAGTCGGAACAATCAATATACTAACATAATGAAAGATTACCGAACACAAAAGTCAACGTTAAATTATTTATAGTCTGATAATACACCTATAAATAATTGAAACAGAGGGCAGCGAGTTGGAAAGAAAGCCGGGTGAGCGCCGCGACGCAGAAAGAGACGCCGGGAGACGTCTGGAGAGCGACAAGGATGAAAGGTTTGTGATATTATTGATTTATGTGGCCAAGACCACCCCAGCATTTTCCATAAAGCACTGTTTTCGCTGCTACGTCACAGATCCAGGACCACAACACACAAAACATCCAATAATGCATACTTTTCAAAAGTGAAACAGAATGAACGGTTGAATTTTTTATAAAATGTAAGTGGATTATAATAGGGGTATGGTATAAAGACGTTAAGAGTTAAACCGGTTTTAGATGAATGCATAACTTTATAAATACTTGTATACGTATGAATTTATATTTTATCGTTTGTATTTTTGCTCCATGAATGATACTTTTGTTCATATTACTTTTCATAAACTTAGATGTACTAGTAATAAATAAAATGAAAATTATATTTGTGATAAATTTTAAATTACAATTAAAATTTGCACCGTTTTAAAACGGTCTGTGTAATGGCGCATTAGCATTTGATATTACTATGAGAATATAATTCCTTAGTCACGTGACATGTTTTCCGCCAATCAACATTCAGAATCTCCCTAGCTACGCGTTTATCACAGCGATGATAAAAAACAAGGAAATTATCACCGTATTTATAGTCGTTACTAAGGGATTTTTGTTTTCTTTATTTATGACATTGACAGTTAATTTTAAGTATAAAAATAAATAATAACAATAATTCAAACTCCGAAATATTGAATAAAACTCGTAAGTACCATGTTTTAATACAATATGAATATGTATATCAAAAGTTAAGTTAGATTGCAAAAATTCATTATATTCTCTTATTAAATATAAGCTCGTGATATGATTAATAATCGAAGATATTGCTCGTGAATCCGAAGCAGCACATTTCAACTCGTCCTTCGGACTCGTGAAATCTGCAGCTCGAGAATATCATCGATGATAATCATATCACTTGTTACATTACGTATGATAATAGAACATAGAAATGCTAGAAATGTTTAAACATTTATGTTTCTTCGTTTACTACTTGGTTGCCATCTAGCGATTCCATATATTATATGTAACGTCATTTTGACGAACTAGTTCATGAGTCAATAGTAAAAACAAATCTGTTGAGGCCAGCACAATACCTCTCGCCACTTCCATTTTAGGTTACCTATATAAGTATTGTCTTTAACATTTCTTCTATACCTAAACTCTACACCAAAAATTCTACTTATACTTATTCTTTGTATTTAAATTTTTTTAATAATTTTAAATTCATTCTGTGAAGAAGTTTTGTCTTCTAATTTTTCGAGATTTTTCAAATTCATTGTAACATACCTATAATTATAAATATTTAACTATTAATACAATAAAAAAATAATATATGTATGTAATTCCCAGAAAAAGTCTTCAGTAGTGTCTCTGTATTTTTGACACAGACATTTATCTGCCAATTTCAAACATTTTAAATTTTCAATTGGTTTCCATGGCGTTATTGGGCTAGTACAACACATTTTTTTATTTATTATATTTTATTATATCTAAATCTATAGAAGATATAATAAAATATTAAAATGTATCACATAGATAATTTAATCTTCTTCAATATTTGCAAGAACAAAAATTTTCAAAAAACAATATTTTTTTTAAATTTGCTACTTTCGATTGTCCAATTGCTACCAAAACCTTTTCAACTCTTCCCATTAATGCCCGATTGAGAAATGCGAAGTTAAACAGATATTAATGTCTTATAATTTTTGAGAAATCGTGCTTCCAATATCAACACACACACAGACACACACACACGCACACACATATGCACACAAAGACGCGCGTGCGCACACAATAAGAAATATTAAATATCGTTTCCAGAAAAAGCTTTCAGTACTATCTCTGAATTTGTGACACTGACATTAGTGACATTTATCTGTCAATTACAGACGTTTTAATTTCTCAAGTAGTTACCATGGAAATGTTTGGACTTTGAGATTTACTACAACAAATTATTTTAAAGATTATATATCTAAATCTTTAAATCTTTAAGGTTAATAAAAAAAATTAAATGTGTCGAATAGAGAATTTTGTGTTAACATTTGTAATAACATAAATTTTCAAAAAATAATATTTAGAAGATTTCTGTTAAAATACTACTAATTCCGGTTGTTCAATTGTTATCAGAATCCATTCAACTCTTCCCATTACTGTTAGATTGAGGAATCCGTAGTTATACAGGTCTTTAATCTTAAAGAATTTTGAGAAATCGCACCTCCAACATCCTAACACTTACAGACACACACACACACACACACAAACACACACACACACCCACATACACATACACACACACACACCCAGACATCATCGTAATTTTTTTATCAGATTCTAGGGACCTTAAAACGTGCTTATTCACTAAAATCTGGATATGCGATATTTTGCATGATTCCATTACCTCTCTTAGCGAGAGGTAAAAAATCAAACCTTCAAATATTTAAGGGATCACAGAAGTTATATATGGGTATACTACATTTATGTGTACCTAATTTATTTGGAAATTATATAAATAAATTAATATTTCATCACGGCATATTACCCATTGCTGGGTGTGCCAATCTGCTTTGTACAGATATCGGTAATGATGGAATATTTGTACCGTGCGGAAGCTTACCAGGCTTCACCTCACGGGCACTCATTACTGGCGTGGAGAGTGCGCCACAGGGTCAATTTTGTGCCATTAAAATACGATGTAATTTAGGCGTCGGTCGGGATCGAACCCGGGTCCCCAGATTCGCGACCAGACACTCAGGCACACGGCCACGAGACCCCATTAATTATAATAATGAATTTAAATTATTCATAATGTTATATTAGTCCAATGATTATGAATATAACGACTCCCTAAATTATACTAAATAAATATTAAATTATACGATTATTACTGACAGACAGTAATTGGTACACCATGCATGCAGGCTTTTTTTCATAACTGTAAAACCTGTAAAAAATAATACAAATTATTAATAAAAATATAAACAAAATAAGAAACATAATCATGCATAATTGAGATTTTTTTACATAAACCAAAATTCAAATGTTTAGAAAACAAAAAAGAAACTAATCATTATAAACATATAAACTGTTCATTGGCAATTTTGCAGTCAATTTTTGAATTAACCAGCCACGGTGCTATTTCTGCCAGGGTCGCATAAGAGGGAGTCTACTGTCTTTCTTACATTCTAATATTTAATCATATTTAACTATAACAGATAATAATACAAAAAGTTGTATCATTTATAAAAACATGCACATAAAATAAATATAAAAATACTCATCTTTCAGAAAACTACATCTGTTGACAAAGTGTATCCCCCCTTCCTTGGCCCGTGCCTGGATCGTCGTAGCACCTGTAAAATAAAAACCTATGAACCTCTAGGGTAAAATCATTGCCGGGCTGTAAAATAAATCTATCCCCTTGACGTTTATGTTGTGTCGTTTGTAGCGGTATAAACACACAAATAAGCTATTACTTGGCTCATCGTTTACCTCGTAACATCTCCCTCAAGCAAGCTGAGGTAATCACGATGCAAACCCGATCATGATCACGATCTGATACCAGCGGTTTCTCTCTCTTGCATTCAGGATTCAGATAGTGCAGTTATACCCAGGGGCGGATTCAGAGATTTTTGATAAAATGTAGAATTGGGTAAAGTCAAATTTCTCTAAAAATGTTTCGCATTGATTTTTGACGAATCATTAATTCTTTTGGCGACGAAATAGGATATAGAATAGATCCTCATTTATATTCATTTTTACCTTCCGTCACCTTTAGGTAAGGAAGGTATTGTCTTTGGTCAAAAAATTCAATGATGAGGTTTTAATGAATAAGAATGATTCCAAAAACTATATTTTTTCGTATTCCTCAAGTTTACATCCAGAAGAACAAGTGATTAGATTTTGGTTATAATTAGTGAACCGGAAGTAGCCTGATTTAACACTTAAATATGTTTTATTGACATTTCACGTTAGTATAACTTAAAGAATATATTATTCTCTATACGATTTGATTGCATTTTATACTTCATATTCAATAGATATAGAGTTAAAGAATTATAAAGATATTAAATTTCATAAATCAGCCAGCTATGCTAACCACGAAAATTGCTAATATATTCAGATAATTCAAATTGACAGATGTCAGTATCAATAAAAAATAAATGAATGTGGCAGAGATGAGGATGTTGAAGTAGATGTTGGGAAAGACACGGAAAGATACGGTAAGAAAATAACTCTAGTGTTACAAGTTTCCAGAAAGATACAAGAGAGACGATTACATTGGTTTGAACATGTCATGAGGAGAAATGAAGAATATATTGGAAGAAGAATGAATTGCTTAGTAATAGAAGGTTGAAGAAACAGAGGAAGACGAAAGATAAGATGGAAGGACTGTATTGCGGAAGACTTGAGGTTGAGAGAAAAAGAACTGAATGAGAACGACACGCCAAACAAAAATGAGGAACGATTTCAAAACTCAGTTCGGTCAATTTTTGTGGAACAATACGACTTGAATGAGCTGGCGCATTATCGTGGTGAAACAAGATCTTTTTCTTTGCTATTCCCGGGCGTTTTTCTTAATTGCTGCTTTCAGCTTGTCTAAAAGTGTGGCGTAGTATTGTCCAGTTACAGTTTTTCCTTTATCAAGATAATTAATTAGCAGAATGCCTTCGGCGTCCCAAAAGACTGACGCCATCATCTTTCCTACCGATTGAACTGACTTCTCTCTCTTTGGGGCCGACTCACCATGTCCAATTCACGCTATCGACTGAATTTTCGTCTCTGGAGTGTAGTGGTGTATCCAAGTTTCATCCATGGTTATGAAACGTCTTTTAAAATCGACCGGATTTTTCTTAAACAACTCCAAATTTTCGGCTGAAGTTCGTGCCCGAATACGCTTTTGCTCCGAACTAAGCAAATGCGGCACGCACCTGGCGCACATTTTTCTCATGCCCAGCTCATTATGTAAAATATGAACTACACGTTCATAAGAAATCCCTATGGCTTCCTCAATCTCAAGTACTTTCATTTGGCGATCTTCCAGAACCATATCACTGACTTTACCCACAATTTCCCGTGTGGTGGCTGATTTTGGGCGACCTGAACGTGGTTCGTCACAGGTATGTTTTCGGCCACGCTTAAATTCCGAAACCCAGGAAACTCACCGTGGAAAACGAAGGTGAAGCATTCCCAGGACAGCATCCAACCTGACTGATAGATTGTACTGAAAATTCTTGACAGTTCATATGAAGAGTTAAACAAAACAACGACATAAGATTGTTTTCGAAAAACCAAGGCTTTCTTAGTGATTCCGGAAACTTTTCAATCTACCCTCGTATGAATGAAGTTTGTTCTCTATTCATTTCACAGGAGTGGGGGTTGTTTTTCATATTTCTGGTGATCTGGTGCCAATCTTATATAAAATTATTTAAAAAATAACAACAAAATATTATTTTTTACCTTCCGTCACCTTTAGATAAGGAAGGTATTGTCTTTGGTCAAAAAATTCAATGATGAGTTTTTAGTGAACAAGCATGTTTTGGGATCCCTATTATACGATTTTACCGTTTTTACGATGATGTCTGTATGTATGTATATGTGTGTGTTTCTGTGTGTGTGTGACGAAAGTTTCGGATCGTATAACTTCAATACCATGATCCCAAAAAATATATTTTTTTCGTATTCCTCAAGTTTACATCCAGAAGAACAACTGATTAGATTTTGGTTATAATTGGTGAACCGGAAGTAGCCTCATTTGAAGATTTAACAGTTAAATTTAATTTTTTGACATTTAACGTTATTATAACTTAAAGAATATATTATTCTCTATACGATTTGATTGCATTTTATACTTCATTTCAATAGATATAGTTAAAGAATTTTAAAGAAATTAAATTTTATAAATCAGCCAGCTATTCTAAACATGGAAACTACTAATATATTCATATAATTCAAATTGACAGATGTCAGTATCAATAAAAAGTAAATTAATATGACAGAGATGAGGATGTTGGGGAAGACACGGAAAGATAGGCAAGGAAATAACTCTCGTGTTACAAGTTTCTAGAAAGATACAAGAGGGATGATTACATTGGTTTGGAAATGTCATGAAGAGAAATGAAGAAGAAGATAATAAAAAATAGCGACCCCTAACGAATGGGGAAAGCAAACAGATGTTAGTGTCAAGTGCAATTTGCATAGTTTGTTTGTGAGATCATTTTACTGTAAATTTAGAATCTTTTGCAAGAAAATTTATGTATTGAATTTGATTGACGGAAGGTATTGTGGTGGCCACATGTTTTTTATAAACAGGCTTATTATTGAAAATAAAATAATTAGTTAGGCCGTGAAAAAAAATATAAATTTTAATAAAAAACTTTTATTTGCAGATAATATAAATACATAAACAAATCCCTGTGAAAACTTCTATCTACGGCTAAGGTCAAGCAGATAGCACGCCTAGAAAAAAATTTTTTTTTTAATAAAATTTAGAATATTTTGTAAGGACGAAAAGTTATGCAATAGCGTTTGTTCCCTCCTGTGAGTGTATCTCGGTTCACATCACAAGTTATGGGCAAATAACAAGTGGTCGTCCATAAAATCACTGATGATGATTTAAGATACGATCTGTGTGTCCGTGTTTACAAGGTGCTTAAAAGAGACAGCGCTCGCGCGTTGCCGTAGTTTATGACTTTTAAAGGGAATGGCACAGTCCGCTCCGCTCCGTCTTGGAATTGTATTTAAATGGCCTCCTAAACGCACCGTTAATATTTATGAACCACCTTGTGCTGTGCTCTGCTGTGTTTTATGGCCAGCTACCGCCGAAGGTCGTGTAGCAGTGTAACTCAATTACCAGCGCGCAGCTCTGCAGAGCCAGCGCTGCAGCGGTGCATCCACACAACACAGGGTAGATTTATGTTCTGTGCTTCACACCCGTAATCACGTGCTTGCCTATGTTTGTTCTCTATTCATTTTACGGGCGATTGTGTGGTGTGGAGAGGAGTTTCACTTTTACTACCGCACTTTATCCAAGAAATTAACAACGTCTTTGCAAGATTGTTTTGGTAGTGTTTAGCATGCGTTATGAAAAACATGAATGTAGTTTTTCTATTTTAACAATATTGTAATGGGATCTTCCACTATTTTTTTTTATATTTTTTTCATGAAACCATCTAAATTGAAAGCGATTTGTAGTATTATATTTGACAATTGAACTGTGAAATAATGATATTTTATAAAAGGAAATTTTTAAACTTAAACATTTAGGAACTTTTTCGTAGAAAGTAACCGACTATTTCAATATTTTTACCTCCCGCCACACTGGAGGGGGGGGGGTAAAAGGGATAATTACTCGTCAAAAAAAATTAAAATATATTGTTATTATGAAGTATTATTATTTTTAATATTGTGAAAAAGATTCAGAACTCATAATAGTAACACAATGTTAGTGTTAATTTTTTTTTATTTAAGAAAAACGTTGTGTTATTATTTTTATTTATTCTCAAACATAATTTTATGTTAAACAGCCATTTATTGTAAACCATGTTTTTATTTATCATCTTATTATTTCAAACAATTATTATAAAATTTCGTATTCCAGACATTTCTGTTAAATTAGATTTTGTATACAAACAATCAACCAGAAGTGTGACTTTACTTAAAACTCCTTGTTAATTTAAAGATTTAAACATGGAATTTGCGGGAGATCATTTGCTGACCACATATTGTTTTACCTTCCGTCACCTTTAGATATGGAAGGTATTGTCTTTAGTCAGTTTTTAGTGAATAAGCAAGTTGTAAGGTCCACATAATACGATTTTATCATTTTTACGATAATGTATGTCTGTGTATGTGACGAAAGTTTCGGATCACATAACTTCAACACCATGATTCCAAAAATTATAATTTTTTCGTATTCTTCAAGTTTACATCCAGAAGAAGAGGTGATTAGATTTTTGTTATAATTGGTCAACCGGTAGTACCCTCATTTTTTTAACAGTTTTTCTTGAAAAAACGCAGTTAAATATCATTTATTGACATTTAACGTTATTAAAACTTGAAGATATATTATTCTCAATACGATTTGATTGCATTTTCTATTTCATATTCAATAGATATACAGTTAAAGAATTATAAAGATATTAAATTTCATAAATCAGCCAGCTATGCTAACCATGGAAACTGCTAATATATTCAGATAATTCAAATTGACAAATGTCAGTATCAATGAAAAGTAAATGAATGTGGCAGACATGAACATATTAAGATACATGTTATGGAAGACACGGAAAGATACGGTAAGGAACGAAAGAATAAGGGAAATAACTCTAGTGTTAGAAGTTTTTAGAAAGATACGAGAGACGATTACATTGGTTTGAACAAGTCATGAGGAGAGATGAAGAATATATTGGAAGAAGAATGAATAGCTTAGTAATAGAAGGTTAAAGAAACAGAGGAAGACCAAAGATAAGAGGGAAGGACTGTATTGCGGAAGACTTGAGGGAAAAGGAACTGAATGAGAACGACACGCAAAACAGAAATGAGTGGAAGAAAATAAAAAATAGCGATCCCTAACGAACGGGAAAAATAGAAGATGTCAGTGTCAAAAAAATTTATGTATGGAATTTATACATAATACACAGGATTGACGGAAGGTATTGTGCTGGCCGCACCAGATTTTTTATTTAGCAATACACCACTGTTGATATATCTTTCTAATTTGCCTGTCTTTAAGAGCAGTACAATTTCGTACAGACTGGCCCCAAAACATAATACTTTGTTTATAATTATTATTAAAACTGATAGAAGCGGGGATTAAAATGACCCCGTTACATAATCGGATAAATAACAGCTAACTTAAAAGTATTCTTATTGCTTTGACAAGATTGCCGCGCTCCGCTATAAGTCGCGTGTCTCAACTGTTTTCTTAAATGTCAAAGTATTACTTTTCGCTCTAGATGTATAAATAACTATTCTAAAGCTGTGTCTGCATCGGCTTTGCTATTCGGCTCGACCAAACGATGTCGCATTTCAATTTTATCTTTTGATTCACCAAAAAATCGCAATTTCTGTAAGTGTCGTGTCTCTGGTATCCATCTTTGTTATTTTTAATACTAAAGTCCCAAAGAATGGTATAATATTGTACTAATTCATTGCCAATGACATTCCATCAAATTTTGAACTGGCCTCGAAAATATTTTTTTATAAATTACTGTGTCCATGATTGTATGTTTGTTATTATTATACGAGTATTCATGCACTACTATACTACTATAATTAACACAAATAACACAGAACTATGTTTAAAACATAAAAATATTTACCTTGAATGAAGAAGTAGATCAACATTTACCATAAATCCATTTTGAAATCATTTGGTGTGGTAGAAGTAAATCCAATGAAGTATGGCACTGCACTTTTCACTTTATTTTAAATTTGACACTTTCAACAATAAACACATTTTTTTCAAACTTGTTTACGTTGATATTTACATCACTTTTTGTTGTTAACACAATCTTTTGACACTAAGTTTTATCAGCACATTAATTTATCCAATTTTGAGACCTATATTCAAATTGTTATTATTTTAAAAAATATAAATGTATACACAAATATGTTCTGAAATAAATAAATGTAGTAGTAGTACAAAATACTAATTACTTTACTATATATTGAGATAGTAATATTGTAAAATAAGTACTTCTATATATTTATTTATATACTACACATTTTGTGCATTTGACAATACGTTCTAAAATAATAACAAAAAGAATAAAGGGTATATTCGAATATAATAAGTTCAAGTTATCATTTAATGTTAATGTATAGTATTCTTCACGTAAGCATGTTATTGCGCAATAACAAGTATATGATTATACTATACCATACAAACTATCGAATAGGGATAGTATAATGGTCTTGTTTTCAATCGCGTTTTTGATGCAGAAAAAGATAGTTTACTAGTACAGATTATAGAGCGAATTGAACTACCTATAAACGAAATATTATTGCGCAATGCCATTCTTACATGAAGAATCCTATATTTCAGAGAGATATGAGAAATAAAAGTAATTGATAAGATTGTGAATTATATTCGAATATAATAATTTATTTTAAGTTATAAAGAAATCTGTTACATTTATTTTTTACCATTATAATATAGCAATTACTATGATACATCAATTATAATCATTCTAGCAAATTGAACAATGGGCGCATTATAGATGAGAGTGTAAATTTTCTGTAGAAGTAAAAATATATAAATATGATACAAGTTGAAAAGTTAGTACGTAAACGATAGAGTTAGTACGTGTGCGTCGTTGTTCAATTTGTTGCGAATTACATAGGTACCAATATTAACCTATAGTGTACTAAATATATAACACATCACAATATTCACCTAACGCTATATCCATATAGGTACAAATATACAGTATGCCACTGCACAAAAAAAAAACTTATAATACGCTGTGTATTTATAAATATTTATCAATATTTGTAATATACGTAACTGGGTTCAATTATAATTATATCATATATCATTTGTCGTTTAGAAGTGCATCTTTACGTATACTTGATGACCAGAGCACATCTTTACGTATCTTTGTTAATTTTACAACATTATCACTTGGTAACCGAGCGTGCTGCTTTACTCTAATTCATTCCTTAAATACTTCTTGGTATACAAAATATTTCATCTGCTTCAATTACTAGGAAACTTTAACATTTCTTTTAAACGATACACAACGAACAACGAAACATATTCTAACCCATTTTTAGTTTTGTATGTGCCTCATTACAATACAGCCAAGAGAAAAGAAACTTTATTATTTACGTATAGTTATACCGGAATTTCAAATTTCATAACTTGTCATTACAAATTTCTATATACATTTGATAGAAAGAAACCTTTTTATATTCAATATTATCTTCCGTTCTTGCGTACAATCAAGCAAATTACTAGTGGGACGTATGATCCTTCATTTTTTTTAATAAAAATTATTTTAGCAACAATTTGCATATTTTTAACTAATTTTTACATGTTTACAATAATATTATTTATTTAACAAGAGATTAAAGAGAACTTTAGTCCCTTGGTACATTTATATGCAATTTGTTGCACACAAATAATTTCAAACCATATTATTATGTAAAGTCAATTTTTAAATTAGGCTTATTAGTTATTACCCATTGTTGGGTGTGCCAATCTACTTCTACAAGTATTCGCAAATTTCGGTAATGATGATATATCTGAACCATTGGCAAATTTTACCGACCCGAAATTTGGTAGCAACTGGTCTTTTCACACCATAGGCACCGAGGGGGGGGGCTTTTTTATTAAATAAAATTTATTATTGTTTTCACATAGTTTATTTATTATTTCATGAAACTTAAGTTATATTAATAATAATTACAGAAAAATTAAATAAAATACAGTTTAGTTTAAGTACCTACAAATCTTATGACTTTTTATATTATTTTAAACCAGGGCATCGAACCCGCCAAAAACTGGGTTCGGTTCAGGTTAATTTATTTTTTGAGAGACGGATTCGGGTGCGGTTGTGGTTCAAACATTAATAAAATTTGCGGTTTTGTTCCGGGTTCAGGTATTGGGTTCATGTTCGGTTCGACCTAATGAAAACTGAATTAATGTTTTTGGAATAACAATCTTTATATAGAAATAATTTAAAATGTGAGCCGGAATTTACGCAAGACAAGAACACGAACACAATTTTCACAAACAAACACAGGCGTTGATTATCGGCTATATTACGATTACGCGAACATTTCGAACTCAAAATGAACCTGAACCGGAGCTGATCCCTGAACCCGAATATTAATACTGGATTTAGTTCCGATTTGGGTTCAATTGAAAAATATATTTAAGGTTCGGTTCTGGGTTTGGGTTCGCTAAAATGTTTCGGTTTGGTTCCAGTTTTGGTTCGGCTTCGATGCCCCGTTTTAAACATGTTACGCCTAATTTTTTTTTAAGTTATTTGAAATTGTATTTTAATGACAAATATAGCGACTTGATTTACCCTGTCTTGTGGCATTATGTGAAATTAAAATGAAAATTTTGGATTTTGTGGCCATCTATCTAATACGTTCCAAATGAAACTTGACCAGTAATACAAATGCCATGAGTGAAATATTTTTAAATTAATGAGATTTAAGCAAAAGCACTAAAAAATAACAGGGAAAGCAACGCCCTTTTTGCCCCCCCCCCCCTCACTTCATAGTCAGCGCATATGGTTCTCACTATTAATCGGTTTTATTTTTGTAAAATTAGGAATTTATTATTATTTTGAAAGGGTTTCATTGTTGCCGTGGAGAGTGCACCACCACATGGGTTACTTTTGTGCCACTTAAAATTCGAAATATTTTTTTGGCGTCGGTCGACCATAGACAGTCAGGCACGCGGTCACCCTTTCAAAATAATAATAAATTCCTAATTTTACCAGTCTTTTTATAAAACGCCTGGACATTTTATAAAATCGATCGGTACGATAAACTCACGCTGAGATGAAGTTGACCACATTATCAGTCAAATTTGCTATAAATTGAGATATGCTATACCAGGGGTCGTCAAATTTTACATAAACAAGGGCCAAACATACTCCTCGCAATGGTTATTTTTTATTTATACTTTCTGAATGGCCAGCACTCAGCCACCTTCCAAACAAACATTTCATTTTCAAATTTAGCATGTAAAAATCATCCCAGTTTAAAAAATTAACTATGTATTAAAGGTTAAGGCGTCCCACTATTCATTTGCTGTGTTGTACATATATATTAAGTACGCTAGTATTTTATATGGTACAATTTTTTTTAAATACAGTATACCATTTGTGATGTTTCTTTAAACTTTATTTGTTAAATTTGTAACGACAAGATATGAAATATTCGTATACTGCACGTATACCATGATTAGGTACTAAGTATTTTTTTATTATCATCTCTTGAAAGTACTGTAGATAAAATAGTTTTGTAAAGAAGGAAAGGTAAGTAGAAATAGCGGAAATTTTGTAAACTGATAAAAAATTGTATACATATCACTTTTGCATATAAAAAATTGGACTCACTACTTTTACGTATATCGGTTGACATGATGTGTACCTCTACAATATTGAGAAAGAAACAAGTATTTACCCTACATGGATTACTGTAGTCTACCTTTGGCATAAACTTTACTTCGTCGTATATTTCAATATCCTGTTTCCGTTGCAGCGGAAATTTATATATTTACAGATTGTTTTACTTCAAATATACATCATATATACGAAATATCTACATGTGACAGTTTACGTACGAAACGAACGGACGTACGTTACGTTACTATCGAAGCGTGACATGCGCTATAATCCTACAGATCTTAAATAATTCACCATACAAATGTTATGCCGAGATAGTGGTAGAAGTGGTAAAGTTATCCGCAGAACCAGCTACGTAGAGTTAACACAGCAAAATCCCTCAAGGGCTAAAGAGGAACGTATTGCGCCAGAATGAAAAGTTTTATCATTGTATGAACTAGTCATAATAAGACACAAACCAAAAGTACCTACATCGCCTAATGTAGTATAGAAATGGCTGTGCTATAGGGTGTAGGAAAACAACCTCCCTAGTTTTAATAGGGCATTGTGAAGCAACCATAGGTTATAAAAGGGTGGGTATGGTGTATACGTTACAAAAAAATTCAGACGTAAAAATAATATGGACGAACGAAAACGCGCTTTTGGCGAGAAAAAGGAGTTCCGATTCGAAAATTGATTATGTTGTGGATAAAAAACTGGTAGGAAACTGAATCTGTTGCCAGAAAGGGACCTGGATAATCATGAATTTATCGAACACCCGAAAACATAGACACAGGGAGATTGGACGGTTACCGTCAATTCTGAACGGTATGTGAGCATCCTCCAAAATTTTTTGTCCCAACTTTTCAAGAATTTGGTCTGGAGAATGTCTGGTTTTAGCAGGATGAGGTCACGATCCACAAAGCACGAAGAAATATTTCCCGAACGCTTGGTCTCCCTAAAAGTTGATACTCCGAGGAAACTGGAAGGCTACACCAATCTGTTCCAATGCGAAAAACCGATTTTGGGTAAAAAAAAACTTTAGAGAAACAGAATCTGTTGTCAGAAAGGGACGTGGATTATCATGAATTGATCGAACACTCGAAAACATGGACACAGGGGGTAGTTACCGTCAATTCTAAATATTTTTTTACCTCAACATTTAAATAATTTGGTCTGGAGAATATCTGGTTTCAACAGGATGAAGCCACGAGCCATATAGCGCAAGCATGAATGCGAGTTTTGAGGGAAATGTTCCTCGGGCGCTTGATCTCCCTAAGAGGTTATATTGCGTGGCCCACGCGCGCGGCATATTTTACCCCATGCGCCTGTTTCAGTGGCCGAGGTTTATATACATCGTCCGAGGAATCTGGAAGCCTACACTGCGAAAACGGGTCTATAGCCGCCCTTCAGTGCGCGTTTCGTACGAGGTTCCAAATTTCCCTTCGCTAAGCAGTTCCGATTCGAAAATCGATTACGTTGTGCGTAAAAAAACTTTACAAGAAACAGAATCTGTTGCCACGTTGTCAGAAAAAGACGTGGATTATTATGAATTGATCGAAAACTCGAAAACATAGACACAGGAATAATGGACAGTTACCGTAAATTTTGAATGGTATATGAGAATGTTTTACCCCAACTCTTGAACAATTTGGTCTGGAGAATGTCGGGTTACAGCAGGATGAAGCCACGATCAACACAGCGCTACCATCAATGCGAGTTTCGAGGGAAATGTTCCCCGGGAGCTTGATTTCCCTAAGAGTTGATATTCCGTGGTCCGCGCGCGGTGCCGATTTACCCGTGCAACTTTTTCTGTATGGTTATCTCAGAGCCCGGGTTTATAAACATCGACCGAGGAACCTGGAAGCCTATATTTGCGAAAACGTGTCTATAGCCGCCGTCCAGCGCGCGTTTCGTACTAGATTTCAAATTTCCCTTCGCCAAGCTGTTCCGATGCGAAAATCGATTATGTTGTGAGTAAAAAACTTCAGGGAAGTTTTTAGAAAGAGACGTAGATAATCATGAATTGATCGAACACTCGAAAACATAGACACAGGTAGATTGGGTAGCTACCGTCAATTGTGGTATGTGAGAATTTTTACCCCATTTATAACAACGCAACGCAACACAACGCAAACGCAACGTAAAGAGTTAAAACACATGCTTGTAACACGGGCTATTTATATCACCGCAATGCAGTAGGTAACGCAATAAACGATACGCAAGAAATGGCCAACTTTAAACTTTCTGCATGATGCCGTGCGTTTCCTTTAGCGTACAACCAATCATTCGTCAGTATTTTAACAAGAGGCGTGCGCATCTTGAATGCAAGTGCTCCTTGCACAGTTGAGGTTACGTAAACGTCAAATTTCAAAAGAAGTCCTGATTTGCACTATGCTTTCTGATTGATTACCAGCACCAAAATTTAGCGTTTTTATAAATTACACACTTTGCGACTGCGTTACCTACTGCTTTGCGTGATATAAATAGGACTTTAAAGAATTTGGTCAGGAGAATGTCTGGTTTCAGCAGGATGAGGCCACAACCCACACATCAATGCAGGTTTCGAGGGAAATGTTCCCCGGGCGTTTGATCTCCCTGAGAGGTGATATTCCGTGGCCCGCGCGCGCATCTTATTTTATCCCGTGCGCCTTTTTCTGTGGGGTTATTTCAAAGTAGGGGTTTATAAACATCGTCCAAGGAACCTGCGAGAACGAGTCTATAGCCGCCGTCCAGCGCACTTTCATACTAGGTTCCAAATTTCCCATCACCAAGCAGTTTCAATTCGAAAATCTATTACGTTATAGGTAAAAACCTTTAGGGAAACTGAATTTGTTGTCAGACAGGACGTGAACAATCATAGATTGCTTAAACATCCGAAAACATAAACACAGGGAGATTGGGGAGTTACCGTCAATTCTGAACGGGTATGCCAGAATTTTTTCCCCAATTCTTAAAGAATTTGGTCTGGGGAATGTTTGGTTTCAGCAGGATGAAGCCACAATCCACACAACGCAAGCAATGTAGGTTTCGAGGGAAATGTTCCCCGGGCACTTGATCCTCCAGAGGTGCGACTTTTTTTGTTGGGTAGATAATCCGCACAGAAATATGCCGTAAATCGAAAGAAATGCTCGAAAGAGTTATGAGAAACTTCGCAAGTCGCTTGCAGCAGTGTTTGGACAATAACGGACACCATTCGACCGATATTACTTTCAAATCCACATAGGATAAAACTTCCTATGTTATAAGTTCACAATGTGATTTTTTTGTATCTTGGGTACTTTTTTAATTAACCTTCAAAACTAGGGAGGTTGTCTTGCCGCACCCTTTATATGGTTCATACAAAACAATGAATTCCGTTTCTATACGTCCCAGTTTAGCATTTGTGGGATTAGCGCATCTAAAGTCTACTTCGTTGGTGGTGGGGATAACTTTATTATATGTGCCACTAGGGAGGCGTGCCATTTGTTGGGCGTACCATTTAGGAACTGTATGATTATAACGCGTGATACACAATCGTTACAATCCCTGAAACCATCTTGATTAGCACTGCACTCACTTGATTCATAGCGTCTTGTGGCACAACAGATCATTGTACTTGTACTTGAAGTTGTTGGGTGTTTGTTGGGTGAGGAGAAAGATTGCACGTAGTTCGCGATATAGTCCAGAATCGCGTCGTAGCGCGCACTATGTTCAACGCGCCACTCAAGTCCTTCTAATCGCCTATCTGTATCTACAGTATAAATAAATAAATCTATCATTCGACCTAAATATAATATCGCGTTTCACCGTTAAAACTTGTGTAGAATTAAAACTAAAATAATCGACTTGTATACAATATAATTAGGGCTTCTCTTCTTCAGCGTCTTGTTAAGAGGTCATTTTGGTTTTGGTGTGTTGTGTAGGATGTCCATGCAGTGCAAGAATTATAAAACGCAAGGTTTTCGACGATTTTTTTGCAAACTCAGAATCAAACATGAACGTAATGCGAGTACCAAAAAATAACAAGAATCGTTTGGTGGTGGGGTGCAAGTTTGAACTTCTCCCGTTAGGTGTCTTTAGCAGATACTCTTTTGGATCTGTTGTCCAAACGTCATCTGAACGGTCTGTTCTTTTTCGTACGCGCTGTTTGACGTGGTCGACGATTTTCAATAGCAGAGATTAAATTTGAAGGTGAAAAGTGACGCAAAAGAATTTGTTCCTCGTTTGCTTTCCAACGACCAAAGAGCCAACCATTTGAGTGTGTATCAGTACTTGAAAAAAACAGTCGGAAATCGGGATTAGGATTTTTTATAAGCTCTTCCAGGCCTTTCTGCTGATTTCCCTAATAGGAAACAGAATTTGATGTTAAAAACTTGCTTTTTAATATCCGCCGTTATAAAATCGCCAACCACGTCAAAGAGCGCTTACGAAAAAAATTACACTAACAGCTTAGATGTTTCCCCAAGGATGACACTTGGGCAACAAATCCAAAAGTGTGTCAAGTAGACACCTAGTGAGAGAATTCGAAACTAACGTCCTGCTATCCACCAGAAAACAATTCTCGTTATTTTTGCGTGTCCCCTTGTGTACTGAGTAGCAGAATATTCAAATTATGGATATGTCGTAGCCAAATTGTAAAATCCGGCTTATTATAAAACGCCTAATCATTTTATGAAACGTATTCAGATTGTCAAATTTTCCTTAACTTAGCGTTATTTTAACATCTGACTAGTCTTTTTATGAAATGCACAGGCGTTTAATAAAATGACGGACAGCTTATGGCCACATTGTCAAATTTATCAAGTTACCGCCTGTTTTACAGTATGGCTAAAACATAAAAAGACTAATTTCAGTTCCATTTTGTCGTAGAATAATTACAAAAACAGTCATTTTATAAAACGAGTTTTGGACTTATTGGAATTTGGATATTTCTCTAAATATATTTCAACATAACTTAAAGTATAATACCCGGCCCAATTTTTCCAGGCGTGAGTTTAGTACGTCATCCAATAAATACGAAAAAAGGTAAAATTTCTATTCGTTCAAGGAGCAACAAAACAAAAAAAAAAGTTTTCCCTAATAGCTGATATAATTCCATAAATTTATCATAATTCTCTGACTGTTGGCCACCCTGGTTATATCTAACTTATGCAACCTCTTGGCCAAAGAAGCGTAAGTTACATATAACGCACTTTTCATGTAATATATGCAAAATCGGTCGGTTTTATTAAAAAAATATTTCTATGCTTGTAAAAAAAATCGTCGAAAAAAGTTTGCCTGGGAAATGCTCGCACTGCATGGACACAAATCTGGTGTGTTTGGATGTGTGTGGCATGTGTTGATGTGTATGCGGTTGCACTCTCCTTTGGTACGGACAGGATAACAGAAGGATAAATGCATTTGCTTTGACTACGTTACTTGGACATTAGGTACTCGTGAGGACTGGATGAGGCTTGGGCCGGGGCCTACTGAGGCGAGCCTTGCGGGCTGATGTCATCGCCGCCACCTTCCGAGCCGCCTTCGCCTTTGGTCTTGTTCTCCTTCTTCCACTTCATGCGCCGGTTTTGGAACCAGATCTTGATCTGGCGCTCGGTGAGACAGAGCGCGTGCGCGATCTCGATGCGCCTCCGCCGCGTCAGGTACCGGTTGAAGTGGAACTCCTTCTCCAGCTCCAGCGTCTGGTACCTCGTGTACGTTTGCCGGCCGCGCTTACGCTCTGCAACACCAACATTTCACATACATCAATTAGCAACTCGTACTACAACCCACAACACAACACATACATCA
Organism: Harpalus rufipes; assembly: GCA_951394225.1. Taxonomy (NCBI): domain Eukaryota; kingdom Metazoa; phylum Arthropoda; class Insecta; order Coleoptera; family Carabidae; genus Harpalus; species Harpalus rufipes. The sequence goes on from OX596279.1 coordinate 50,035,248, forward strand.
TGAACAAAACGGAAACATCGCCCAGCTTTTAAACAAACAGCATCTTTACTTTGCCATTACAGTTATGCATATTTGCTTTACATTGTCAGTTTACGTAATTATAGAATTAAACTCTGTAAGATCCGGATGACCGAACATCACAGAACAACACAAACAACACGGCGAACAAATGTAGTCTGGCTAAACATTCCAATATACTAAAACACACTTTCAATTTGGAAAATTTCAAGATTTTGGAAGAACAGAATTACTCCAAACGTATGTATAATTGCAACACATTAATTCAAGAACTAATAAACAAGGTATTTTGGTGTGTTAGAAAAGTTCAAAAAGGATAAAACAAATTTTAGGCCAAACTGAGTTTCAATTAAATTCTTTACATTTTATTTAAATTCCTACAACAATGGTACACAATCATTGGTGTATCGATAATGTCACTAAAGAATCCTTCCGCAAAATATTTCCGGCTATTTACAGAATTATTCTGTTGTCGATTTTGAGAGCAAATGGATATAGTATAGGCTCTGAATTTTTATACGATGTGTAAAAACTAAATAGTACGAATGTATTTTTACCTCTCGCTAAGAGAGGTATTGGATTCATGCTAAAAATCGCAAATCCAGATTTTAGTGACTAAGCACGTTTTAAGGTACCTAAAATAGGATTATAACATTTTTACGATGATGCCTGTGTGTGGATTTGTGTGTATATATGTGGATGTGGGATAAACGATTTCTCAAATTCTGTTTAACTAAAGACCTGTTTAACTACGGATTCCTCAATCTAACATTAATGGGAAGAATTAAATAGGTTTTGGTAACTATTGGTCAACCGGAAGTAGGAGATTTTTAAAAATATCTTCAAAATATTATTTTTTGAAAATTTATGTTATAACAAATATTAAAGAACATTAAATTTTCCGCCTCCAAACATATTTTTTTATTATATATCCTACAGATTTAGACATGAAAAATAAAATATACAGGGTGAGTCTGGGAAGACGCCCCCTCCCCCTTTAACATTTTTATTTTAATAAGTAATAGAAAAAATGGCTCAAATAAAAGGTTTATTATTTTAAAGAAACTATTTTATGGCAGATGATTTTATAAAGTCAGTTTACAAGATACGACTATCAACTTTTATTTTTCAAATAGTAACCTATAATGTTTTACTAAAATATTAAACCGCTATATTTAAAAAATAAAAGTTGATAATCGTATCTTGTAAACCTGACTTTATAAAAAATATCTACATTTGCCATAAAATTGTATTTTTAAAATAATAAAACTTATATGCACCAAGTTAAAGGGGGGGGGTGTCTTCCCCCTGTATAATATAATCTGTTTCACAGCCCCAACAATTCTAAGGAAATCAGTTGACAAATTTAAATGTTTGTAATTGACAGAAAAATGTCAGTGTCAAAAATCAACAATTTTGTGGTTTTATTAATATTACTGATAGCTTTTTCTGGGAAGTACATTTAATATTTTTTTATTATATTATTAATTATTTAAAATTATGGGTGTATTAGTATTATATATTTGCTTAAAAAATATTCCTCATAGAAAGATATAATAGATATAATTAAAATTATTTGTGTTCAAGAAATGTTCGATACTTATGTAACATAAAATGAAAATGGCGCGAGGTTATGTGCAGGTTACATCAGATTTTTTGTACATGATATGTAACAATCTATAAGATCTTCCTGTACAAGTGACATGTGATAATGTCCATGTTATTTTGTATGTATTATTTTGTTGTACAGTGCCGTTTTTAAGATTTTCGGGGCCCTGGGCCATTAGTACCGTTGGTAATCATCAAAGACAAGAAAATCCTAAACGCGATTTCTACGTTGGGAAACGTCTCAACAAGATTGTTAATTTTGAGAAGCTTATACATATCGTAGATAGGTATGTGGTCAGCAACCATTTTTTCCTGTAACAAATAATGCTTAAAATGCTCACATAAAACTACATACACATAAAACATAAAACTCGCTTCTTGTTTTTCAGGGGGCCCCAAAAACCTTGCAGAAGTATTCACAACTTTTGTTTGTTTAATGTTTGATCAAAAGAAAAAAAAAACAAAAAAATGTCAATGATTTTTTGTTGTGACAATTTTTTTTTCAATCACACAAACTTTTGGGGGCCCCCAGGACCTCGGAGCCCTGGGCCCTAAAGACAACACTGTTGTTGTATTACATATTATAGACCCTGAGGATGGTGCAAGTGTGCACCGAAACGTCGATGTTGTAAGAATAAATTCAGTTTGAACTAAGATTTCGTATAATTATTAACACCTAATTTATATATGTCTCTCACAAATTTTACAATATTTTCAATAGGAAGTAACCTCCATTCCTCCATCTTTATTCTCAACAATCAACCTAACCTAACTTCATCCACATGCACTTATTTTCTCCTCGTTTATAAACGCATCAATACAAGACCTCAATGCCCATGGCATCGGCTTGTTTCTTGTCTTCAGACTGGACCTGTATACTATAGGTCTGTTTGGCTGTTTGCAATGCAGCGAACAGCGGTCTCCAAACTATACCACGAGGTTAATTAGGGGATTAGAGTTTCCGGGATGCACAGCTGTTACAATAAGAAAGAGGAAGTTTTCAGTAAAAATAAAAACCATATTTAGAATCATTAATACATATACAGAAACAAGAGGTATATAATCAGTAATAACATAGTTAGTAAGTAAATCATAAGTTTATTATACCCATTTCTGTGTATGTCAATAATGACGATATATTTGGACCGTTGAGGTTTCCCAAAAGTTGAAAATAATTTTAAACTTTGACGTCGGGAGGATTCTAACCCGGCAGAGCTCATAAAATTCTACGGTTCTCTAAAAAAATACGCGCCCACATTGGGTTTTATTGAACAATTTTGGGTTTTATTATATAGGGTGACTCATTGATCTGTTCTTTTTACCTTCCGTCACCTCTAGCTAAGGAAGGTAATTAATTGTCTTTGGTTAAAAAAATCGGTGGTGAGTTTTCAATGAATAAGCACGTTTTAAGGTCGCTACAATAAGATTTTACTATTTATACGATGATGTCTGTGTGTGTGTGTGTGTGTGTGTGTGTGTGTGTGTGACTATAATTTCGACCGCGATATCTCCAATACTAGAATTCAAAATATTACAATTTTTACATATTCCTCTTCCTTACATCCATCTGCAGACTTGATTAGATTTTGGTTATAATTGGTCAACTGGAAGTACCCTCATTTGAAGATTTTAACAATTTTTCTTGAAAAAACGCTGTTAAATATTATTTTTTGCCATTTAATGTTATTATAAATATTAAAGAATATTCTTATTTATATGAATTCATTGCATTTTATACTTCATATTCAATGAATATAGTTAAATTAAATTTAAATAAATTTTATATATCAGCCAGCCATCCTAAAACCATAGAAACAGCTGCTATATTAAAAAAATTCTAACTGATACATGTCAATGTCAATGAAAAGAAAATGAATGTGGCAGAGATGAGGATGTTGAGATAGATGGTGGGGAAGACACGGAAAGATAGAGTAAGGAATTAAAGAATATATTGGAAGAATGAGTAGCTTAATAATAGAAGGTTGACGAAACAGAGGAAGATCAAAGATAAGATGGGAAGGACTGTATTGCGGAAGAATTGAGAGAAAAGGAACTAAAACTTAACTAGCAACCCCTAACGAATGAGAAAAGCTAAAGAAGAAGAAGATATTAGTGTCAAGTGCAATTTGCATACATAGTTTATTTATGAAATAATTTCACTGGAAATATAGGATCTTTTGCAAGAAAATTTTCTATAGAATTTGTACATAATACACAGGATTGACGGAAGGTATTGTGGTGGCCACAACAGATATTTTTAATAATTCGAGAATTCTTAATATTATGGAAAAAAATTCAAACGAAGTTTATTTTATATTAAAATGTCTATAAATCTGCATTATAGGTTTTTCTACAGGTGACCATTTTAACGCAGTGGTATGCAACTTTATAGTTTCTATTGGAACACCCTATATACTTATTCAAATTTGAAAAGTAAATAATATTTGCTATCCAATAGTATAAAAATAATAATATATTATTAAAAAATACAATGGCGAATTATTTAAATATTACACTTATATTAAATACAGTAGGCTTTGCATTATATAATTTTACATAACACCTTTCAAATTTAAAGAAAATTAATTACTTAAAACGTTTCATCTCTTTCAATCCAATTACACCTCTTATTTAAGATTATCAGATATTTAATTCAAAAAATAGTAGTAGTGCGTGTGCGCGTGTACGTGCGCGTATGTGTGTGTTTGTGTGTTGGAAGTATGGTTTCTCAAACAGTATAAGACTTAAGACATATTCCTCAATCTAACATTAATGGGAAGAGTTGATTTTGGTAACAATTGGACACCCGGAAGTGGCAGTTTCTTAAAAAAAATTAAATATTTTTTTTTTGAAAATTTATGTCATTACAAATATTAAATTAATAAATTACACTACCTTAATAACTCCATGGAAACCAGTTGAGATATTTAATTTGTAATTGACAGATAAATGCAAAATGTCAGTGTCAAAAATGAACAGTTTTACTGACAGTACTGAAAGCTTTTTCTGGGAAATACATTTAATATTTCTTATTTTATTATTAATTAAATATTTAAAATTATAGGTATATTAATATTACATATTCTAAAGAAATACCGTTAATACCGTCAATGAATATGAAGAATTTTGAACATATTAGAAGAGTTGACAAAATACCTCATAGAACGAAAGAACAGATACAATTTGAATTATATGTGTGTACAAGAAATATTAGATTAGTTAATTTTGTATCATAAAATGGAAATGGCGAGAGGTATTGTACTGGCCAAAACAGATTTTTTTTTAACTGGAGAAGAGATTGTGTATGAATTCATGATTATTTAAGTGGAAAAAAAGAATGGTAGATATCTTATTGTTGAATGGAACTATTTTGCACATATTTTGGTCCAAAAAGTCATTGGTTGTCCTTGCATTAAACCACAGGTATCTATGGATAAAATAGAAGAAACCCAAACTGCATTGGTATTATTGTATAATGTTTTATTTATTATAATTTAAGAAAGCTTTACCTAGGACATTCCTACATATTGTTCCAGATAAAATCTAAAAGAACAGAAAGAATTATTTAAACAAAAATATAAATCAAAAGTCAATTTCTTAAGTTTGTATATCGGCACATATCACATGTCAATCCATCATGAAATAATGTATGCCATGTTTGTAGATCGTATCAGCAAAATAAGATATCCGTCAATTGTCATTGTATTTCAGAGCCACGTAAGAATTTGTTTTCTTGTTTATAGCAAATAAAAACACAAGAACAAAAACTGATTTGTGCAGTAGATGAAATTGCTCCGAAGCACGAAAACCACGTAGAAAATAGAAATATCATGCAGCGAACAAAAGAAAAAGCTCCGATTTACAAGACGGGGAATAAATCAAAAGTGGAAAATAAATTTTGAGAAGTCCTGGGTTGAAAGCCTGCGAGATTATTCTTCGCGTCGATTTAACCGCACTTGATTCTATATAATTATTTTCAACGCAGGCCTAATTTCATTTTAGTTTGTTCCTTCTTCCTTCAGGATACAAATTACACAACAATGTAGCGGGCAATTCGAAATAAACGCCAATTTCAAGCAAGAAAAAAATATTAACTCCTAACTCAGATTGGAATTCATAACTTTTGAGTGCTCAAAACGTCAATTTGATGAGTCATTTGCTGCATAGTCTTGATTTGGCACCCAGTGACTTCTTTTTATTCCCGAACATAAAAAAAAAAATTGTGAGGTCAACATTTTTCGACACGTGAAGAAGCAGTTGATGCGTTCAAAATGTATGATTTGGAGATATCTCAATCGGAGTGGAAAAAGTGCTTCGAAAATTGGTTCACACGCATGCAAAAGTGTATTGATCTTTATGGAAAATATTTTGAAATATAAAAATCTCATTTGACCAAGACCATACCTCCCGTTTAATTTACTTTTTATTCATGTAAATACTTAAAATTACATTAAATTTAATAAACCGGGTTCGATCCCGTCCGAGGCCAAATATTTTGAATTTTAAATGGCACAAAAATGACCCCTGAGGTGCACTCTCCACGCCAGTGCTTGTGAGGTGACACCTGGTAAACGCCCGCACGGTACAAATATGTCATCATCGTTAGCGAAATCTGTATACAAAGCAGATTGGCACACCCAGCAATGGATAATATGCCGTGATGATATATTTATTCTATTTATTTATATACTTACCTATATTTATTGATGGCGTTGCGAGTGTACCACAGGGGTTAATTTTGTGCCATTTAATATTCTAAAATATTTGGCGTCGGTCGGAATCGAACCCGGTTCTTCAGATTCGCGTGATGTGACGTCTGGTAAACGCCCGCACGGTACAAATATGTTATTATTATCGACATCTGTGTATAAAGCAGATTGGCTCCCCCAGCAATGGGTAATATGCCGTGATGACTTACCTATATTCCCACATATTTACTTATGCTGGAAACTGTGTTAAGTTCCTTTCCATATAATTATTGTTCCATTTACTATTTTCTTTTTAAAACGTTAGTATTATTATTTGAAATGATTAGTTTGTTGACAGTGACAGATATCTGTCAGTTACATACATTTGAAATCTAAACTGTGTATTCATAGAGTTGCGGTTAAAGCGTAGGCTCCGGGATTAAAATTATAGATAATTTTAGAAATTTATTCATAAAATATATACAAAAAGTATTAACGCAAACCTGTAGAAATTTTTAGAAAACTTTAATTTTTATAAAAACAAATCTCGAAAAAATAACAATTAAAGGTAGGTATTTTTCGCAGAAAAAGTATTTTGAGCTTCCAGCAAAGTGCCATTTCCGGTTATTTAATTTACTCCAAAATCTAATGACATCTTTCCATATAAGAGTAAGGTAGAAATACAAGGTTTCAAAATTTTCTGAACGATAGTATTTGAGTTAGAGCGTAAAGAGGATCCACACACACACACACACACACACACACACACACACACACACACACACACACACACACACACACACACACACACACACACACACATACACACACACACAAACACATAGACACACAGACATCATCGTGAAAATATTAAAAATGGATTGTAGGGACTTTAAAACATGGTCATTTACCAAAATCTCGATATGCGATTTTTGGCACGATCCCTATACCGCCCTTACCAAGGGTAGCGGGAGGTAAAAAAAAGAAAACATATACTACTATTAAAGAAAGGTATATATTAATGAATTTACAATTATTATTCCTTTTGCGGAATATACAATTATTTGACACAACATGGTCATTCTCAGTAGTGCCAACGTATGATACAAAATAAACTACAATTATTTCAAATAATTTTATATTCCGTAAAAGGAATAACGATTGACTTAGAAATAATTGTAAATATCATTAATATATATATAACTTAATATTAGTACTTTTTTACTTCTTCTTTTAAAAATTCTGCTGATCATTTCACTATAATACGAGTATACCGCTATTACTGAAATCTGCGTATAAAGTAGTTTAGTACACCCAGCAACGGGTGATTTATTTACAACTATTTAAAGTATTTACAAGTAACAGGAAACTTCTTAACCTAGCAATTTGTATGGCAAATGCGGTGTATGTTTACATTTGTTGCAATTCGCACAAGAAAGTATTTACTATTCACTGTCCGTAGTGATGATTACTCGTCAATCGCTTTGCAATGCTGTAGTTGTAAAAAGCGTAAAGCCCCGGTGGCAAGGAATGTTCACCGCTGTCCAGGAGAAAAACATTTTCGGAATTTAAATTGATAATTACAATTCGTCACATCGCTTCATTGTTTCAGACGTTATTTGTTATAATAATTGCATTCCTTTCATTCGGTAATTGGCGAGTTCCGTTGATGTTTTGCCCAGCTATAATGATAGCTCTGTTTTTATCATTATTGTCGAATTTCTCGTTTTTCAACCGTGTTCCGTAACACGAGGATGAATTATTTATTAAGGAAATACACTTTTTCGTTAATTGGATTTCGTGCACATATTTTTTGTGGACGTGTGCCCAAGACAAATAAGATTATTTTTTCGGTATCGATTAATTTATTTTTACTAAACACGCACAACTGTATAATTTTTTACCAAGAAGGAAGACTACATTAATATCTATCCTAACCTTGTCTGTTCTGAAATTAGTTATCTTTTTCAAAAATTCCAATCTTATTTACGAAGAATCCAGTTTTTAAAATAAAATTATGCTAATGAGTTTCTTCTGCTAGTATAACAACAAATTTACCTGTTCCAATGGTAAATTTTATATCATTCTAATGGTACCCGTTGACAATCTACCCTTTCTATTATGTGAATAAAATCTGATGTGGCCAGCACATTAGCTTCCGTCAATTCAGTGTTTTGCAAATTCCATAAATAAATTTACTTGCAATAGATTCTATATTTCCAGTAAAATTATTTTATAAACAAACTATGTAAATTGCATTTACACTGGCATCTTCTTCTTCTTTAGCTTTTCCCATTCGTTAGAGGTCGCTATTCTTGATTTTCTTCCTCCATTCATTTTTTTCTTGTTGTCCTCTTTCAGTTCCTTTTCTATCAAGTCCTTCGCAATACAGCCTTTCCATCTTATCTTTGGTCTTCCTCTGTTCCTTCTAACTTCTAATACTAAGCTGATTCTTCCTCCAATATATCCTTCATCACTCATCATGACAACCAATATAATCATCTCTCTCGTATCTTTCTAGAAACTTTTTTGTACTCAAACCTTTGCATAAAATGCAAAACTCTTTCAATTTGAACAAAATTTGGTAAGTGAACATAGATAATTGTAAATGTCACAGCAAATTGACGACAAAATATATTCTTAAATATCTGATGTGACCAGCACATTACCTTCCGACAATCCTGTGTATTTTGTTGCACTAGCAACTGCATCTTCTTTAGCGTTCTCATTCGTTAAGGATTGCTATTTTTGATTTTCTTTTTCCACTCATTTCAATTTTGCGTGTTGTTCTCATTCAGTTATTTTTCTTTGGTCTTCCTCTGTTTCTTCTACTTTCTATTACTAAGCTGGTCATTCGTCTTCAAATATATACTTCATCTCTCCTCATGACATGTTCAAACCAATGTAATCGCCTCTCTTGCATCTTTCTAGAAACTTATATTACTCGAGCCATTTCCCATATCCTCTCATTCCTTATCTTTACGTGTCTTCCGCAACATTCATCTCAACATCCTCATCTCTGCCACATTCATTTTCTTTCCATTGCTGGCTGATTTATGAAATTTAATTTCTTTATAAATCTTTAACTATATCCATCGAATATGAAGTATAAAATGCAATCAATTCGTATAGATAATAGAATATCCTTCAATATTTATAATAACATTAAATGTCAAAAAATTATATTTAATAGCGTTTTTTTAAGAAAAACTGTTAAAATCTTCAAATGAGTGTACTTCCAATTGACCAATTATAACCAAAATCTAACCGTCTGCATATGGATGTAAGGAAAAGGGATATGTAAAAATTATATTTTTTTCGTTATCGCGGCCGAAACTAGAGTCACACGCACACACACACACACGCACATACACATACGGACATCATCGTAAAAACAGTAAAATCGTATTGTAGGGATCCTAAAACGTGCTTATTCATTGAAAACTCTTCACCGAATTTTTTGACTAAAGACAATACCTTCCTTACCTAAGGGTAACGGAGGGTAAAAATGATGACATTGATTTTCCTTACATCAAGCCTTAGATATTTTCTTCGTCGCAATATGTTTCTATTTAAAATTTAATTAGATTCATAATTATCCAATCCGTCTCAAGGCTAGCATCCCTAAGCAAATCAACATCGTCTCCAGGCGGTACACTCGGTGCACCAACTTGTGTCTGAGAGTGTACCCGTATCGTATATCGCAGGGAACGTCACGTGTGACGAAGATGAATGGCTCCTTCGAAGACTGGAAAGCAGCGTTGCTGCGCTGCCGCTGCGTGGCTCGATGGAGCGAAGGAAAACGAAAACATGTGACGGGGAGGAAACAACATGTCTCAACCCGAAGGGAATGGGAATCTGGGAATGGGAATCATTCGAATTTCGAATGGTTAGGGACATGGAAAATATCTCAAAATGCAGGTACATGACGGGATAAGTGGTTTAAAATCAAAGAGACACTTTCTGGAAAACTTGACATTCTGCGATGTTAATGTTGATTATAGTTTATTTGTTACCTTTCGTCACCTTTAGGTAGGGAAGGTATTGTTTTTAGTCAAAAAGATTCAGTGATGAGTTTTTAGTGAATAAGCGTGTTTTAGGGTCCCTATAATACGATTTTACCATTTTTACGATGATGTCTGTACAGAAGAACAACTGATTAGATTTTGGTTATAATTGGTAAACCGGAAGTAGCCTCATTTAAAGATTTAACAGTTAAATTTGATTTATTGACATTTAACGTTATTATAACTTAAAGAATATATTATTCTCTATACGATTTGATTGCATTTTATACTTCATAATAGATATAGAGTTAAAGAATTTTAAAGAAATTAAATTTTATAAATCAGCCAGCAATGCTAAACATTGTAACTACTAATATATTCATATAATTCAAATTGACAAATGTCAGTATAAATAAAAAGTAAATTAATGTGGCAGAGATGAGGATGTTGTAGTAGATGTTGGGGAAGACACGGAAAGATAGGTAAGGAAATAACTCTAGTGTTACAAGTTTCTAGAAAGATACAAGCGAGATGATTACATTGGTTTAAATTGTTACAATTCATGTACACAAAATACATTCGGATAAAACATTCATTTAATTTATTAAAAATCGTACCAAATATTCAGCAAGCATACACACATATACGTTTGCTCCTTAAATTTACATCCAAAATAAGAGATTATTAGATTTTAGTTATAATTGGTCAACCGGAAGTACCCTCATTTGAAAATTTAACAATTTTTCTTTAAAAACTTACAGTTAAATATTATTTTTTGGCATTTTATGTTATAAATATTAAAGAATATTATATTCTCTATACGGTTTGGTTGCATTCCATATTTAATGGATATAGAGTTAAATAAAAATAAATAAATATATCATCGCGGCATATTATTTTGTGCCATTTAAAATTCGAAATGTTTGGCGTCAGTTGGAATCGAACCCGGTTCCCCAGAATCGTGACCAGACACGTACGTGGCCACGAGACCCTATAGAGTTAACAGATATTTATACACCAAGTGAGTTAAGATAATGTTTATTCATTAAAAGAAAGTTTGTCATGAGCCTGTGAGACGAGTGGGTTAAATTCTTCGAGTGAATAAACATTCTTAACTCACGTGGTTTATACAATATTTTATTCAATTTTGACGAAATAATAAGAATAACTACTATAATATTTAATTTTGAAAAAATAAAAAACTAATCAATTAGTAGGTTGTGCATGACAATCGTCATTGTTAGACGTCAAGTCAATTATTTATAAATTATAAACAAGCTTTATATTATTTTCTGTCATTTGTGTCATAAAATATAATGAAAATGGTTGATTTGTCTTATAAAGATTATGGTGAGTTTTATTTTCGTGCCTGATGTTATTTTAAATATATTATTTGTTGCAGAGTGAGTTAAAATTCTGTAAGAATGACTTACATTTATTTTAATTCACTAGCTAATAAACAGTTACTTATAGTTATTTCTTTGGAGTTAATAATAATAAACTAAGGAAAGGTAATGTACTGGTAATATAGAATCTTTTGCAAGAAACTATCTATATGGAATTTGTACAAAATACATAGAACTGACGGAAGGTAATGTGCTGTGCTGGTCATATGAAATTTTTTAATAATTAATTTTATTTTGGTAAAAAAAAATGTCATTGGTCATTCTTGTATTACGCCAAAGATATTTAATCATACTTCACCCTAAACATTATTAATCATTTATGTATGATTCATTTTTTTCTCTACCTATGGAAGAATCCCGGCAACCACCTGACTAGGTGTCCCCAGTTAAATGAAAAAAATCTGATGTGGCCAGCACATAACCTCTCGCCGTATATTTTACCTGGCTGTATGCATAAAGCAAAGAATATTTTTATAAATACAAATAATATATTCATATAAATCTATGACGTATAAACTTCTTTATTATTCAATAATAGCATGTCTCAACATGAAGATATTTTACCATAAATTATGTTACAATAAATTACAAAGTAGAGTTTACCATATATAAATATTAGGCTGGTAACAGCAATTTTCAATTCGAACAACGTTGTTTACTTTCTCTTCATATTCTTCTAGTAAAAACATTAATTTTGGGCGGTCTAAAATGTATATATGGATTGTGCATCTATTCTTACATATCTTCTTTTACATTTTATTTTTTCATACAAGTTATATCTAAATAACACTAATTCCCTTTAATAAAGTGACGGATAGATTGCACTCCGATTATTCTTATATCGATGTGTAATTTTGTCAATATTTACAACTTACTTGAGAAGAATTTGATAGCTTTTTCGCAATTCAAAGTTACTCTAGTCTATAGTACTGGTGTACATTGTCCCATAATGTTTGAAACAAATTTAAGTCCTTCAACCTAGACTTGTCATCTCCATAATAGTCACAGATCAAGCATTAAGGGATTCTCCAAGTACATTTTTCTTTCATTACTCATTATTTCTGACACTGACATTTATCTGTCAGTTACAAATAATTTAAATTATCAACTATTTTTCATGGCATTCTTTCGGCTGTCAAATTTATTACAACAGATTATTTTATATATTATATTTCTTTTATCTCTAAATCTATGGAATATATAATAAAATATTTAAATGTATCAGATAGAGAATTTAATTTTCTTTAATATTACCACGAAAAATTTTCAAAAAATAATATTTAGAAGATTTTTTTTCAAGAATCTTCTACTTCCGGTTGTCCAATTATTACCAAAACCTTTTCAGATCTTCCCATGAATGTCCGATTGGGAAATACGTTGTTAAACAAATTTTAAGTCTTATAGTTTTTGAGTAACCGTCCTTCCAACATCCCACACACACACATCCACACACACACACACACACACACACACACACACACACACACACAGACATCATCGTAAAAATGTTAAAATCGGATTGTAGGGACCTTAAAACGTGCTTATTCAATAAAATCTGGATATGCGATTTTTAGCATGAATCCAATACCTCTCTTAGCGAGAGGTAAAAAGTGCCAATTAAATCATGGTGCCTTAATATCTAGAATGATTTGGCTGGACCGTAAATCTCCCGTCTCGGCGCCCATGTCAGTGAGAACATGTCGGCTGGTGTTGGAGTTCGGCTGCGGCGCAGAACCGAAAACCGAGGGGTAATTTTTAACTTTCAACTTCCATGCCGGCTATCAAGATGGCCCCCGCCCCCCGCCGTCCCCCAACGAACCGTTGGATTTTTTCAGCGGCCGTGCGGCATTCTCCCATCATCTGTCTTCTTCTTTCTCTTTCCCACAAACCATCCCTCTCACTCTGTTTCATCGGCGTTATTATGAAGCGAGATAAAGACATTAATAATACAGCGATCTCTGTTCTTGTTCCTACGATGTTGTTACTTTGTTGTTCGTGTGTGCGTCACGCAGGGACGTATTAACATAAAATTTATTAACGGGGGCATTCGTCATTTTGGATACCTTACAAGAGTTATGGGATCATAATAGATTTGACTTAAAATTCAATGGGTTTTTTATTTTCGTTTCTACTTTCGAGGCATTCTACAAGGCACTACAAGGATTTATATGTTCTCCACAAAATAAAAACATTTTATCAATGGTCATAAATTCTCAATATTTGGGAACTGTTTCTTTCTTTGCACTGTACCTCGACTGAACCACTTTAAAGTGCACATCAATAACAAGCACTTAAAAACTTAAGTTCACGTTTTTATTCCTGCAAATTAATCAATATCAAGCAAGCGCTTATTTTATGCAAAATTATTAAAATAATCCACGTTCTAAACTAGAGATAATAATCGGTTTCCATCGATAAATATTATGTTTTAAGTTCCTTAAGCCTGCTTTACACAGTGGCAGCATGTGTGTGGATATAGCCAACACTATTCCTCGAAAACTGTAAGACTAAAATGTAAAGAATATCATAGCACAATACTTCTCGTCTCCTCAATTTTTGGTTACATAAGTATAAGGTGCGAGCAGTCATGTGACAATGTTGCCTTGACAAGCAGATATGGGGGTCGTGTCAGAATGACAATTAGTAATTATGTACATAGATGTCAAATGTAAAAAAAATTGAAGATTTTCTAAATTCACGTAGTTAATTTGTCACCAGGAGTGTGGAATTTACTTGTCGAGGAAAATAAACCAGATGGAATCGTAAAATCACTAAATTTAGAATAAAAAATTATGAAAGTTGACATCTATGTACATAATTACAAGCTATCATTCTGTCACGGTCCTCCATATCTGCTGGTCCAGGCCAACAACGTCACATGACTGATCGCGCCCTATTGTATTTAACATTTCTTGTATATCTACACTCAACACAAAAAATTCTACTTTCATATATTCTTTATACTTGGATTTTTTAATTTTAAATCCATTCTATGAAGAAATTTTGTCCTACTCTTCTAATTTTTCGAAATGTTTCCAATTCATTGTCGGGATTGACAGTATTTTAGAAGCGTATATGTACTATATCTATAATTTTAAATATTTAACTATTAATACAATAAGAAATAATATAATGTATGTACTTCCCACAAAAAATCTTTAGTAATGTCTCTGGATTTTTGACACTGACATTTATAGTTACAAACTTTTTAATTTTTCAATCGGTTGTCTTTATTACCGACACCTTTTCAGCTCTTCCCAGTAATGTCCGATTGAGAAATACGTAGTTAAACTCCCACACACATACACACATACACACACACACACACACACACACACACACACACACACACGCAGACATCATCGTAAAAATATTAAAATCGGAATGTAGGGGCCTTAAAACGTGCTTAATCATTAAACTCTGGATATGCGATTTTTAGTGTGAATCCAACACCTCTCTTAGCGAGAGGTAAAAATACGTATAAATATTACTTTTTAACAATTTATGTTATTACAAATATTAATAGTTATTTATACAACGAGCTACTAGGTATTTTTTACAAGACCACAAAGAACGGCACAATTAATTTAATATACTTTTAACCTCAAATTAGTTGTCACCTGCACGACATTCGGTGATACCCATTACAGGAAACACACACATCGTCGTAATGTTCATACATCACTCCGTTCATTTGTTGTTTCGTTCAGTTTTCTAACGTTCAAATCTTGACCATGAAGTTAGCGCAGATGAACTTGCCGAGCTCACAATTTAAAAAGTACACTCCGGAGTACAAAATGTAGATGAAAAATATTTATTTAATTCGATATAAATAAATAAATATATCATCACGGCATATTACCCATTACTAGGTGTGACAATCTGCTTTGTATACAGATTTCGGTAATGATTATGACATATTTGTACTGTGTGGGCGTCATCGCATGGGCACTCATTGCTGGCGTGGAGAGTGCACCACAGGGGTTATTTTAATGCCATTTAAAATTCGAAATATTTGGCGTCGGTTGGGATCGAACCCGGTTCCCCAGATTCGCGACCAGACACTCAGGCACGCGACCACGAGGTTCCATGGGTCAATGGATATAAAGTTAATGAAATTCCCACCGAGGTATATATACTATTTTATTCACAATCATCTTTGTAAATCAATAATTTTCAAAATAAATCATTGAGTTATAACCTTTAATTTTGTTAATATTTTTTGACAGCTCTATTAAAATTTGTTTAGCCTACTTTATTATAGGAATATATGACAATGTTGCTAGGCAACCTCTACATAAACATTTCCAACCCGTGGGGTGGAAGTGAAATCTGTTATTTCCAACCCTAGAGATTGTCATTTCAGTTAGGAATGACGTATTTCCCAACCTCTAAAAGGTTAGGAATCGACATATTACTATAATGATTGTGAATAAAAAAATTTAAAGAAATTAAATTTCATAAATCAGCCAGCTATACAATAACCATGGAAACAGTCACTAAATTACGATAATTCTGATTGATGTTATAATTATTGGAAATAATTTAAGGAAAGGTAATGTACTGCAAATATATAGAATCTTTTGCAAGAAACTTTCTGTATGGAATTTGTACAAAATACATAGAACTGGCGAAAAGTAATGTGCTGGCTACATCCGATTTTTTAAAGTAATGTATTGGATGACTGATGTCCAGTTTTCTGGTAGCAAGATCCCTAGTGAGTATTTATTACTCTGCAGATATACCGTTAAGTAACAGTACTGTAGCTGTAAATAAAAAACAACTTCCCGTCCTTGTGTAATTAGGAGAAACAAAGGGTATAATTGTGTTCGAATTTCCGTGATCCGTAAAAATGAAACTCGCTCGGAATTCCACTGGAGGCCTTCGTCTCTACCCTTCCTCTTTGTTTTGTGTTTTTGTGTTCGTTTTCTTTTTTCATCTAATTAACGATATTAGATTTGGGATGCAGCTCGGCCGTTGGGCCCGGTGATGGACGCAGAAGTGTTCTGCTCTAGACATGTAATTATTTTGGCCCGACTTCTTGAACGTTTGATTTATTCCTACAGCTCCGGCGAGCCCTGATTACTAGAGATGCTTCTTTAATTAACCCGCGCGTCCCGTGGGTTTTGATTTCTTTACACGTGAAACGGAGATCATGCAATGCAACGAGGAAAAATCTCATCCACCCACGCACTCCCGATTTGATTTATTCCTGCAGTCAGTCTGCTGTTTCGCCTAGACTGACACACGTATACGAATACGAACGTCTATAAATAAACATGTGAATTTCATTTTCAGACTCAACCACATGTTATATATAACACAACGAGCAACGAACGACGGATGACATTCAGTTGTTACAACATCAGTTATTCTCAAACAAAATGGCGGTACACCCCAACCTAACAACTCTCATTAATAATGTGCTCAAAGACTTCATATTCATTGTCAAAAATAAATCAATATTTAAAAATATATTTCAGAAAGTAGATAATACATAAAAATCTGTTGTTGCCATCACATACCTCTCGCCACTTCCGTTTTTAATTATATAATTATTGTATTTAACATTTTTTGTATACCTACACTCTACACCAAAAATTCTGCTTATGTTTCCAATTCATTGTCGGGATTGACAGTATTTCTGAACGGTAATATACCTATAATTTTAAATATTTAACTATTAACACAATAAGATAAATGCATGTACTTCCCAGAAAAAGTCTTCGGATTTCTGACACTAACATTTATCTGTCCGTTACAAACATTTTAATTTTTCAATTGTTTTCCATGGCATTATTTGGGCTGTGAGATTTATTACAACAGATTATTTTATATATTATATTCTTTCACTCTAAATCAATAAATTGTATAATAAAATATTTAAATGTATAAGATAGAGAATTTAATCTTCTTTAATATTTGTAGGAACAAAAAAATTCATAAAATAATATTTATAAGATTTTTTTTAAATCTGCTACTCCGGTTGTCCAAAACCTTTTCAACTCTTCCCATTAATGCCCGATTAAGAACTACGTAGTCAAACAGATATTAAGTCTTATAGTTTTTGAGAAATCGTCCTTCCAACATTCACACTTACATATGCACACACATACATCCACACACACACATTATCATCATCGTAAAAATGTTAAAATCGGATTGTAGGGACCTTAAAACGTGCTTATTGATTAAAATCTGGGTATGCGATTTTTAGCATGAATCCAAAGGATCTCTTGAGAGGTAAAAAATATTTAACTTTTACATGCATTTTTACAATCTTAAAACTTACTTCCGGAGTCCCGGGCTACAATGTACTCCATGGATACTTTATATTACTCTGTTAATATTAAATTTCACTCCGTTGGTATTATATTTTACTCTATTTACTGGTAACTCCTAATTCGAACTATGGGAAGTTTACTTAATTTTAATGCATAGTTCGAAACGTATATAGTTTCTAGTTAGTATGTGGAACAAAATGTTTACTATTATTATGGAATAAAACGACTACATAACTTTGGAATACGATTATAAAATTTTCTCATAAGAGGTAAATAACAAACAATGATAATGATAATCTTAAGGGATTATTTTAAAATAAATTTATTCTTAGAAACACCATCCCATACTGGATCGTGAGATAAGAGTTACGTACAGTATCCATAACTTCTCAAGTCTTCTGAATTTGAATTAATAGAAATTGCACTTATAACATTTCAAGAAAAGGCTTTACAAGAACAGCCAGTGATAATTATATTGTTTTAAAATATCATATTGTAAATCCATAGATAAATTAGTAATAAATAACTTATGTTAACATTAATGTTGATGGTGTTTAATTTACTTCATTTTGTGTAAAATTATTAATCCAGTTGGTGTTACATTCCAATGTAAAAGTGTTACAGTTACTCTGTTGATAGTGTTCGACGTACTTATACTGTTGAGTTAATAATAAAACCAGAAAAGGTGTTAATCATTACTCAAAATAAGCTCTACATCTGTGTTGAATGTTTAAACAATAGTGTTCTACTTAACACCAAAATCTGTGTGGACCTATATAGAATTCTTAGCGTGTTAAAATTGAGTAAAAATTAACACCGAATTTCTTAAAGTGTCAGTTTATTTGGTCGGTTGATCTATTTTTACCTCTCGCTAAGAGAGGTATTGGATTCATGCTAAAAATCGCATATCCAGATTTTATTGAATAAGCACGTTTTAAGGTCCCTACAATCCGATTTTAACATTTTTACGATGATGTCTGTGTGTGTGTGTGTGTGTGTGTGTGTGTGTGTGTGTGTGTGTGTGTGGATGTGTGTGTGTGGGATGTTGGAAGGGCGGTTACTCAAAAACTATAAGACTTAAAATTTGTTTAACAACATATTTCCCAATCGGACATTCATGGGAAGATCTGAAAAGGTTTTGGTAACAATTGGACAACCGGAAGTAGAAGATTCTTGAAAAAAAATCTTCTAAATATTATTTTTTGAAATTTTTTTTTGATAATATTAAAGAAAAATAAATTCTCTTTCTGATACATTTAAATATTTTTATACATATTTTATAGATTTAGAGATAAAAGGAATATAATATATAAAATAATGTTGTAATTAATTTTACAACCGAAAGGATGCCATGAAAAATAGTTGCAAATTTATATTATTTGTAACTGACAGATAAATGTCAGTGTCAGAAATAATGAGTAATGAAAGAAAAATGTATTTGGAGAATCCCTTAATTCTTGATCTGTGACTATTATGGAGATGACAAGTCTAGGTTGAAGGACTTAAATTTGTTTCAAACATTATGGGACAATGTACACCAGTACTGTAGACTAGAGTAACTTTGAATTGCGAAAAAGCTATCAAATTCTTCTCAAGTAAGTTGTAAATATTGACAAAATTACACATCGATATAAGAATAATCGGAGTGCAATCTATCCGTCACTTTATTAAAGGGAATTAAGGTTATTTAGATATAACAAGTATGAAAAAATAAAATGTAAAAGAAGATATATAAGAATAGATGCACAATCCAGATATATACATTTTAGACCGCCCAAAATTAATGTTTTTACTAGAAGAATATGAAGAGAAAGTAAACAAGGTTGTTCGAATTGAAAATTGCTGTTACCAGCCTAATATTTATATATGGTAAACTCTACTTTGTAATTTATTGTAACATAATTTATGGTAAATATCTTTATGTTGAGACATGCTATTATTGAATAATAAAGAAGTTTATACGTCATAGATTTATATGAATATATTATTTGTATTTATAAAAATAATCTTTGCTTTATGCATACAGCCAGGTAAAATATACGGCGAGAGGTTATGTGCTGGCCACATCAGATTTTTAATATATCGATGCGAACTTATTTTTTTTTTTTTTGAAAACTGGCTGCGATGATTGTCTCAGTTTTGCTGGAGTCTGTATAAATCTTTTTTCCAAAGTAAAATTCTCTTTTTTGGCTTGATCTGGTTGCCCGCGGCGCCAGGCTCGCTGTTTTTGTGCGAGGTGTTGAGATTATCATTTTAAATTTATTTAAATTTTAGAGAGCGGGTATTGTTCCGACTCTTGCTCCATTCGCTTCGTCTCATAAATCAAACAGCTATGTCTCATTCAACCCAGCTCACTTGGATTATATTTTAAAATTAAACTTCATTAAATCGTTATCGTTCTTTGATGATGCACCACTATTAATTGACTTGTCTGACATGAAAACCAATTATAAATAGATAAAGAGAATTATAAATTGATCTTAATTATTAAATCGTCTTCTTACACACGCTCAAATTGCGAATACATTACCATTTTTTGCTTTTTGACAATTATCTTACATAAAAATTGAATAATGGATATGATGGATGTATCTTGAAGAACAGCAATATTTTTGCTAGCACGACGAATTACAACTCAATCAGGAAGATTGCTCCAGTTCCACAGACTAAGAAATAAAGGAAAACAGTTTTAATTTGCATAAAACCCCATTCACAGCTACTTTTTTAATACATAACGTTAATAGATAGCGCTAATAGATAATGTGTAACGAACTTTTATGCATTACGCGTTAAGTTAATTTGTAACAGCTGTAAAAATGAATTTTGGAAAAATCTCAAAATCTTCAATGTTGAAGAAAACAAGTAGCTGTATCCAATCCTATATTTGCAATACAATGTGCTCAAATAAAATTAAACAAGAAAATACGCTTCAGTAATCCTTTTCTGTCATGATAAACTTCAACTTTGACACGTAATTTTTATAAATACAGATGTCCACTAAACACGTTCGCTGCGTATAAATGCACGCGTCGCATCTGTAACGCGATAATGAGTTTTGGTGCAATTATAGTTTATTTTTCTCAATTTGTTAATATTGTGTGTATGTAGAAGTCTTTGCTCTTATTTTTCAGTATTTTTTTTTAACGCATACGGTGCGTCGGCAGCATTGTGGACACCTTTTGTTCGGCAGTGCTAACGACGCACCTATACGTCCAGCCTCTTGAATTCTGAAATCAACATATTGTTAGACAATTCATGTTTATTTGCTTGATGTTTTATCTTTTATTTATGTAATAGCCATTATTTTAGCCCTTTTGAGTTGTAAATAGCCCTGGTAGTTGTCTCCCATGACGAAAAAAAAGAAACTGTAAACTAACCCCACAAATCACTTTTCTGTAGTCGTCTGACAATGCTGGCCAACGCACAGTGTTCTCTTTACAATACTGACGAAACGATGCCGGTTGAAACAAGATAGAATACTGGACGCAACTGTTGCGGCGTGCGCAATGGTTCAACAACATACAGGACGCAACGTGTGCACCGTACGCAGCGAAAGTGTTAAATTTTGTTGCAGAAAATGCTACGTTTTTCATAGGAATCTATGATAATGTTGCTAGGCAACCCCTACATAAACATTTCCAACCCGTAGGGTGGAAGTGCAATTTGTAATTCCCAACCCAAGAGATTGTCATTTTAGTTAGGAATGACGTATTTCCCAACCTCTAAAAGGTTAGGAATCGATATATTACTATAATGATTGTTATTAAATAAATTTTAGTTTTAGAGTTATTTTTCAGTAGGCCATGTTGAAAAATGAAACTGCTATCTGTCAATTTGAATTATTTAATGTATAATTCAAATATTTATACTTCGTTTAATTTAAGGTTAATTGTTTTTATACATAGCCCACTGAAAATAAGCAAAAATAAAATTTATTTAAATTTCATTTGAATTTTTCTCAATATTTTCGTTATGTACGCATATAAAATGATTATATGGTTAAAATATAAAGGCTTAAAAAATATATACAATCCCATTTAAAAAATCATAATTTTGTGTTGTAACTTGATAGCCACTAGCTTAAAAAATATTTTCTTCTATAATCGGATGTCCCCTTTAGTCTTCTATAAGATTGTTTTACTGTATTTTATTGTATTTTTAATAATATAGAAATTCTGTAATGCTATAGGAGATTAATGTTAAGGTCAGTTTATGGTAAATTATTTTTAGAAAAGTTACAAACAAAATGTGTCCCCATACTAAGGAAAACAGTTAATGAAAATTAATAATCAACATTTTGGTTTATATGTACCTATAACAAAGTCAATTTTCTATATAGCACAAATTAATTATTTTTATAGAGGGACATACCTACGTAGCAATTTAAATAAATTTTATTATAAAATCTTATGATTGTATGTGTAGCATAAGATATAACAACAATTGTGAATAATTTTCTAATTTGAAGTCAGTTGGATTCGAACCCAAATCGTTCGATCTGCAACCGGTCACATAAACCACTCAGCTTTGCGACCCCAATAAGAACATCTTTTTTACTTCCTTGTACGTAAGTAAAGGAAGTATTGTAATCGCGAAAAATTTCGGTTTTCAGATTTCAGCGGAAATATCCATTTTGATCATCCCTGAATCCATTTTGACTAATTTCGTCGTGACGTCTGTACGTACGTACGTAAGTTGAAATTTTGTATTTAGGACTGCTATAACATCTAGTTGTGCACCTCCCTTTCTAGTTATTACACAATTTCCAGAAGTGGCACTTTACATGAAGCCTATAATAGATTTTAATGAAAAACTGTTTTAAAATATAATCCAAAACTTTTCAAATTTGGTATACAAGACTTTTATGTCAATCGAAATAACATAATAGATTTTGGTTAAAATAGGTTAACCGGAAGTGGTACATTACTTGAAGTTGTTAACAGTTTTTCTGGAATAAAATGATTTCATTTTAGAAATAAATGCTTCAAATAAAAGTTTTAGAGAATTAATTTCTGCGTCTAGCACATCAAGTATTATTAAATTAGCCCTTTGTATAAGCGAGATATGTAAATTTAAAAATTATATACTTTTTTGTTTTTGTAATAAAGGTTGCTATGGATTAGGACAAAGACATAAAAAAATGTTCATGTCAAATTACGTTAAATACGTACAATTTTATGATTCGTACAATAACAAATATTATATTTTTATTGTGAAATTAGTCATATTCATTGTTGTAATCAAATATTTCTTTGTTGTAATCAAAACTCTCTTTAAAAAGAACCGGGTTAGATTAATGTTAATTTAAGAATGATAGTAGTAAATGAATTATTTTTTGTTCTATATCAAAATATATCTCGAGCTTGGCTTAAGTCTGTCAATATTATGTACTTTAATTATTTAAAAAATATGTATAATTTAATAATCGTACAAGGAAGTCGTGTTGTGTCCACATCAGATTTTTTATAAAATTCTAAGTAGGTTTAATAAATATTTTCAGTGTCATAGCATCTCAAAATACGTTCATAAATATAGATTTTAATTACATGAAATAGTACCTGTATATTAAGTAATTAATATTGATATGATTTGCAATTTGTATCCGTAGCGAAGCAAATGAAATCCGTCAGTTAAAAAGAACAAGTGTTGGTCGGTTATAATTAAAGTGAAGTTGGCAGCTGAATATGGATGCAGGATGAAAAACGCAACTCCACAACGCACAAACGGCCTAACAAAGACATCAGCGGTCGAGTGACACTGCAACAAACACACGAGACGTGGAAATATCGCGTTTTATTGTGTAGGAATAATACTCTCGCTTCGCTCTTCCATTTTGGGCAGGGTGGTTAGACTGTGAGGGTTCTTAGTCATACCCCGAGCGGGAAAGTGATTTTTTGACAGGGTGACATGGGTCTGACACGCGTCCGGTTAGACTGTGAGGCTGCGGGGAGGGATCCCTAGCATCATCAGTCATGCGATCTTGACAGGATTTCTAATTAGTAGACGTGCTAGCCGACTGCACTGAGGAGGATAATGGCGATGGCGCGGCTACAGCTGATGCTGTGATGATGCTGATGTTGATTCCATTTTGTAAAGCCCGATAGGTATCCTTATTGCCTTTCATTATAATAGGATCCGATAGGTTTTTTTCCCTGTGGTTTAAGCAGAAATTCTAAAATTGGAATTTGAATGGTTGTCAAAAGTATCAAAAACTTTCAAGGTAATGGGAATCTTAAGTATTTTTTACTTTTCTGATGAAACTTCAACTAAATTTAAAGCGATCTATAATAATTCTGTCAGATTAATTGAAGAGCTCTTAACAAAAACAATTTAGTCCAACTTTTACCTCTCGCTAAGAGAGGTATTGGATTCATGATAAAAATCGCATAACCAGATTTTAACGAATAAAAAGCACGTTTTAAGGTCCCTAGTATCCGATTTTAACATTTTTCCGATGAAGTCTCTGTCCGTGCGTGTGTGAATGTGTGTGCGCGTGTGTGTGTATGTGTGTGTG
Source organism: Harpalus rufipes (assembly GCA_951394225.1). Classification (NCBI taxonomy): domain Eukaryota; kingdom Metazoa; phylum Arthropoda; class Insecta; order Coleoptera; family Carabidae; genus Harpalus; species Harpalus rufipes. The sequence continues at coordinate 50,059,773 of OX596279.1, forward strand.
TGTGTATGGATGTTGGAAGTACGGATTTTCAAATACTACAAGACTTAAGATATAACAATTAGACAATCGGAAGTGGTAGTTTTTTTATAAAATTCTTTTAAATATAATTTTTTTAAAAATTTATGTAATAATTACAAATAATAAAGATTATTACATTCTCAATCTGATACATTTAAAAAAATTATTATATCTTCTATAGATTTATAGATATAAGGTACCTGAGCCAAATAAGGCCTGCTCGAAAATAAGGCCCACTAATATTATTTTAATTATTACAGAAATCTATAATCATGTAGCCTCATAAGATTTTAGTTAAGCACAAGTGCATATAAGTTCCATAGATGGCAGTACTGGATAAGTTCACGTTTCGCGGTAAAATCACAGTGTAACATTCAATGACGTGTGTTGTTAAAATCGGTTAGAGGTAAGTGTAAGGTTTTACAGTACTTACTACAAATTTATCTTTGAGAATAGCATTGATCTTTTCCCTGATGTTTTCTTTTTCAATGCATGTATTAATTTTATTCCAATCTTTGCTTATTTTCATATCACAACTCATAACCTAAAATGTATACTGGTTTTAATAAGGCCCGGCATATGGGTTCAAATAAGGCCCTGTAGCGGGCCTTATTAAATCCATAGTGGGCCTTATTTCTGAATTAATATTTTCATGTAGGTTTTGCAGCATGGCTGAAGCAAAGCAAAAACGAGCCCTTTGGGGAGAAGAGTCTTTAAAACGTGCTATGGACGCCTTGAAGAATGGAATGTCTCAGAGAAAGGTTTCCGAACAGTTTGGTATACCAAGACGCACCTTGCGTAATCACATTAAGAGCGGAAATACTAAACGTCAGCTAGGAAGAAAAAGCATTCTTTCGGCTGCAGAGGAAATAGAATTAGTGAATCGCATCGTCCGATTTTGCAAAATTGGTATGCCACTTACTCCCAGAATGCTGAAACATCAAGTTTATCGTTTTATTGAAATTAATAGAGAACAGCATTTATTTAACAATAATATACAATCTGCTGGAAGAACGTGGTTTAGACTTTTCATGAAGCGACATCCCGAATTATCGCAAAGAAAAGCACAGGCGATGAATCCAGGACGTGCCCAAAAAATGAATAAAAATATTGTAAAGGACTACTTCACTAAACTTAGCAGTATACTTACAGAAATGGACTTAAAAAATGAACCTCATCGAATATATAACATGGATGAGAAGGGGTGTAGACTAACTTTGCACTCTCAACCCAAGGTTCTTGCTGAGCGAGGTGCAAAACGGGTCCATTTAGTAGCACCAGAACACGGTGAAAACGTGACAATAGTCGGCTGCGTAAATGCAGTGGGGAATTCAGTACCACCAATGATAATTTTTAAGGGAAAGCGCATGAAGCCAGAATTTCTGGATGATCTCCCTGCTGGGAGTATAGTGAAGCTTGCACCGAAAGGATCAATGAATACAGAATTGTTCATCGTGTTCATTGAACATTTAGCTAAATTCAAACCACCAGGGCCAATTCTGTTAATTTTTGATGGAGCACGTTGTCATCTTGACTACCGAATAGTTGAAGCAGCAGAGCCACATGAAATAACATTATTTTGCCTGCCGAGTAATTGTACCCATGAACTTCAGCCGTTAGACAAGGCTGTCTATCGTTCTTTTGAACATAATTGGGATTTAGAGGTCCTTAAGTTCTGGGACTTGTACCCCGATCGTGCAATAACGAAGCCTAGGTTCAACAAAATCTTTTCCAAAGTGTGGCCTATGTGTACAAGTCCCGCTAACATTCAGAGTGGTTTTCGCGCAACCGGCATCTATCCGTTGGACCCGGAGGCTATACCCGAAGAAGCTTTCGATCCCAGTACTTTAACCAGACGATCCCAGGACATTGGAGAAACAAATGGAGAGCAAAATGATATAATTCATGCAAATACTTCCGTCAGTGAGAACGACAGCAGTAGTGAAGACGATATTCCACTACAAGTCATTGCAGATAGAAATAAAATGGGTGTTACAGGAAAAACTGAAAATTTGAATCCGGATGATCAGATGAATACTTCATTTCATGAGCTAATGCCTACTCCTGAGATTAAGATTAAGCAAACACACACAAACCGCAAAAAGGCTATTAACTATCAGGCACAAAAGGTGACCAAGGATTTGTTTAACGATAACTCGAAACCGTCCACATCTAGAGACACGCAATCAGAGTCCTTTGCTGTCTTAAAAAATAAAAGGCACTCAGAATCCAATAAGGAAAGTTGGTATTGCCCCTTATGTGACACATGTGAAATGATTAGCATGCGTAGGTGTAAGAATTGCTCAGTTTGGTTCCACGAAGATTGTATAGGCCTCACTGAAGATGATTATTTAGATTATTTGTGTAGTTCGTGTGAGTAAAAGTAGATTTTGTTTGAGAATTTTTTTTTAAATTTAGTTTTGTTCACTTTTCTAGTGTAGTTTTTTGGTGGGCCTTATTAAGCACATTGCACACAATAAGGCCCAAAAGCAATTTTTATTTGAAGAACAAATAACTTTTTTGTAATACTTTTCTGATATACATATGTATGTACGATATGTTAAATTAAGAATAAACTTTCATTTGAAATCCCCTACGTTTTTATTTTTGTTTTTTTCTAACCGCAATTTAAAAGCATAAATTAGGTGGGCCTTATTTGGCTCAGGTACCTTAATATAAAATAATGTAAAATTATAGGTAAAATACATATATCAATAAGAAATATCGCCAATCTCGTCAATGAGCGAGAGGTGTTGTGCTAGCCACAATCGATTTTTATAGGACGTTTTTGAATCAACGCTAAAACTTTAAAATGTAATAACTAGTGACTTTTTGCGAAAACAGTTTTACCAAACTGTATATGTCGCTGTATGTAACTCATATTTCCAAATTTTATTACTAAATACGATCTAATCTAGTTATTACTGGATAATAAATGCCTAATAATTGTATATTATACCAAGTTAAAATTGCCAGAAAAAGTTTTGAAGGATGTTATATAAACTTGAAATACGTAAATCTATCGATAGATTAGTTGGACAGATATCCGAAATGTGAAATTGTTAACGTTTTTGAGGATCAAAATATTGGTCAGATGACTATTTTTACTGAACTATACGAGAATATGAAGAAAGTGTAGTATGTAATAATTTAATAAAAAGTGGGCGACTCGAACTTTTGCACCTAAATCAAATCAGCAGCCTCATTCAAAGAGCCCCAGGACAAAGTTCGAATGTCATCGCGCAAATTAACTCAACAATTTAGAATATTAAAGATGATTGTTAGCAGAACTTTGGTCCAGCTTGAGCAATTTTTCAGATGCTGCCAAAATTTTATGGAAAACACAGAGAGATAATATAATCCCCCAAATGTTTCTCAGGCGCGATTGATTGAAGACTTTTGGGCATTTCTTAGCAGAAAAGTATTCAATAATGGCAGGGAATACAAAACGAACAACAGAATATTTTTGACGATCCGAGAAGTAGATTTAATATCGTCCAGAGACAAATGAGATCAGGTATTAAAAAATTGCGTCGCATTGAAGATAATGGTCACTCATCAGTATTATAAACTTAGATTTCTTATCTTCTTAATTTATTAGAATAGCCACTTATGTCAACGTTTCATTAAAAAATTATTTCTATTTGATGAAGAGTTGTTTTTGCCAAGAGCTCTTCAATTACATTTAACCATAAACTGTATCATATATTTAATACAGCCACATAATTGTATTTGATGTTCCGTATCAGGCATCCACCATCCAAGGTGTTTGATGCATCTCGCATTTAATACATAATAACTGCGAGCTTATCAGCGGATATGGTGTAATGTTGGATCGATGAATGGCTGAAGCTGAAAACAGAACAAAGAGTGTGGAACAATTAACAGTACAGGAAACCGGGTTATGATAACAGCGAATGGGCGGGCCAGGACAGCGGCGACGGCCGCGGCGGAGTGCCCTTGCATGTAATCTGCTCGCGAACATCAGCACGCACTATTGTGAACCAATACCACCGCCATTTATCATTTTTCATTTCATTCGCCACTGATTTTTCCACGATTTTTTGGCTGCAGACAACACAATCACGGCCCGGGGGGATATTTTACACGTTCGTTTTGGTGAAAATGATTTCAGATTCCATCTCATTTTGAAACGAAGTATAATAATGTAGAATGTCAAATTTCACAGAAAGGTATTCTCAATGTTATTAATACTGAAAATATGGATCATTCTCAATAAATTTTTAATCCATTGCTCTCTTTTGTTAAGAATTTTAAGATCTTGAAGATTCTTCATTTTTTATATTTTTTTGTACTCAAACCTTTGCATAAAATGCAAGACTCTTTCAATTTGAACCAAACTTGGTAATTAAACATAGATAATTGTAAATTTCACAGCAAATTGACGACAGAAATAGGTAGATAACATTCCAAATTACTCGTACATTTTTGAAATAAATATAATAGCAAGTACCAAATATATTCTTAAAAATCTGATGTGACCAGCACATTACCTTCCGACAATCGTGTATATTATGTACAAAGTCCGTACATAAATTTTCTTGACAAAGATATTTCCAATAAAATTATTTCATCAACCAACTATGTAAATTGCACTAGCCACTGACTTCTTTAGCGTTTGCTATTCTTGATTTTTTTCTTCCACTCATTTCTATTTTGCGTGTTGTTCTCATTCAGTTCCTTTTCTTTGTCCTTCATTTATTTCTTCTACCTTCTATTACTAAGCTGTTCATTCTTCTTCAAATATATTCTTCATCTCTCCTCATGACATGTTCAAACCAATGTAACCGTCTCTTTTGTATCTTTGTAGAAACTTTTATTACTAGACCATTTCCCTTATCCTCTTATTCCTTATCCTATCTTTACGTGTCTTCCTAACATCCGCATCTCAACCTCCGCATCTCTTTCCCACATTCATTTTCTGTTTATTGACACTGACATCTGACAGAATTTTTTTAATATAGTATGGGATTTTGTGGCCGTGTGCCTGAGTGTCTGGTCGATAATCTGGGGAACCGGGTTCGATTTCGACCGACGCCAAATATTTCGAATTTTAAATGACACAAAATTGACCCCTGTGGCGCACTCTCCACGCCAGCAATGAGTACCCGTGAGGTGACGCCTGGTAAACGCCCGCACGGTACAAATATGTCATTATCATAATTATCGACATCTGCGTACAAAGCAGATTGGCACACCCAGCAATGGGTAATATGCCGTGATGATATATTTATTTAGTAACAGTATCCATGGTTATAGCATAGCTGGCTGATTTATGAAATTTAATTTCTTTATAATTTTTTAACTCTATATCCATTGAATATGAAGTACAAAATGCAATCAATTTGTATAGATAATAGAATTTTCTGCAATATTTATAATAAAATTAAATGTCAAAAAAATAATGTTAAAATCTTCAAATAAGGGTACTTCCGGTTGACCATTTATAACAAAAATCTAATCAGCTCTTCATAAGAATGTAAAGAAAAGGAATACGAAAGAATTATAATTATTAGTATTGTAGTGTTGGAGTTATCGTCTATGAATAAATCGTCACATACATACAGACATCATCGTAAAAATCGTAAATTCGTAGGGACCCTAAAAAGTTTTTATTCACTAAAAACACATCATCGAATTTTTCGACCAAATACAATACCTTCCTTACCTGAAGGTGACTGAAGGTAAAAATGTTAAAAAAAATATTAGAGTACAAATATTTTATAAATAAAAATAAACAAATAAATATTTCATCACGCCATATTACCCATTGCTGGGTGTGCCAATCTGCTTCTTACATAGATATCGGTAATGATGGAATATTTGTACCGTGCGGGCGTTTACCAGGCGTCACCTCACGGGCACTCATTGCTGGCGTGGAGAGTGCGCCACAGGGGTCAATTTTATGCCATTAAAATGTGATGTAATTTTTGGCGTCGGTCGGGATCGAACCCGGGTCCCCAGATTCGCGACCAGACACTCAGGCACGCGGCCACGAAATCCCATACTATATTAAGAATAATTATATTATAATAATTATAATTACCGAAATTTGTGATGAAAAGCAATATAATAATTATTATTATCAAATACAAAATCACAATAAAGCAAACCATGTAAATAATCCTAATGCATAGCATTTCGAAGTCTTTCCTCCATTTTGGTATGAGTCCCGGTCGAATAGCAACCCCTATAAATCATTATCGTTTGGACGGAACACCACGACACGATTTCGTGCGTGCTGGCTGGTGCTACCCCTCCCAGTTCCCGTTCACGGAAAATCAAGCACATCGACACAAGAAAGAGCCCTGAAATATGTGTTGGAGATCCGAACCAACTGATATCCGCCGCCGACGCACGCATACTCCGAAATAATAATGTCCACGCACTTGCAATCAATACGATACGGCCCTGGCAGATTGATTTATGCCCCACGTGAATTATTTATCCACTAGGATTTTTCCATAATGGTGAAGAAACTTACAAACATTGCAAACGACACTTTTTTACGGGTTATTATTTTTGAGTTTTTGAAATAAGCTTCGGGTAATTAACATGAAATAAGAAGTGATGTAATTAGAGATGGAAACAGAATGTTGTGTAATAATATGTTTTTAAATAAGTTTTTCAAGGTGCCTCACAAAAGAAAGTTAGAACTATGTAGATAATAATAGTCCTCAAAATTCTTTTACAATAATAAATTACGTATCATCGTGAAGTATTTTTCTGACAATGCAAGAATAACTTATGTAAATTTCTAACCAAAATAAGCTTAAAAGATGTCACACAAACCCAGGCTCATAATAATTGATGCTTTATTTCATAAAATTATAAAAAAAATCGTTAGATAACGTTGTAAATACTTATACGTTATAATAACGTTATTTTTGTTTCGTTATTATAACGTTACTTACAATAACCCTATTTTTCTCAAGTTTGCAATAAAAATTGAAAAGAATAATAAATAAATATATCTCTTTAATCTTTATATTCACTGACGGTATTAGCGCTATTTCTTAAGGATATATAATATTAATATACCTATAATTATAAATATTTAATTAATAATGCAACAAGAAATTTTAAATGTACTTACTTTACAAAAAAAAAACTTTCTGTAATGTTAATAAAACTGTTGATTCTTGACACTAACATTTTGCATTTATCTGTCAATTATAAACATTTATTATTATAAATATATCTCTAAATCTGTAGAAGATATAATAAATTTTTTAAATATATAAGATTGAGAATTTAAAACTCTTTATTATTGTAATTTTCAAAAAATAATATTTAGAACAATTTTTTTTTAAGAAACTACCACTTCTGGTTTTCCAATTGTTCTAAAACCTATTCAACTCTACCCATTAATGTCCGATTGAGAAATACGTAGTTAAACCCCCACACACATACACCCATACACACATACATACATCCACACAAACACACACACACACAGACATCATCGTAAAAATACTAAAATCGGATTGTAGGGGCCTTAAAACGTGCTTAATCATTAAATCTGGATATGCAATTTTTAGTATGAATCCAATACCTCTCTTAGCGAGAGGCAAAATAGTTATTTACACAACGAACAACTATTTTTTTCACGACCACAAAAGACTGCACAATTAATTTAATGTAACGATTGAGGAATCCATAGTTAAACAGGTCTTTAGTTGTATAGAATTTGAGAATTCGTACCTACAACATCCTAACACACACATACACATAACCATACACACAGACATCATCGTAAAAATGTTATAAATGGATTCTAGGGACCTCAAAATATGCTTATTCACTAAAATCTGGATATACGATTTTTAGCACGAATCCAATACCTCTCTTAGCGAGAGGTAATAAATAAAAACCTAATAGATACAAAATAATCACAATTTATTAAATATAAGCTATATCATAATAACTGAATTAAATTTTAAATTCTGTAAATATTTAAGCTAATACTAGTACGTATTATCCATACAATAAAAATAAACCATACAATTTATAATGTTTATATTAATTTGTAATTATTTAAAAATAATAATAAGTATTAGAATCCATTGAAAAAAAAAACAACTTACATATACATATAAATAAATTCTTGAAGGACCTAGTGCGATTGTAATCAACATTTATTAATGTAAAATGTTTATTAGAATTAAAAATATATCCCTTAAAGTTACGCCTGATTTAAATTATAGTTATAATGAACTTTATAAATCTATTTACAAAAGATTAAACAGTAAATGAAAATCCTTTGCTTCCCATTAAATTAATAACTTAATAGCAAACAGTCTCGTGTTCATTTTATTAAAATAGGAGAATAAAAAACGAGAACAGTAACAGTAGAAAAATAAATATGAAAGTGTTTACAAACATAATTACTAATTACTTCGTTCATTATTTTAATGGCTGCAACAAAACTAAAACCAACAAGTGTAAAAGTATTATCCGGCAATATTTTAAAACTTTAGTTTTTGAACTTGCTCGCTAGTTGTCGCTAGCAACCGGCAAACTTTTTTTTAATCAACAATTTCAGTAATTATTTTTTCGATATAGACTTTTCTCCCCACACACTCATTTTGTAACGCGAAATCTGATTGGTTCGGTGCTTTGCCTCTCCCTCGAGACAGCCACTGGTGGGGGAAGGAATTAGAGTTTGAGCGGAGATACACTCAACACCAAAAGCACACAACAAAATATTCCCTTATATGGGAAATAAATTTCGTAAATATAGAAATATTTGAGAAATGATTAAGTGAGCCTTGATGAATGATGTTTTGAGTTTTTTCTTGTTTCAGATAAATTTAAAAGTGCTCTTTAGATAAATCTACCAGATGTTTTAACGTTGAAATATTACTTGAGAACATGTCTAACAACGCTATGATAAAATACTTTCTTGATAAGGATTGATTCACTTACAAAAATAAAACATTAAATGCTGCATATTTATTTTAATCTTACTTGAATTATTTTTGAAATTTTATCAAACATTCGCCACATATTCAATTTATAACGAAATTTTTTAACTGACTACATCAAAAGGCACTGAATGAAGATCAAAAAAGAGTGTTTTTTTAAGAAACTACGGTTATTTGTGAAGTTGAAAATAATTATGTACTTTCAAAATTAGTTAAATAAACTTTATTGTAGAAAATAATCAGCGACAAATTTGAACATTATTTCCAATTTTCAAATAGCACGAAATTAAAAAAAAAACTTGTGGTGCACTCTCCACAACAGTTTTTAGAGCCTGTAAGGTGACGCCTGAAAATGAAAACAGTTTGGCAACTCATGGGTGTATTCTAAACACATTCCGTTAAAATATGTAAACGGATTCCATTAAAATATTTCTTATTAACAAATTCCGATAAAGATTCTATTCACAATATGACATTTCAACGGATCCGTTAAAATTATGCCCGATATTTCAATCTCCTAATACATGTTCCTAACAGGTAAACAAATTTATTACGTAGATTTATTAGAAAAATGACAAATTTCGGTATTGCAATGTAAAATTGCTAAGCAAATTATTATCAGATACTTTTTTAGAATCTAGTTGTGAAAAAATAGACTAAATAAAAATATGACATGACACTGACATTTTTGTGACAGTAATATAAATATGTGTGTTTATAAATCAAATGAGGGCAAGAAAAGAACTGCGAAGTTCGGTTATTAACCAATATTAATCAGATCGCCCCCATCGCCTAAAATTATTTCATTGTATCTTTCACCACCAGCCCGCAAACCGCATTCGTAACAAAGAATTTTCAAAAATATTACTATCATCATACTACCATGTTTGTAACTTTGAAATCAGCATTGCAGAGACATTGTATATTTGAAGAGACTTTCTTGATAATTTTTCTTGCTGTGGATTTATGTATAACCCAAAAATCTCCAAAAGAATATTTTATATAATTACAAGTACATATATAATATGCCTGAATGACTGGTCGCGAATCTAGAGACTCGGGTTTGATCTCGTCAGACGCCTATATTATTTCTAATTTTAAATAGCACAAAAGTGACCCCCGTAGTGCACTCTCTACCCAGCAATGAGTGCTCGTGAGGTGACGCCCAGTAAATAACCCACATGGTACGAATAAAACATCATTACCAAAATCTGGGTAATATGCAATGATGACGTATTTATATTTACATATTTATTTTCTATTAATTCTAAAATATATTCTAAGCTAGGTTTTAAATCGGAAAAAATTGTCCAAATATAAATTATGAGGTCTGTTTCGTACAGTATAAATTTCCGTATTAATATTATCAATTATTTTAAATTTTTCTTCTTATAATATACTATTATAAATTTCATCAATACATTTCCATTTTACTATATTTTTTATTTCAGATTTAAATTTTATTAGGTAGGTAACAAATTTATTATCTACTGCAAGTTCCTCTCAAATTTGATAGCGAATAAACAATTTATAAGGTACCCAATAATTTGTTTGGACATTGAAATACGCAAAAAATGGTTTTAATACTGGCCCTATATAATAAACGGATCCGTTTGTTACTGCAGGACAGTATTGTCAAATTGTAAATACCAACATATTTATCTCATGATAATAACAGAATATATTAAGATCTAAGCAGATATTTGTCATAAATTTGAATATATTATTTAGTAACAAATTTAAATTAGGATATAATCACAATAATATATATTTTTTTCAAAATAATCTTTCGAATATTGGTAATATTTAGTTGTAATAAATGTCAAAATTGTCAGTTTCATAATTTTTTGATATTATTGTATATAGTGAATTTAAAAAAATAAAAATAGACATAAAACAAAAAGCAATACGAAATCATAATTACTTATTAATCGCCCCTAAAGCCTAAAATAATAAAATACTTACAGTATTTATAAAATTGTTCTTTCATTTATTAACACTACGTTCCAAACACCAACATTTATCTTAAAATTGTACTATCTAGAAAATGAGACTACGCGGGGCCATATACATTATCAACAAGCTTTATTTTTTATTCTTCCCCAAATGCTACTACATATTAAAATATTGAAGAATTTTTCTTTGTTTGATTCATTGTTGTAATCAATATTCTTCGGTTAAATCAAACTATTCTTTGTTGTAATCAAAATATTCATTGTTGTAATTAAAAATTAAAAATAAGGGCGCCAAAGAACATTTATTTTTTATAAGATAATTAATTATAATAGTTATTTCTGTAGACATAGTACTTCCTAAGACGTTAATGAATGCGAATAATTGGTTGAAATTTTGCTAAACATTAAACCATTAAACAACACTATTACACATTTTCATTTCTTAAAGTCTCAACTACCGATTCGTTTACTTCAATTGTTTTCGTTATTTTCTTACTAAAATACGATTCTATAAATTGAGAATTTCAAAAAAATGTGTCAAATATTTCTTGAAGTATATGTGTGTGTGACATAATGACGTAAGAAACTAACATCTCCATTAAACGCGTGGCCTGTTGACATAGTAGAGTCGTAGAGGCCATAAAACTGTAAGTGAAAGGGTTAAGACCACTTCAGCTCATAATCAAATTGTTCTCAAGTCATCATTTATCACTTAAACGGTTATTTAATAGCCCACGAGGTACCAGTAACTCAAACGCCGTCGTGCAACTTTACTACCGCACAGAAATAATCTGTTTTCCAACTCGAAACTTCCATATTTTTTCTAAAATTATGATTAATTCAATAAAAAATATTACACTTTTCACAATATTCTGATGGGAAAGTGTGTGTATGCTGTATGTTCTTATGTTTACAGTGTTCTAAGGATAAACATGAAAAATGCGTCATAAATTTCATAGTATACAGTAATTTTTAATGTTTTATTTTTAGATATCCTGAGAGCTATAAATACACTGACATTGACTTATTTAAAGTTATTTTAGGAAAACGGGAAAACCATTTAAAACTACGTGTTTTCAAACGCTGAGCGACGGAACAGATTATTTCAACAATACTGCATTCGTGAATATATGATATTTTTTAATAATATATTATACAACAAATTAAATATTAATAATAATGTTACAGGTGTCTTTTAAATAGGGAGATATGGCTTAACCATAAATTCTTGAACCCAAAATAAGAGCCAGTATTCTGCTTCAAAGTCCTTCTAAAAAAATAATTTTGCTTATAATAATGAAAAGCTTTATTCTATTTGAATGAAATTTGGTATGACATTCCATCTTTTAAGATTATTAGACCGTAACTTTTTAATGGCAACGTCAACAACATATTGTTTTTCAGAAAGACACATTCAATATTAAACTTTTCTGTCGCTGCGTAAGTTATGATATCTGTAACGATTTAGACAGCAAAGAATAAAATTTAATTGACAGCACATTGTAATTTTTAAAATAAATTTTATCTAAGTCTATCCAAATATCAAACGACTAATTATTAATGACAGTAACAATTGTTTATAAGTTGTAAATCTTTTTAAGTTGTTCAGGAGTAACATTATTTAATCATATTATAATAATAATAATGGCAGTAAAATACTATTAGGCCGAACAAACGAATATGTTAGTAGGTAGTTTTAAAAATTGCAAAGGAAATTGTAGAGAACCCATAAACAATTGTTACTGTCATTAACTCGTTGTTTGACATTTGGATAAACTGCTAGACAAAACTTATTTTAAGAATTACACGGCGCAGTCACTTACATTCTATTATTTTCTGTCTAAATCGTTACAGATATCACAACTTACGCAAAGACAGAAAAGTTTTTTATTAAATGTATTATTCTAAAAAATACTAACTTCACGTTACTGACTTTGCCATTAAAAAGTTATAGTCTAATAATTGTCGTGACACCCAAGTTTCATATACTAGTGGTCCACCAACAACAACAAATAAGTACCATCTTAAAAGATGATCTACAACCATACGGATTGTATCAAACAGGGTTTTGTTACAATAAACAAAAATATTTTTTTGTAAGGACTTTGAAGCAGAATACTGGTCAAAAGGTGCACTTTCGGATATAGGTAAGTTTAGTTAAATAGTCATATTTTGGGTTCAAGAATCTGTGGTTAAGCCATGTCCCCCTATTTCGGAGACACCTGTATAATTTATAATGATTAAAAAAATATAATTATTTTACTGTAAAAATTAATTTTCAAGACAAAAAATAACTTCTCTTTACAACAGTTCAAATTTTAATTTATGGACTTATTATTTATTAAAATACAAAAAAAATCTGGATATGTTTAGTTATTGTAGGAATTTTGAATTCACTCGATGAAAATTATGAAAAATAAATTTATGGAATGAAATTATAAATTATTAAAAACTTTTCAGCACTCATAATACAATTAAAATTATACAATCTTTTAGTTTATGTTCTGTATTTTATTTAAAATCCAACTTTTCGGCAGCATAAACTGCTGCCTTCTTCAGGAAAAATACATAAATAAATAATAACAAAAACAATACCAACATGTAACCAAAGTAACATATTACAACATATTTAATATAGGAATCCATGCTTGACTAAGTTCCAAGTTCTTCAGTTGCAGAGCATGCCATGAAAGAATTCCATCGAATCAAATTCGAAGAAACGAAAATTCTTGCAAGACCTAAACAACAGGTTAATTAAAGAAGCCATTGAAATTTTAAAAACCAAGAATAATAATCTTAATCATTGTGGCGGTTTAGAACTTAGTCAAGCATGGCTTGCTATATTAAATATGTTGTAATAGGTATGTTACCTTGGTTATTTGTTGCTATTATTTTTGTTGTTATATATTTCTGTAACTTCACTGAAGAACGCAGCAATCTATGCTGCCGAAACGTTGGGTATTAAATAATAATAATAAAAATAATATAGAACATAAACCAAAACGTTGTATAATTTTGAACGAAATTTGTTTAGAAACTTAAACCTCTTACAAAAATATTTTCAACTATAGAAGTAGACTAATTTGGTTTTGTAAAATTACAAATGTACACTCATATACGAGGGTCATTCAATAAGTAAAGAGACAAATTCTATAATTTTAAAACTATTCAATGAATGTGTACAATCTTTTCAGGGGTGTTAGTTGGCAACCTTGGGATATGCTCTGATCAGCTGTTTCATCATTTTATGTCAACATAACCTCAAAATTTTCAGTTCACCATGGCAAGTCCACTAGAAGATTGCACCTTAGAAGAGCAGCGCTCAGTCATTACATTTTTAGTCGCAGAAGGTGTAAAACCAAGTATGAACCGTGCGAATTTTTACAAGTGGGTTGATCGGTTTAAAAGTGGCCGAACAAGTGTAGGTGATGAACCCCGATGTGGACGTCTAGTGGAAGTTTCTGGATTTCTGCGATTTCCTTGAAGATCAGCGAACTATCAATAGCCAATACTACTCTCAGATGCTAGAACACAAAGTTAGACCAGCTATCAGGAGCAAACGCCGTGGACTCTTGTCAAAAGGAGTCATTCTTCAGCAGGATAACGCCCGCCCTCATACAGCCCAGCTGACCCGTGATAAGCTTCAAGAATTGGGTTATGAGGTCTTACCTCATTCTGCCTACAGTCCCGACCTCGCCCCATCTGATTTTTATCTGTTTGGACCACTCAAAGACGCCCTACGTGGAAAAAGATTTGCTAACAATGAGGAAGTTAAGGAAGCGGTGCAAAAGTGGCATCGGGGTAAATCGAAAGAATTCTTCGCCAAGGGAATTAGGAAGCTGCAGGAAAGATGGGACAAGTGCATAACTGTGGGGGGTGATTATGTTGAAAAATAGCCTTAATTTTGAAAGATTGAAATAAACCGTTTTTGAGCTATAGCCATTTGTCTCTTTACTTATTGAATGACCCTCGTATATTTCGGGGTTTGCTTTGATTTTTGTAAAATTCTATTGCTGAATAATATGATATTGTAAACTCCTGATAAAACATTGATAAATCTGTTAAATAAATAAAAAAATAATACTTATAGCATCAGAAAAATGATTGGATATAGTTCTTATATCATATTTATAAAAAACGTACGGGGCTAACAAAGGCCGGCCACTATACATTCTAGAAATGGAGACTAAAAGAGATCAAGTTATTTATCATCAATTCTAATTTTTCTTTTATGGCTTTCTAAAATTCGAAAGATTCCAGAAATTTGTAGAAGGAACCTTAGCGTTCAGTTTCGTCAATGTTATCTACTGAAAACAATCATATTTACTGACCTATATACAATATGTAAATTGCAAGAATAAAATGTGAATAGATACGACCCGAAATTAACCAATTTTAATAAAAATAACAGATGATTCGGCTGTCGGAATTCCTGCAAATTTTAAGCTAGAATTCCGCGATTCGAAAATCCGGTCTTTAGACAATCCATTCCAACGATGCAAACTATTCCAAATTAATATGCGTATGTATTATTTTATTGCAATATTTAAATAAAATTGTATTCTTATCAATCTGTACCATATTATTGAAACGTGTTGTGTAGGTGAAATAATCTCAACGTTATGGTATAACGGTGAGACTGTAGACGGTGTGCTTGGCCAATAAACTGCTTCATAAATTGTGAATCAACAAGTAGCCTATATACCGCCTCTGCCGCTGCCTCTGCCTCTGCCGCACAACGGCACAACGCCGTCGCGGCTTTATATTGTTATTACCCGACGCTTATGGTTGCGATGAGAGGATAACAGATAGTTTGTACAAGGATTCACCTTATCAAACACAAACCGCAAAGAACAAAATAAGATAAACGGCTTTATTAAGTGCAACTCGCTACAAACAAACAAAAAGGAATTTGTTTTAAAATGGAGAAATCATTTCTGTATTGATATTTTTGGATGGATAATAATATACATAAAATGAGTCAAAATAAGTTACGTGGTTCATATTTTTTTTGGAATTTCATTTTAAATATGTTTAAAGTAATGTTATATTTATTAAAAATTATTTATTTAATAGGAAATAATTACAAATTCATTTATTTCTTATTCAACGTCTGTTACGTAATAATAATTTCATGTTGGCAGTGGCGCACTTTAAAATAATTAAACGAAAAATAAGAAATAATTATTCGAATTTTGAAATCAGCACATCACAGTGTATCCCATTTATATTTCCGACAGATAACACAAAGTTACATATTTTTTTTAAATGGAACCCATATCTGATTTTAATCTCAAAAAATATCTACTTATTTTTTTCTCTTTTCAATGATGTAAGGGTTATTATGTTTCATATTTGTTTTATCCCCAAAATTAAATTTTGCATGTTATTTTTCCGAATTTCGTAATTATAGGAAAAAAAACATTATTTGTATATGGTCGCGTATCTGAGGAACCGGGTTCAATCCCGACAGACGCCTAATATTTCGAATTTTAAATGACACAAAATTAACCCATGTGGTTCGCTCTCCACGCCAGCAATGAGTGCCCGTCAGGTGACGCCTGGTAAACGCTCGTACGGTACAAATATGTTATCATCATTACCAAAATCTGTGTACAAAGCAGATTGGCACATCCAGCAATGGGTAATATGCCGTGATGATATATTTATTTATTTTATTTATTATTTATGGTAATTATATTCATACATAATATAACAAGTGATATGATTATCATCGATGATATTCTCGAGTGAAACCGAGCTGCAGATTTCACGAGTCCGGAGGACGAGTTGAAATGTGCTGTTTCGGTTTCACGAGCAATATCTTCGATTATTACTCATATCACGAGCTTATATTTAATGAGAGAATATAATGAATTTTTGCAATCTAACCTAACCTAACTTTTGATATACATATTCATATTGTATTAAAACATGGTATTTACGAGTTTTATTTAATATTTCGGAGTTTGAATTATTGTTATTATTTATTTTTATACTCAAAATTAACTGTCAATGTCATAAATAAAGAAAACAAATCCCTTAGTAACGACTATAAATACGGTGATAATTTCCTTGTTTTTTATCATCGCTGTGATAAACGCATAGCTAGGGAGATTCTGAATGTTGATTGGCGGAAAACATGTCACGTGACTAAGGAATTATATTCTCTATTTAATATAATTCATTTTATGACTTTCTTACTCAATATTTTAATTTTATACCTATAATTTACAATTTACACTAAGTATAACATGTCACGGGCGACTTGACAAAAAAATACATTTTGATCTGAATTTGATTGATTTTTGGGCAAAATTTTCTAACGAAATAAATTATTTAAATAAAACGAATATTTCTAGAATTCTTACCAATATTTCTAAAATAACACAAAATTTACTATAAAATTAGGGAAAAAATATCGAAGTAAAACAAATACTAAACAAAAAAACATTTACATTATTGAAAAGAGAAAAAACATATAAATTTTTTGAAATTAAAATCAGATATGGATTCCATCAAAAAATATAACTTTGTGTTATATCTCCGAAATTTAAGGATATAAAAATTTATTTCTTAGACCACTGATTAGACAATAAAAATATCTAACTTCCTTATTTGAAGCATTTTTCTCGTTTACTAGTAGTTTAGAAGTTTGGGAAAGAAAAAAATTAACAAAATTCAGTTTTCCGTCATTATCTAGTGCCCTATGAGAATTTTTGGAAAACAAAAGCACATCTGAGATGGCCCCCTATAGGTATCAAAAAAGTTCCATTTAACTGAAATTGTGTCTCTTAAAGTTCTCGAGATGGTGGCGCCCTAAATAGAGACAACTGTATATCCTCAATTTTTTATAACCTTTTCAACACCCTATATAATATTGATATTTTAATAAAATAATGTAATTATTTATATGATAAGCGACTGGAGAAGTGATGGATAAAATAAATAAGCAGGAATGAAGTCATTCAGTCAAAAGCCGGCGTTTCGCTTCCTGTTGAAGCTTCTTCAGGACAAAAGACTAATATTTTATAATAATTTGTTACAGTGTGTAAAATCAACCATGTAGATCTCGTCGAACAATAGAATAATAAATAAATAAAGCACGTCATAGATAAAATTATAAAGTCAAAATAAAATAAAATAGAGTAATGCCCGGTTGCAGAAACGTTCATCAACGAACAAATTCGCAGCAGTTTCCTTGTTCTTATGACATTTAAATAATTGCTGTCAAAAAATCGAGTGGCATTTGTTCGTTTTGATGATGTGTCAATTAAACAAACCGTTGAACGTTTCTGCAACCGGGCATAAGAGTAAAAACAATCTTATCACAATGGCGACTACTATAGTAGTATTGACTCCATTCCTGCATATTTATTTTATCCATTGTATTATTATTCTTGTAAAAATATTTGATACCCGTACTATAATTATGTCTAACAAACAATTCTAATTTTACCTTGTGGTAATAGTTTCTCTGCTTTAACTTTAACACACCCGTAACAAGTGCGAGAAAACGCACAACTAATCTACATAGTGAAAATTCTTGCATGTAACGAGGAAATGTCCCAGAGTCCGAACAATGTAGTCAGGCGTCATATGGTGAGGCGAAAATATCTTGTCTAGCAAGAGCCACTGTCTGGCAAAAGGTAAGCAATATAACAGCGGGGTAGCCATTTAGCATTTCGCAACGAGTAATGAGTCTATTCACACAGGGTCAACAATCTGCACACTGGGTTTCCGGAAACACCAGGAGATGGAATAGTGACCGACGGATACGCAAATTACAAATTTGCAGAAATGTTATACATATTTTTGTTGGAGAATATTGGGTATTATGGTCATTCTATTTCCAGTTCAAATTATTTGAACTATTGCTGATAACTTAACTGATAAGGTATATAATAAATTGTTTTTTTAAAAGTCGCAATTGTTTATTTATAATTTGTGTTCGTTTATTGTTGTTTTTTTAAATTTGCGTATTTCAAGTCATTCAAAACTTTTCTAGCAATATGAACATGGTATAATATAAAATAAATATATCATCCTGACATATTACATACTGCTGGGTGTGCCAATCTGCTTTGTACACAGATATTTTTACCGTGCGGGCGCTTACTAGGTGTCACCTCACGGGCCCTCATTGGTGGCGTGAAGAGTGCAAATAATTTTTGGCGTTGGTCGGGATCGAACCCAGTCCCCAGATTCGCAACTAGATACTCAGACACACGGCCACTGGACCCCATTATAGATATTAAGGATACAAGTTTGATATAGTGTTCATAATAAAACGCGTGTGAAGTTAAATCACGAGGCGATGAGGCGAGTGTTTTAATCACGCCAGTTTCATTATGAGGCTATATCAAATGTATATCCTTCAATATTTTTTATCTACGACAGTTTAAATTGATAGTTTTCATTTAACTTTTGACATAATGAGAAACATTGAAATGTTCATTCGTATCCTACGTTTTAATACGTATGAGTGATTTAATGACACTCAGTACCATTAAATCACTTATAATGATATTCAAATTGGTGTACTAATTACATATTAGCGCACTGTCGTCTATAAAATAATATAAAACAATTATTATATTTTTTTTTAAATCCAGTGACAACTAGATTATAACTTATTTAGTAATAAAATTTGGAGGGTAAAATTTTTCTTACATATATTATTAACGGTGATAGTTTTGAATTCACTATTCTTGCAAAAAACCTATAGGTTATGGAGAAATTTTGAACATTTCTAAGTATTTAGAGCAAAATTTAAATCTATTCTTTCTTTTTAACTTCTGTCGTTTAAATCCTGAACTTTCTCCATTTTTCAGGCATTTTAAAGCATGTCAAAGAATTTGCATAAAATATTTTTGAATCTACCTGACAAAAGAAATTTGTGGATTTCTACGGTTAAAATCTCTTAGAAAGTTGCGCAAAATTTCCATCCCGCAGAGAAAAGCTCTCTCTTGTGCAATTCTGCAGGGCTGTGACTGCGTTTCACCTGGCTTTGGTTATCGAAGATCCATCGGCTGTCACTAGCCAAGGCCGCGCAACAAGACACTTTACGCAACTGACAATGACGAGATTTATGGCATACAACTCAATTTGCTTTGCTGCATGGGCTGTCAGAGTGGAATAGAAACTTACCGAACTGACTGCGCATCCAGGGGTAGAGCGGCGAGGGCAGCTGCGAGGCGGTGTTGGATGGAGGCGGTTGCTGCTGCGGAGGCGGCTGCTGGTGCCCCGGGTGCTGCTGGTGCATGGGCGGCCCTGGAGGCGGTTGTTGGACGCCGTGCCCGCCGTACATCATGTGCTGCTGTTGCTGCTGAGGCGGCGGTTGGTGTTGCTGCTGGTGGACTTGCTGGTGCTGTTGAGGTTGCATATGGTGATGCTGCTCATGTCCCGCGTGACCCATATGCGCCATGGCGCCCGTGTCCAAAGGGGGACTACCCGACGCGCCCAAAACTCCAACAGCCGCTGCTTGGAGCTTACAAGACGCGTAAACCACTGGTGTTTGATGCCCGTTGGGTTGTCCACCAGCTGCTCCATTACCTGCCATGTGCATGGCACTTGGACTGTCCGGTCTATACCCACCACCACCTGCATCCATTTGCTGTTGTTGTTGCGCTCCGTAGTAGGCCGCGTTGCGGATGTCCATACGGTCGTAGGGAGGAAACCGAGGATACGGCATACCTTGAGGAGGTTGTCCAGCCGCTGGAGGTCCGCCATAATGATGCGGAGGGATTCCTTGTCGGAGTCCAACCACGTTGGGGTCACCTCCGCAAGCACTGGGGTCGCCTTGAACGCCGCCACCACCGGCGCCGCCGCCCCCCGGCCCGGCTGCCACCTGCACCGCTGCGCCATAGTGCTGGTGCTGGTGAGGATGCTCTGCCGACACCACGCCGCCATTGCGCAGGTCCGGGATGTACGAGTTGGCGAAGTATGAGCTCATGCTATCACAGTTCCAAGTACCCTCACTCGCACTCCCCAACCCAACTGCACTATCACCCAGTATGCACAACACAAATTAACTGCAAATCACAATATTACACCACTTATTCTATGACACATTGCAAACACTAGAGGTTCCTGCCAGCGGCGATTCACGCAACAGATCTTCCCTAACCTGAAATCAAAACAAACACACATTACCATCAAGTATTTTCAATTTTTGAATCTAGTGTGTATGTAGCGTGGTGGAGTGTTGTGAAGGAATGAGTGACATTTGTGTGACAGGCATATGTTCCAAGTTGAAGAGACGAAGACGAGGATGTCATTTCGGTACACGTGGTGTGCAATGCACGCGCCATTAGAAGCCAGCCGGGGTAATCAGCGCTACCCAGAAACCAGGAATTCATAAATGAGAAACCTGATCTACCGTCTGATTTACCGCCCTACCACAAATACACAAACACGCCGAAATTTCGCATTCTCTGATTAGATTATAATCTTTCATAAGAATTATTTCTGATCACACCTATATGTTTAAATTGTAGACATAGGCCTTTCGAGGAAATTTTAAATTAACGAAGAAAGAATTTGTGAAAAATTCATGGACCCTGCAGGGATTTGAATCCCATTGAAGTCAATGAATCTTTCATAAATCTTTTTACAATTTTCGTAAAAGTGTACACTTCCTAATCAGGCTAGATGAATACTCAGGGCGAACAATGCGCTATAATTATTGTTTGTAGCTTAGTTGGTTTAAAATTTCCTTCATCATTCAAATATTAGACATTCAAATTTAATAAGAATGAAGTCATCCGGCATAATAACTAATTGGAAAATGGGTTATTTGTATTTAGAATGAACTAAGTATGATAGAAACTATCAAAATTTAAAAAAGTTATTTATTTTTAATGCCCTTACCATCTACGTCACACATCTCTATTCCAAATTCTTACTAATTTTAAACCATCTGCTGAACTTTTTCTGGATTGATTTTAAATTATTTATATTTTTGTTGTACACCGGATTCCAAACTTGAGTTGCATATTCGACAATAGAGCAATTAAAGTGGTTCAATTTTAGTAAATTGCTTACAACATATGTATATAAACCCATTATTCTGTATGCTTTACCAATAACGGAATCAATTTGTTCATTGATCAGTAATTTAGAACCTAACAGGACGTCCAAATCTTTGATAATATTTTTACGTTCTAAGGTTAGATTATGTAAAATACGTAATATCTGCTAATTTACTTTGTTATAAATTTAATATTAACTGTCCAACTTGCCTATGCAAACTAGAAAAATTCAATATGAGCAATTTAGAAAGTATAGGTGAACTTATTTTGATATGATGTTTTTGTACAAAGTTTTCAATAATTTGTTTCATTCTACTAATATTATTTCACTGTTTAATTTTCATATACCACCAAAACTAACAAGGACTTATAAGTTATTTAAGTTACCTAAAAGTAACACAAATAATTATAAGTACTCTTGTATTAACCGTATAATGTTCACATCCAACACTAATTTTATACACTTAGATCTATTCAATATGTCTTTCAACTCCTGTAAAAAATGCTTTAAATCTACCTTACCATCTTTATACTTGTTTTAAGTATCGTAGAAGAAACAAAAACAAATAGGAATATAACACCGTTGTTCTACAATTACAATTTATAATTGTCACGTTCACTTAACCTAAAAATTGATCAAGTCTCTAAAAATCTTTTAAAAATCTTTACAATCCTTGAATATTAACTTTTTAATGTTACGTTCTAGTTCTATATTTATTATTAAATTTTCACTGTTAGGTGTTAATTATTTTAAAATTTTAAGTACAATTTATACATGTTAAATTTTTCTTTACATATGTACATTATTTTTTTATACATCATTTCAGCTGTAGGCCTGAAGTTGTCATTTCGACGAAATCGATAGCCACAAAGCAATCATTTTATAAAATAAAATATATATTTTATAAAATCTTCAGAGTTCTTCTTTTTCAGCAAACCTATCTACGATAATAATATGAATTCTGACCTGAAGTCTTTCATCAACAAAATTGTTTTAAGTACTCTCTGTTTGCTGTAATGTTTTTGTTTATATCGAATCTAATTAGCGAGAACCTTTATTTGGCCTTTATTGTACTGTTGATTCTCCAACCTCAATAATAAAATATTCTTATTCTTGGTAAAACTTACGGTGTAGCATTTACGTGGTTCTTGAAAGAGCGATTTTCGAAAAGTATTAGTTTTTCGGCAACAAATATTATCGATTCCGAGTCATCTAAAAGACAATATCGCTAATATATCGGTATCAGTTGCTAATTTTCAGTACCCTGCGGCCAATAAAATGTAGGATGGAGTTGGGGTTTCGCGAAACGCAGGCAGTTTCTTAAGGATTCCATGATCGAAAAAGTTTTGGAATCGCTGCTCTAAGAGTACATAATAATTACTACTTTCTATGAACTATAAAAGTAATAATTTCCTAGAAACAGTATCTCGTTGTTGTCATGTTTTCGTCGAAGAACAAAGGTAATAGATCAAATTTTAATTGTAATCTACATAGAGATCTGAATGTTTGTTGGAACAGTTACGCATGGCCAACAGGCCAAGTTCAAACGCAGGGTCTAGTTCAAAGGTCATTCGTGTTCTCATTCCAACAACTTGCTCTATAAAACATACTTCCTGGTCCATACATAACAATGAATTCTTGCAACAGATTTGGAAAGGAGATAAATACATACTTGTCAAGTTGTAGCGTTATCAATATTTGAGCAACATTTTCCATATTTGAAGAATTTTCTTTCAGTTTAATTTAACATTTTAAAAAAATCTGACAAATATACTCATAGTTGTCGAAAATTTTGTGGTGTTTTAGGGTCTTTGTTGTTCTATTTTCTCCCCGTGTAATGTCCTATTATGGAAGCTTTCATAATTACGCGAGTCAGTAGCATGGCGTTATTAATATTATTACTAAAAACTGAAGAATAAAACGTGTAAGCCTAATTATTGTAATGGTACGCTTATTTGTATAATTACAGATATTAGCATGTATATACACACACTACTCTGGCCATACAGGCTGCCATCTAGAGAAAATTATACTAAAAAGAACAAGACCTTATTCAGCCAGGTGACAATAATAGCCAAAAAAGAATATTACAAGCCACATTTCAAAGATAAAAACTGGTAGGTAAATAACTAAATAAAACGCACTGCATCTCGCTGCTTTCAAACTGTACAGCAACGCAAAAAATAACGGGAGAGAACTCATTTTTACCTCCCGCTACCCTTGGTAAAAGAGGTATAGGGATTATGCTAAAATTCGCATGAGATTTTCGTAAATGACCACGCTTTAAGGTCCCTATAATCCGAATTTAACGATGATGTCCGTCTCAAATACGTATCACTCAGAAAAATTTGAAACCATGTATTTCTTTCTACCTTATTTTAATATGGAAAGAAGCCATTGAAGCAGATTGGTACACCCAGCAATGGGTAATATGCCGTGATGATATATTTATTTGTTTTATTTTAAATGGCGGCTTGCGCCCTATTGTATTGAACATTTTTTGTATACCTACACTTTACATCAAAAATTCTAGTTACATCTATTCTTTATATTTAGATTTTTTTAATATAAAACATTTTCAGCTCTTTCCAAAATGTCCGATTGAGAAATACGTAGTTAAATAGATATTAAGTATTACAGTTTTTGAGAAATCGTCCTTACCTCCCCACACACATACACACACACCCACAGCCATCATTATAAAATATTAAAGTCTGATTGTAGGGACCTTAAAAGGTGCTTAATCAATAAAATCGTAAAAAAAATGTTGAAATTTGTACCAAAATTTATGGGACATAATATATGTGAAATGCTCTATGAAAAATTCTGTTCCACTAAATATTTGGGCGATTGTACCGCATCTCGTTCACACATAATAAAACGAGCAAAATTGGCGGTTCCTTCGGACCCTGTAGTTGAAACCTTAACCAATTATTAATCATTTAAATAAAATCCTGTCGAGCTGTCGGTGTTTTTGTCTGCGAGACGGTTCGAATTCACATTTCGATGCCCGAGATAAGACTCGCGGTTTTTTAGTTCACGAGTTGTCCGCTCGTCGCGCTCGCATATAATGGGACAGGTAAATTGCGGTTTGTCAGAGTTTTTACTGTCGAGTGACAATGAATGACGTTGACGACCAACCTACGGAAATTCTACTCTTGACGTATATTTATTCTGAGTTTTATGGAATTTAGAACACGGGATTTGGATTGTAATGTATGTATTGCGTAACATTCCTGGCGTTCCACGGGTTTTAACAAGGCAAGACTGAGTACTTGAAAAATGGAGAGAGGAATGTGACTACGATTCCAAATTCAAGACTGGATACTAGATATGAGATAGATTATAGCAGACATACTATGAATAAAGGCCGATTTTACAAACTATTTATAAAATTTTAGTAATGCTTATGTACCCATTTTGTACCATATAGGCGTTAAAACTAAAGGTGTGTTAACGAAAAATCTGCACAAACTTTATAACTTTAGTATTTAAAATCAATAGAGGAAGCTGTTGGCACTAGGTGAAACATTTTTTCAAAATGAATAAGAAAAACACTCGGTTGTTTCACAAAATTAAAGAAAATTCTTTATTGTATAATTTCGGCAGTTAGGCCATCATCAGAAGAACTACAAGCGGGTCCTTTTATATCTAGTTTAGCGGTGGAGATTTGGGGATTCAGGTTCAAGAAATGGGGAATGTTCATAAAAAACATAAAAAAAGTTTTGAAAATCTTAAACTGAATTCCAATGTCGCTAATCACATGTTTGTAATTTTGAAAATGCATCAATTTTACATGTCGAAAATAATTTAGCAAGACTGGGATCCTATGAAATTAAGAAAGCCATTTCCAATAACACTCCTTTAATGAATGAACAGTTAGACTAAATATTATTTTTTGATAATTTGTTATTACATAAAATTCTCTATCCGACACATTTATTTTTTTTTGTTATATCTTCTATAGATTTAAAGATATAGAAATGTAATGTATAAAATAATCTGTTGTAGTAAATCTCACAGCCAAACATCTCCATGGTAACCAGTTGAGAAATTAAAATGTCTGTAACTGACAAATAAATGTCACTAATGTCAGTGTTAAAAATTCAGACGCCGACGTTTCGATCATACATTGATCATCTTCAAGGTTAAATCAAGTATGATCGAAACGTCGGTTTAAAATCAAATAAACATCTTAACACTGCGTCCCGACTAAATTATTATTCCCACGATATTTAATATTTCTTACTGTATTATTACATTAACCCTTCAGGAATACCGCCAATCCCGTCAATGAAGAACATTTAGAAAAGTAAGAGATAACTTGCTTTAACTCTGTATCTATTGAATATTAAGTATAAATTGTAATCAAATCGTATAGAGAATAATATATTCTTTAAGTTATAATAACGTTAAATGTCAATAACTGTTAAATCTTCAAATGAAACTACTTCCGGTTGACCAATTATAACCAAAATCTAATCAGTTGTTCTTCTGCATGTAAACTTGAGGAATACGAAAAAATTATAATTTTTGGAATCGTGGTATTGAAGTTATGGAATCCGGAACTTTTGTCACACACACGCACACAGACACACAGACACACATACATACAGACATCATCGTAAAAATGGTAAAATCGTATTATATGGACCCTAAAACGTGCTTATTCAGTAAAAACTCATCATTGAATTTTTTGACCAAAGACAATACCTTCCTTACCTAAAGGTGACGGAAGGTAAAAATCATATAAACACAGTGTCCGTAAATAATTGAATATTTCAGGGGGTAATTATTGTTATGAACAAATTCTAATTAAGATCATATGTACAAACCGAACTCTGAGACTGCCGCACCCTCTTGATATTCTAAAATTTGCACGCCTCCTGTAGGGTTAATATTTCGATGCCTACACCAAAATGCGTATAAGTATCACTTTCTTTAGACAGTACTCAAATCTAGGAAATTCCTAGCTAGGCTACGGTTTAGGAATCGCTGATGAAATCGCGTCTAAGATGTCAACCTCGAAAAGTAATATGCTTTGTTGGAAATGCCAGATTTTTGTGTGTAAACATCCAATTAAAGAACACCTACTCGCTCAGTGAAATCCCATCCAATTACAATCGTGTTCGATAAATGTCCCTTATTAATAACCCCGTGTGTTGTCATCTCCACAAAGCTTTCAGTGTCCCTCACGTCGCCAATTAGCGACCTGGTGTCTGAGCCGTGGACGCCGGCGTCACGTTGGCTGGCTACAGCTAACGACCTCCATGTGGTCCAAGACCTGACAAATCGACGCCGCGACGCACCTCGTCGCTCTGAGAGGGAGATAATTACAGAGTATTTATAGGAAGGAGTTGTTTTGTAAGAGTAGGTTATGCTACGATACCCAGCCAATGTCATTTGTCTTTGTAGGTTAAGGGAAGTTGAAGATGTGGTATTTTTTGTTGGAATACCACACAAGTCAAGTATAGCCAACAATTTTCAGGAATTTTTCTCTATTTTACATAAATAGGATCAAAGATTGATTAGTTTAATGTAAGGGACACCTACAACCAGAGCTGGGCAGTAATTAATTACTTTTGATAATTAATTACTAATTAAGTTACTTTTCACAAATTTATAATGAATTACTTTGTAAAAAAAATCTCCCGCCATTTACCTATGTATATAATTTTTATATTACTTTATAAATTTAAGTATTAAAGCAAACTTGTAGAAAATGGAATAATCTTTAATTTTTACCTCTCGCTAAGAGAGGTATTGCATTCATGCTAAAAATCGCATATCCAGATTTTATTGAATAAGCACGTTTTAAGGTCCCTACAATCTGATTTTAACATTTTTACGATGATGTCTGTGTGTGTGTGTGTGTGTCTGTGTGTGTGTGTGTGTGGATGTGTGTGTGTGTGTGTGTGTGTGTGTGTGTGGGATGTTGGAAGGACGGTTACTCAAAAACTATAAGACTTAAAATTTGTTTAACAACGTATTTCCCAATCGGACATTCATGGGAAGATCTGAAAAGGTTTTGGTAATAATTGGACAACCGGAAGTAGAAGATTCTTGAAAAAAAATCTTCTAAATATTATTTTTTGAAAATTTTTCGTGGTAATATTAAAGAAAATTAAATTCTCTATCTGATACATTTAAATATTTTATTAAATATTCCATAGATTTAGAGATAAAAGAAGTATAATATATAAAATAATCTGTTGTAATAAATTTGACAGCCGAAAGAATGCCATGAAAAATAGTTGATAATTTAAATTATTTGTAACTGACAGATAAATGTCAGTGTCAGAAATAATGAGTAATGAAAGAAAAATGTACTTGGAGAATCCCTTAATGCTTGATCTGTGACTATCATGGAGATGACAAGTCTAGGTTGAAGAACTTAAATTTGTTTCAAACATTATGGGACAATGTACACCAGTACTATAGACTAGAGTAACTTTGAATTGCGAAAAAGCTATCAAATTCTTCTCAAGTAAGTTGTAAATATTGACAAAATTACACATCGATATAAGAATAATCGGAGTGCAATCTATCCGTCACTTTATTAAAGGGAATTAGTGTTATTTAGATATAACATGTATGAAAAAATAAAATGTAAAAGAAGATATGTAAGAATAGATGCACAATCCATATATACATTTTAGACCGGCCAAAATTAATGTTTTTACTAGAAGAATATGAAGAGAAAGTAAACAACGTTGTTCGAATTGAAAATTGCTGTTACCAGCCTAATATTTATATATGGTAAACTCTACTTTGTAATTTATTGTAACATAATTTATGGTAAAATATCTTCATGTTGAGACATGCTATTATTGAATAATAAAGAAGTTTATACGTCATAGATTTATATGAATATATTATTTGTATTTATAAAAATAATCTTTGCTTTATGCATACAGCCAGGTAAAATATACGGCGAGAGGTTATGTGCTGGCCACATCAGATTTTTATAATAACAGATTGAGAAAAAAATACATTTAAAGGTATTTTTTGAAGAAAAACTATCTTGAGCTTCAAGTAAACTGCCATTTCCGGTTATCCGATTGCAACCATAATCTAATGGCTTCTTCCCATATTGGAATAAGGTAGAAATACATGGTTTCTGAATGATAGTATTTGAGTTAGAGCGTAAAAAGGATCCACACACACATACACACACACAGACATCATCGTGAAAATGTTAAAAATGTATTCTAGGGACCTTAAAACGTGGTCACTTACCAAAATCTCCATATGCGATTTTTAGCACGATCCCTATACCACCCTTACCAAGGGTAGCGGGAGGTAAAAAAGTAGTTGTACTCAATTACTTTTGAAAATTTGGTTTTTCAAATATTAATTACTATTTTGAACCAACAAGTAAGGAAATCCCCTGGATTCGGGCGTAGCGTAGTTTATCTGCGTTTGTGGGTGTAACAACAGGTTACAAATGCAACTTATCATGCGCGTTGGGACGTATGACGTACTTTGAACTTTTACTTAAGTTATAATTTATTATTTTTTCTGAATCCTAATAGTAATAACTTGCTTTTCAAGGAATTTGCAAGTCTTCATATAGGGTTTCATATACATCAGTATAAGTATTTTTAATAACCCTATATACATATATAAAGGATGAGTCAGGAAAGATGCCCACACTTTCAACATATTTATTACAAGTAATCTCAATTTTTTTCATATTTTTGATATACAAACTTTTACCTCGAAAAGAGAAAAAAATGGCAGTTTATATTTTAGTAAAATAATTATAGGTTGCTATTGAAAAATAATGGGGTCTCGTGGCCGTGTGCCTGAGTGTCTGGTCGCGAATCTGGGGACCCGGGTTCGATCCCGACCGACGCCAAAAATTACATCGCATTTTAATGGCACAAAATTGACCCCTGTGGCGCACTCTCCACGCCAGCAATGAGTGCCCGTGAGGTGACGCCTGGTAAGCGCCCACACGGTACAAATATTCCATCATTACCGATATCTGTGTACGAAGCAGATTGGCACACCCAGCAATGGGTAATATGCCGTGATGAAATATTTATTTATTTTTATTTTATTGAAAAATAAAAGTTGATAGTTATTGACCTTTTAAAAAGGAAGAATTGTTCAACCTTCGATTTGCATATAATTTCAACCCAAAAAGGTAGCTACGACCTACGACTACGTCAAAATTTTAAAATTCTTTATAAATTTGTTTTATAACTTTTATTATTTTTATTTATGTTGTATTTCATATTAAACAGTGTAGTATTATTTTTTGTTTTTCTTTCTGTTAATGTAAGGTGAGAGATTTTTTTTAGTATAGTAATTGAAAAAGTAATTAAAATAACAATTACAATGAAAAAGTAATTGGTAATTTAATTACACTTCTCTAATAGTCATTATTTTTAAATGTAATTTGAGTATATTCTGCTTAAAGTAATTGTAATTGTATTCAATTACTTTTTGAAAATAATTTGCCCAGCTCTGCCTACAACATTAAAGCCCGGTATTTTCATCTTTCTTTGTCGTGCAAAGCGGCAATGATAACACATTTATTTATTTAATTCCCCATCCAGCATTCTGCAGATTCTATGCGCGAGAAAATATTTTAATCCGCATGATGATAACATCGTGTAAAATGCAGTTTTAATTAGGTTGCGACTACGAATCTACGGAGTGTAGTATTTGGTTGTTTACGGGACATGTGGCGGTCTGTTGCTGCTGAATTATCAACACTTGGCAATCTACCCACCAGCGTGCAAACTGGAATCATCGTAGTGGCCTTTGGAAGCTTACGAGATCTTCAAAAATTGATACTGCCATAAGGGTTCCATTCATGACATAGTTCCTAGTTAACTCGCTTACAAATTGTACAAACAAGATCATGTTTCTGTGATATATTTATTGTTTGAAAATATGGGATCCACAAATGCAGCAAACAGTTTAATATGATAAAATTGGTTACTTTTGGATACATACAATATCGGACATAAAGAGAACGACTTCAAAGAAAGAAATTAAAAAAAATACTCCCTCTATATTTTAAATATTTAATATATTTTCTAACTTCTTATATAATGTAAAAGTGTCATATTCATAAAACCTTATTAACGTTAAATAAATAAGTCAAAAGCATCGTTCTAATTTCCGTAAGTACTTATGTATTGAATTCAGATGTGAGATGCATAAAAAATAGGGCGACCTTATATTTACTATAAATAAAATTAACCAGAATAACAATTTATGAAAGAAACTTACACTGGACAAAAATAAACAATAATATTCAGAGATGGAAATCATAACATAACGATACCCAATAATAACATTTCATTTATTAAATTTATCTTCCGCAACCTTCAGGTAAGGAAGTTATTGTCCTTGGACAAAAAAATCGATAATGTCTGTATGTGTGTGTGCGTCTGTGTGTCTGTATGTAACGATCGTTTCGGATCGCACAACTCCAATACCACGATTCCAAAAATTATATTTTTTCGTATTCCTCAAGTTTAGGTCCATATCCAGACATGATTAGAATTTTGGTTATAATTGGTCCACCGGAAGTACCCTCATTTGCAACTTTGAAAAAAAAACAGTTAAATAACATTTATTGACAATAATAAATTTTAAAGAATGTATTATTCTCTATACGACTGGATTGCATTTTATACTTCATATTCAATATATATAGAGTTAAAGAATTATAAAGATATTAAATTTCATAAATTAGCCAGCTATGCTAAATATGGAAATTGCTAATATATTCAAATAATTCAAATTGACAGATGTAGTTATCAATGCCAAAAAAATGAATGTGGCAGAGATGAGGATGTTGAGATAAATGTTGGGAAACACGGAAAAGTAAGGTAAGGAATTAAAGGATAAGGGAAATTGCTCGAGTGATAGAAGTTTCTAGAAGGATACAAGAAAGACGAATACATTGGTTTGAACATGTCATGAGGAGAGATGAAAAATATATTGGAAGAAGAATGAATAGCTTAGTACTACTAAATAGAAGAAACAAAGGAAGACCAAAGATAAGATGGAAGGACTGTATTGCGGCAGACTTGAGAGAAAATGAACTGAATGAGAACGACATGCAAAATAGAAATGAGTGGAAGAAGAAAATAAAAAATAGCGACCCCTAACGAATGGGAAAAGTTAAAGAAGACGATGCCAGGGTCATGTGCAATTTGCATAGTTTGTTTAGATTTTTTTGCAAGAAAATTTATATATGGAATTTGTACATAATACACAGGATTGACAGAAGGAATGTGCTGGCCACATCAGATTTTTTTACATTATATTTACAACAAACTATTAAAAAATCTGTTGTGCCCAGCACAATACCTTCCGTCATTCTCGTGTATAATGTATAAATTCCATAATTTTTCTTACAAAAGATTCCAAATTTCCAGTAAAATTATTTCATAAACAAACTATTCAAATTGCACTTGACACTGGCATCTTCTTCTTCTTTAGCTTTTCCCATTCGTTAGGGGTCGCTATTTTTGCATGTCGTTCTCATTCAGTTCCTTTTCTCTCAAATCTTCCGCAATACAGTCCTTTCATCTTATCTTTGGTCTTCCTCTGTTTCTTTAACGTCCTATTACTAAACTATTCATTCTTGTTCCAATATAATTCTTCATTTCTCCTCATGACATGTTCAAACCAATGTAATCGTCTTTCTTGTATCTTTCTAAAAACTTGTAACACTAGAGTTATTTTCTTACCGTATCTTTCCGTGTATTCCCCAATATCTACTTCAACATCCTCATATCTGCCACATTCATTTACTTTTTATTGATACTGACATCTGTCAATTTGAATTATATGAATATATTACTAGTTCCCAAGTTTGGCATAGCTGGCTGAATTATAAAATTTAATTTCTTTAAAATTCTTTAACTCTGTATCTATTGAATATGAAGTTTAAATTGTAATCAAATCGTATAGAGAATAATATATTCTTTACGTTATAATAACGGTAAATGTCAATAAATCAAATTTAACTGTTAAATCTTCAAATGAGACTACTTCCGGTTGACCAATTATAACCAAAATCTAATCAGTTGTTCTTCTGGATGTAAACTTGAGGAATACGAAAAAATTATAATTTTTGGAATCGTGGTATTGAAGTTATAGAATCCGGAACTTTTGTCACACACACACACACAGACACACAGACAAACAGACACACAGACACACATACATCATCGTAAAAATGGTAAAATCGTATTATATGGACCCTAAAACGTGCTTATTCAGTATTAAAGGTGACGGAAGGTAAAAAAATAATATCTATTTTTATAAATTCTTTTACTTTTGTATGATAGAACCACTTTATTTTAAGGTATAATCAGATAGCAAGATCTCACATCCTGTCTAAATTATTTAATGAGCTAAAATTGGATGGATGTGTATTATTTTAAATCGCAAGATTTGCAAATAAGAAACAGACCATCGTTTTGCTTAAACTGTCAAAATATTTACAAATGGGAGAGAAATTCAGGACTGCAAGACTTTGGCGGTTTCTTTGTAGTGAAGTATCTTTAACTTTGCTACACTTTCTCTCATTTTACTCCAAGTTTACAAATATTTAGTCTATACTCCAGAATACACAGAACAGGTTGTTTTGTTAGTGACATTGCTTTGATATTTTCCCATACTGGTAAGTTCCTTTATATTATTGTAAAAATAAAGAATAATGTTTTGTTTTAAAAATGAATATTCTGTGACGGAATGTACTCCACACCCCGTGAATATTAATTGAACTGTGGACACAAGGGTTAACTCTATAGGGACTATGACATTTACACTTCTGCTACATTGGCTCCAACCGCCAAACCACTATCGCGTTTACAACCGTACTCAATAAACAAAATCTCACTGAGAAAATTAGAGGGCGTCGTTCCAAGAGCAAGACAATTGCTTTCCGAAACGGGGACCTAACTACAAGGCTATTTTGTAATTATAAATGCATTACGATTACGAAAGTACTTTGAACTTTACTACACGTGAGCTTATCTATTCTTAAAAAGGGAAACCAAATATGGGAGAAATACGCCACGAAAAATTATCGGAAATTCATTAGGGTTTATTTAGAATCAGCACTTTTAAGTTTTACTTTAGTTTGCGACGAGTAAATTAAATAAATCGTCTATTGCAATATGTCTAAAAAAAATGATTTTTCTATTAAGTGTTTTTATTTGAAATCGGCACTAAAGTATATATTATACGACGATTTCATGAAAATGTGGTATTACCACCCTTATGATAATTATTGAACATATATGATAATTTGGACATACTTACGTTGTACAATAGCAAATTTGTATGTAAAATGACAAAAAATATGTTCAAGTAGAACGAATTAAATAATTTCGATGAAGTTTGAGATAACACACATAATTTTGAGTATTCATTACTATAATTTCAATGTCCAGAAGTTCGCAACACTGAGCATAAAGCATAAGTTCGTTTGTTTGACTGACAGCAATTAACAGATTTGTCATCATAACCTATATAAATAAATATATCTTTCATTTTCACAAAATTTCGATTTCAATAAGTACCGTGGCACTGAAGTTTCTTTTTATCACTCATATGGTTTATTTTTCAAGGCCCTACGGCCCCGGCAACTAAATTCCACATTTGTGATAAAAAATAAAACTTCAGTGCCTTGATACATAAATAACTATTTTTACATTACGTCAGCTTTAGGTAAAGAAGGTATTGTCTTTGGTCAAACAATTCGATAGTGAGTGTCTAATGAATAAGCACGGTTTGGAGTCCCTAGAATACGAATTTACTATTTTTACGATGATGTCTGTATATGTGTGTGTGTGTGCGACAATCATTTCGGATCGCATAACTCCAATACCACGGATTCCAAAAATTATATCTTTTTCGTATGCCTCAAGCTTAGATCCATATGCAGACATGATTAGATTTTGGTTATAATTAGTACCCTCAATTGCAACTTTTAACAGTTTTTCTTGACAAAACGCAGTTAAATAATACCATTTATTGTCATATATTGATTATAAATATTAAAGAATATATTATTCTTTATACGATTTGATTGCATTTTATACTTCATATTCAATAGATATAGAGTTAAAGAATTACAAAGATATTAAATTTCATAAATCAGCCAGCTATGCTAACCATGGAAACTGCTAATATAGTCAGATAATTCAAAATGACAGATGTCAGTATCAATGAACAGAAAATGAATGTGGCAGAGACTAGGATATTAAGATGAAGGTAAGAGAAATGGGTCGAGTGATAAAGTTTCTAGGAAGATAAAAGAGAGACGATTACATTGGTTTGAACATGTCATGAGGAAAGATGAAGATTATATTGGAAGAAGAATGAAGGACTGCATTGCAGAAGTCTTGAGAGGAAAGGAACTGAATGAGGACGACAGGCAAAACAGAAATGAGTGGAAGAAGAAAATAAAAAACAGCGACCCATAACGAACGAGATAAGCTAAAGAAGAAGAAGATGTCAATGTCAAATGCAAATTGCATAGTTTGTTTATGAAATAATTTTACTGGAAATATAGAATATTTTGCAAAAAAATGTCTTTGGAATTTATGGAAGTACCTAATGTGCTGGCCACATCAATTTTTTTAATTTGCACAAATTTCTCTATAAATTAAAACGGAATTAGTATAAATCTATAGTGTGAAGAACACCATAATTTTGCGATTAACACGTAAATAGCTAATCTGGGTTTTATTGGGTCGGGAAAAATAAGACGATCCCTGATTTCAATTCTTCATTATATGCAAGCTTCATAATTCACAAACTACAGTAACAAAGAAAAAGACAAATATGTCCTTTTCACACTGTAAAACTAAATTAAATCTTCTTGTCCTTAGGCTCAGGTAACTAGGGAACGCAGTAAAGTAAGATTATATTACCCCAAGTCTGACAATATGCGTAATGTAGTTTGTTGTTTAATTACTATTATTAAATTAGGTAAGGAAAATCTCGCTCCGGCTGTAGTGCATAAAAAATCTATCTGTATACAACACCGCAGTGAAACAAGGGCGTAAGTGGCGAAATGAGATTCGCATGTAAATTTAACACGGGGCCTGCTGAAGTCATCTTCACAGGGGCCCAACTTTTAATTTAATCACAAGAGTTGACGACACGAGAGGGACACTGCTATACTCTCTCTCTTTTGCTCTCTCGCTCTGTCTCTCTCTCGCCGAACCGGGCCGCTTCCGTTTCCGCTGCAGGGGCAGGGAGAGGGTTACACTACGTTTACACTACATAAATATATCAAATTGTAAGGCGCGCAAGCCACGAACAGTTTGGGAAAGCTCCATTGAAATCTTAGATCCGCAGGAAATGTGTTTCAGAGGTGGAGGTCTTATACGATGAACGGAATATTGCCAGCGAATATATCTTTCTATAGGTTACGTTTCAGATTATTTACATATAATCATGAATGGAAATATAATAAATATAAAACCGATAAAGATCGTTTTAGCAACAGTGATGTGTCCTCGCTAACCCAAGGGTCCTAAGTTCGGAAAATAATGTTTTTTTTTTTTAATTTATGTCGTTATATTTAGGGTACTGCCATAATAAAAATATATTCATAAATTAATGAGTATTAGTGAAAATATTTGAGGAGCTTACGGCAAAAACAACCATAATCTAAATATTGAAAATATGAGTTACATACACCAATATTTACTTTCAGTAGCTATCTTTAGTAACAATTTTGAGCGTTTCTACAAAAATATTCTATAAAAATGACTAATGATTATGTAATTCCTCATCAATGTTTATTTTTCTATTACTTAACATCCCTTAAATAAATATATCATCACGGCATATTACCAATTGCTGGGTGTGTCAATCTGTTTTTGTTCATAGATATTGGTAATGATGATGACATATTTGTACCGTGCGGGCGTTTCCAGGCGTCACCTCACGGGCACTCATTGCCGGCGCGGAGAGTGCGCCACAGAGGTCAATTTTGTGTCATTTAAAATTTGGTCGAAATTCAAAAAATCTGATTTGGCCAGCACATGTCCTCCCGCCAAATAAAATAGGTAAGAGCTTAAGTTGATCATTTCTAAACAAATTCTAATTTGTTGATCCAATATGTAGAAAAGTCTGTAATATAATTTCTTTAATATTTTGTTGTTCCTCGGAAATATGTTAAGAGCTCCATATTAAGTACCATATCCGGTTTATCATATATAGTTTAAATCTAATATGTTGCTTCAAATTATATGCATGTAGTAAATACCAAATTTTGTAAGTTTTGGATCATATCTTTATATATTTTATCAAGAAAATCTGTTTAGAGCTACCAGTAAAGTAGCACTTCCAGTTTATCAATTTCAGAAAAAAATACAATATGTCGTTCTCATTAATACAAAACTCTTAAATACCAAATTTAAAAAGTTTTGGTTTATATCAATATATTTTTCTCGAATCTCTGTTCAGAACTTCACTTCCGGTTTATCAATTTTAATCAAAATATAATATGTCGTTCCTCTTCATCTAAAAGTCTTAAATACTAAAATTGAAAAGTTATGGATTATATTTTAATATAGTTCTTCATTAAAAACTGTTATGGGTTTCAAGTAAAGTATCTTTTCCGGTTGTCCAATATTATTCAAAATCTCTTTATATGAATGCAAAAAGCTTAAATACGGAAAATATAATTTTTTAGAAGTTTTATATAAGAGTTATCGTGAAAGAAAAAATCGTCACACACACACACACCGTGTGTTAAAATGGTAAAAACGTGTTTTGGGGACTATAACTCGTGCTTATTTACTAAAAACTCACTAACGAATTTTTGAATCGAAAATATTACTTCCATTACCTACGGTATGACGGGAGGTAAAAAAGACTAAGGTTGTTTTTGCCAAAAGTTCTTCAATTGTTTAGGTATATATTAATTCGTTTGAAAACTATGAGCGATTGAAACTTTGAGTGACGTTTCAGTCCTAAATAATTTAATTGGTTGCCTGACTATAGAAAGAAGACGCGCGTTGTACTATTGGTGAGAACATGATTACGTCACATGTTTCCAGATATTTTTATTAATTCATCCTGTTCTTACAGAAAAAAAAATTAGAAAGATGATATAGAATACTTTTAAATAAAAAAATATTAATTTAATGCGAGTAGTTGAGATTTTGACAGCCCGGGTTCGAATCTGACCTACGTCAAAACGAACATTATTTTTCAAAAAGGTATATTCCCTTCCTTATCAACTGCTGCATTTGTCTCTAGTAAGCTTTGATTTATAATGACTAATTTTCCCACCAATATTTTGTAGAACAGTTTCAAATTTTATTAATTTTTGCTTTTTCATTGCTATATAATTTGTTATCTACTTATTTAATGTAAAAGGAATAATAATGTGGAAGTTTTCATGACAAAAGCATTTCAATTCATGAAAATAAAATCTTTATTCGCCGCTATGAAGTGAAGTAGAAAGTGGAATAAAATGGACTAACAAAGAGCGATAATTTTCTTCCCGGCCATTTTGCGTATGGCTTGAATGGAAAATGAAAACGTGCGATAGAAGGGTTGAAGCACAAAAGTCCAGCCGTTCCGCCCAGTGTCATAGGATAAAAGGGTTATTGTGTTAGAGGGTTAAAGAATGACCAAAGCTCCGTTCTCCAGCTCCAGGCCGGACGTTCTCGCCATTAAATCATGCCAACGACACGCACGTCCCTAGCGGTCAACCGCTCAACTTTTTCCCTCCAAGCAGGACTCGATCGGTAAGGGCGACAGCAAGCAGCACGAAGCAGAAAACAGGCGGGAAATACGAACAAATATTTAAAGGCACGGCGAACTACAAGACCGTGTTTTTATATCAGTAAAGAATTACATAGGTAAAGAAGTTATAACGCCCCAACTTTAAAATAATTTGTGGGGTATTTATATAAATAAAAAATAAAAGGCCTTAAGTTTGCGTGTAAAATTTTAGTGTTATATGAAGGTCACGCTAGAATAATTGAGAATAAGACACATGGTTCTGATTTTTTGAATTTTATTTTAAATAATGTTCAAAGTATGTAGTTCCGTTCAACAATAATATACTTTACCATTTATTCCTTCCACTCCAAGGTATTGTTCTTTGGTCAAAAAATTCAATGATGAATTTTTAGTGAATAAGCATGTTTTCGGGTCCCTATAATAAGATTTTACCATTTTTACGATGATCTCTGTATGTATGTATGTATGTATGTGTGTGAGGAGAAATGAAGAATATATTGGAAGTAGAATGAATAGCTTAGTAATAGAAGGTTGAAGAAACAAAGGAAGACCAAAGATAAGATGGAAGGACTGTATTGCTGAAGACTTCAGAGAAAAGGAACTGAATGAGAACGACACGCAAAACAGAAATGAGTCGAAGAAGAAATTAAAAAATAGCGACCCCTAACGAATGGGAAAAGCTAAAGAAGAAGAAGTAGATGTTAGTGTCAAGTGCAATTTGTATAGTTTGTTTATGAAATAATTTTACTGGAAATTTAAAATCTTTTGCAAGAAAATTTATGTATGGAATTTATACATAATACACAGGATTGACGGAAGGTATTTTGCTGGCCCTGGCCAAAGTAATAAAATTAATATGTGCTCACTTAAGAATTGCCAAAATTGTCAGATTAATTAATGGGGGACTTAAAAACTATCTACTTCCAGTCTGACCTAAAAACTGTCAACTTAATAATAATTAGGACCTGAACCATAAAACGTATCTATGCGATTTTTTTTTGGATGTTTGTTATTTTTAGACAAAAAAATCCATTAATCGGCTAGCTTTGCTATAACCATGCTAACAACTGCTATATTCAGATTTCAGATAATTCTCATTGACAGATATCAGTGTCAAGTGCAATAATTTACATTGTGTGTTTTTGTTATAATTTTACTGGAAATATAATATAATTACATAAAAGAATAGTGTCATTTACAAAAAAAATCATTTTAAAGCTAGACTCGGACCCTATTCTAAAATATTTTGCAAGAAACTTTCTGTATGGAATTTGTACAAAATACATAGAACTGACGGAAGAATGTTCTGACCACATTTAATTTTTAGTTATAGAATATGAAACATTGGTCATTCTACAACCATGTTATCATGTTAACAATGCAGGTTGGTTGTTTGCCTTTACAGCTTCTGTAAGGGATTTGCAGGTTATGTCGGGTTTTAAATCTGTGCAGAGATTTTTGTAAATTTTAATTAAAAAATTATCATGGTCCGATAGCAAGTTGACGGGAAACAAAGCACGCAATATCCATCAGGCATTCATCATTTTCCACGCCGCTTAAAATACACGTCGGTTCGGAATCATTGGGCGCACATCCGTCCAGTGATAAAATATCAAAAGCGCATTTTGATGAACCAAAAATGATATACGGTGCTCGCGTTGGTCAGCCAGTGAGTGCGCTGTTGCTTGCGCGAGTGCAGGTTGCTAGTTGCAGCACCGACAGCCTGATTTATGGCTTTACATATCGGAGGCATCATTGAAAAGGCAATTGAAATAGCACGGCAATGTAATCGCACATGATGAAAACAATTCATCAATGTTCGGGCTGAATCGATAGCAGTGTCGATGGCTGGCGCTGCTGGTGTACTTCATGAAAATGCAAACGGAATGGTAGCGGGTAGTAGAGAGAGATGGACTAACAGAGACCGATAGCGCGCGGCCGGAATTTTAATCGAGGTAAAACAATCTGCGCTGCTGCTGGTCCGGGAGGCAGGCAACTCTCCGGATACACCGGAAACACGATAGCACTCCACTCGCGTTCCACTCCACGGCGACCGGCTCTATCGGTTTACCGCACGTTCAACCAAACTAATCGAAATTCTCAAATATATGAACACCCGATACACATACGTACACCTATCACTGCACATATCTCGTCACTCCCCAGCATTTCAATATTCTTCCACAAACCGGTGATTTATTGACCGCTCTTAAATCAAACTCAACTCTTGCGATGAAAACGTCACATCGAAACCAACACTATTCCCATGTCTATGCTTGTTACGAACCCGGTTATAATAAATATTCTGGTAAAATGAAATAATTTTGAAAGTACGAACTTCATTTCTATAACAAATGTTTTCATATACATTTTTTTTTTTGTACAATTGGTTTTTTAAATATTTACTGATAGGGTTTCCAAGGCAGTAGGTTTTATTTATAAATTACTGATCAGTAAGTGATTGTGAGTATTTACCGATCAGGAGACGATGCGGTAAGTAAATAAAAATAACGATCTAAGCTTACTTTCAAAATGACAACTAACAATTTTTAATATGTCAAAATAATTTTCAAATCCTAGTTTTTTACCTTCCGTCACCCTTAAGTAAGGAAGGTATTGTCTTTCGTCAAAAATTTCAATGATGAGTTTTTAGTGAATAAGCAAGTTTGTGAGTCTCATAATACGATTTTACCATTTTTACGATGATGTCTGTATGTATGTGTGGGTGTAAGTGTGTATCTCTGTGTGTGTGTGTGTGACGATCTTTTCGGATCGCATAACTCCAATACCACGATTCCAAAAATTGTACTTTTTCGTATTCCTCAAATTTACATCCAAAAAGAAAAACTGATTAGATTTTTGTTATAATTAGTCAACCGTAAGTACCCTCATTTGAAGATTTTAACAGTTGTTCTTGAAAAAACGCCGTGAAATATCATTTTTTGATACAATGTAATTGTAAATATTAAAGAATCTACATTGTGTTATACTTCATATTCGATGGATATAAAGTTATATATTTATAAAGGAATTAGGTAAATTTCATACATCAACCAGCTATGCTATAACTTGGAAACAGCTACAATATTAAGAAAATTCTAACAGATGTCAGTGTCA
Organism: Harpalus rufipes; assembly: GCA_951394225.1. Taxonomy (NCBI): domain Eukaryota; kingdom Metazoa; phylum Arthropoda; class Insecta; order Coleoptera; family Carabidae; genus Harpalus; species Harpalus rufipes. Next base: position 50,101,600 of record OX596279.1, read on the forward strand.
ATGAAAAGAAAATGAATGTGACAGAAATGAGCATGTTGAGATAGATGTTGGGGAAGTCATGGAAAGATAGGGTAAGGAATTAAAGGACAAGGGAAATGGCTCCTGTGTTAAGTTTCCAGAAAGATACAAGAGAGACGATTACATTGGTTTAAACATGTCACGAGGAGAGTTGAAGAATATGTATATTGAAAGAAGAATGAATAGCTTAGTAGTAGAAGATAGAAGAAACAGAGGAAGACCAAAGATAAGATGGAAGGACTGTATTGTGGAAAACTTGTGAGATGAGAAACCGAATGAGGATGACACGCAAAACAGAAATGAGTGGAAGAAGAAAATAAAAAATAGCGACCCCTAATGAATGGGAAAAGCTAAAGAAGAAGATTTCAGTGTCAAGTGCAATTTGCATCGCTTGTTTATGAAATAATTTTACAGGAAATATATAATCTTTTGTAAGAAAATTGATATATGAAATTTGTACAAAATAGACGGAATTGACGGAAGGTAATGCGCATCAGATTTTTTAATTTTGTGCGTCGATCGTGCAAAAAACGTAATAAGCAATGCGGTCAGTAAGTGTTCTACATTGAAAATATCGATTTCGTCTTGATCTCGAAGATCATCCCCAACCCGTAGGAAACACTTACTGCTCTTAATACTTAAATAACTATAAAATACAAGGCAGCATCAAAATATTCCCGGAATTAGTCAATAAAATTTTATTGAAAATGGTATAACATTTTTACATTAATTTTATTTAAAGTACACCCCTCCTGCAGTTACGCATTTATTTCACCTTTCGTAGAACAGTTCAAAACTCTCTTCGAAACCATTTTTTGAAAGTGCCTCATTTTCCATCACCTCTGCTCGATTAGCAAAATGTCCCTTCAATTTCATTTTTAGCAGTGGGAAGAGGTAAAATTTGACTGGTGCAAGGTTGGGAGAATAGGACGGATGTTCCAAAGGAGTGATGTATTCTGTCATGAAGAAAAACCCAATCGTTTCTTGCCCAAATTTCAGAACGTTTTTGTCTGATAGCCGTTAAAGGATCTCCACTACAGTTTCTTGTTTACAGTTTGGCCTTGAGGAATGATTTCGTGGTGAATCACGGCCTGGTAATCAAAAAAACATCTAATCACCTTCCCTTTGCTTTTGTCCAAGCGAAATTTATACTTGTATCGCTCGTACATAGTTGATTTTTCCATAGATTCATTTCTGTATGCTTTTTACCTTCCGTCACCTTTAGGCAAGGAAGGTATTGTCTTTGGTTAAAAAATTCAGTGATGAGGTTTTACTGAATAAGCATGTTTTAGGGTCCCTATAATAAGATTTTACCATTTTTACGATGATGTCTGTATGTATGTATGTGTGTCTGTGTGTGTGTGACAAAACTTCCGGATCCCATAACTTTAATACCACGATTCCAAAAATTATAATTTTTTCGTATTCCTCAAGTTTACATCCAGAAGAACAAGTGATTAGATTTTGGTTATAATTGGTGAACCGGAAGTTGCCACATTTGAACATTTAACAGTTAAATTTGATTTATTGACATTTAATATTATTATAACTTAAAGAATATATTATTCTCTATACGATTTGATTACATTTTATACTTCATATTTAACAGATACAGAGTTAAAGAATTTCAAAGAAATTAAATTTTATAATTCAGCCAGCTATGCTAAACATGGAAACTGCTAATATATTCATATAATTCAAAGTGACAGATGTCAGTATGAGTAAAAAGTAAATTAATGTGGCAGAGACGAGGATGTTGAAGTAGATGTTGGGGAAACACGGAAAGATACGGTAAGAAAATAACTCTAGTGTTACAATTTTCTAGAAAGATACAAGAAAGACGATTACATTGGTTTGAACATGTCATGAGGAGAAATGAATAATTATATTTGAATAAGAATGAGTAGTTTAGTAATGGGAGGTTGAGGTTGAAGAAGCAGAGGAAGACCAAAGATAAGATGGAAGGACTGTATTGCGGAAGACTTGAGAGAAAAAGAACCGAATGAGAACGACACGCAAAAATATCGACCCCTAACGAATGGGAAAAGCTAAAAAGGAAGATGTCAGTGTCAAGTGCAATGTGAATAGTTTATTTATGAAATAATTTTACTGGAAATTTAGATTCTTTTGCAAGAAAAATTATGTAATGAATTTACACATTATATACAGGATTGACGGAAGGTATTGTGCTGGCCACAACCGATTTTTTTATTACCTGAAGGGTCTCAGATAGTGATTTCTCTAACAGATCAAAAAATTTGATGTATGCATGCTATTCCGAGGTCGACAATTCAAAATCCGACGCTTCTCGTAATGGTGGTCGCCATTGCCAACCCAAGAAATAGAAATTTCCCTCCAGCGATCACCTGCTTCTCTTTAGGCAACAATTTCAAGTACTTTTTGATGCAACCCCGGGTGTATGTATTCAATAGAAAATGTTTTGTAAATTGCAGCATAACTATAATATAAAATTCGTGTCAATCTTATGAAATATTAAATAACGTCTGAAAACTTTTCAATTTTTTTATGTCTGCCAACTTCTCCAATCTCCGTAATTCCAATAATCACCATCAACTCAGGGGTGCAGTAACTCTTCCACCCACTCTGTGTGTATGTGTGAACACGAAACACGAGCACGTGTTTGTGTGTACATGCGCATGCGCTGTCCGGTTAATCGCGCGTGTTGAATGCGTGCAGCCGAAATTAAATACGCGTTCATTGCGATCCGGTGCTCGTAATGGCTTACGGGATTTCACTTTGCGGTACGGGTAATGGATTGTAATTGCAGTGCTAGCCACCGATGTCATATGGGGTGCTCACATATACGAGTATGTAGCTGGTACTGGGAGAAAAAATTCGAATATTATGACGATGGGGGATATTCAAGATAATAGCATAAAAAAAAATATTGGAGTTTAAGTGTCACGATTTTTTTTGTTTTACATTTTATTCTTAACCCTTAACTGTTGACGTGGTGCCATGGTTGACCCCACCAAACAAAACTGTCAAGTTTCCATATCCTACATAGTAACTTAGTTTTTTAACACCAATCATATTTGCTTTCAACGTTTTCAATTTATTTTCACTCTAAAACAACAAGAAAACTAAGCAAAATATTTTTCCAAAGGTGAAATTAACGGGGTTCTGAGAAACCCCCAGGTCACTGGTGTTCAATTAAAGAGAGAGAAAACAACCATAGTCCAAATATTGTAAATATGAGTTACATACAACAACATTTCTCGCAAAAAGTATCTTAATCAAAAGTTATTAAATTTTAAAATTTGTGCGTTTCTACAAAAACATCTTATAAAACAGAATAATTATTATTAAAATGCTCATCAATATTTATTTTTCTGTTACTTAACACCCAGTAAATCATATTCTAATATTTAAACATGATCCGGAGTTAAATTAAGATACAGTACATTTTAACTGTACAGGTTGTCAATCAATAATAAATAATTTTCTATGGTAAAATATATAATTCTTGCTATATATTTTTACCTCTCGTTAAGAGAGGTATTGGAATCATGCTAAAAATCGCATATCCAGATTTTAGTGAATAAACACGGTTTAAGGTCCCTAGAATCCGATAATAACATTTTTACGATGATGTCTGTGTGTGTGTGTGTGTGTATGTGTGTGTGTGTGTGTGGGGTTGTTGGACACACAATTTCCCAAATTCTATAAGACTAAAGACCTGTGTAACTACGGATTCCTCAATCTAACAGTAATGGGGAGAGTTGAATAGATTCTGGTAACAATTGGATAGCCGGAATTAGTAGTATTATAACAAAAATCTTCTAAATATTATTTTTTGAAAATTTATGTTATTACAAATATTAAAAAATAAAATTATCTATCCGACACATTTAAAATTTTTATTATATCTTCTACAGATTTAAAGATATAGAAATATAAATTATAAAATAATCTGGTGTAGTAAAACACACAGCCTGCTCACAGCCCAAACATTTCCATGGTATTTACTTGAGAAATTTAAATGCATGTGTTATTGACAGATAAATGTCACTAATGTCAGAGTGTCAAAAATTCAGAGATAGTACTGCAGGTTTTTTCTGGGAACGATATTTAATATTTCTTATTGTATTATTAATTATATATTTAAAATTATAGGTATATTACATAAACCCTTCAGAAATACCGCCAATCCCGTTAATGAATTGGAAAAACCTCGAACATTTAGAAGGAATGGAGAAAACTTGCTCATAGAATGAATTTAAAATTATATAAAATACGTAAATATAAAGATTAGGTGTAATTAGATTTCTTTGTGTGTACAAGAACTGTTAAATACAATACTTATATATACCACAATGGAAAGGGCAAGAGGTATTGTGATGGCCACAACAGATTTTTTAACAAGCCAAAACAAGCATTAAATTTTATTAATCCTTGTTTGTATTTAATACTGTGTTGAAATATGTTTATTTAATGCATAAACATGTCCACTTGGTCAAAGTATTACATCACTCTTGAAAAGTATCAAACTTCACTCTTCCAAACTGCTGTTTCACAATCAAACTTTCCTTTCCTTCATAAACCTTATATTCCCCATTCAATTCAAACTCCACCCATTCCATTCGTAAATCCCGCCAGAATCTACGGTCGTTCCCTCTAGGTGCAAGACGATAAACTATTTAGCGCGAGGCCACAAAACTCAACAGGCTACATCGGTCAAGAATTCAGGCAAATATCGTACAGATGGCAGTGAGAGGCTTGCGGGATATTGAAATGAGCTTAGGAGGGGAGGGGGGCGCTTAGGGGAAGAGTTTCGTGCAGCGATGATTGAAAGGAGGGTGGAGCATCCCCTAGGCACGCAATCATGGCTGCCATCCATCAACATGGCTGCCAGTAACAAGCCAATGGATTTTTATGGGGATTGGGAACAGTTTTAGACTTTTAACAAACGGAAAAGTGATACAAAAGTATTTAATAAGAATGGTATTGTGTCTTCAAGAAGTTTATACAGTGACTGAAAATTATTATTTGTGTGTTTTGTTTATAATATTTATAAATATTAATTATAAATTGGATTAATTAATGAACGTCAATTACAGGCACTTAATATTATTTAAATTTAATAGTTAATAAATGTAAAATATGTATTTCCCGGCATTAAGTGATTGTAAAATTAGGCCTAATTAAAGGAAATGTGTTCTATATTACATAAATATTGACATTGCTGTTTAATTTAAATAACATAACTTTTTTTATAGTCATAACCAGTTTCTTATTTATTAATATGAAGTTTAAATTGTATTTATTTATGGATTTACAAATGTATACCTATGTACGCAGGAAAGCAAAAAATCTGAAAATTTATTATACTTACTTGTTTTATTTATAAATTATATTGTGAAATTATTCTATTTTACAAGCTTTTATTACCTTCCGTCACCTTTAGGTAAGGAAGGTATTGTCTTCGGTTAAAAAAATTCGACGGTGAGTTTTTAATGAATAAGCACGTTTTAAGGATCCCTAGAATATGATTTTACTGTTTTTACGATGATGTCTGTATATGTGTGTACGTGTGCATGTGCGCGTGTGTGTATATGTGTGGATGTGTATGTCGAAATTTTCTCCGTCGATAACTCTAACACTACACAATTAAAAAAATACAATTCTTTCGTATTTTTCTTCATTACATCCATATGAAGAGTTGATTATATTTTGGTTATAATTGGTCATCCGGAAGTACCTTTATTTGCAGTTCTTGGCAGTTAATAGTATATTGTGTTATTAGGAGTAAAAGTGTCTTTGTGTGCCTCGCGTGCATTTATCCGACTCGCTTCGCTCGTCGTTTAAACTTCCACACTTTTACTCCGAATGACACATTATATTTTTTCTTCAAACGTAGATATTTAAAGTAAAATATCTACTACTGACGTTATATTTTACGTAAATTACATTTGCGATTTCAATTGCCCTGTAGCTATGGATACTTATTTGTTCACTTTTTGTTATAAACATTGAAATAAAAATTTTCACGTTTTGACGTTTACATAAAATCTGTGCAATTTTATATCCTCCTTGTGTGCAATTATGTCGGAATTTGAAGGATTATAATGTAAGCCCCCTGAAGTTGTTCGATTGGATGGAAATCTAACAGTGTGGCTGAAGGATATGTCCAGGAATCTCTGCAAGACAATACAATCTTTTCTTATCACTTTAATTCTAAGTATTCTTATGCTCATTACCGTCCCTGTAATTGTAATCTGTAAGTCTGCTATTCATTAATAATGTCATTTCCTCAAAAGTAAACTCTGTTTACATTTCAATTCACAGGTTATAATATATTTAAATTTGACAGCTATTGATCGTATTTGGTAACTTTATTCTTAGGTTACCTAGCGTGTTATAATGACATTTAGAGCGATATTACAGGTTTCTTTTATTAAAGTTACTTCTTATTCATTGATCTGTATAGTTTTTATGGATATTTATTTATTTTATTTCTACCTTGTGTATCAAGTCACAAAAGATGCTACTTTTATGACGTTTGAAGAAAAATATATTTTTTTTTGACATTTTATGTTATTATACATATTAAACATGGTTTGATATCACTTTTTCCTTCATATTCAACAGATATAAGGCAAAAAAATTATAATTCTAAATGACATACGTCAGTGTCAAGAGCAATTTACATGGGATGTTCATAAAACGCAGAAAGATAGGATAAGGCATGGGAGTATAAGAAGTTTCTATATACAAGAGAAATTTTCTAATTTGTCGAAAAAACTAAACCGGCCGAATTATTATGAGTTTGAGCTTGTATCCATTCTAATTCGAATTCAAAACTGAAACTCTCCTCTTCTACTGAGTAAACATCACCTCTTTCTCCTCTCCTATATCCTTCCCTTTACGTTGCGATTACACACGCACGAAAAATTAAACAAACATCACGAGTTCACGATTCGCAACATCCAAGCAAATAACATTCCATCATCTGGTGAAGTCGCAACAAACTGCTGAACCGTAAGCGCACAGCGGAGCGGAGCACACCGAATACGAATGCGAATATACGAATACGAACGCCAAACCAAACCAAAGCGTGTATAGCTCGAGTCAGCATGCGTGATTCAGCGCGGATTCACTCACAAGCGCAAAATAAATGATAACGCGGGTTGGTGGTAGGTGTTTACATGAGGTGAGAAAATATGGAAACATGGAAATTTTTCGAGAATGAGAGCTAGTTTAAAAGTGGGTTCCACAGAATGTTCATACTAATTTTCAAACCTGTTTTCCATGTTTTTATTGGTGTCATTTAATTTTATTTTGCAAACATCGATTGCTTTATTGGCCGAAATAAAATAAATTCACTTTAATTTACCTTCGCCCTGCAGTTGGAGACCAATAAATCGTTTTTGTAAAGTTGATCGGATTGATCTGATGCAATCTGAAGCAATCGTAAAGTTACGCCGATCAGTCAGACCGAGCGATACGATCAAAAATTATCGTCCCCGATGCATTTGCAGGTTAGTATAGATTGCGCGCGCAAATTTAAAATTATAAACATTTGTGTTACAGGAAATATATTTATTTAAATATGCCTGTTGTCGACATAATTCAAAGGCAACGAAACGTAAACCGAACCGTTTTATTATAACCGATAAGTGTTTAAAAAATCTGATGTGGCCAGCACAATACCTTCCGTCAATCCTGTGTATTGTGTATAAATTCCATACATAAATTTTCTTACAAAAGATTCTAAATTTCCAGTAAAATTATTTCATAATGTTCTCATTCAGTTCATTTTTCTCTCAAGTCTTCCGCAATACAGTCCTTCCATCTTATCTTTGGTATTCCTCTATTTCTTCAACCTTCTATTACTAAGCTACTCATTTTTTTTTCCAATATATTCTTCATCTCTCCTTATGACATGTTCAAACCAACGTAATGGTCTCTTTTGTATCTTTCTAAAAACTTCTTTCATTAGAGTTATTTCCCTTATTCTTTCATTCCTTACCGTATCTTTCCGTGTCTTCCTCCAATATCTATCTCAACATCCTCAACATCTCATTTACTTTTGATTGATACTGACATCTGTCAATTTGAATTATCTGAATATATTAGCAGTTTTCATGATTAGCATAGCTGGCTGATTTATAATTCTTTAATTCTATATCTATTGAATATGAAGTATAAAATGCAATCAAATCGTATAGAAAATAATATATTCTTTTAGGTATAATAACGTTAAATGTCAATAAATGATACTTAACTGCGTTTTTTCAAGAAAAACTATTAAAATTCTCAAATGAGGGTACTTCCGGTTGACCAATTATAACCAAAATCAAATCACCTCTTCTTCTGGATGTAAACTTGAGGAATACGAAACAAAAATATTATTTTTGGAATGGTGATATTGAAGTTATGCGATCCGAAACTTTCGTCACACACACACACACAGACTCACATACGTACATACAGACATCGTAAAAATGGTAAAATCGTATTATATGGACCCTAAAATGTGCTTATTCACTAAAAACTCATAATTGAATTTATAAAAAATAAAGGAAATATGTATCTGTTCATTTATTATTCGAAATATTACAATAAAAGTTATATTTAAATTACAAATTAAATCTATGTAAACCGTAACCCAAAAATACCTGAAAAAATAAAGGTTCTCGGTATAATTTTTATACTTAAAACCTAAACCCAATTACGAAACGAATAAAATTCCATTCCGGGTCCCTGTTTATAAGAGAATTCCTAAAACTTCATAACTACACACTGTGTATGTATACATCTCCCTGTATTGAGTGTATTGTAATATGTCTCTACGGTATGATGTATGCACATGCGTACAAAGTATGCAAACAATGTAAAAATATGTGTTGCCGCCTCCGAACTGCCGAGACCGAGCCACCGAGCGTTCGGTAGCGGTGTAACCGTGTCCCTGTGTCCTATGTCTGTGTCTGCCTCCGTCACCGCCACCGCCGCCGCCCCCACAACGCTCGCTTTCCGTTCATTGTTAATGCATCAGCGTCGGTTTGAATTATGATTCTACTGCTATGCAAAAATCGCAGGGACGGGTTAGATAAAACCAGCTTAATTTTCACAAAATTTCTTAAGGTACATACATTCGCAATAATTTAAAATTGTTCCTGAAATTAAAGTGAAACATGATAAAATACTAAAGTCGACAGAATGTTTGACTATTATGCATGGTTTTTCAATAAGAACTTTTTTAAAATTATATATAAAACACACATTTTGGATGCAAGCTCAGAATATTTTAATTGAAATATGTTGTAGAAACTCTACAATGAATGAAAAACAATATACGATAAATATCCACCACGACTACGTTGATAGGCATAGGGCATAGATTCTTTTGACAAAATTTTCAATCACATTTGTGCATAATTTCAAGAATTTCGCCCTCGATGTTGGCTTTGAGCTCTGCAATTGTTAATGTATTATCCTTATCAACTTCATGTTTCACGTAGCCCCACAAGAAATAATCTAACGGCGTTAGATCGCATGACCTTGGCGACTAATTGACATCACCTCTACGCGAAATCAAACGTCCATCAAATTTTCAATAAATCGATTATTTCTTGAGCTGTGATAAGTTGACCCGTCCTATTAGACATAAAAAATTGGTTATCATGTCAACCTAAGCCGTGTTCCTTCGGACTGTGATTGTGATTTTGCAAATCTTGATTAGTTTAATCGTGATCCTTTTGAATCATGATTTAAAATTATATCAACAAAACAAACTATGCAAATTGCACTTGACACTGACATCTTCTTCTTTAGCTTTTCCCATTCGTTAGGGGTCGCTATTTTTTATTTTCTTCTTCCACTCATTTCTGTTTTGCGTGTCGTTCTCATTCAGTCTTCCGCAATAAAGTTCCTCCATCTTATCTTGGGTCATCCTCTGTTTCTTCAACCTTCTAATACTAAGCTATTCATTCTTCCAATATATTCTTCATCTCTCCTCATGACATGTTCAAACCAATGTGATCGTCTCTCTTGTATTCTAGAAACTAGTAACACTAGAGTTATTTCCTTACCGTATCTTTTCGTGTCTTCCCCAACATCTACGTCAACATCCTCATCTCTGCCATATTCATTTACTTTTTATTGATACTGACGTCTGTCAATCTTAATATATTAACAATTTTCATAGCATAGCTGGCTGATTTATAAAATTTAATTTCTTTAAAATTCTTTAACTATATCTATTGAATATGAAGTATAAAATGCATTCAAATCGTATAGAGAATAATATATTCTTTAAGATATAATAACGTTAAATGTCAATAAATCAAATTTAACTGTTAAAACTTCAAACGGGGCTACTTCCGGTTCACTAGTTATAACCAAAATCTAATCAGGTGTTCTTCTGGATGTAAACTTGACGAACACGAAAAAAATATAATTTTTGGAATCGTGCTATTGAAGTTATGCGATCCGAAACTTTTGTCACACACACAGACACACATACATACATACAGACATCATCGTAAAAATGGTAAAATCGTATTATAGGGACCCTAAAACATGCTTATTCACTAAAAACTCATCATTGAATTTTTTGACCAAAGACAATGCTTTCCTTACCTAAAGGTGACGGAAGGTAATTTTTTTTTCAAATTATAATGTGGACGATAATGTATTATAAATATTCAATTTCTGTTTACGGTACAATTACTGTTGCATTTATAATACATCAGATGTTAAATCCGATATCTCAGATGCCCGCGCATTTCGTACACTAACCCTATAGATTTGTCAGAGCACTTGAAGTCTCAGAGCAGTCCTCTCCGAGAGGTACGAGATTAAAAATGAACGCAAATACAATGTACGCTTACGATTCTTCAGAGTTTTCCGAGACAATAAACGAAAGCGCCTATTGTCGGTCGACGACGTTAGATCGCACGGACCATGTTTCGGGTGACGTCACAGCGGGCTAAGAGATGTGCACTAACCCGCTTAAACTTTATTTATGATTATTGGAGATGTTTTATTAGTGGGTTGCGTCGAGCGTATGAAGTAGACACGGTTAACACACAATACTCATTATAATATTTATTTAAAACATTACACTTTATAATATTTTTCTACATATTGACGTTGCTGTTTTCTTGATCCCTACTTGACAGCCCGTATTCCTATAGAAACGCACTGTTTTTACCTCTCGCTAAGAGAGGTATTGCATTCATGCTAAAAATCGCATATCCAGATTTTATTGAATAAGCACGTTTTAAGGTCCCTACAATCCGATTTTAACATTTTTACAATGATGTGTGTGTGTGTGTGTGTGTGTGTGTGTGTGTGTGTGTGTGTGTGTGGATGTGTGTGTGTGTGTGTGTGTGTATGTGTGTATGTGTGTGGGATGTTGGAAGGACGGTTACTCAAAAACTATAAGACTTTAAATTTTTTTAACTACGTATTTCCCAATCGGACATTCATGGGAAGATCTGAAAAGGTTTTGGTAACAATTGAACAATCGGAAGTAGAAGATTCTTGAAAGAAAATCTTTTAAATAATATTTTTTTGAAATTTTATCTTGATAATATTAAAGAAAAATAAATTCTCATTCTGATACATTTAAATATTTTACAATATATTCTATAGATTTAGAGATAAAAGAAATATAATATGTAAAATAATCTGTTATAATAAATTTTACAGCCGAAAGAATGGCCATGGAAAATAGTTGAAAATTTAATTTTTTTCTAACTGACAGATAAATGTCAGTGTCAGAAATCCGAAGACATTACTGAAGACTTTTTCTGGGAAGTACATACATTATATTATTTCTTAATGTATTAATAGAATTGGAAACATTTCGAAAAATTAGAAGAGGACAAAATTTCTTCATCAAAAATGAATTTAAAATTAAACAATCTAAACATATGTGGAATAGATATATGCGTAAGTAGAATTTTTGGTGTAGAGTGTAGGTATACAAGAAATGTTAAATACAATAGGGAGCGAGCAGTCATATGATTTTGTTGGCCTTGACAAGCAGATATGGGGGCCCATGTCAGAATGATAGCTAATAATTATGTATATAGATGTCAAATATCATCAAATTTAGTGATTTTCCAATTCCATGTGGAGCAGAATTAAATGTTAAATATCTAAGGCATACAAGTAAACTTTAAACTCCTGGTGATAAATTGACGTAAATTTAGAAAATCTTGAAATTTTTAATGAAAAATTCTAACATTTGACATCTATGTACATAATTACTAATTATCATTCTGAAACGGGCCCACACATCTGCTTGTCAAGCTCAAAAATGTAACATTACTGTTCGCGCCCTATACTTATGTAACCAAAAAAAGGAAGTGGCGAGAGGTATTGTGCTGGCCACAACAGATTTTTTTAGTAGCGGTTCATAGTAGTCTGGGTGTCGGTTCATTCATAGTAGCTGGGTGTCACATCATTAAATTTTTCTCTAAATTAAATTTTCTCTCCCCCTAGTGTGGTCCTGGTATGAAGTCGGTTCGCATGTGGTATGTGTGTGTTTAAGGGCCGTGGTGGCGGACGCGTCGCCGATGACGTACATTCATAGCGCCGAACCCAGGCGACGACGCCATTTATCAATTTCTGTTTTGCTGCTGCTGCCTCGTCCTCGGTGACAATTCCGGTTTTTATCTCTTTTGGCTCTACTGCTCCACCGCTGCCGCTACCATGCTCTGTTCTACCTATACATGTATTTTTCTGAATAGGCGTTTTTGCTGCATATAGATAATAAAACGGAAAATAGAAAAAGAGGAAAAAATGTCGTAGGGATGGTTACACAAATATGAAACGCGGTGACGGGAAAAACCACAGGTATGAGAATTTGAGATAGGAATGTTTATGTGAAATATAAAGAAATATGTAGCAGGAAATAAGGAACTTTTGGTCTTGATTGAAGAATATGCAGGAATGCAGTTAATCGTTTATTAAAATGTCTAAAAAACTGCGGTTTCGCTAACTATTGTAGCTTCTTCAGGGCGGAAATCTTTTTAAATAAACGGTTGACTGCATTCCTGAGTATTGTATTCTCCAATAAAGAAACATACCACCAAGTTACGCCGATAGATATGCAGTGGAAGAAAAGTAGTGGTTGTTTAATTTGCACATAGCGCCTCTTACGGCATTGCTTAGAAGTAAAATGCAATCAAATCGTATAGAGAATAATATATTCTTTAAGATATAATAACGTTAAATGTCAATAAATCAAATTTAACTGTTAAAACTTTAAACGGGACTACTTCCGGTTCACTAGTTATAACCAAAATCTAATCAGGTGTTCATCTGGATGTAAACTTGAGGAATACGAAACAAATATAATTTTTGGAATCGTGGTACTGAAGTTATGCGATCCGAAACTTTCGTCACACACACACACACACACACACACACACACACACACACACACACACACACACACACACACACACACATACATACATACAAACAGACATCATCGTAAAAATGGTAAAATCGTATTATAGGGACCCTAAAACATGCTTATTCACAAAAAACTCATCAATGAATTTTTTGAGCAAAGACAATACCTTCCTTACCTAAAGGTGACGGAAGGTAAAACTAGTATTAAGTAATGTATATATTAATTATATTTACAATTATTTCTAAGTCAAATCGTTATTCCTTCTATGGAATATAAAATTATTTGAAATAATTGTAGTTTATTTTCATAAATTATTTTCAAATAATTTTATATCCTGTAAAAGGAATATGGATTGACTTAGAAATAATTGTAAATTTATTAATATATACGTTTCTTTAATACTAATATATTTTTCTTCTTTTTTAAAAAATAAATAACAACTAATAATTTCTACAATTATATTCCTTTTTATAAGGTTTTTTAAGGTTGATGACGTGAGTCTTCTGCCTAATCATTTTCACCACCATCATCAACTATTCACAGTACGAGTTCAAAGATATAAACATCGTAATTGTCATTAGATAATTATATTAGTTGCTTCAAGCACATCTTCTGGTTATGGTTTTAAACTACTTTTTAATGCAATAATATAATTCGGAATAGAAGGCTAGGTTATAAACTGAATGACAGATGGAAAAGACAATGTGAGGAGGTTTGTATCGAGATGTTCTATCGCTCTCTTGTGTGTGACGTCAATTCTGTAAGTGTCTATCAATACACGAAATATTGGAATTGGAACCACAGCAAAAAAAATTAAAGATGTCCGATCAAGGTCTTCTGTATCATGAACGAATTAACAAATTGGCATACATGTATCTCTTTCCTTTGCAAAGGCTATAAGCGTGTGCGATAAGGATGGATATAACACACTTGTCTTTCAAAATTCATGTTATTTCGACTAAGTTAAGACATTCCACTTTAAAACGATGCTCGTTATTGATAATACTTTCGCTACAACGTAAGTTTATTTATTAATTCATAGCCGTACGAATAACGTTATTTTCTGTACGAGTCACTGACAATGTGTCCGTATATTATTTTTTACATATTTGGTTTTATATTTGCTAATAAACTTACCAGTTGACTTATTTTTGAATTTTGAATGCTTTTATTGTAACATATATTTTTACTCGTATTTTTATAATAATAAAATAACAATAGTATCTTATGTACCCTCATAAAAACTAAGCAAACGGCACTACTGAATTTGTCATAATGGGCGGAGCAAAAATCTGAATTCATACAATTCGTAGATGACTTTGATCGGACATCTTTCAAAATTTTTACTGTAGACACATATTTGTTACAAGTGTATGCAATCGTTTTACGGAAAGCATCAACCTTGTTAAGATTTCTTTCATCTTCAACCTTCACATTTTCCGAAGTCATCATTTTCGCTGGTCGACCATCAAGAGGATCATTATCAGTGCCCTTTCTTCCCAGGCGAAACTGTTTAGCCCAATCTTTTATGGTGGAATATGAATAAAAAACAATATAAAAATGAATAAATACCGGAGACGAGGCAAAAAAACGTTAATTTTTTTTCTGATGCTCCTATAAAGAAGTTGATGTACTTATAGATATAAGAAGTGTATTGGAAAAGAAGAATCATTATGCAACAAACTGAAATATGTATCAATTTAATCTAAATTATATAGCTCACAATATTGAATCTGGTGTTTCTGAATCGCCATCCTCCACTATTTTTTATTGTATCTGAAATCCCCTATAATTTGCAACAAAGTTGCAACATAATCATGTAATGTATTCCATCTTCTTTTCGCGAACAGTGTACCCCATGTACACTGTTAGTGATTGGAGCTTATCTTGTCGTTCTAAGCCAGTGAATCCGCAATTCGGAGCCGTACCGTGCGAACAGAGAATCATTTCATGAACGCACGCACGCGCGGAAACAATAAATACACACACGAGTATCACACGTCACATCGCACTCGATTCACAAACAACAAAATGCAGAAAGAATCAGCCAACAGATAGCAATGCCTGTGAAAATGTAGCTGAAAGATAATCGCAAAAGTACATGGAATTTGTGGGTTTAAAATAATAAAAACTCCAGGGGGCCGTATACTTCCAAAGTAAATTTAATTGCATGAACAAATTCGAATCAGTTACGTTAAATTTATTGCAGTCAAAAAATCGCGTTGCATTTGTTCAATTTTTACCTTCCATCACCTTTAGGTAAGGAAGGTAGTGTCTTTGGTCAAAAAATTCAATGATGAGTTTTTAGTGAATAAGCATGTTTTAGGGTCCCTATAATACGATTTTACCATTTTTACGATGATGTCTGTATGTGTGTGTGTGACAAAAGTTTCGGATCGCATAACTTCAATACCACGGTTCCCACAATTATAATTTTTTCGTATTCCTCAAGTTTACATCCAGAAGAACAAGTGATTAGATTTTGGTTATAATTGGTCCACCGGAAGTAGCCTCATTTGATGATTTTAACAGTTAAATATGATTTATTGACACTTAACGTTATTATACTTAAAGAATATATTATTCTCTATACGATTTGATTGCATTTTAACTTCATATTCAGCAGATATAAAGTTAACGAATTATAAAAATATTAAATTTCATAAATCAGCTAGCTATGCTAACCATGGAAACTGCTAATATATTCAGATAATTCAAATTGAC
This sequence comes from Harpalus rufipes, assembly GCA_951394225.1. Taxonomy (NCBI): domain Eukaryota; kingdom Metazoa; phylum Arthropoda; class Insecta; order Coleoptera; family Carabidae; genus Harpalus; species Harpalus rufipes. The sequence continues at coordinate 50,117,738 of OX596279.1, forward strand.
AGATACTAGAGAGACGATTACATAGATTTGAACATGTCATGAGGAGAGATGAAGAATATATTGGAAGAAGAATGAATAGCTTAATAGTAGAAGGTAGAAGAAACAGAGGAAGATCAAACATAAAATGGAAGGACTGTATTGCAGAAAACTTAACACGCAACACAGAAATGAGTGGAAGAAGAAAATAAAAAATAGCGACCCCTAATGAATGAGAAAAGCTAAAGAAGAAGAAGTCAGTGTCAAGTGCAATTTGCATAGTTTGTTTATGAAATAATTTTCCTGCAAATTTAGAATCTTTTGCAAGAAAATTTATGTATGGAATTTATACATAATACACAGGATTGACGGAAGGTATTGTGCTGGCCACATCAGTTTTTTTAAATTTACTTTGGAAGTAAAATTTAATAACCGGTGCTATGTGTGTTTTATTAATGATTTTATCAATAAATATAATTATTTATCAATTTACAATCTTCTGCGGATAACCTTGAACTGGGACGGGATTACACATTCCAGCAAGATAATAATCTCAAACATACAGCACTTATTGTTAAGGAATGGCTGTTCAACAGCATACCAAGTAATACACCTCCCCAGTCCCCTGATTTCAACCCTATTGAGAATTTATGGTCGCAACTAAACAGGCGACCTCACAAAATAACGTTTTCCACTATTTAGAAACTACAAACGAATCTGACTAAAAATGGGCAAAAATTCCACTTTCCATATTACATAATTCGCCGAGCCAGTTAACATGGTAGTAACGTTATCACTCCACAATCCAAAGGTTCCGGGTTCAAATCTTGGGTAAGGCGCCATATGTCTGTCTTTCATTATTTCATCATCATTAACAAAGAAAATAAAATGCAACGATATAAAAAGTTTCATACAAAACTGTCTCATCCCCTTCCTATCACCGCTTATATATACGCAATGTACAAAAGCGTGAAATAATAAATAAAATGAATAAATAAAAAAAAATATTACATAATTTAATAAAATCAATGCCTAGGCTACTGTAAGCTGTAATTCAAGCCAATGGTTACCTCACTAAGAATAAAAATTTGGTATTAAGTCTTAAATAAATTAACGAGTATAACTGTTGGTGTACGAATAATTTTGTGTCTCAATTTTTGTATTATATTGTAATATATTTTCACCACAATTACAATATGATATATAAAATGCAATCAATTCGTATAGATGGGAATATTCTTTAATATTTATAATAACATTAACTGTCAAAAAATAATATTTAACAACGTTTTTTCAGGAAAAATTGTTAAAATCTTCAAATGAGGTCACTTCCGGTTGACCAATTATTATAAGCAAAATCTAATCAAGCCTGCTTATAGATGTAAGGAAGAGAAATACGTAAAAATTGTAATTTTTGGAATTCTAGTATTCGAGATATCGCGGCCGAAATTATAGTCTCACACACACGAATACATACACCATGCACACACATACGCACACACACACACACACACACATACTGACATCATCGTAAAAATAGTAAAATCGTATTGTTGGGACGTGCTTATTCATTGAAAACTCATCACCGAATTTTTTGACCAAAGACAATACCTGCCTCACCTAGAGGTGACGGAAGGTAAAAATAAAGATTATCAAATTTTCTACAGATTTGCATCAATACTTTTTCTATATATTTTATGAAAAAACTTATAAAATTATCTATAATTTAAAGCCCGGAGCCTACGCTTTAAACACAACTCCATGGTTATACAGTACAAATCTCAAATGTATGTAACTGACAGATATATGTCACTGTCATAAAACTAATCGTTTCAAATTAATAATAGTATTTTACATTTTACTAATAAAATTAATGTGTATAGGAATAACTTTGTTAGCTACTCTGTTTAGATCACCGGAAGATAAATTATTTTCACTACATACAGTGGAAATTATTAAAAACAACTATAGACCCTCGTAATTCTATTCGTACACGGAAGCTCACATATTCGTAAAACCAATGTTAATGTTCTTCCACTATTTGTATTCTCAGTATGTAGCCGTTTGAATTTACGGCTTCTGATATTTGAAATTCAACACATGAGTAATGTAATAGATTTATGTGACTAAAAATAAGTATTTCATGTGTATTGACTTCAAAAACAAATAGAACCCTCATAAATAGCATCTTTGTAATTTATTTCACATTTTACATCGTATTTTAAACAAGGTTACAACTTTACTAGGAAAACAATATTGTGAAACACTATGTCACACTTTTTCTTATTTTTACCTTCCGTCACCTTTAGGTAAGGAAGGTATTGTCTTTGGTGAATAAGTACGTTTTAGGGTCCATATAATCCGATTTTACCATTTTTACGATGATGTCTGTATAGTATGTACGAATGTGTGTGTGTGTGACGAAAGTTTCGGATCGCATAACTTCAATACCACGATTCCAAAAGTTATAATTTTTCATATTTCTCAAGTTTAAATCCAGAAGAACAAGTGATTACATTTTGGTTATAATTGGTCAACCGGAAGTAACCTCATTTGAAGATTTTAACAGTTTTTCTTGAAAAAACGCAGTTAAATATCATTTATTGACAATTAACGTTATTAAAACTTGAAGAATATATTATTCTCTATACGATTTGATCGAATTTTATACTTCATATTCAATAGATTTAGAGTTAAAGAATTACAAAAATATTAAATTTCGTAAATTAGCTAGATATGCTAACCATGGAAACTGCTAATATATTCAGGTAATACAAATTGACAGATGTCAGTATCAATAGGTGCGTTCAGTGAAGTAAGCAGTACAGCTAGGTAAGCAAACGAGACTTGTTGCTTAGTACATTAAAAGATTTGCTAGCTATATGACGAACTGATATTCACAAATGTCATCGAGAAAGTTATACAGTTGTCAAATATAACATGTGTATCTCGCATATCCCTTTTATTGGTCTAGAAAGTTATACAAAATGAATTTATAGATAGATACAGTTATTTGCAGATAGTGGAATTAATTTTGAACATTTTTTTTAGGTCTAAGAAAATATAACAAATTTATCAATGTTATGAACATTCATCACAAAACTTTGAAAGTCTTTTTGACATGTAATTGATATAGACACACCATAAAATGAGACAGAAACAGTACAAGTTAATTTCATGTAGGTATAATTTGCTTGTTCCGATTGCTTGTTTTCTAGTGGCTTATTGAACGCACCTAATGAAATGTAAATCAATGTGGCAGAGATGGGGATGTTGAGATAGATGTTGGGGAAGACACGGAAAGATACGGAATGAAAGAATAAGGGAAATAACTCTAGTGTTACAAGTTTCTAGGAAGTTATGAGAGAGATGATTACATTGGTTTGAACATGTCATGTGAAGAGATGAAGAATATATTGGAAAAAGAATGAATAGCTTACAAATAGAAGGTTGAAGAAACAGAGGAAGACCAAAGATAAACTGAATGGGAAAAGCTAAAACAGAAGATGTCAGTGTCAAGTGCAATTTGCATAGTTTGTTTATGAAATAATTTTACTGGAAATTTAGAATCTTTTGCAAGAAAATTTATGTATGGAATTTGTACATAATACACAGGATTGCCGGAAGGTATTGTGCCGGCCATATCAGATATTTTGTAAATTAATTACGCTTTGCGAAATCTAATAAGTTAACAATCTTTGTTTTTGCTATATATAATAATAAAAGTCATTTTAATGTACATGTCAACGTGTATAAATTATTTTTCTTGTACACGCACAACGCACAAAAATTAAAATGTTGAATGTGTCTCCGACAAAGAGAAAAACATGTAAATGAAATTTATTATAATTATGAACAGTTGTATGCATGTTACCGAAATGTTACGGTACAAAATAAAATTAACTGTAAACATTAATATCGCCATTATACTATGAAAAATATTAAATTTTGTTTATTAATTCTGATACATTTTCTGCGATAGTTAGCATTCTTTTTGCGATTACACCTAATTAGCATAAAAAGATCTATCAATTAAACATTTCTTATCATTCGTCCATTTTTTTCTGGATGAAAACAAGTATTGGTTTTTATCTGTCGCGCTGGAGTGTAAAGTCTGTTTTGTGGCCTCTAGTAGACCACGTGACCGGCCAACTATTAACGCCACTTTACGATTGATTAAATAATAATTGACATACATATGTGCGACACACATACATCATTCCAACAAACTTGTCCGCTGATTTATGTACCGGCCAATCGGTGCGCTAAAAATAACATCATGAAAGAGGATATCTCACAAAGTTTCACATCGAAATATATACTACTCTTTTGAATATATGGATTTCACATTTTTATCACCCGCTACCCTTGGTAAGGGAGATACAGGGATGGTTTTAAAAATCGCATATCGAGATGTTGCTAATAAAGTACGTTTTAAGATCCCTAGAATCCGATTTTAACATTTTCACGATGATGTCTGTCTGTGTGTGTGTTTGAGTAGGCGCGCGCGTGCTTGTATGCGTGTGTGTGTAAATCCTCTTTACGCTTTATCTAAAATACTATCATTCAGAAAATTTTGAAGCCATGTAATCTTGCTTTATTTTAAAGCAGCCCATTAGATTTTGGTGCAAATCGGATAACCGGAAATGGCAGTTTCCTTGAAGCTCAAAAATAGTTTTTCTTAGAAAAATACATTTTTCTACAGTCTACATAGAAAGTAGCCGTTTGCGCTCTTTTTTGTCAACGCAAAATGTCACTTTGCCGCTCTAGCGCGACGAAGTAGAAAAAACGCTCGATGTCCAAATTTCTAACTATACAATGTTGAGAAATGACACTTGTCTACATTTTTAATGGAACCGTTTAGTCATGAACTAATGGCACTGTAGTGACACATTTATCACCTTTACAAATCAATCTGACATATAACTGCTCTGTCGGTATATTACATAACCAAAAAAAAAAAAAATGCCGCACTATTGTGAAAATATATTACTAAAACGAAAGTATAAAATGTTTAGATTAGATTGAAGCAATAGGTCAAGAAGAATTATATTAATCCTTATTAATTGAGTAGTAGTGTAAGTACAAAGTGTACATTTTATTATTTTTTGTTATGGTGGAGGACTCCACTGTGGCGAATGTGGAAAAAATTTGGAGAAAAAGCCGCGCTCTTGCGTCGCGCGGCAACAACCTCTCAATCGACAATGTCCTATTTTGCGCTCTTAATACACAAATAGTTATTAAAAATTATTTTTTAAAGATTTATATTATAAAAATTAAAGATAACTAAATTTTCTACAGGTATGTATTGATAATTTTATCTATATATTTTATAAATAAATTTATAAAATTATCTATTTTAATAAATCCCGCAGCCTGATATATAAATATACCACAAATATGTAAACATTCATCTCCTTGGTTATACAGTTGAGATATTCAAATGTATGTACTTGACAGATGTCACTGCCAAAAAACTAATCATTTCAAATTACAAGACATAAACGATAAACATCATTATTACAAGATTATTTTGAATTAATATATTGATACGATTTCGGAGTAGACAATATGAACAATAGCTATATTATTATACAAAGAAACTTAATACCTTCGCATTATTGGTAAACATTTAAGTACCTATTGATTAAAATAAATAAAAATTGCCTAGCGAGAAATAATGTGCTGGGCACATCACATTTTTATAGAGGTGTTCGTTATTTAATTTATTTATATTATAGATTTTTACCTTCCATCACCTTTAGGTAAGGTAATGTCTATGGTCAAAAAATTCGATGGTAATATTTAATGAATAAACACGTTTTACGGTGTTACGATTTTACTATTTTTACGATGTCTGTAGGTGTGTGTGTATATGTGGACGTGTGTGTGTGTGTGACGAAATTGTCTCACACTACAATTCTAAAAATTATAATTCTGGGTCTGGTCGCAAATCTAGGGACCCGGGTTCGATCCCGACCGACACCAAAAATTACTTCGTATTTTAATGGCACAATATTGACCCCAGTGGTACACTCTCCACGCCAGCAATGAGTACCCGTGAGGTAACGTCTGGTAAGCGCCCACAAGATACTAATATTTCATCATTACCGATGTATGTGTAAAACAGATTGGCACACCCAGCAATGTGTAATATGCCGTGATGATATATTTATTTATTTATAATTTTTTCGTATTCTTCTTCGAACATCCATATAAAGAGTTGATTAGATATTGGTTATAATTGGTCAACCGAAAGTACCATCATTTTCAGTTCTTAACAGTTTTTCTTAAAAAACGCAGTTAAATATCAGTTTTTGACATGTTATTATAAATATTAAAGCATTTTTTTTATTTTCTATACGATTTAATTTCACTTCTTCTTTCATATTTAACAGATATAACGCTAAAAAATTATAAAGAGATTAAATGTCATAAACCAACCAGTTATGCTATAACCATGGAAACTGCTGATATATTCAAATAATTCTAATGCACAGCCATCAGTGTCAAGTGTAATTTACATTGTATGTTCATAAGACGCGGAAAGATATGATAAGGAATGAGAGGATAAGGTAAATGGCTCGAGAAATTGAAGTTTCTATAACGATACAAGAGAAACAGAGGAAGACCAAAGAGAAGATAGAAGGACTGTATTGCGGAAGACTTGAATGAGGATCACACGCAAAATAGAAATGAATGGAACAAGAAAATTAAGAATAGAGACTCCTAATGAATGGGAAAAGCTAAACAAGAAGTTTATAATTTTACTATAACTATAGAAACTATTCCAATGAACTATTTATACAAAATACATAGAATTGACGCAAGGTAACGTGCTGGCCACATCAGATTTTTTTTATTTACCATTCTAAAAAACTTTTCAATAATGTTTCTTTGTTTTCAAAATGCGTTTGTAATTTCAATTTTATCACAAAACAATTTCAATTATCATAGTTACTTTTTGTTATTCCAAATGAAGCCAACATCCATTTTACAAATTAATTTATGTGACGTATTATTTACACATGTAATATTTTCGGTCATATATTAATAATTTATGAAATCGGTGAAACGTTACTAATTACTGTATTGTTTATTTTAAATTTCCATGATTTTATTTTACTTTTTAATTCATAAAACAACATATTTTGTTTTAAATTATCACTGAATTAGATTTTTTTATAGAAAGTTCCAAAAGTCATCATACATTTAAATAATACATGTTTATAATAGACAGCTAAAATTTATGTATTTTTCAGGGAAATATATGGAAAATATTCAAATATTATAAATGAAAATTAAATACAACTCTGAAAATAATTTTTCAGAAATTAGTGCGTTGGCCATATTTTTCATTGGACACACAATCAATAATGTGAAATTCGGTATTTCATTTATTTACATTTCCTCATAAATATTCCAAATATTTTAACGCAATATTCAAATAACTGTTTGATATTTAAACAAGAATTCCCAAAATTAATTTACATTATATAAACGTATATAAATATATCATCACAGTTTGTTACCCCGATTTTTGATAAACCTGAAATCGAACCGAATCTTTATTTGTTTAGGTTAATAAACCTGAACCGTATTTAAACCGTTTTAAATTCAGATTCGGTTCGGCCTCAATGTTGAAACTCTCGTTCATTCTTGAAATTTCTTTATTTATATCTAGTTTAAAAACTTGAGTTATAAATCATGTTTGTTTTTATTATTCATACCAAATTAAATTATTAATATGATTTTAAATTTAATAAATGTGCCAACTTTTTGTGATTGTCCTCTGAACCTAATTTCGATCCAGAACCCAAAACAGATGAACCGTTATAATGTTTATTTTCTTGAACCGAAACTGAACCCTGAACCTGAACCATGAATACACTTTGGGGTTCAGGGGGCCAATTTTGTAACTAGAAAGCGATAGCGAATACAATTCATACTGAATAAGATTATCCCCACTACTTTTTGTCAGCCATGATGCCTTATTCCTACTGAATACCTATTCAGCTGGTCCGGACCTCATGAATACGGTATTCGCTTACGAATAAGCATAATCGGCTCGTTTATTTTTCCTAATGTGTAGTTTGTTATTGATTGTATAATTATTTATTTTTTAGTGCCTTTTAATTATTGTTTTTTTATTATTATTTTCTTCTATTGGAAATTAATTAAAATACCTTATCTAAAAACATGTGTATAATGCACAAAGGAAATATAACCACAAAATAAGTATGATACAATTTCAAATAACGCTACTTTTCAAATGAACTAAAATTTTCCCAGCGCGGGAATTTTGAACAAATGTCAGACTAGTACTGAATATGTATAGTGTACACAATACAATAGAAATCAGTCATATGAATAGAAAATAAGATGGCGCTTATTCAGTGACCCGCCATATTGCATTCGTATTCGCTGTCGCTTTCTAGTTACAAAATTGGCCCCCTGGTCCTTAAACAACAACTTGGCTCGATACTCTTAAACACGGACAATTTCATTTAAGTTATACAATGCAATGAAAATAAATTTAAAACATGTCAACTATATTAATTATAATGTAATTAAGATTCCTAACAGTAGTGTATTATAAAAAAATCCGATGTGGCCAGCACATTACCTTCCGTCAATCCTACACAAATTTTCTTGCAAAATATCCTATATTTCCACTAAAATTATTTTATAAATTGCACTTGATACTGACATCTTCTTCTTTAGCTTTTCCTTTTCATTAGGGGTCGCCATTTTTTAATTTTTTCTTCCACTCATTTCTGTTTTGCATGTCGTCCTCATTCAGTTCCTTAACTCGCAAGTCTTCCGCAATACAGTCCTTACATCTTATCTTTGGTCTTCTTCTATCGTCTTCTATTAAGCTATTCATTCTTCTTCCAATATATTTTTCATCTCTCCTCATGACATGTTCAAACCAATGTAATCGTCTCTCTTGTATCTATTTAGACATTTCTATCATTCGAGCCATTTCCCTTTCCTTTAAATCCTTATCCTATCTTTATATGTCTTCCTCAACATCTATCTCAACATCCTCATCTCTGCCACATTCATTTTTTTTCATTGATACTGACATTTGTCAATTTACATTATCTGAAGATATTAACAGTTTCCATGGTTAGCATAGCTGGCTTATTTACGAAATTTAAGATCTTTATAATTCTTTAACTCTATATCTATTGAATATGAAGTATAAAATGCAATCACATCGTATAGAAAATAACATATTTTTAAAAATAAAATAACATTAAGAATTAAATGATATTTAACTGTTTTTTTTAAGGAAAACTATTAAAAGTTACAAATAAGGGTACGTCCGGTGGACCAATTATAACCAAAATCTAATCATGTCTACATATGGATCTATACTCGAGGAATACGAAAAAATTATAAATTTTAGAATCGCGGTATACGAGTTATGTGCTCCGAAACGATCGTTACATACACACACACACACACACACACACACACACACACACACACACACACACACAGACGCTCACACAGACGAACAAACAGACATCATCATAAAAATAGTAAATTCGTATTCTAGGGATCCAAAAACGTCCTTATTCATTACAAACTCACTACCAAAATTTTTGACCAAAGAGAATACCTTCCTTCTGCCTTACCTATAGGTAAAAATGACTAATTACTAGTATTATGTATTTACTCATAAATGTTTTTCTATTACTCTACATCCATTAAATAATTTTCTAATATTTAAACATGATCCTGAGTCAAATTAAGTTGCTGAAATCCTTAACAGTAAAGAAAACATAAGTTTTATCATATACATATAATACCTTCCTTACCTAAAGGTGACGGAAGGTAAAAAATATTCTTTTAATAGAGATAAAATAAATTTGGCTCAATACTTTCGCACATGCATAAAAATTATGAGTTTCCTTTCGGTATTTAAGAAATTTTAGAGTGTTAAGATTGAGCACACACTAATTAAATCTCCAACCGAAAAAGAACACACAAGTGGCTTGGCCTATCGTGTCGAAATCTCTCCGGATTCTTGAGAAAAAACTGCAGTTGCAGCATTCCTGGGATGAAAACTCGTAAACAGCTGGCGGGCTAAGAGCTTTGTATCAAAACATTTCAAACGCACGACTTTCACGCAATTCACGAGCACTCTGTTTGCATTAACAGCAGGGATCTTCTCTTCTTCTCCAACTTTCTCTTTTTACGGCTGTTAAGAAAATGACCCGCATTCATGGGTGGTCACCTGTAGGCCGTAAATTAGCACCAAGAAAAACGAGGAGGAAATGTCAAGATTACGGGCAATTATCATACAGGGTGACAATGAATAAATAACCGATACTTTATGGTTCCGTTTACACAAGACGTCGAAAAAGACATAAAACCAAATATATAACGCTGGAGTAATCCCAATAATAACTTATGCAAATGAGTCCTAGACAGTACACAACCTTCTGTTAGTTCTATGTATTTTGTACAAATTCCACATAAAAATCTTTTTTTGCAAAATATTCTATACTCGTATTACCTTCAGTTAGTTCTATGTATTTTCTATAAATTCCATACAGAAAGTTTCTAGCAAAGGATTCTCCAGTAAAATTATAACACAAACATACTATGACACTGACATCTTTCAATTATAATTTTCTTAATATAGTAGCTGTTTCCAGGGTTATAGCATAGCTGGCTGCTTTATGAAATTTAATTCCTTTATAATATTTTAACTATATATCTATTGAATATGAAGTATAAAATATAATCAATTCGTATAGAGAATAAAATATTATATAAATAAATATATCATCCCGGCATATTACCCACTGCTGGGTATGCCAATCTGCTTTGTACACAAATTTCAGTAATGATAATGACATATTTGTACCGTGCGGGCGACTAGGCGTCACCTCACGGGCACTCATTGCTGGCGTGGAGAGTGCATCACAGGGGTCAATTTTGTGTCATTTAAAATTCGAAATATTTGGCGTAAATCGGGAAAACATTAAATGTGAAAAAATATATTTTTAACAGCCTTTTTTTAAAAAAAACTGTTAAAACCTTCAAATGAGGGTACTTACGGTTGCCCAGTTATAACCAAAATCTAATCAAGTCTGCATATGGATGTAAGGAAGAGGAATACGTAAAAATTGTAATTTTTGGAATTCTAATATTGGAGTTATCGCGGCCGAAAGGTCACGCACACATACATGCGCGCACACACACACACACACACACACACATGCGCGTATATACACGCACGCGCAGATATAGTAAAAATAGTAAAATCGTAGGGATCCCAAAAAGTGCTTATTCATTGAAAACTCACCAGCGATTTTTTTGACCAAATACAATACCTTCCTTACCTAAAGTCGGCAGTAGGTAAAAACATGAATTAAAACCAACACAATACAAATGAAATACTTGAAGAAAATAATGTGGAAAACAAAATGGGACAGAGAAACAAATGAAAGCATTAGACAACAAGCAGATCAAGAATAAATATTATTAAAACTAGAGAACAAATAACTGAATGGGTTTGCACATATCAGAAGAATAGAGCAATATTATTTAGTTAAAAAAATTATAGATTTAAAAAACACAGGAAAAACCACAAGGAGAAGACCTGGGAGGGAAGAATGAAAGAGATTGGGAAAAGTAGAGGAAAAGAAATAGCGGAAATGAAAAAACTAACTAAGGACCGGAAACAATGGGTCAAGAACGAGATGTAGCAAACCATATCCGACACCCTATCAAAGGTATTAAGGACCTGTGAAGAAGAAGAAGAAGGAGGAGAAAAGCAAATATTATCTAGTCTTTTATTGTTGAAATCTGACTTTCTAATTTACTCCTTTTTAGTCGCAATGCCATGTAACGATTAAAAAATCTGATGTGGCCAGCACATTACCTTCCATCAATTGTCAATTTGTACCACTCCACGAAGAAATTATGTAAAATTTGTTTAATACTGACAGCTGCCAATTAGTAATATTTGAATATTCTGTTTCCATGGTGCAGCTTTTAGCAGCATAAAATGCAAGATTTTTCTCTATAATTTTTTATCTCTAAATACATCAGACATGAAGAAAAAATGTAATTAAATCGTATAGAGAATAAAATATTCTTTAATATTTGGAATAACATAAAATGTTAAAAATGATATTTAACAATGTTTTTCTCAAGAAATACTGCTAAAATCTTTAAATTAGGGTACATCCGGTTAACCAATTATAACTAAAATCTAATCAACTCTTTATATGGACGTACAAACGATAAATATGGAAGAATTATAATTTTTCGAAGTGTACTATTGGAGATATTTTTGTTACACGCACACATACATACATAAAGACATCATTATAAAAATAGTAAAATCGTACTATATGGACCTAACATGCTTATTTATTGTAAATTCACCATCGAATTTTTTGACCAGGCAATACCTTCCTAAAGGTGGCGGAAGGTAAAAAACAAGGCAAAAACTGTAATATGTTATTATTTCAAAATGTATTTACGATATAATTAATAAATTACAGGATGTAAATAATTTAAAAACCGGTATATTAAGAGTCGATTTCTCAAATGAATAAGATAAAAAAGTACACTTCTGTGCAATAAAATTAAGCACCCAAAATATTTTATAGTTTAAAGTGGACATGATAAGATGCCTAGCAACGAAAATATGTAAATTTGTCATTTTTCTTATTAATGTCAAAATGCCGCGTCATTTAGACAGTAATTCTAACATTAGAATTATAACTACAGTAAAAGATGATTTCTCCATAAGACAAATCGCTCGACTGATGAACGCTAAGTGCTAAGTAAGTTTTTCTATTTATTTACCAATTTTATAGCGATCAAGTATAGTGTTTGTTATTCATTAAAACTGATGCTAAGCACTTAAATAAACAGGAAATATACAACTACAAATTTGTGAAAAAATAGTCGCAATAGTGCTTAATTTTATTGCACACAAGTGTACATAAAAAATAGGTGCGTGAACTTGGCACATAAACTGTGGGTGCAAATTCTGAAATTTTGCAAATATTTTGCACCTAATTTGCACCTATTTGCACCCTAAATTTTTTTTAACTACCTATATTAGTTCAAAAGTTATAAACAATTAAACTTTTTTGTGCCAACTTCACGCCAGCACAAAAAAATATTCGGAATCAAAATTTTTAATTACTAATAATTTGCACCCAATTTGCACCCATTTGCACCATCAAAATTTTTTTGTTATCTTTTTAAATAAAAAAGTTATTAACAATTACTTTTTTAATTGCCAGCACATAAAGTGTTCACATTTGATAATTTTTTATGGGAATAATTAGCACCCAGTACAACAAAATTTGCACCCTAAAAATTATTTCCCTATCTTTATTATTTCTAAAGTTATAGACAATTACATTATTTTTGTGATAACTTTAAACGAACGTACATCAAAGTCATTAATTATGGATTGGGATAACGGTGCAAATTACGAAAGTTATTTATTATTATTAACTAGGGTAGGGTACAATTTGCACCCTAAAAATAATGCCATTTTAATATGTATTTATTTAAATAATAGCGTTCAACCGTAGGAGTATGAATTACATCTGTATATGTGGCAACAAGTCATTAATTATGGATTGTTATAAGGGTGCAAATTACGAAAGTTATTTATTGTTATTAACTGTGGTAGGGTACAATTTGCACCCTAAATATAATGTCATTTTAACATGTATTTATTTAAATAATAGCGTTCAAACGTAGGAGTATGAGTTATATCGGTATATATTGCAGCAAGTCAAAAATTATGGATTGTTATAAGGGTGAAAATTACGAAAGTTATTTATTATTAACTATGGTAGATTACAATTTGCACCCTAAAAATAATGTCATTTTAACATGTATTTATTTAAATAATAGCGCTCAAACGTAGAAGTATGAATTACATGGGTATATATTGCAACAAATCATTAATTATGGATTGTTATAAGGGTGCAAATTACGAAAGTTATTTATTATTATTAACTAGGGTAGGGTACAATTTGCACCCTAAAAATAATGCCATTTTAATATGTATTTATTTAAATAATAGCGTTCAACCGTAGGAGTATGAATTACATCTGTATATGTGGCAACAAGTCATTAATTATGGATTGTTATAAGGGTGCAAATTACGAAAGTTATTTATTTTTATTAACTGTGGTAGGGTACAATTTGCACCCTAAATATAATGTCATTTTAACATGTATTTATTTAAATAATAGCGTTCAAACGTAGGAGTATGAGTTATATCGGTATATATTGCAGCAAGTCATTAATTATGGATTGTTATAAGGGTGAAAATTACGAAAGTTATTTATTATTTACTATGGTAGATTACAATTTGCACCCTAAAAATAATGTCATTTTAACATGTATTTATTTAAATAATAGCGCTCAAACGTAGAAGTATGAATTACATGGGTATATATTGCAACAAATCATTAATTATGGATTGTTATAAGGGTGCAAATTACGAAAGTTATTTATTATTATTAACTAGGGTAGGGTACAATTTGCACCCTAAAAATAATGCCATTTTAATATGTATTTATTTAAATAATAGCGTTCAACCGTGGGAGTATGAATTACATCTGTATATGTGGCAACAAGTCATTAATTATGGATTGTTATAAGGGTGCAAATTACGAAAGTTATTTATTGTTATTAACTGTGGTAGGGTACAATTTGCACCCTAAATATAATGTCATTTTAACATGTATTTATTTAAATAATAGCGTTCAAACGTAGGAGTATGAGTTATATCGGTATATATTGCAGCAAGTCATTAATTATGGATTGTTATAAGGGTGAAAATTACGAAAGTTATTTATTATTAACTATGGTAGAGTACAATTTGCACCCTAAAAATAATGTCATTTTAACATGTATTTATTTAAATAATAGCGCTCAAACGTAGAAGTATGAATTACATGGGTATATATTGCAACAAATCATTAATTATGGATTGTTATAAGGGTGCAAATTACGAAAGTTATTTATTATTATTAACTAGGGTAGGGTACAATTTGCACCCTAAAAATATTGTCATTTTAACATGTATTTATTTAAATAATAGCGGTCAACCGTAGGTATATATTGCAACAAGTCATTATGGATTGTTATAAGTGTGCAAATTACGAAAGTTATTTATTATCAATAACTAAGGTAGGGTACAATTTGAACCCTAAAAATAATGTCATTTTAACACGTATTTATTAAATAATAGCGTTCAAACGTAGGAATATGATTTACATCGGTCTATATTGCAACAAGTCATTAATTATGGATTGTTATATGGGTGCAAATTACGAAAGTTATTTATTATTCTTAACAGTCGCATATGGAACCCATTCGTGTACCCAGAGAACCTGGAACGGGGGGGTTAATAATAGACCCCAAACCTGGAACGGGGATCAGGGACTAATCCCAGTGTTATAGTACATACATTGCAACATTTGTTCATTTGTCTAGGGCAAATATATTTTTCGCACTGACTGCAAGCCTTCATATATTTTCTGTCAGCTGATCTTGGACACAGAAAACATTTCCCTTTCCTAGGTAAATTTGTAACAGCCCTGCGAGTCGCAATTCCTCTTGGTTCCGTTGTGATATTACCTCTGGCAATAGCTCCCGTTGTATTGCATTCGAATCCAAAAATTTATAGAGCAATAACATAGATTTTTTGTAATCCCGTCCCTTCAGAACGTTTTTCGATGTTTACAAAGTGCTCTTCCCAGATCCTTCAAAAATATTTTTCTTCCTGAAAAACACATATGCATTGTATGCAGCTAAGTCAACTAGATTGAAAAAAATAGCCATTGGCCACCTTTTTGTACCTCGGCGGCAACTGTAGGCTCTAACGCATTTATCAAGAGTATCGACGCCTACTTTAGTTGAATTAAATACAGTATTATTTCGGGTTTATCATCTCTTACCTCCATACCTTCTATGATGCAAAAATGATAAAATTGTAACAACTTTTTTAGGTTTAGGGACGTAGCTTACTAATGTCACCTTATCTCTAAAAGCAAATCTAACAGTCCCAGGTGCAGATTTGACTAAAGTTTGGGGTCTCATTTCTAATGGTGCGTCTCTCTTATTGCTCATTATAGTGCCAACAACTGTTACGTTTTTTTCAATAATTCGTCGGTTGTAAATGTTTACCAATGTAATAAACATTTTCAACGCAAATATTAACCATCCTAAATTATCAGGTATATGAAACAAATGCGGTTAACAGCTGACTCCCCCGTTCCCAATATGACTAGAAATGCACAATCAACAAAATATATATATTTTTTTAATTGAATGGAGACAATGCATATGAATTAAATAGTATCTGCATGTTCCTACCATATAGGGGCACAAAGTAAAAAATCACCTCGTCAATATATTGTTAATTACAAAAGTTAAATTAAAACATTCGAACTCGGGTCAGCAGCTGACCCCCCCCCCCCCGTTCCAAATGCAACTGTTAACTAGGGTAGAGTACAATTTGCACCCTAAAATAATATAATTTTAACATGTATTTATTTAACCCTTTCGCAACGACTTTATTTTTAAAAAAATTGCTCTGAAAAGTCTATTGGGTCATATATGTCCCATTGAAAATTGAAAAAATTATTTAGGCTACAAATGCCATTTAAATTACATTGCGAGCTGTCCCAATCGTACACGTAGGTCTAGTTTTGATATTTACGGTGTTTGAGTCAACATTTTTCTGCAGGTTAGTAGAATACTACGGCGTTTGTCTACGTACCTACATGTGCAATGCAAGTATTCAGATGTGTTTCTATGTGTGAGTTGATGGAAATTCGCCATTTTGTTTTATAAATTAATGTAATATGGATCGTTAAGTGATATAACATATTTTTATTATATTTGTATACGACATTTCATGGAAATACGAAATTTTGTGATTTCGGGACCCCAGTGTCCCAATAGTATTTGAAGTCGATTAATTTTGTAATGATTATATAATTTTGTCCCATGTCTAGTGATGACCTTTTATTGCAGTAAACGCGCTTTCACAAAAAAGGAACTTGAGGAATTAGCGAACAACTTATCCGATGTAGAGTGTGTACATTAAACCTACGAATATATAATGGATCAGAATATGAAGTATAAGATACTTTGATATTTTTGTAATATCTAGTCATTATAATAAAACCGAAGATATAATATATTATATTTTTTTTCATTTTGATTCCTGTGACATCATTGTACTACTGGGACATATATGTCCCATGGCAAATTATATAAATATTATATTATTTAAATAAATACATTTTAAAATGACATTATTTTTAGGGTGCAAATTGTACTCTACTCTAATTAATAATAATAAATATATATTTCGTAATTTGCACCCTTATAACAATCCATAATTAATGACTTGTTGCAATATATACCGATGTAATTCATACTCCTACGGTTGACCGCTATTATTTAAATAAATACATGTTAAAATGACATTATATTTAGGGTGCAAATTGTACCCTACCCTAGTTAATAATAATAAATAACTTTCGTAATGTGCAACTTTATAACAATCCATAATTAATGACTTGTTGCAATATATACCGATGTAATTCATATTCCTCCTACG
Organism: Harpalus rufipes; assembly: GCA_951394225.1. Lineage (NCBI taxonomy): Eukaryota > Metazoa > Arthropoda > Insecta > Coleoptera > Carabidae > Harpalus > Harpalus rufipes. The sequence continues at coordinate 50,135,355 of OX596279.1, forward strand.
GTTGAACGCTATTATTTAAATAAATCCATGTTAAAATGGCATTATTTTTAGGGTGCAAATTGTACCCTACCCTAGTTAATAATAATAAATAACTTTCGTAATTTTCACCCTTATACCAATCCATAATTAATGACTTTGATGTACGTTCGTTTAAAGTTATCACAAAAATAATGTAATTCTCTATAACTTTAGAAATAATAAAGATAGGGAAATAATTTTTAGGGTGCAAATTTTGTTGTACTGGGTGCTAATTATTCCCATAAAAAATTATCAAATGTGAACACTTTATGTGCTGGCAATTAAAAAAGTAATTGTTAATAACTTTTTTATTTAAAAAGATAACAAAAAAATTTTGATGGTGCAAATGGGTGCAAATTGGGTGCAAATTATTAGTAAATAAAAATTTTGATTCCGAATATATTTTTGTGCTGGCGTGAAGTTGGCACAAAAAAGTTTAATTGCTTATAAATTTTGAACTAATGAAGGTAGTTAAAAAAATTTTAGGGTGCAAATAGGTGCAAATTAGGTGCAAAATATTTGCAAAATTTCAGAATTTGCACCCACAGTTTATGTGCCAAGTTCACGCACCTATAAAAAATATATTTTTTTAGAATTATATTATCCCATTTTAAACTGAAAGAAAATGATAAAATTATTAACGTTTATAAAGCAGTGAGTTTTATTTCCGCCGCATGTTGAAAAATTAACATAGTCCTTATGTTAATGAACCGACGAAAGTCTGTATTAATAATAAATGTAATCTCCCGGCTAAAAGATGTTTGAGAAAAATACCCACTCATATATACGACGTGGGGTCATTTTTTATGCTAATGCTAAGATAATTTCATTCAGACAAGAGTTTTCAGATAGCTAACATTGCTACTATTATAAAAATTAGATAACTGGCTGAATGATATATGAGCGACATTTTATGCTATTTGCATAAATTATGCGGTGCAAATTAGAGTAAGCAAAAACTATGAGTACGTCGCAGGAATTTAGAAACTGAATCAATAAAATACACTATATATAGAAATGTTTCATCATCAATATTTATTTTTCTTGTCCTCTATTTTGGGGTGCTATTTTAAACATTAAAATAAAAAAATCTACAAGTTTATAATATGCGGGAAATAATACAATGTTCTGTTTTGTAAATGAGCCATTTAGAATCCGTGTTATGGTATTTACAATAATAGATTGAGCGTAACACTACTATTTATTTATAGTAGTGTTGGTAACCTAGCAACGGACAATTGCCAACGAAACTTGCACCTGTGACTGTACCTCTTTGTAGTTGTTATTTATTTTCTAATACAGGAATTAATTTACTATACTTCCTTTAGATAACCAGATACCAGATAAAATGTCTTGTTGAGAAACTAGTAGATATGATACCGTTTATCTTAGAATAAAAACAACATTGCTACTAGAACTCGAATTGGTTTTAATTAGCAATATTGCTAGATAACTACTGTTGGCTCGAAAGGCTAGTTGACAGGTATCAGATTGAAAAATTTACTTGTATTTTCATAATTACGATGTGAAGAAATTTTGTTCAAAGTCATTCTATTCAAGGCTATGACTTGATAACTTATTATATCTTTTTTGTGTTGAGTTTAAGATTAGAAGTAGATGATATATAGACGAATATATTTTGAAGAAGAATAAATTAAGCCAGACGATTCCTGCCCCATATTCTTGGTAATGACACACCGTCGATAATAGGCCTACCGTTCCAACTGCCACGTAACCAAAAATAAATATAAATCATTAAAATTAGGTGGCGAACAATTTAAAAGCAACTCTATACGAATTTCTGTCATAGTTTAAGAAGAAAAAACTTAGGAGGAATGTCAAACTGCAGCACAAAAATAACATAATTTATGAACACATGTCTCGCGCGAAAATATATCAAATCTTGAGCTATAAAAATAAAATTCGTAGAAAACAACCGCATTTTTACAAAACAACACAAGAATTTATTACAGGAGCAATTTGATTTATACAGACAGATACAATACCAATTAACAACTTCTAGAATATTTAGCGCCTAGAAGATGAGGAATTAACGAGAATTTTGACACTACAAGTTGTAAGACAATAAATATAAAAATACGAATAGAAATATTACGAAAATGAAATATTTGGACTAATATTTTATTTAAATTATTACCAATAAATAATACGCAGTAATAGATTAAAGTTATATATTTGAATTTAGTTTATTGATATTAATAGCTGAATGTAACAATTTTAAAAATATTTCTAATATATTATTCTCGTGTCAAATAAAACATACTCACCAAAAATTACGACTTGACTCTTTTCTCTTAACATACAAATAATCCAGTCTGCATGTACGTACCTGCAAAAAACAAAAATATATTAATATATTGTTACATGAATGGCTAAATTCGAGAAGGTTCTACAATTTTGCTAGAATAAGCCCAAAAAGATAACTAGTCGAAATCCGAATTAAACGGACGGAAATTTCTGAGCGAATACAATAGGAATATTCTGGATCCAGAATTTTATGTGTGACTGGCACGTAAAATTAGATTTTCGTAATTTCCTGCTTCCCTAATTCTTTTAGGTAAAAAAGCTTCAAATTAATGATGTAGGGAATAAAATTTTGCATCCGAATCAATAAATAAAATTAATTTTGTGTGCCTCGGAACGGCAGAAATTAGGTATAAAAAAGTTAAAAATCACCAAAAAATAAAAACGGAATTGAAACAAAAATTTAACAAATTTTAACGATTTATCTGTCAAGCTAGGTTAATTTATTTTTGTTATTGTGTGTAATTTCTGTTCAAGTAAACAAATATCAATTTAAATTAACAAATAATTGTTAACTGGAACAGATATTAGAAATAATACCTAGTAAAAATTAATTACTCTAACATAACAGATAAACAGTTAGACATTTGTTATGTTTTTTGTCTCAATTCCATGGCTATTGCTATTTTTGAGGTGATTTTCGACATTTTCATAGCTAATTTCTGCCGTTACAAGATATACAAAATTAATTTTGCTTATTGATCCAAGTACAGAATTTTGTTTGAAGCTTTTTTACCCGAGATAAATAGGGAAGCAGGAAATTACGAAAGTCTGATTTTATATGTTAAAGTCCTATGTTCGGCTGTGCCGGTCACCACCCTGTATATGGGAAATGGCAGAGCGTTCTGGAATTTAAATGTTCAGGAATATAAGTTGTGAAATATGCAGTACAATGTGTATTGTATACCGGGTGGTGAATTGATTTATGCAGTATAGGAAAAACAATGCTAATTTTATTGGTGCTTTTCTAATTAATTAAGAATAAACGTGTAAATACCAAACATGTTCAGAATTAAAAATGACATCAAAAGAATCCTACGCAAATAAAATGGAACTGACAATTAACACTGATAAGTTTACAAGAAATAGGAACACCTACAACTTTCAATATAAGGTAGAAGGAAATGTAATCAAGCAAACTAATCATGTAAAGGATTTAGGTGTGATACTACATCGACAATATTGTTAAAAAGGCTTTCTAATACCAGCACGCTCTAATTTTAGACATCCATCCACTATTTTAACATTGTATAACTCTCTTGTTAGAAGTCAACTGGAGTTTGCTTCTATATTATATTTATATAAATCGTATTGAAGCGATTCAATGAAAAAAAATTAAATTTCTCAATCGTAAGTTTTCAACATATAGGCCAAAATTGTTGTCATTAGAAAATAGAAGAAAGTTAAGCTACCTTGCGTTCTTACACAAACTTTTTAACAATGTTGTAGAATCACCAGAATTATTATCATCATTTCATCTCAGAGTAACCAATTATGATACTAGAACAAGAAATTTATTGAGTCATTCTTTCTGCCGTACTAATTCTATCCTAAATTCTCCCATCATAAGAATATCACACTTGTACAACTTCAATATGCCAGATTTATTTTCCACAAGTTTACAATGTTTCAAACGCTCACTTGAATTTTATTAGTTATATTCCTCATTTACATATATTTTGCTCTTTGATATATTTTTTTTTCTAAACATTTCCTTACTAGTTTTTATATGTACTGTATCTAATTGTAACGCTTGAGCTTCTCTTTAATTGGGAAATGTTCCTGTTGAGAAGCCAAACACTTATAAATAAATAAATATAGTACCTTCTTGTCACGCAATAGATAGAAATTAAAAGTCCCATTTTCAGGTTGCTTTCAGATTGCAATGAGAAATCATATAAATTGAAAGATCTAAATAAATGACAATTTGACGCTTACTTTAAAATAAATTAATATTTCCACAAATTAAGAACTTGATCATTTATATTAAGCAGTTCTATTATTTTCAATAAAAATAAAATTAAAGGAAAAATTAAAAAAACACATTCTCAATACCAAACCATAAAACATATGGCGCAGTTTATTCTGCTGTCTCACGGCTTAAGATTGGAACGTTTAATTTATATCTATTTCGTGTCAAGAATGCACCATATCAATAAAGTTGGACTTTTGGATGTCATTTTGAATTCCGAACATCTTTTGTATTTACACTTTTGTTTTAAATTAATTAGGCTAGCTACTATTATTATATTAAAAAATCTGTTATGGCCATCACAATACCTCTCGCGCCCTTTCCATTGTGGTATATACATATAAGTATTGTATTTAACATTTCTTGTACCCACAAAAAATTCTAATTACACCTAATCTTTATACATACGTTTTTCTATAATTTTAAATTCATTCTATGAGCAAATTTTCTCCATTTCTTCTACATGTTCAAGGTTTTTCCATTTCTTTAATGAGATTGGTGTTATTTCTGAAGGGTTCACGTAATATACATATAATTTTAAATATATAATTAATAATACAATAACAAATATTAAATATCGTTCCCAGAAAAAGCCTTCAGTACTATCTCTGAATTTTTGACACTGACATTAGTGACATTTATCTGTCAATTACAGACATTTTAATTTCTCAAGTAGTTACCATGGAGTTGTTTAGACTGTGAGATGTACTACAACAGATTATAATTTTTTAATATTTGTAATGACATATATAATCAAAAAATAATATTTAGAAGATTTTTGTTAAAATACTACTACTTCCGGTTGTCCAATTGTTACAGAATCTATTCAACTCTTCCCATTACTGTTAGATTGAGGAATCCGTAGTTACACAGGTCTTCAGTCTTATAGAATTTGAGAAATCGTACCTCCAACAACCTCACGCACACACACAGACACACAGCATCATCGTAAAATTTTTAAAATATTATTGTAGGGCCCGTTAAACGTGTTTATTCACTAAAATCTGGATATGGGATTTTTAGCATGATAATACCTCTCTTAGGGAGAGGTAAAAATTAACATTGTATTTCCTATATTGAACAAATCAGTTTTATTTTTATATTTTACATTATAGATTATGTTAGTATAGGTCTAAATCTAAATAAATCAAAGATTTTCTTCTTCAATCTTATTGTAGAAATGGAAATTAATTAGAAAACGGCGAATGGTAATATTCTTTTACTGCTTGTCACAATGACTTTCTGGAAAATTACATTTCAATTTCAAGTACCTACAGTAAAATTTTTGAAAGATGTCCGATCAAGGTCTTCTATATCATGAACGAATTAACAAATTGGCATACATTTATCCCCCTCCTTTACAAAGGCTTTAAGCGTGTGCGATAAGGATGGATATAACACGCTTGTCTTTCAAAAATTCATATTGTTTCGACTAAGGTAGGACATTCCATTTTAAAACGATGCTCGTTGTTGATAATACTTTCGCTGTAACGTAAGTTTATTTATTATTTCAGATACATTACCTTGATTCATAGCCGTACGAATAACGTTATTTCCTTTCAGTGTCACTGACACTGACATTGTGTCAGTATCTTATTTTTCACGTATTTGGTTTTACATTTGCTAATAAACTTACCAGTTGATTTATTTTTGAATTTTGACTGCTGTTATTGTAACATATATTTTTATAATAATAAAATAACAGTAGTATCTTATGTACCCTCATAAAAACTAAGCAAACGACACTACTGAATTTGTCAGAATGGGCAGAGCAAAAATCTGAATTCATACAATTCGTAGATAACCTTGATCGAACATCTTTCAAAATTTTTACTGTACAATGTATTTCTCTCCTCATAGCCTACTCTGAGTTAGTTTTTTTTTAACACGCTGTATTTGTAAAACATGTATAAATTAAGTTTATTCCGTTATCAAAGACATAATTTTCAAAATTTAAGTAACAACAAATTCAGAATGTTATGTTTTAAAATTATATGTACAAACTATCCTATAAAATTTTACGGGATAGATAATATCTGAAAGAAGATATTTTCCCTCTGTAAAATAGTAATAGAGCTATAACACCCATTTTATTAGCTAAAAAACCACTAAACCGCCCTCAGAAAACTTCAATTAACTCATCAACTTTAACCCTGAGTGACCAGTAACTAAGTCATCATCATTAACCATCTGTATGCCACGATATCCTATCCGTATCCCATTCCCAGTCTAGAGTGCTATGGAGCGATCGTGTGCTGTCAGTCGGCTCGGCCCACTACGCGATGGCTGACGAGCGACGGCCAACTGCCGGCACAGCTGCACAACCGTCTGCGATAGGTTCAGCCGCTGCACAAAGCATTTGTCAACGTCAGCCCAAGGAAATGGAATTGTTTGGGGATGGATATGGGTACGAGAGATGTTGGAATAGCAAAAATGGAAAGAAAAGCCGTCAAATTGTAAAATGGTGAAAGGAAGTGCTGCATGATAATAAAATTTGAGATAGTAGGAATAACGAGACACAGAATTGTCATTTGTATGCAAACCAAGGTGGTCCTATCATGACAATCTCATATAAAAGTATCGCCAAGTAAGGGTTATTAAGAGAATTAAATTATAAATATTACAATAGTATATTGTGTTATTAGCAGTAAAAGTGATACTTTGTGTGGCTAGCGTGGAAGTTTGAAAGACGAGCGAAGCGAGTCGAACAATTGCACGCGAGGCACACAAACACACTTTTACTCCGAATGACACATTATATTTTTTCTTCAAACGTAGATATTTAAAGAAAAATATCTCCTACTGACGTTACATTTTACGTAAATTACATTTGAGATTTCAATTACTCTGTAGCTATGGATACTTATTTGTTCGCTTTTTGTTATAAACATTGGTGAAAATTTTCACGTTTTGGCGTTTAAATAAAAACTATGCAATTTTATATCCTCTTTGTGTGCAATTATGTCGGAATTTAAAGTATTATAATATAATATGCTCCCTGAAGTTGTTCAATTGGATGGAAATCTAACAGTGTGGCTGAAAGATATATCCAGGAATTACTGCAAAACAATACGAACTTTTCTTATCACTTTAATTCTAAGTATTCTTATGTTCATTACCGTCCCTGTAAGTGTAATCTGTACGTCTGTTATTCTTTAATATGTTATTTCCTCAAAAATAAACTCTGTTTATATTTCAATTCATAGGTTATTTATTTACATTTGACATTGATGGTATTTAGTAACTTTATTCTTAGATTACCTAGCGTGTTATGACATTTACGGCGATATTACAGGTTTCTTTTATAAAATTATTATTTTAGGGCTTAAAATTCTGCATATAAATCAATAAGAAATAGTTATTTGTTTAACTAGGCACTAAAACACCACATTTATAACTGCCGAAGCTGTATAAATCTGTGTTTAGTACCGTGTTGAACACATTTTTTGCCGATTTTAGAATTAGTATTAATTTAGTGATTATTTTTAATACATATTTTGGAAGTTATCGCCATCAAATTATACGTATGTTGTTATGCGTTTGTCGAACGGTTGCTATGCGTTTGTGTAGCGGTTGCAATGTAGGCAGTGAATTTATTTTTACTGCCTAGGCAGTAAAAGTGTCGTTTTATAAACTCTTAGCTGTCAAAAAATCGCACCTTTAATATCAATTGGCAAAAAAATAATGTTACATGCTTTGTAAAAGCAGAAATTCGGTATGAAACTGTCGAAAATTATCCCAATAATAGCGATAGCCATGTAATTAATACAAATAAATTAATAAATGTTCGATGTTTTACTTGTCAAGTTAGCTTAATATATTTTTATGAGCTATTATTTGTAATATCTGTTCAAGTGAACAATTATCTATTAATTCAAATAAATAACTTTTCACTTTAATAGGAATTTCAAATAAAAATAAAAATCATTAACTTAACTTAGCTTGACAGATAAATCGCTAACATTTGCTAATTTTTAGTTTTAATTTCATGGCTATGGGTATTTTTGGGGTGATTTACGACATTTTTATACCCAATTTCTGCCGTTATAGACCAAGCAAAGTTATTTTCTGTATTGATAAATCTTTTTAGAATTTTACATAAACTTGTGAATAATATTTTAACGCCCCCGCGTATATTAAGCACGCATTTAACATTTAAGTAGTTATTTATCATTTTTGTAATAATTATTTTGTATACTTTTTCAAATTTCTTTTAATATATTCTTAGAAATTATCTCGGTGTTGATAGTTTATTTGAACAAGTCCTAATTACTAGTGAAGTGTAAGTGGTGAAGATTCAGTCGTGTCGTCCAGAAGATCCGGGATTTTTGTCTGGCACGGGGTAAGTAAAATTATCCTTATTTCGCCCGCTCTCATTTGGGTCCAACCTGCACGCCCACACAATAGTTGATTATGGAACGCTCTTTTGCCCACCGGAATAAAAAGAAATAACTCGTTCTTTGCTACACTGACTTAGTCGGTAAAATTGGCAGTAAATGCCAGGAAGATAGATTTCGTCATTTCTGTTACAAAAGCATCAGATAGACACACCCAGAATTGTATATTAATAAATAACCAACCATGATGACATACTTTGCACAATAAAATGTAAAAAATACATGAGATTATATTAATTTATGTAACATGCAGTAAAATTAACTATTTTATTATCTCTCCTAAAGGCACTTGTCCAACTTTCCTCAATTTATTTCACTTTCTGTTATTCTGTCCCATTTTAAATCATCCTGTTCGCTATCAGATAATGTATTGTAGCATGTACCGTATTGAAAGTGACACCAACACACTGTATGCGTGTGTTCCACACATTACTAGTACAATCACGTGTATCTTGATTACAAAGTTGTTGATAGAAACGTGGCCCGTGTACACCATCCGCCAGCGCTGCATGCTGCGGTGTAAACGCGCCCTATTACACGTGCCAGCGGTACCAAATAGGTGGTCTCGCCGATAGCGGAAGTGGGTTGAATAATGAGCAGCCTACCACCATCATAAGCGTTGAAGAAAAGGAAATGTGACAATTTTCGTAATTAATTGGAGAATTAACAGAAAACGATTTTGTTCAGAAAAAACATGAGGTACTTTTTTAATGTGACTATAGGTATTTAAATATACAAGGTGTTCACGATAACGTATCCGATATTGGTATATCGAGAATTATAAGAAATCGAGTAAAAAATATATTAGAGATTTTACACGTAACGTCTAAGCTTATTTTGGCTTCAATACGCATGCGTACTTGTACGTACATTTTCCACGTTTAACCTTTTTTGTCCAGAAATAGTGTCCGTCAATAACTACTTCATATTTGAGGTTAAAACAGACTTAACCTAAGTTTTAGAGAAAGACAGCTGTAACATTTTAGACAGATACAATAACGTATCGTCAGCCATCGTGATAGATAGACCAACCATAGCTCAGATGGTTAGATCGTTACTCCGGCTAAGTAAAGACCTGAGTTTATTTTATTTGAAATATATAGACTGTTAACTCTTTGTTAATTATATTTCAAGTATTAAATTGGCCAAAATCGAACCCAGTCCTTCCAAATAACTAACAATTACTAGACAACCTCCACGGAACAGACATACCTCCATATTGCGCTCTTCATAATAGCTCTTTTATTAAAATAGTGCACTTGTAATACGAGCTATTGTCATTTCCGAAATAAAACTGATTATTATTTCATTAATGATCAGTAATTTGTAAAGTAAATATGAATATTGTGTTGAGGTTAGATTAGGTTAAGTTATTGTTAGGTTAAATGAAGTTTGTTTAATTTAACTTGGGTTAGGTTAAATTAAATTACATTTTTATTATAAGTTACCGGTAATTTGATAATGATCGTGTATAAATACTGATCCAATAAATAGTAGGCAAGTAGAAACAGTTTGGCCCTCCCAGAAATTGGTAATAAAAATTGCAAGTTAATTGTCACCTTCCGTCACCTTTAGGTAAGGAAAGTATTGTCTTTGGTCAAAAAATTCGGTGGAGTTTTTAATGAATAAGCACATTTTAGGGTCTCTAGAATACGATTTTAACAGGTTTACGATAATGTCTGTATGTGTGTTTGTGTGTCTGTGTGTTTCAGGGATGAGATAACATTTACGAATTGTTCCGTTATTTCATAACGTCATAGAAGAAATTAATTCGTTACATAACGTTATAAATAAGTTAATAAAATAACGTTATGTAACGTTATAATAACGTTATTTTGTTTCGTTATTATAACGTTACAATAACCGTAATTTTCTTAAGTTTGTAATAAAAATTCATTAAAAATTAAAATTAAAAACAGTGTATTAAGAAAACTTACACTCTATTTGACATCTATTTGTTATAAAACACGAAATGATCAGGAAATTATACTTTCAAACGGCTAAAATCTTGTAAAATTTGTAAATTTGTCACAATTGAAATTATAGGTAACTCTTTATATCCAAATGAACAGCTGATTAGATTTTGGTTATAAATGGTCAACTGGAAGTACCCTTATTTGAAGTTTTTAACAGTTTTTCTTGATGCAGTTAAATATCATTGTTTGAAATTTTATGTTATTATAAATATGAAAGAATATTTTATTGTCTATACGGTTTTGATTTTCCGTTATATTCAATTGATACAGAGTTAAAGACTTATAAAGAGATTAGCTTTCATTAATCAGCCAGCTATGCTATAACTATGGAAACTGCTGATATATTAAAATAATTCTAATTGACAGATGTCAGTGTCAAGTGCAATTTACAAAGTATGTATGTTCGTGTTATAATTTCGGTATGGGCTTTGAAAAAAATACATAGAATTGCCGGAAGGTAATGTGCTAGCCACATCAGACTTTTTCTAATTTTGTAAAGCAATGCTCGTTCGTTCAAACGAGGAATATATTTTTCTTTTATTACACTTCTTTTTCGCCCATTTTCTCCATGAAGCAAACACAATCCAGGGTTGATTCTCTTGTTGGCATGCACTGATTCACCCTGTCTAATGCTTTTCCCTCCGTGTAACTACCGCGCGACATGCAACCAAAACTTCTACATTAATTTAGCCTGCTTGTTTTAATACAAACTTTCCCTTCTTCACGTGTTAGAGTTAGACCTATACACAACACAACAACGTTGTTCCATCCAACTCTCATTACCTGCTTATTATACCAGGGAATTTTTATTTCATACACTAATCACTAATACAACGTTTATAGTTAATAACGAATAAAAGGAATGTTTTATTTATGTGCATTTCCTTGTAGATAGAATTATCTTGGAAATGTTATCGAAATATTGAAGGAAATGCAGTCCTACGTATTACGCAATTTTATCGAATCGTATTATATTCGTACATAGAATTTGTATGTGCCACGGCATTTTATTTAATTCACAAAATAATGAAAATCAAATTTTGTCTGCTTATTTTAAATTAGTGATGTAACTAAGATCAGATATTAATGCTGAATTTTAGAAGATTTTTTTAAGATACAGTCCATACGATGTAACTTGGCGAGTTGGGGCAATTCACATTATCACTGCGGTAATGGGAAAGTTATAAAATCCAAGGCGTACCGAAGAAGAATGAAGCTCAATAAAATTATGAATATTACAAAAAAAAGAAATTATTTATACAAAAAAAAAATATTACAAATATTGGAATCATTTTTTTATTATATAAATCATATTATAATTAATTATTTTTTAAATTAATTAAGTAAATAAAATTTCTATTGTTATTGAAAAAAAAATGCACCAATGTATGAATTTAACTTTTTGGGTTGAAAAGTACCTGACACCCCGAGTTTGAGTGTATTAGGGTGAAATTTGCTTTGTGTAAGGCAATAAAACATTGTAAAATCACTATTTCACTTCTGAAGCTGTGCGGCATCGAAGTAAAAGTAAATATTTGACAAAGCGCAACTTAGGAATAGTGAACTGAATTACATTCTTTTGGCTCGCCAAGTTACATCGTATGGACGTACTTCCGATTGTCCAATTGTTATCAAAACCTTTTCAGCTCTTCCCATTATTGTCAGATTGAGGATTTCGTAGTTAAACATGTCTGAAATCATATAGTATTTGAGAAACGTACTTCCAACATCCATACACACACATACACACACACACATACACACACACATACATACATACACACACATACACACATACGGACAACATCGTAAAATGTTATAATTGGATTCTAAGGACCTTAAAACGTGCGTATTCACTAAAGTTTGGATATGCGATTTTTAGAATGAATCCAATACCTTTCTAGCGAGAAGTAAAAATCTTCCCAAAAAGGCCGAAAATAGTCTTCCAATACAATTCTTGAAGGGAAACCAAAGATGACGCATCAAAATAAACAAAAATAACATAAACAAAATGCATTTTTTCCTAATAAATCATTGTTTGACAATATGGCGGCGAATAGCACTAGTGTCACTAGTTAGTGTTTTTCCAATGATTGTTTCATGGTAGGCGGAGGATAAAAAGCGCGCGAGTCTCGCTTTTAAAATCAGGCAGCCAATCGAATTGCAAGGACCTGATACGTCATCAATTTTGAATCGATTTCAAACACAGTTTGCGAACTAAGTAATATTTAAACATTTTTTTCACTAATACTTATTAATTTACGTATATTTTCTCATTCTTATCTAAGATAGTTCAAATTTTACTATAGTATCCCATTACGAAATAAAGTTTAATTTTTATATTTTATGAGCCATATATTGAAATTACATTATGTAACATACCCCATTGGATGTAATTATTTCGAATCAACAAAAAATAATTTAGAGTCGGAACTAGTAGATTAGACATTCAATTCTTTATCACCTTAGTCAATTACTGTAAATTGAAGTAACACTATAGGTACATCAATGAATGAATGTACTTTTGTAGAAAATGAAAGTGAAATCATGAACATTGTGGGAGCAACCACGTGGGCTACTCTTTACTGTGCTCCGACTCTGAATGTATTGTGATAAGTGTCTGTGGTTAAGCGCTGAAAACCGCATGTAAATAAGCTTGTGTGCATTTATTGCGTTGATAATGTGTTATTATGCGAGGTTGCTGTAAGCTTTATGGCTGTTATAATTAATTTAAATCATACTATGTAATTTATGGCCGTACGCTTCGTACACACAAACCTGAATAGCGTAGAATGAATACAGTTTGCAGTAGCCGACAACGAAAGGGAGGAAATATGAAATATCATAAAGATTTTTAATTTGCAAATGAAAATGAAGACATCAATACGAACATACTTTATTGGAATAAATATGAAACTTGTGGCTTAATCTCAATAATTCTAGCGGGACCCTATACTTCATTTCAAATGAGCTGGAGTAAGAAATCAGTCCGTCAAAGATATTCCAGTGGCGTGTCAATAATTATTTGTTAAGGGATAGTCGAAAAGATTGAATTCGATAGAGATCTCAATTATTTGTTCAACATCAGCTGAAATCACATTACATGAATAAAAAATCTGTTGTGGCCATCACAATACCTCTCGCCCTTTCCATTATAGTATATATAAGTATTGTATTTAACATTTCTTGTACGCACAAATAATTCTAATTCCACCTAATCTTTATACGTATTTTCTATAATTTTAAATTCATTCTATGAGTAAGTTTTCTCCATTTCTTCTAAATGTTTTTCCACTTCATTAACGGGATTGGCATTATTTCTAAAGGGTTCATGTAATATAGCTATAATTTTAAATATATAATTAATAATACAATAAGAAATATTAAATATCTTTCCCAGAAAAAGCCTTCAGTACTATCTCTGAATTTTTGACACTGACATTAGTGACATTTATCTGTCAATTACAGACATTTTAATTTCTAAAGTAGTTACCAGAGATGTTTGGGCTATGCGCAGGCTGTGAGATTTACTACAACAGATTATTGTATAGATTATATATCTATATATCTTTCAATCTATAGAAGGTATAATAAAAAAATTAAATGTGTAATATTTAGAAGATTTTTGTTAAAACACTACTACTTCCGGTTGTCCAATTGTTTCCAGAATCTATTTAACTCTTCCCATTACTGTTAGATTGAGGAATCCGTAGTTGCACAGGTTTTTAATCTTATAGAATTTGAGAAATTGTACCTCCAACAACCTAACACACATCCATACACACACACACACACACACACATACACAGACATCATCGTAAAAATGTTATTATCGGATTCTAGGGACCTTAAAACGTGCTTATTCACTAAAATCTAGAAGCAATGTAGACTGAAAAAATAATTTGTTATTTTAATAATATAATGGTTTTTATTTAATTTATGAGGGAAGTCCTATAACTTTATAGCCACCTGTGTAGTAATTCTTGACAATGGTTTCGACAAATGCTGATTAACCAGGAAAATATCGTTTAAAGCTAATAAGGTCTCAAGTAAACAGCTATTTTACTAAATGTAAAAAAAAAAATTCTTTCGTTATGTACAATACTATTAGCAGCCGTAACGTTGGTATAATATTATTATTTGTCTCTCTGTATACCTGGAAGACAAATTCAGTTACATAGTAACATAACAATTGGAATCTAACAATAATTGTTTGACGTTGAATGACACCCCGACATTTACAACTTTCACTTGATATACAGCAAAGGTCTGATCGCTTAGCGCTTAAACCTTTACCACTGATATCCTAACCTCATCGTCCTTGTGAACAGCTGAGCTGCCGCCTAGCGGTACACTTCACAACCGGTTCCTGCGCCGAGCAATAATTTAAATCGATGCTAATCTAAAACACGACGAAATTTATTCCGATTACCGTTACCAGCCACGCTACGCTCACAGTTTTTCTCCGAGTGTGCGTGAGTCAGTGTGCGTGAATCTGCGTGAGCGTGATGTTTTGTAATTCCGAGGTGAATTAGGTTACATGCTATTGGTTTGGTTGTTAATAACATGCTGTAATGGTAGAGTGAAATTTAGAGAATTTGCTATTTATGGGTGAAGGTTGTTTCTAGTTAGCTTGATAACATTGTTTACTACGAGATCGCCTTTGGTGGTTGGTAGGTATGCTACGTAAGTTAACTTCTAAGGAGTGGAACATGTTTAAAACTTGTGAGCTAGAAAAAACGACATACTTTAATCGCCAAACCAAATGGTAAACATCTATTTTACTACTTTCGGCTGTAGGTATCTAATATGTTTCGGATTAAACTGTAATTTATCTATCGACAATGATTAATGACCGTGCAAGATCGAATGAAATAAAATAGTACTAATAAATATTCAATATATTTTATTTTTAACATACGTAGATAAATCTATGGCTTAGTGCATAAACCACCAATGTGAACATTTCGTAATTTTGGGAATAAATGATTCAAAACTAACAACAAACTTCCAGTGTTAATAATACCAAAAATGCTTCTATTAAAGAGCTTTAAAAAACATTGTCTAAATATTGTACACACAGAAACATGAAATTTCAAGAATACCAAACAGTTTGGTAAAACAGCTAAAAGGTAAGTATTCGTAAAAAGTATCTTATTCACAAGTTATTACATTTTGAAGTTTGGACGGCCTATACAAATGTATACGTATTAGAAACTATTCAGAAGTGAATAAGGATATTAAAAAATCTAATGTGGCCAACACAATACCTCCCGCCAATTACCTGTGGGGTATAATTTTTATATTACTTTATAAATTTATCCATAGAATATACAGAAAAAGTATTAAAGCAAACCTGTAGTAAATGGAATAATCTTAAAATACATTTAAAGGTACTTTTTGAAGAAAAACTATCTTGAGCTTCAAGTAAACTGCCATTTCCGGTTACCCGATTGCCACCAAAATCTAATGGCTTCTTTACATATTAGAATAACATGGTTTCAAAACTTTCTGAATGACAGTATTTGAGTTAGAGCGTAAAGAGGATCCACACACACACATACACACAGACATCACCGTGAAAATGTTAAAACTGGATTCTAGGGACCTTAAAACGTGGTCATTTACTAAAATCTCGATATGCGATTTTTAGCACGATCCCTGTCCTCCCTTACCAGGGGTAGCGGGAGGTAAAAAAAGAGTATCAGTAAAAAAAAACAATATAAAATAATTTTTTTAAACCCAGTAAAAATTAATATACAGTAAACCTTTTTAACGATGTCCGATCAAGGTCATCTACGAAATGTATGAATTAAGATTTTAGCTTCGCCCATTCTGTCAAATTCAGTATTGTCGCGTACTTAGTTTTTATGAGGGTAGATGAGATAAAAATATCTGTTATAGTAAAAGCATTCAAAATACAAAACTAAGTCAACTGGTAAGTTTATTAGCAAATGCAAAATCAAATATGTGAAAACTAATATACTGACACAGTGTCAGGTGTCAATGCCACTGACAAAAAAAAATCATTTGTACAGCTATGAATCAAGGTAATATATCTGAATTAATAAATAAACTTACGTTACAGCGAAAGTATTGTCAACAACGAGTATCGTTTTAAAATGGAATGTCCTAACTTAGGCGAAACAATATGAATTTTTGAATATCAACATAACGTAACCATAATGAAGGTTTCATGGAAGTAGAATCCAAAGCTAATTCTTCAAAGAACTCCTTATAATAATTAGCTATGGAAGGAGACAGAGGATAACCCATTGCAACACCATCAATTTTTAAGTTACAAAAATCTATATCTCGGCAACATAGAATATTGGACCATGTTGATTAAGCTTTCTTTACTCATTTTCGTCAGTAGTATATGCCCTTAAACCTTGTATTCGAAGTTATGATATGATATACCTATATAAAAGAGCGTTAGAGTTTAATGAATAACAATACTCATATCTCTCATCATTCATTTATTCAAATCAAGCGTCGAGCTATATTGAATTAATACCGATACGCATCGTGCAATGAAGTGTTCTTTAATTTGCATTTCATCTAGGATAATCAGAACATGGTAATCAGGTTGACAAACCGGCATTGAATCGGCATAATTCCATCTGAATATGCGGCAATCACTATCGGCCTCCCTACTAAATCACGCGCCAATTAGATTCCGTTGTTGCAACACTTCTCACGGCCTTGTTATCATGTTAAGGGTGTGTGTAAACCCTTACAGAAGGATGCCTCAACTAACATCAGATGATGGATGACAAGAATATGGGCGATGGGAGGCCATTTTGATTGGGATTTATGGGCGAAGCGGTTGCTAATAGGACAAACAATTGAAGGGTGAAGAAAAGAAGTGATAGTAATTTATTTCACATTTGTTTCGATTTGTTTGAATTTGTTTTTCTTGTCAATAAATGTCATGTTTCATTATGTTTGACTAGGATTAAAAAAAACCAGACACAATTTAATTTCTCTAACTCTCTTTCAAATTTCCCAACCTGCCACCTCCTTCAGTATGACGTCACACAACCATCTGCTTCTTCCAGATGTATGTGAGCCAGTCTACGACAGCTATTATTAATTTTTATCGTGTAAACCGGCAACAATTATCAAATGTAATTACTTCCTGAAGCTCTGGGTCGAGCGTTCCCATTGGTGGACGATCTAGCCATGCAATAGCAGTCGGTCAGTGTGAGTTCTATGTTGAAATGTTTAATTATTACCCTTGCGGCTTGTTAGAGGGAATGAGAAGGAGATGGTTGTTTTGGATGTTATTTTCGGACACAATGAAGCCTTGTTATATGGTTGGATTTCTATATTTGTTTACGAAAAATAAAAATGACGCGATTGTCTTTACAAGCTTCTTGGCTTGGCTTGTCCAAGTCAAACCAAGGCAAACGTACGGATCCAAGCTCATAATAATGTTCAATAAATTATAAAACCTACACAAATGGTGAGATATTTCTACAAGATTCGCCTGTTTTCAAGAGATTCCAAATTAAAATTGTTTAACAAATAGTTATAGTTACATTCGGGTCAGTGGTGGAATAATAATAAATAATTTTACAGAATTTTTTGAATAGCCTCAATAGAATTAGTTAGGTACTTTTGTGATGGATTCCAAATGACTGAACTGTAAGTCAATTTGTTAATAATAAGTAAATAAAACATTATATTTTTGAAATCACGAGAAGACCGAAAAATCAACCCAAGTAAGACAAACTCACTAAAAACTCTATATGGTAAACAAATAATAATTTTCAAGAAAAATGCCTAGATCTTTAACAATAGCCGTGTTCCTTCGGACTGTGATTGTGATTTTGTGAATCCTGACTTTGAATATATAATACATATAAGAACGGCAACATAATGTATTTAGACTAAATATTTCGAGAGAAGGTGCCATCTATCCCTCCGTATACGAATTATTTCTGAGTTAGTTCAAAAAATACATAATAGGTGGATGTTGCACAGTGTTGCCACGTAGCTAGAACAGCAAGATAAGATTTTATAAAGGTTTTTAAGTTTGCTACTGTAAAACAAGTATACATGTACATTGAAGATTCAAAATATATTATCTGGTTATTATGAAACAATATTTTTGAATTATTGATTATTGAATGCCTCTAACAAATAGTATCTGGCAATGCTGTCAGCACGATTTACCGTAGTTCATAGTTTTGTGGTAGGAGTCACTAGCTATCTATAATAATTTTGTGAATAAAAAGAGACAGATATAGTATCTTGCTAGGCTATATGCGTTGCCGTTCTTATATGTATTATATATTCAAAGATCCTGATTAGTTTAATCGTGATCCTTTTGAATTATGATTAAAAATGTATCAACAAAACAACTTAAATAATATAAACACCATTTAGCGTCAAATATCATATGCAGACTAATGCAAACTAATTTATTTTATAAATAATCTACTGTCGAGTCTTATAGGCAGCATATTAAAAATGGATCATATAGAAGTAAAAAAAAATGTTCTTGGTAACATAATGAAGTATGTTTACTAAAAACAAATCTTTTATGTAACATATTCTCTTTGTTTTCAAAACTATGGTGGGTCATTACATGCTTTTGTAGGAAAATCATATTTCATTTGATGCAACAAATCCCACAAAAATAAATTTCTACACTCGAATTGTCGTTAGCTATTTTTAAATTTGCTCTGAAATGAATCTGTGTGATCACTCAAAATGGATGATTCAGAAGGGCAAGGTTATCTAGTGATCACAAAATGAAAAAGTGGGAATAACGAATAAGAAACGAAAAAAAACATACTTCGTTTTAATCATGATCACTTTGATGATTTAGATTATGAATCACAGCCCGAAGGAACACGCCTAATGACTACACGATTTAGGATTTCATCAAGTCAAGTATCTTGATGTTTTTGTAAATTACTTGACTTGAAAATCAAGCTTTTCAAAAATTCATTACTTGACTTGACTTGATTTTCCATCGTTTACTACTTGACTTGATCAAGCAATTTCAAGCAAATTCAAGCTACTTGATTACGAACCGATTATGTACGAAAACGCGTGGAATAGTAGAATCGTAACGCATATGTTACGAGTATATATGCTATGCTGATTCACTACTGCAAGTACCTGTGCAGAGAAGAATTCGCCCAATAATGGAATGTATACTGTAATACTAGAATAACCCGAGAATATATCGACAAAATTAAAGTCCTAATCATTATTATTAAGATAACTGTAGATGGTTCTAGTATATATTCCAATAATAAATGGATTTTTTAAACCTCTTAATATCTCGGAGAAAAAGAAAGTTCCAAAATGTGCCAAACCCGAATGTTATTTAAATGGGAAAAAATCAAAAGCATTTAGGCACAGTCAAATATTAAAATAACCGGAATCATTGCCAGTATTTTTTTACCTTCCGTCACCTTTAGGTAAGGAAGGTATTGTCTTTGGTCAAAAAATTCAATGATGAGTTTTTACTGAATAAGCACGTTTTAGGGTCCATATAATACGATTTTACCATTTTTACGATGATGTCTGTATATATGTGTGTCGGTGTGTGTGTGTGTGTGTGACAAAAGTTCCGGATTCCATAACTTCAATACCACGATTCCAAAAATTATAATTTTTTCGTATTCCTCAAGTTTACATCCCGAAGAACAACTGATTAGATTTTGGTTATAATTGGTCAACCGGAAGTAGTCTCATTTGAAGATTTAACAGTTAAATTTGATTTATTGACATTTAACGTTATTATAACTTAAAGAATATATTATTCTCTATAGGATTTGATTACAATTTATACTTCATATTCAATAGATACAGAGTTAAAGAATTTTAAAGAAATTAAATTTTATAATTCAGCCAGCTATGCCAAACTTGGGAACTAGTAATATATTCATATAATTCAAATTGACAGATGTCAGTATCAATAAAAAGTAAATTAATGTGGCAGATATGAGGATGTTGAAGTAGATATTGGGGAATACACGGAAAGATACGGTAAGAAAATAACTCTAGTGTTACAAGTTTTTAGAAAGATACAAGAAAGACGATTACATTGGTTTGAACATGTCATGAGGAGAAATGAAGAATTATATTGGAACAAGAATGAATAGTTTAGTAATAGGACGTTAAAGAAACAGAGGAAGACCAAAGATAAGATGGAAGGACTGTATTGCGGAAGATTTGAGAGAAAAGGAACTGAATGAGAACGACATGCAAAAATAGCGACCCCTAACGAATGGGAAAAGCTAAAGGAGAAGAAGATGCCAGTGTCAAGTGCAATTTGAATAGTTTGTGTATGAAATAATTTTACTGGAAATTTAGAATCTTTTGTAAGAAAAATTATGGAATTTATACATTATACACGAGAATGACGGAAGGTATTGTGCTGGCCACAACAGATTTTTTTTATTTATTTGGAACCACTTTAGGCGGCGGCCCGGTTAAAATTCGACTTGCTCCTTTTTAAGGTCAACCGTAATACATATACCATAAATAGTTTATGTTAATTCATATATTATATTTTTAAATTTGAATGTATAATTTATTTTTATGAATAAAAGTCTATATTTCAAGGTATATTATTGATATTGTTATAAAATATAAGGAACTATATGAAAATGAAATGTACTCTTGAAGAACTACTTGATTTTTTCAAGTAATTGAAAAATGATTACTTGATTTTTCAAGTACTTGAAATTGTAACTATTTGACTTGACTTTCAGCTACTATTACTTGGCTTGATTTCAAGTCAAGTCAAGTAACGAATTAATACTCCACCATTCATTGCGTATGATTATTTTATCTTGTAAAAGTGATTATTTGACATTTGCTCAAATTAAAATGAAGTTTATTTACAAGTGACCCATTGTATAAAGCATTTATATCTTGCTGTAGTTGATTACGTTCACTTACACTCACATTTATTACTGAACTATCATTTACAAATAATAAGAATAGTAATGGCCCCAATATTGACCCTTGGGGCACACCAGAAACCGCTACAAAGCTGGAGGATATGAATCCATTACAGTAAACATATTAAACTCTATTTTGCTGCAGACTGCAGTATTCTATTCCCTAAATAATTATGTTAATATTTTTTCATTAAGATAGTGAGTCCTCAACTCATTTTATTACAATTTCACGGTACATTTTCATGCATAATAAAGTATTTATTTTTTCAGCACTTTCTAAATTATCCACACAATTAATATAATTAACTGTCAAATTATAACAAGTTTTAAACAAACTGAATCTTTCAAAGTTACAAGAGAAAAATAAAGTACTTACAGAATTAGTTTTAAATATAATAATTATTTAAGAATGTGCATTGTCACTGAAAACATTTACATTTTTTTGTTTGCAAATTGGCAATAACTTAAGAGTGTGAAATCTTGTTCAGGTATGGATAATTGGTTTAAATAGACGTACTTATTATTATAAACGTTTTGTAATATGTGTTATTATGATTATGTAACAAATATTACACATAACACTAAAACATTGCGCAAATAGTTATTAATTTTAATTATTATTTACTGAGAGAAACATCCAGGAAAATAATAATACCTAAACTCAAAAAGTGTCATTAAAAAATCTGATGTGGCCAACACAATACCTCCCGTCGCGTTTACCAGGCGTCACTTCACGCGAATCTTGGAAAAGGGTTCGATTCCGACCGACGCTAAATATTTCTAATTTTAAATGGCACAAAAATGACCCCTGTGGTGCACTCTCCACGCCAGCAATAAGTGCTTGTGAGGTGTCGCCCGGTAAACGCCCGCACGGTACAAATATGTCATCATCCTTACAGAAACCTGTGTACAAATCAAGTTGGCAGACCCAGCAATGGGTAATATGCCGTGATGATATATTTATTTTATTTATTTATATACTTACCTATATTCATTGCTGGCGTGGAGAGTGCACCACAGGGGTCAATTTTGTGCCATTTATAATTCTAAAATATTTGGCGTTGGTCGGAATCAAACCCGTTCCCAAGATTCCCGTGAAGTGACGCCTGGTAAACGCCTGCACGGAACAAATATCATTATTGCCGACATCTGCGTATAAAGCAGATTGGCTCACCCATCAATGGGTAAATATGCGGTGATGATATATGTTTTTATTATCTTACCTACATTTTTACCTATTTACTTATGCTGGAAATTGTATTAAGTTCCTTTCCATATAATTATTGTTCCATTTATTATTTTTCTTATAAAACGTTAATATTATTATTTGAAATGATTAGTTCGTTGACAGTGACATATATCTGTCAGTTACAAACATTTAAGATCTGAATTGTGTAACCATGTGTATGAGATGTGTTTAAAACGTAGGCTCCGGAATTAAAATTATAGATAGTTTTCTAAATTTATCCATAAAATATATAGAAAAAGTATTAATGCAAACCTATAGACAATTAATTTTTATATAATAAATCTCGAAAAAATAACATTTAAAGGTATTTTTCGAAGAAAAACTATTTTGAGCTTCCAGTAAAGTGCCATTTTCGGTTATCTGATTTACTCCAAAATGTAATGGCATCATTCCATATAAGAGTAAGGTAGAAATACAAGGTTTCAAAATTTTCTGAACGGTAGTATTTGAGTTAGAGCGTAAAGAGGATCCACACACACATAAACACATATACACATACATACATACACAGACATAATCGTAAAAATGTTAAAATTGGATTGTAGGTACCTTAAAACGTGGTCATTTACCAAAATCTCGATATGCGATTTTTAGCACGATCCCTATACCTCCCTTACCAAGGGTAGCGGGAGGTAAAAATGATTTTGAAATGATAAACTAAGAAGAAATCAAATTTCCCGCAGAAATCGATTAATCAGTTTTCGAGGAAAATATGTTTTTTCAATCCTCGTACAGCAATTTAGAATTCGGGCCAATAAATTATTCGACCGCCAACGGCTGTACGTGTAAAGATCTTGATCAAGACGCAAGGCCTGCGCTTTACAGCCATCCGAATAAAGGCTAGTTTCCTTTACAGGGTTCGTGCACCGGTAATGTTCATTCAAAAAACATCCATGTTATGTTCGAGTTAACTATCGCGCAGATGTTGTTAACACAGGTAGTACATAGACATTGTAAATAAACTGTTACATGTAATACCATATGATTTTCAATTGCAAATTACTGATATTATTGATTTATGGAGTTATTACTACCTATAACTATCTTGAGATCTCTCATTACGTGCAAGCATAAATAATAATCAATAAATGAATGGGGTACTATACCATAGTCAAATTATCTTAGATATGAATGCGAAAATATACGGAAATTAATGTGTATTAGTGAAAGAATTTTATTTAAATATTAATTTTAGTTCGCAAACTGCTAGCGATTGAAATCGATTAATAATTAGGATGACGTATCATATCCTAAACAATTTGATTGGTTGCCTGATTTTAAAAGCGAGACGCAATATTGTCAAACAATGGTCAAACTGTTTCAATGTTCTATAATTTATTACGTAAAAACGCATTTTGTTTATGTTATTTATGCATAATAATAGTTTCTTCATGAATATAAAGTATAAACTTTGTTTCCACGACTTGATCCCCACGTCATCAATCGTAACCATATGATTTAAATCGCCAGGGGGGGGGGGGGAGGGAATTGATGACGTCATGTTGTCGGGTGAAATCGTTTGATTTCCATAGTATTCATAGAAATCAAAACTGAAAACAGGCAATATACAGTATAACTTATACCGTGTGAATATTATTATTCATCAAAATTCGAAATAAGACATTTATTTCGCAATAATAAATCAATTGAATAATTATAATGTAATGTGAAAACTGACAGTATTATATTGCGTCAGTTTTGGTATTCATCAAAATGCGAAGTATATAGTTATTTAGCAATACTAAACGAATTGAATAAATACGATATAAGTACAATGGATGAAATATAAATACCTCTTTTTATTGTCCAAAAGCAATATGTTGCAATAATTGTCGGTAATCTTAGGAAAACTATCTTTGCAATAGCAAAATCCACAATATAATACCAAGAATTAATAAAACTACCAATACACAACGAAACACATATTGTCGACGCCAAAAAAAAAACATCTGTATCACATGACTGACAGAATGACATGAATATTCAAATACTTCAAATATTTGAAAATTATATTTGTTACCGGGGTTACAATACAGTTTCTTTTTCATTTTTTGCCGTCGGTTGGACGGAGATAGCGTATACCCCTCCAAAATACCGACGATAATGAGATAGCGAATAGTAGCAATAGCCATGACTTATGACATTGTAGAAAACAATATTATTTTATTCATAATCTGTCAATCTTTTTTTTTTGAAATAAATTAAATAATGAATGTTTATTCGAATGAGGAACGTGTCATTATTATAAAGAATTATTGTGGTCGAAATAGTTATCGAATAATACAGGATTTATTTTCCATACGACATCTTGAAGTTCATTAATATTTTCTGAAAACCAGAAAAAAAAAGAAAAGTGTCATAGCTATTGCTATGAAGTAACAGAAATTTTGAATTTTTTGTGCTACTTTTAATTCTGACACGGTTTGGCGTAAATTGAATAGGATAGCAGGAAATTGCATAAAACAAAAATCCAATGTTAAATACCTATCTTTACTTCTAACAGCCACCACCCTGTATAAAAATATGTGTACCCTCTAGAACTAACAATATGTCGACCACTGGTGAGGACAAGCTACGTCACACGCCAAATTAAGAACTTTAAAAATTCATATCTCGCTTATTACCTAATTTTTTTAAGTCGCGTTTGCAATTCTTAGTTTATCCTGTTCTCCTACAAAAAAAAAATCTGTTGTGGCCAGCACAATACCTCTCGCCATTTTAATTTTATGTTGCATAAGGCACGAGCAGTTATGTGACTTTGTTGGCCTTAGCAAGCAGATATGGGGGCCCGTGTCAGAATGATAGCTAGTAATATACATAGGTGTCAAGTATCATAAGTTTTCATTCGAAACATAATGATTTTCCAAATCGATGTGGATTATTTTCCTCGACAAGTATATTCCATACTAATGGATGAGATATAAACATCAGAATATTTTGAAATTTTGAATGAAAAATTATGACATATGACAATTGTGACATCTATTTAAATAACTACTAACCGTCATTCTGACACGGATCCTCATATCTGCTTGCCAAAGCCAACAAAGTCACATGGCTGCTCACGGCCTATAAGTAACAAATTTAACTTTTCTTGTACACACAAATAATTGAAATTGTTTCTCTTCTTTCGTTCTATGAGAAATTATATCCTACTATTCTAATATGTTCAAAATTCTTCAAATTCATTGACGGTATTAGCGGTATTTCTTACGGATATATGTAATATTGACATACCTGTAATTTAAATACATATTTAATTAATAATATAATAATATATATTTTTCGGGCAACGAGATTTATTACAACAGATTATTCTATATTATTATATACTTTATCTCCAAACCTATACGAGATATAATAAAAAAATTAAATGTGTCAGATTGAGAATTTAATTATCTTTAATATTTGTAGTGACAAATTTTCAAAAAATAATATTTTGAATTTTTTTTTTTAGAAACTACCACTTCCGGTTGTCCCAATGTTACCAGAACCTATTCAACTCTTCCCATTACCGTTAGATTGAGGAATACGTAGTCAAACAGGTCTTTAGTCTTATAGAATTTGAGAAATCGTGTCTCCAACAACCTCACACACGCACACACACACACACACACACATCCACACACACGCACACACACACACACACACACACACACACACACACACACAGACATCATTGTAAAAATGTTAAAATCGGATTGTAGGGACCTTAAAACGTGCTTATTCAATAAAATCTGGATA
Source organism: Harpalus rufipes (assembly GCA_951394225.1). Taxonomy (NCBI): domain Eukaryota; kingdom Metazoa; phylum Arthropoda; class Insecta; order Coleoptera; family Carabidae; genus Harpalus; species Harpalus rufipes. Next base: position 50,161,967 of record OX596279.1, read on the forward strand.
TGCGATTTTTAGCATGAATCCAATACCTCTCTTAGCGAGAGGTAAAAAATAGGTATACTATGTTTAGTACAATCCAAAATGAATAAGTGTCAGTTTAGGCAGTTCATAAATTTACGAAATTTATAGCTAGGGAACGGTCAGGATTCTTCAAGAATTACACAATTTGAATTTGACACCAAAGCACCAAACCTACAGAACGTGTATCATATTTCCCTCTAGTGAAATAATACACCACTTCTTACTCTCGTTACATAAATAACCATATTTAAGACTTATTTTATTGCAGAGATACTGCGTTTGAACTAAAAAAATTAGTTCACCTGTACTTTTAGAAAAAAAAAATTGTTTAGGATTAATTAACATAATATTACAATTTTTTCAATTTTTTTATAAATGATAAACCAATTTATTCTTGTTTAAATATAAATAAAATGTCATGCGACCCTGAAATTTTATCAAGCAAAAATGTCAAGAATTAATTATTGTTTTTTGAATAAAGTACTCAGAAATATGTTTCATCAAGTCTACCAAGTATGTACACGCATCAAAAATGTGACTGTCGGCGTAGTAAATAAATCATAAGTTAAAAACAATAACAACAAAAACAATAATAATGCGTCAAAATAAAACTATCTATATCTATGCGATTGACTATGGGTCTGTTTATTACTAATCTCCATTTCGGCATAATTCGTTTGAATTTCCCGTTAACAGGTTCTGTAAGTAGCCCATCTACACCTTCCCTACATCCTGGTGCGGATTAGGCCCGGTTTTATACCGCATTCGTCTCGTTTCATTATCGCAGAACAACATATCAATTAGCGGCGCGGTTGATAGCAGCCACACACGTGGATGGAGTTGAGTTAAATTTGTGCCAAGAATCAACACCAGCGTAATTGATGGCGATATGTAAATTGACACTCGTAAAACCCTGATTTGCAATGATAATATTGTTGGCAAGCTACCGTAAATAAAATGCACAGGTTTTACACATAAAAGATTAAGTAACGATATTAATTATACTTACAAGAATACGACGTATTAATTTGAAGGATGTGGGTATTATATTTGTAGACATATCACAATCACACGGTTTGCGACTATTACTCATAATCATAAATATTTAAAGTACCCATGAATTTATTCTTAGTATTGGAGTTTCAGTATTGGAAATATGATATATTTAAATTTATTATTTTTATATTTTATATTGACAGTATATCTGAAATATAATACTTCATAAATATAAAGGTTGATTCATCGATCTGTCCTTTTTACTTTGGTCAAAAAATTCAATGATGAATTTTTAGTGAATAAGCATGTTTTAGGTTCCCTATAATACGATTTTACCATTTTTACGATGATGTTTGTATATATGTATGTGTGTCTGTGTGTGTGACAAAAGTTTCGGATCGCATATCTTCAATACCACGATTCAAAAAATTATAATTATTTCGTATTCCTCAAGTTTACATCCAGAAGAAGGGGTGATTAGATTTTCGTTGTAATTGGTCAACCGGAAGTAGTCTCATTTGAAGATTTTAACAGTTAAATATGATTTATTGACATTTAACGTTATTATAAATTAAAAAATATATTATTCTCCATACGATTTGATTGCATTTTATACTTGATATTCAATAGATATAGAGTTAAAGAATTATAAAGATATTAAATTTCGTAAATCAGCCAGCTATGCTAACCATGTAAACTGCTAATATATGCAGATAATTAAAATTGATAGACGTCACAATGAAAAGTAAATGAATGTGGCAAAGCTGAGGATGTTGAAATAGATGTTGAGGATGACACGGAAAGATAAGTAAGGAAATAACTCTAGTGTTACAAGTTTCTACAAAGATACGAGAGACGATTACATTGGTTTGAACATGTCATGAGGAGAGATGAAGAATATATTGGAAGAAGAATGAATAGCTTAATAATAGATGGTTGAAGAAACAGACGAAGACCAAAGATAAGATGGAAGGACTGTATTGCGGAAGACTTGAGAGAAAAGGAACTGAATGAGAACGACATGCAAAACAGAAATGAGTGGAAGAAAATAAAAAATAGTGACCCCTAACAAATGGAAAAATCTAGATGTCAGTGTCAAGTGCAATTTGCATAGTTTGTTTATAAAATAATTTTACTGGAAATTTAGAATCTTTTGCAAGAAAACTTATGTATGGAATTTATACAATACAGGATTGATGGAAGGTATTGTGCTGACCACAACGGATTTTTTAATAACTGAATTATTTTAAGTATTATAGAAAATATTTTCAAACAAAGTTTGTTTTATATTAAAATGTCTCTAAATCTGTAGTATAAGTTTTTCTAGAAGCTGTTCCATTTTTACGCAATGGTATATAACTTTATATTTTCAAATAGAACGCCCTATATATTTATTCAAATTTGAAAAGTACTTATATGAAATTTGCTACCCAATTATTATAGTAGAAAAACAATAATATTAAAAAATATAATGGCAAATAATTTAAATATTACATTTTTATTAAATCCAGAAGGCTATGCAATACTATTGTTAACCTTTCGCATATCCAGATTTTAGTGAATAAGCACGTTTTAAGGTCCGTAGAAACCGATTATAACATTTTTACGATGATGTTCGTGTGTGTGCCTGTATGTGTATGTGTGCGTGTATTGTGTGTGTGTGTATGTGTGTAAATGGATGTTGGAAGTACGGTTGCTCAAATACTGACTTGGTGCATGTTTAACTACGGATCCCTTAATCTAACATTAATAGGAAGATCTAATAAGGTTTTGGTAACAAATGGACAACCGGAAGTGGTAATTTCTTAAAAAAAATCTTCTAAATATTAATTTTTGAAAATTTATGTTACAACAAATAATAAAGATCGTTAAATTCTCAATCTGATCTATTTAACAGTTTTGTCATATCTTCTATAGATTTAGAGAAATAATATATAATAGTTGTAATAAATCTTGCTACCCAAACAACTCCATAGAAACCAGTTGAGATATTTAAATGTTAGTAATTGACAGATACATACAAAATGCTAGTGTCAAAAATCAACAGTTTTACAGACATTACTGAAAGCTTTTTTCTGAGAAGTAGGTACATTTAATATTTCTTATTGTATTATTAATTAAATATTTAAAATTATAGGTATATTAATATGGCATATATCCTTAAGACATACACCGCTAATACCGTCAATGAATATGAAGAATTTTGAACATATTAGAAGAGTAGAACAAAATATCTCATAGAACGAAAGAATTGATAACAATATATTTGCACGCGTCAATAAATTATTGTTATTATTGTAATCTATCATTTATTACGCGCCCATGTTTTATTTTTATTGTTATTAACTTCAATTTTGTTAATTATTTTAAAGTGCAACTTTAGTCATTTTTATGTTTAAACTCTATTTAAGTTAAATGTGGCCCACGTTACTGACATTTTTCGCACCAATCGTGACTAAGGAAGGCGTGACCTAAAAGGCGCGGGTCTTCGCCATCACCCGTGAAATTTGCTGTACAAATGAAATTATTTGTATGTAACATAAAATGGAAAAGGCGTGAGGTATTGTGCAGGCCACAACAGATTTTTGAATTAGATATCTAATATTTTTTTTTTAATTTGAAAGATGTAATGTTATTTAATAAAAATATAATATTTAAATCATTCGCCATTGTATCTTTTACTAATATAACATATAATTGTTTTCTACAATTTGATAGCAAATATCATGAACTTTTAAAATTTGAATAAATATTGGGTGTGTACCATTTGAAAATGCAAATTTGCATACCATTGCGTAAAAATGGAACAGCCTGTAGAAAAATCTATACTGTAGATTTATAGACCTTTTAATTAAAAAAAAAACTTCGTTCGGAATTTTTTCTATAATATTTAAAATAATCGAGTTATTACAAAAGACCGATGATCAGCCTGTATATACATTTTTTTTGTTTTGTATATAATTAAGTATGAAACAAATCATTTATATTTTATACAGAAAATATATTAATATTATTCTCACTGCTTATTACCCATTACGAGGTGTGCCAATTTGCTTCTATTTGCAGATTTCAGAGACGTATAATATCTGTATCGTTTAAGGCACTTACCAGGCGTTGTTTTATGGGTTCGAAAAGCTATCGTGGCGAGAACACCACAGAGCTCACTTTGTGCTATTTGAATATTATAAATAATTTTTGTCTATTGTTGGTTAAAATCAAAACTGGACGCCATTTTAAATGTTGAAAATATTTATAAACGGCCTTGTATATACAAAAAAAAATCCTAATGTATTCATCATTATATTATAAATAATATATTTATGATTTTATAAATAATTATTTTCCATATTATTATTATTAAATATATTCTTTACCCAAGGCAAAATATGATTTTTTTTTATTTTAATATCAGAAATGTATGAACGTATTTCATAGTGGGTAAAGTTGATTATTTTTGGTAACAATAATTCTTTATTGCCGGGACAAAATTCCATAAGTCGATTTTTTCAATTATTGCATTTGGATTAAATTTGGATTCCCAATGTACATAATTTTGTCTGAGAACGAGGCTTAGACGTTTAAGGACATGCGTAAATACGGCTGCAAGGGTCAAGTCGAAGGTCTAGTGTCTAATAGTGTGTTTTAGGTACCAAATTTAATCCGAACGCAATAATTATAAAAATCGACTTATGATATTTTGTTCCGACAGTAGAAAATTAAACAAATAGAAGTAGTAGTTTATTTAGTCTTTATTAAAATAAATAAGTATGTTTAAAAAGTATTTTATGACAAGTTATTTATTATAAATTTTAAAGGACTATAAATTCTTTACCTACATTTACATTCGTTTATTATTCTCTATACAAATAAATAAAAATGTATAAAATAATCTGCTAGATATCAATTAAGAAATTTTAGATAAATGTCAATGTCAAAAAATCAAGAATAGTTTACTTATAAATATTAATTTCGCGATTATGTAATTTTGTTGAAAATAAAGTGTAATAGGGGGAATTTTTTTAAATGAAATTATTAACAATTACTATGCAAGATATTGTATACAATACTTATATGAAATAAACTGAAAATGGCGAGTGGTATTGTGCAGACCAAAACTATTTTTTCCTATATCTTTCTAAAATACGATACTGATAGAATTGCATTTTAATACAAAAATGTAAAATGCATTTTTAATATAACATAGATATTTAATGTTTGAATTATATATTTGTGGTGTCACGTTTTTCTAAACAAAAATGTAACATATATTTATAAAAAATTATGTAACTACATAAACAATGTAACATAATTAATTAAATGTTTGTAAAATGAGTGATGTTAAAATTATTAATTTAATGCTTAATACATGTATAAAAGAATAAATAAATACTATATATGTAAATTTATTAAATGTACTTATGTGTCTTATACAGCAAATTATACATATTTTTATTATAGGCAAAATTTGAAGGTTAGTAAACAAACAAGAAAAAAATGATTTATAAGTAATAAATAATGCTTTTTCAGCCTCGTATAATAAATATTATATGTTAAACGAATTATATAAGTTCGATTAGAAAACTTGGAACATTTATAAAGCCGGGTTGTACTGATTAAACTTAAAATTTAAGATGTAACAAGATACCAGCAGCAGGAATTTTAAGTGTTCCTAAAATTGATACTTGGCAATATTGGACCGAAATGAAACCTCAAATGAGAAATTTAATATTGTTGTTAAAATTTCAATTGGAATTTTTATTTAAGCCTAACTTAAAAATTAACTGTTAATAGTGCAAAAAATAAACAACTATTTGTATATTGTATATTTAATGAATGAAACGTCTATATGATGTATGTAATTAATTACAAACAATTTACCATTTTGTTTTACCAGTTTTAACTACATTATTAACCAATAAAAAAGTATAATTTATGCATGACCACGAATAATATTTACCTTACCGTTTAAGTCCATTCCTCCAAGATATATAATCTGTTATCATGATCACAATCACTCCACACATCCCGCACATAACCTCACAAACTCACTATCATTCCTCGCGTCTGTTTTCGCACTGAGCCATGCTACTATTGGTCGCGGGGGGAGCTTGTAATAGTACTGGCGAGCTGTCAGCGTTTCAAACATCACTATACACTGCTGGATGCACGCACGCTCTAAAGCTGTCTCTCTCGCGCTAAACAGAATGAGTATTGCTGTCGCAGTCCTGCTCTAAAAGCTTAGCCTCCTACCCTGTTGGTGTACAGGACTATAGGGGTTGGAAGGGTATGCTAATATGATACGGTGCTAAAGGACACAGGATGATTTTACGGTACTTATGGCCGGAGTTTTATCGGTGATAAGTATATTACGACGATTTTACTAATATTTACGCCTCAAGAAAATAAAATGTCCGCAAGATAAGTATTTCGCCAATTATTCTAATTTTTTTTTTGAAATTATGGGTAACAGTTATTTATTATACAAGTGTGGAGCATAACATATTAGTCACGAAAGAAATATTGTGACTAATATACAAGTCCAACAGTTAAAATTAAAACTTCTGAAATCATTTTTATGTTTTCGTTCATTGTTTGACAAGTTATTTGATATTCTATTTTAAATTACAAAGTAGACATTGAATGGTTGTTTTGGCGTTATGTGATGTGTTTGTTATATTGATATTGAGAAAAAAATTCTGTACTAATTATGTCTGACATTGGGAATTGTTTGAAAGAAAAATACATTGATATGTGCGATAATTGAACACCTTCCTCTTTTAAACATGTTTAATTAGAAGCACAAGCAGCATTTGTGAATTTAATTTCGAGGGTGGAACTAGTAACCAGCCGTAGATGACAGGGGTCATTTCAATAATAAAATAATTTTGTAAACTTGCTTTTTATTTTTATTTAAAAAATCAGTAATAATTTCTCCGCGACACTTTCCAATTATTCTGTCAAGGAGTGAGTAATATTGTACATAGTAACAAGTCGGTGTTGGATAAAGAATTTTATAAGTTTCAGTAACTTCTTCAAGCTAATAAATGAATAATGGGAGATGCTATGGCTTAACTTAACAATATTGCATTGAAAGGTCAAATAAATTATATTATAATGCTGTCAAAATTTCGATTTGCATTTTTTTGTTTACCCAAGTTAAAATTTGTAATATGTTTTATGTCCTATTATAAGCTTATAAGCAATCTGATTATACAGGATGTATCACGGAAAGTGAAACATAGGCGTTTAACATGGGAAATCAGTGTTTTCGTGCGCATTGCTCGCCTAATTATTTTAGACAAAAAGTTTCAAATGGATGTTGTAAAGTAAAAAATTCTACATCCGAATCAACAACAAAAATCATTTTGGCTACTTCATAACTACAGAAATAAATTTTGAAAATTCAAGGAATTACAATTTAATAGTATTAGCGACGGAAATAGAAACAAGAGACGAAAAAAAGATTGGGCTATTGTTTAGAACAATACGGAGGATTGTTTGAACATATAATTTAAGAGTTTAAGAATATTTTTAGTTTGTTGTTGTTTATATTGAATTTAATTTGTTACATTAATTAATTGTTAGTGTTACTTTATTTTATTAATCTTAAACAATAAATTTAATTAAACCTTTTGTTTTATAATTATTATTATTATTATTAAATTTCTATTTAGAAAATTAATATTTACTACGTAAAATATTTATTTTGACAATCATTATTCTGACACTGACGTAATAAAACGTTAAGCTTTTGTTCGTCTCTTGTTTTTAATTCCATGGCTAATACTATTAAATTGTAATTCCGTGAATTTTCAAATTTTATTTCTGCAGTTATGAAGTAGCCAAAATGAATTTTTTTTATCGATTCGGATGAAGAAATTTTTGCTTTACAACATCCATTTGAAACTTTTTGTATAAAATAATTAGGGGAGCAATGCGCACGGAATAACTGTTTTCCTATAAACGCCTGTTTCACTTTCCGTGATACACCCTGTATAAGTCACTAGATATAGATGAAATTATAAATTTTGCAGTTTTTTATGTTTACAAATAACATCCAAGTACGAAATAACACTGAGAACATACTTTTGCTTACCAACGATCTATAATTGAAATAAATAGTAATTTATGCAACAAGATCTGAAAGTGATACTTTACTGGGTGTGCAATCATATTCTAGGGCGGGCATATAGGCGAGCTTTGGAAGCTTGCGAGCCCAGTCAAGACACTTTCAGGTCATGTTGGGTATAAATTATTTTTCGCTGTCCTGAACACAAGTATAAATAAAAATGGAAACATTCACTCATTATAGACAATTTTCGAGCTAGTTCAGTAAAGAAACATTTTCCAGTTTAAAAAGTGATCAGAAACTACTCGTACTCATTTTGTGGATGATCGCGAAAAAAGGTAATTTTAAAGACCTGAAACCGGTACTTTACTGAGAGGAGAGCTTTAAAATTTTTTCAGCCCAGTAAAAGTAAAGACACTTTCAAGTCATGTTGGGTACAAATTTTTATCGTTGTCCTGAAAAGAAAAATAAATAAAATCTATAGATATGCAATGTTTTATTTTTTATTACCAGTAAATAGGAAACAGATAAATAAACAACTGATCGCCTTGGAAATATTAATGTAGGGATCGGAAAGTAACTTTCGATCCCTTATAGACAATTTTCTGTACAAGCTCAGTAAAGAAGGATTTTCCGGTCTAAAAAGTGATCAAAAACAGCTTATTTTTTGGACGGTTGCGAAAAAAAATTATTACGAGTACAGTGAAATAAATAACAATGGTATCTATAAAAACACGTATTACCATGTCCAATTGTAATAATACTTTTGAGTAATTGACCCGTATATAAAACGGCCTGTAGAATCATTGTCACATATTTTTTCTTTCAATGCTCTATTATTATCTATATAGTTTTTCAAAAATTGCACATATTTTATAAAAATTGTTGCATTTATTTTTATATTCTTATCTATATGACGGCAAATGTAAATATAGAATATAGTTCCTATGAGTACATATAAATAATTCTATAAATATATTTTCTGTAATATAATACGAAAACCATTATAATTATAATATTAAATACAAATAAGTACATGAAGAAATGTGTAATTTATTTAAATTTAATTCATACCAAGCAACATTTTTAAGTTGTTGCTAGGTCAAACAAACACTAAAATATGACGCCGCAGTAAACCGTAAAAACAAAATAACTTTGCGATCTTTTTAATAATTCTAAGATAACAAACGTTGTTTTGTTATTTCCTGTAATTTTTTTTGTGAGTTTACATTTCGTTGTTTTGGTACACATTTGCTTGTGTTATAAATTCTGCTGTAAACACACACGCATTCTTTTGTTTTGCAAAGGTCGTAGTGCGTACGTGTTAAGTAATTCTACGTGTAGGTCCCCAGATTTAATTACAGTCCGTACGCACGAATTACTGCTCCCTTTGGGGACAAAAAACAAAGTAAAAAAAGTTGTATTAATTTATGTTAATTACTCAAGTCTCACGCTCTTACTAAGGTAGGTTTTTTGTGACTATTTAATTATTAATAATTATGTTATCTTCTCGAAAAACAATAAATTGTTCATCCGTGAAGCTGGGCATAAATCTTATGACTGCCATGATTTGAAAAACTCTATTAATAACGGACGCATAGATCCAAGCCAAACTTAGAGGAGAGTTTTTCGTACCACGCCATTTCGTCCCATCCAAAAAAGAGAATATATAAATTAAATTACGTTTACATAATTCATTTCTTCTTTTCATTATCGCCTTCATCTATCGCACTCCTGTGCCTTGGTCGCCTAATAAATCATCTACAGGGTGGTGACCGGCACAGCCGAACATAGGACTTTAACATGTAAAATCAGACTTTCCTAATTTCTTGTTTCCCTAATTATTTTAGGTAAAAAAGTTTCAAATAAAAGAAGTAGAATTAATTTTGTATGCCTTGTAATGGCAGAAATTAGCTATGAAAATGTCGAAAAGCACCTCAAAAATAGCAATAGCCATGGAATTGAGACAAAATAAATAACAAATGTCTAACGGATTATCTGTCATGTTATGGTAATTTATTTTTGTTAGGTATTATTTCTAATTTCTGTTCCAGTTAATAATTATCTGTTAATTTAAATTGATATTTATTTACTTGAACAGAAATTACAAATAATAATAAAAATAAATTAACCTAGCTTGACAGATAAATCGTTAACATTAGTTCATTTTTTTGTTTGAATTCCATGGCTATTCCTATATTTTTGGGGTGATTTTCGATATTTTCATATCTAATTTCTGCCGTTACAACGCACACGAATTAATTAATAATTGATTCAGATGCAGAATTTTATGCTCTACAACTTTTATTTGAAGCTTTTTTACCTAAAATAATTAGGGAAGCAGGAAATTGGGAAAATCTGATTTGACATGTTAAACTCCTATGTTTGGCCGTGCCGGTCACCACCCTGTATACGTATCTTATAAAGATCTTTTACGTTACCACATTCTAGTATAGGTATTAGTTGTTCTATAGTTTTTCTTCTATTTCGTATAGTCTGCACAGCTTTTTTCTCCAATAATAGTTGGTCTTTTCTTCATTTCCACATCGGAATCTGGCAATTACCTAACTTGACCGTTCCATGTTATTTTGTCTTCTTTATTAAATATCTTGGTATATCTAGAGTCATTTTGGTTTTGATATTATATTGTATTTTTTCCTTCTTTCAGTTGAATTTCTATTTCTGTTGTTGAATATCTTTGGTTTCCGTAAAAAAAATCTTGAACCTTTTTTCCATTTGTTGCTTTGGTTTTTCTATTTTTACCTCCTGCTACTCTTGGTAAAGGGAGGTAAGGGATCGTGCTAAAAATCGCATATCGACATGAACACGTTTTAAGATTCCTATAATCAGATTTTAACATTTCCAAAATGATATCTATGTGTGTGTGGTTCCTCTTTACGCTCTAAATTAAATACTACAACTCTGAAAATATTGAAACCGTGTATTCTTACTCTACTTTAATATGGAAAGAAGCCATTATATTTTGGTGTAAATCACTGTAAATGACACTTTACTTGAAGCTCTAAACAGTTTTTCTTCGAAAAGTACATTTAAATTACATTTACGCGATTTGCGTTATTGTCAATTTTTCTACATACATTATATAAAATCAAGCATGTCCCACTTAGTGGGTTAGTACAAACCCAATAACAATAACAACAATATCAACATCATACAATACCGCATCCGGAACATAATATTAGTTATGAAACAATCATCCTTCGTCACACATTCCTGTCTAAGCCCACTTCTTTCGCCTCTGCGACACGCATAATCGCTTTCATACATGCTCTTCTTCTCTTCCAACGCAATTGAAAACCCTCAACTTCACCAAGATATATACGCTTTACTCTCCATTAATACTTTTTCTATATATTTTGTAAATAAATTTATAAAATAATTTATTTTATAAAACCCGGAGCCTAAATTTTAAAGATAAACATATCTCCTTGGTTACACAATTCAAATCTCAAATTTATGTAACTATCAGGTAAATGTCACTGTCAATAAATTGATAATTTTAATTTGAAAATGGTTAATTAATTAATAAATTAATTTTCATATGTTTGTAATTGAGAAGAAATTAACGCTACTATCACAAAATAAAATTATGGTAAGATTCTGGAGAAGAAAATACGGATAATACATAATAAATTGGAACAATAGTTATATTCCTACGAGTATATCATGTAAAGGAACTTAATGCCGTGGCCACCATTAGTAAATATGTAAGTAGGTATGTGTTGAAGTTAACAAAGATTAAATGGCGGGAAGTATTGTGTTGGTCAAATCAGATGTTTCTTATTTACTTCTAAAAAAAAATAGCTTTTATGTTAAAATGGGACAGGAACCGTTGAGGCAGAGTAAATTTTTCTGACTATACTTAAAAATTTCTCGTTCGGTATGATCCGGCCGGGTCCGAATTACGATAGCCGCTTTTTCTGAGTCGGCTAGGGCTCTTTTCAGTGGGCGGAGTGAAATGAGCCTTTGTTGTGCGTTACGCTTTTAGGGCCCCCCTCCCCCTGCTGGGCGAAATGTCGCGTCCCTTGAGCTGTGGCCATGCTGCCTATGCCTTTGCCTGCCTGGGAGAGAATGACTAATCACGATGTCGAGACTTCCACCAGCGGACATTTGGAACTGTAATGAATCTATTATATTATGGAGATTGGATGCCGAGCAGTGGTAAATGATGCTCATTTCACATGTCCCGAACTTATTAAGGTAATATTTTTGAGAGTTTCGCATGCAGACAGCCGCTGACTGCCTATTATGTATTGTGTTATCTCCAGACACGGTTCAAATTTGTTCTTTTAATTAAACATTTGTTTCGCTGAACAACACGTCATGCTAAGAAGACAAACTCTTTGTTGTTTTTCACAGAATACCAACCACACAAAATTGAACAATGAATAAGAAAATATAACAAAATAACTTACTTTCAAATGGCTGTATGTTCATGTGTATACTCAAATCGTCATCACTTAGGGGGAAAACATGACTGCCTTAAAATCACTAATATGGAAATTCAAACAAAATTTCAGTCATTTTTAATTGTCAAAAAGTGTATGGCCTTGTAGAATTATTATTAAGATGTATGATGTATGGTAGATATGAATAATATATAATAATTCCCAGAAAAATATTTCGTTCAGTTCTTATCCGAACGAAACCGAAAAATTCGTTTCCGTTCTTAATGTTCCTAACCTAAATATTTTCGTTTTTGTTTTCGTTCACAATAGTTAAATACAGGTTAATACCGGTTATAACTATTAATGAGTAACAATTGATGAAAATATAGAAATATAATAAGTTTTTTTTATTAAACATGAAAATAAAACATACATATAAAGGAAAGATAATACATATATAGAAAAAGAACAAGAAAAGCTTATGCTATGGCCTGAATTTTTTACAATAAAGAATATACAACAATAATTACATTTTATTTCACCTAACTAATAGTACGTTTTCAAACAAACCTTCCTTTATATTAGTTCTCTTATATAAGTACTTAACTAATAAGACGAATACCGACAGTGAGTGCAAATAAAACCTAACCTAACAGGGTTAGCTACTGGAGAGTTCCTTTGGAAGTCTGCTTGTTTGCAACTCAAATATCTAAAAATTCAATAATATTTGCGTGTAAAATATTTGCTGTAAATAAAATAAAATATTAAATAAAATAACGGTTAAAACCTGTAACCGATGTTAATTATTTTGTTTTCAATCATGAACTGCGTTTCCGTTTTTATAAAAAAATCGGTTTATTTCGGTTTATTTCGTTTTCGTTGTTGGTCCCTGCTTTCAAATGGCTGTATGTACATGTGTATCAGTCATGTACCAGTAAACGCAACACAAGCCATTAGTTATCGTTGTTTTTCAAGTAAAACACCAATACAATATCTATAACCATTTGTCTTTTTCATGTTAATTACATACATTTCAATATTTATAAACATTCTCATCCGTAACAACCGCGTCCTCCCGAAAATAGTAACTCTTATGAGATAACCTATAACGCATTCCATCTGTTGTGCCATGCCAACACACAGATGTCGAAAGTCACTAGATGACCCAGCCTGACAATTGCGTGACCTTGGCATAAATCAAGCTCGCTCTCTCAAGATAGAACATCTCTCGGAGAATGACTTAGTCAGAGAGGCTTCGTCAGTGATTGGGTCATCGAGACAGCTCGGTCGGGGGCTGAATATTCGAATAGAGTCCAACCGGTGGGCAATAGATATCTCCGAAAAGAAAACTATTTGTCAGGTGTCAAACGGAGGCGGAGGATTGCTGAAGGTTCATGTTTTTTGTTATGGACCGGGAAAACGTTTTTTCAATGTCATGCAAAACCTAACACTATGGGAATTTTAATACATGGAAGACCAATAGAAAGAATTTCGTAAATAGATGAAACGAAAGACGCAATATATATTGTTATAATTTTATTCAAATTTTTTTTGTCTTTTTGTTATAATTACATGGCTAGCACTATTACATAACACACGAAATGAATTTTGTTTACTGATTATATAAAGGCGTTTGTGTAAAGTCGATTATTGATCCGATACAATCTGAAAAGTTTGTATAGTCAGTCGGGTTAATCTGACGCGATCTTAAACTTACTCCAATTAGTCAGAGCGAGTGATCCGATCAAAAAATTTCAACCCTGATCCATGTATAGGGTTAGTACAGACTGCGCGCGAAAATTTAAAATTGTAAACATTTGTATTTCAGAAAATGTATTTATTTAAATATTTCTGATTATAAACATTGCAGCACTATAGCAAGTTCTGAAGAAAATATGGCAGTTCGCACTTTGTGAAGTCTTTATGAGTTATTTCGAACAAATAAACAACCATATGAAACAAGCATGAGCGTCGTTACGTTAATTTCCTGGGGGGAGGGGATTTTTTTCTAAATAAATAATAAGTTTGCATTATAGGTATATTAATAAACATATAGTACAAAACAGATACACAAAAAAAATCCAAAAAACAAATACATAAAATAAATCTTAAATCTCTTAAAAAAGCAGAAACAGCTTTTAGGAAAATACAAATTTTAAATTTCTTCTTTCGGAACTGAATAAATCTATGACAGCAGAAATAATGTCTTCTTTTTATTTTCGATCATTTTACGGTGTAAACTATTTTCAGTCATCGTTGATCGATGTTTTTACACGCCGTAATGTACTAAATGATCGTTCAATAGAACAAGTGGTTGGTGGAAGCGTGAGACATATTTTCAGGCATTTTTTAATATTCGGATAAAACTCGCATTCTTTCGAAAGCAGTTCGCTAAAGACTACGTTTTCTGTGAGTTCCTTGGTCTTCCAGACGGCTACCCACATTACTTATAGCTTCGACTCTTACTCCCACCCTTAGCAACTCCCCACTTTTGGCCTTGGCTTCGATTATAGTTTCATAGTTTATAAATTGCCTTTGTACTTCGCGTTACAGTGTTGTTTGGTCCTTTTTGAAATGTATGAGATTTGAATTTTTGTATCACTATCTAGGGGGGGGGGCAAGTGCCCCCTTTGCCCCCCTAAACGACGCCCATGGAAACTAGCACTACTTTCTTATCCAGTTTTACAAGTTCAACTTCTATAACCTCAAATGGAAACGTCAAAATGATATTCAGAGCCGACGCGTTCGTAAAAGCTCCGATTGGCTTTATTCTACAACTTTTATTTGACGATTTTTATTCTACAATAATTTGAAAAAGAAAATCTTGTTTTCCCATGTCAAATGTTTATGTAACAGCGCTCGAGCGTCATCCAGTATATAATATATATTATTTACCTTATATGTAAATAGATTTGTTCCAGTTTTTATATATATACAAAATGATCTTTGTACATGTTGTTATTGTTTATGGTACAAGTGCGTAACAACATATTTTATCAATTAGTGGAAATCAGCGTACGAGGTCATAGATGAGATGATAAAATGTGTTTTACTTTCAAGTGTCAAAGGTGTAATTTAAATAAATTTAAACAAGTATTGTTTAATATACTTTTGTTGTAATTTTCTGCATATTTCCTTGAAAATGTATTCCAAATATCAAAAAAGGCGTAAGGCTACTCAATTTAAGTTTTATAACAATAATGCACAGGTTGGCAACACTGCGAATTGGATGATGCAACAACAGTGACATCATGCTGCCGGTACCGAAGCATTTTACAGATGAATAGAGTTGGTGTCTTGGATGGAATAGTAAGGCTTGATTTACAGTAGCGGTACAATGACGGTACGATGACGGTACAATAACGGTACAATGACGGTATGTCAATTACATGAGGCATTTACATTAGATGGTACCACGACGGTAGGAACATAATAAAATACCATGACAATATAATTTTGTCTCTTGTGTATTATGACGGTTTGTGGTGCTTATGTCATGTGTCTATCATAAGTAGAAAATATCGTGCAATGTTTAAGGTAGTTCACCAGTAAATCGAGTTTCTATAGATGTTCATAAAAATTTAACTATGTGTTAAGAATGACCTAATACATGCACAGTTAATTTTTTATAAACTTCTGACGTACAGAAAATGAGCTATTCGCCTCGAAAGTCACACATTTTAACACGTGAAACATAGGACCAATGCTACCAAAACCAACGTTTTGATTAATGGCATTATTTTGCTTCTACAGATTTTAATAAAAAACTAATATGTAGTAGTTTAATATGTTTCGAATGTTATTTCAAACGATGAAAGCGATCTGACGTACAGTTTCAGAGTAATCGTAGTGTAAAATAATGTACTCGATGACTGAAAAACTCGAGGGAGAGAGGCAGCGGCAACACTATATGTTTATGTCAGGGGAAGGGTAAAATTAATATAATATATAGATAAAAATATTACTTACATTTGCATTTAATGTATGTTTTATTCATTTATATTTGCGAAAAACGGTATAACAACGTTAGAACTGCTAAATTGATTTTTTGACAGTCTCAAAATGACATTTAAATGACAGCAGGCATAAATCACGCCCTCATTACCGGTTTTAGAACTAGAGTTTTGGACAGATTTTGAAACAAAATTTGTGTAGTTTTCCGGTCTTGTATTAATAAAGTAGGCTACGATCCAGCAGATATCAAATTTAAATGTCATTTTTAGAATGTCAAAAAATCAATTTAGCTATTTTAACGTTGTTATATGGTTTTTCAAAGATATAAATGAATAAAAAATACAAAAAATGCAAATGTAAGTATACTATGGTTTATCTATATATAATTTGTTATATTATTTTTAATACGTCAAAATTGACAGCGGGAATAAGTCACGTCAAAACGGCGAATTTGTAACTACGGCTGGATTCAGCGACTCTCTGTTAAACTGTTCCCCCTTCCCCTCCCGAATAAAGCGCGACGTTGCCAGCTTTCTTTTAACAACGTTTCGTAGCGGTGTGGGTGCACATACTTATGACATACGGCACAAGAAAGTACAGTCACCTACCAAAAGTTTTCTTTAGACAGGGGTTATCGTAGAATGCGCAGTATACGTACAGCGTGATCAAATTTTTGGCCTGGACGGTAGCTGGTGAACTACCTTAAAAATTATCAAATATCGACTTGTCTATAATTGCCTTTACTTTTGACGAAGAAGAAAATCCAGGAAATTTTACAAAACGATACTGTTTTTCATGTACTTACTGTGATAATCTATGATGTATACAATAATATCTCAAATCTAGCTCATTTTGACTACATTTTGGTTTAACTAAAAGACAAATATCAAAAAGTCAAAAACATGTCAGATGTCAATCACGTACTAGCATATGTTTACTTCCACTCAGCTGATTTTGGCATGAACATGAACGTGACGTGCACGTACTCTACAAACGCAACCTTCCACTCCCCTTTGAATGCAAATACTACGCAGTCACTATGATACAATATTTTTTCAATAAAAACAAAACTATACCGTACCGTGGTCGTATCGCTAATGTAAATCAGTGAATATCAATGTGCCCTCATCGTACCGTCATCGTACTGTCATTGTACCGAGAATGTAGATATAAATTGGTCCATTAAAATACATTGGAGCAAGAAGTATCGTACCGTCATCGTACCGTTATTGTACCGTCATTGTACCAGTAATGTAAATCAAACCTTAAGCTTAACGTTGGGACTCGGCCATTGAGAAGCATGGGAGACTATAATGAAGGATCGTAAAGAGATAGTGTAATAAAAATAAACAACTGAATAAACTAACAATTGTGTGCAATATTTATGAAATGATCCTCGTAATTGAAAGTATTTGTTGTAAACGGCAAAATTTAAAATCTCCCCCCTTGAATGAAACTGTGTAGCCAGTTGACTAATCCTCCCCATCATGAATATATATTGAGCGGTGGCGGGGTGAGGTGTGGGGTGGTTGTCTTTGCCGGGATTCCTAATATCCGGAATGCTGAGGCGTCGGGCGCATTGTGCATGCTCGGGAGCGTCGCCTCCGAGCGTCGGGATTAGCCCATTCATCAAGCCGGTCATTGTATCAAACTATCACAAGCACTACACCAAAGGTCCTACACAATGCGTCTGAATACCCCATCGCCATAGCAATGGGGTGGATTTAAAGTTCATGCGGTAAGGAATGGAAACGATTTTGAATTTGTCCTTTAAAAGCAGGACTAACGATTCTTATATTTATATCTTTACTATCTACAATAGATTACAACAATACATATACGAGGTAGAGTCAAAAAGTACCCGGAATCGTTGTCTAGAGCCAAGCAGGTGATCACTACAGGGATATTTCTTTTTCTTGGGTTGGTAGCCACCACTAGGGAAAGCAACGAGCCGCCCGGCACCCCTTATAGTTACTGTCTGCGAAAGCTGCAAGCTGTTTCTTAAAATGCGTTTTTTTTAATTCGTCGGATTTTGAAATGTCGTGCAAACATAAAACTCTGTGTTCTGATGGACCGTTAGATTATAAAGAAATAATACGGAAACGAGGCGATGAAAAAATAAACTGCGTACGAGCGGCACAAAGAAAAATTTTGGACAAAAAAAGGGAAAAGGATTAGGAGATATTTTTGATTATCAAGGCGTGATTAACTACGAATTTATTTCTCAAGACCAAACTGTAAATAAGAAACTTTATTGGATATCCTTCCGACTCAGCTCAGTAAATTGTTCTTTTTATTGCCTCTCGCTAAGAGAGATATTGGATTCATGTTAAAAATCGCATATCCAGATTTTATTGAATAAGCACGTTCCGATTTTAACATTTTTACGATGATGTCTGTGTGTGTGTGTGTGTGTGTGTGTGTGTGTGTGTGTGTGTGTGTGTGTGTGTGTGTGTGTGTGTGTGGATGTGTGTGTGTGTGTGTGTATGTGGGATGTTGGAAGGACGATAACTCAAAAACTATAAGACTTTATATTTGTTTAACTACGTATTTCGTAATCGGACATTCATGGGAAGATCTGAAAAGGCTTTGGTAACAATTGGAAAACCGGAAGTAGAAGATTCTTGAAACAAAATCTTCTAAATATTATTTTTTGAAAGTTTTTCTTGGTAATAATTAAAGAAAATTAAATTCTCTATCTGATACATTTAAATATTTTATTATATATTCTATATAGATTTAGAGATAAAAGAAATATAATATCTATATAAAATAAAATAATCTGTTGTAATAAATTTTACAGCCGAAAGAATGCCATGGAAAATAGTTGAAAATTTAAATTGTTTGTAACTGACAGATAAATGTCAGTGTCAGAAATCCGGAGACATTGTTGGGAAGTACATATATTATATTATTTCTTAATGTATTTAATATTATAGGTATATTACACATACCCTTCAGAAATACTTACTCCCGACAATGAATTGGAAACATCTCGAAAAATTAGAAGAGTAAGACAAAATCTGTCGATAGAATGAATTTAAATATAAAAAATCTAAATATAAGGAATAGATATAAGTAGAATTTTTGGTGTAGAGTGTAGGTATACGATAAATGTTAAATACATTAGAGCGCGAGCAGTCATGTGACTTTGTTGGCCTTGACAAAAGATATGGGGGCCCATGTCAGCATGATAGCTAGTAATTATGTATATAGATGTCAAATATCATAATTTTTCATTCTAAATTTAGTGATTTTCCAATTCCATGTTGTTTATTTTCCTCGACAAGTAAATTTCACACTCCTGGTGGCAAATGTACTCAACTCACATCTCACATTCTCCTTTATCGATGCTGCATCACTCGCGAATTAAACTCAAAATGGTCCGAGTCCTTCAGTTTACTAGAAGGGGTAATGTTATGAGAAGAAATGTCAATTTGTAGGTTATAAATGTTGAGCCTTCGTGGTTGAAATCAAAAATGTCACATACGGTAATGAATTTTACACTAAGAATTACTCTTTCTATATTGTTCGTTTCATATACAACTCAGCCGTAGCTATTTCGGTTTCTGTTACATGTTGCCACCGCAGAAAGTAAGAACGAAGTAAATATGATAAAGAGTAGCTTTTGTTGTAATCAACAGTTTGTAGAATGTATAATTATAATTCAGTTCATATCTGCTTTTATTCTTTAACCTTATGTTAACAAAATAACGACATGGCGCTGGTGCAAATTACAAGACAATAAAATCTCGCAATTTAGTATCAATTAAGTGCGACTTCCTTTGAAGATAACATACTCTCCACACCATATAAATCTCAATTCACACAATGGGCGAACTCTACCCTAAACAGCATGTAAAAACCTCCCGGACGCCATTTACCATCTCTTATCTCCGCTGTAATTTATTCCAGAGCGGCCGGCTTGTAATTAGCGAAGAATCTTTTCTTTACATTGATTGCGCTCCGTCAAGCGCGAATCTGCCTAGATTGAATTCAGCGCAGCGCGGTGCAACCCCAAGCAAGACGGAGCTTGCCCTTTAAGGGAAACAGAGGGAGAGGGGCAAGTTTCCGGACATAGAAGGAGGAGATACTGTTTACTTAGGGACAAATGATTGATGGAGTGACGAAAAATATTCGCAGAATTTATGAAGCCCGATGGAATATGATGTGTGAAACATATATCCAGGAATTTAAAATATATTTGGTACAACACAATCTGTAACTATTTGAGAGATGGTTTCCTAAACATACATACATACATAAAATCACGCGTGTCCCACTTAGTGGGTTCGCACAAATCCGATAACAATAAGAACAACATCAACATCATACAACAAATCCTTACTCTTAAACATATTAAAGTGACCGATTTTCGGTAGCGAAATACCGCATCCGGATCACAATAATAGTTAGGAAACAATCATCCTAGACCACACATTCCTATCTAAGCAGACTTCTTTCGCCTCGGCCAAACTCATAATCCTTACTCTTAAACATATTAAAGTGACCGATTTTCGGTAGCGAAATACCGCATCCGGATCACAATAATAGTTAGGAAACAATCATCCTTCGCCACACATTCCTATCTAAGCAGACTTCTTTCGCCTCGGCCACACTCATAATCGCATTCATAAAGTTTATATGGATAAAATGATAATCTTTATTATTGAGGTAATTATCTTATTGAGGCATTTTTACATATAGTTAAAAATACCCTTTTGTTCTTTTGGTGGGCGCCTTTCAACTTTAAACTAAAACCGCGGTCATCACCTAAATTCGACCGTGCTCTGCATTATAGAGTAAAACTTTTGAAAGATGTCCTATCAAGGTTGTCTACGAATTGTATGAATTCAGATTTTTGCTCCGCCCATCATGACAAATTCAGTAGTGTCGTTTGCTTAGTTTTTATGAGGATACTAAGATACTACTGTTATTTTATTATTATAAAATATATATATTACAGGAAAAGCATTCAAAATTCAAAAATAAGTCAACTAGTAAGTTTATAAGCAAATGTAAAACCAAATATGTTAAAAATAAGATACTGACACAATGTCAGTGTCAGTGACTCTGACAGAATATAACGTTATACGTACGGCTATGAATCCAGGTAATGTATCTGAATTAATAAATAAACTTACGTTACAGCGAAAGTATTAATCAACAACGAGCATCGTTTATAAATGGAATATCCTAACTTAGTCGAAACAATATGAATTTTTTAAAGACAAGCGTGTTATATCCATCCTTATCACACACTCTTACAGCCTTTGCAAAAGAGATAAATGTATGCCTATTTGTTAATTCAGATGCCCTTGTTCGGACATCTTTCAAAATTTTTACTGTACTCTGCTGAATTTTCAGTCTGAGGAGATGATCCGGATACAGCTACAATTGATGTGGTCTTCGCGGTCCAAACCATATTTTCCTACTAGAGGATTCCACGGTACTCGAACGCTTATACAAGCTGTTATATTTTAATGCACCCAGCAAATATCTCGCTTATTTATTAAGTTAGTAATTTCTTTCATATAACATGATTTATACAGCAACATGTAAGCTACTTGATGACGGATGTACATTCATGATACCACTTCCGGTTTATTAGTAATTAATATCAACTTTGAAATTTCAAATGGAACATACTATAATTTTTGCAAATTTGAAAAGTACATCAAATTTGCTTTACAATCATGTAAAATAATACATATGTTACATTATTAAAAAGTAAAATGGTGGGTACTTTTTTATACACCTAGTCGAAAAGAGAATAATGAGCCATGACTATGGCTTGAAATAAAACAATTAACTAAGACAATTGTAACACGATAAATGTCAACCTGTAAATACTCAGTAATAATAATTGTTCTAACCTTATTCTATTTCAAAACGTTGTGAAAAATGTATTAAAGAGGCTGGGAGACATTTTGAATATTTGTTGAAAAATCATTTTGTTGGTATTAAGTGTTCCTTATTCTTATTTTCTGTATTATTATGACAAAAACATATTATTTCATTTAATAATAATAGTTACAATTGTTTTAGTTCATTGTTTTATTTCAAGCCGTAGTCATGGCTCACTATTCCTTTTTCGACTAGGTGTATAAAAAAGTGCCCGCCATTTTACTTTTTAATAATGTAACATATGGATTATTTTACATGAATGTAAAGCAAATTTGATATACTTTTCAAATTTGTAAAAAAAAATAATGTTCCATTTGAAATTTCAAAGTTGATATTAATTACTAATAAACCGGAAGTGGTATCGTGAATGTACATCCGTCATCAAGTATCTTACATATTGCTGTATAAATCATGTTATGTGAAAGAAATTACTAACTTAATAAATAAGCGAGATATTTGTTGGGTCCCCTAAAATAAGAAAGAAAATCTCTCCAGATCTTAGGACGGCTTCTACAGATCACTTTGAGTTACCCCAACGAACACTCTTATGAAGATTCCGACTTTTAAACAGAATAAGAACAAGATTTCCTTTCGCCCGATAGGTGTTTATAAATTATAAAATATGGAGACAATTAGACCGAAAATAATAATGATTTCCTTCAGTAATTTTATGTCTTTTTCAAAAGCATCAGGTACTTATTATATTTAATTATGTAACTACATCATTGTAGTAGCTGCTAAAGTTTTTTACTAGTCCAACTAGATCACCTATATCAGTGTAATGTTCTGTCAATCGGCGATCGGTGCAACGGTGCACGCGATTTCTTCTGCAACATCTGGCACGGTGGGACACTTTAATGAGTGGCAAAAAGACGACCAGATTTCAATTAGAGATTACAACACCCGATAAGGAGTGAACCTGTTTGCCTGTTTCAATCGCCGCGCGTACCACGGAGAAAGGACTGCACTCCGCTGACAGATGTAGCCATACCAGCAATCGTTTTATTTCACTATAAAAAGTTTTTGAGGTATTTGTCACTGTTCCGGTTAAGTAATTGATCTGAATACTCAAGTAATGAGCAGATTATTCGTTATTGGGTTAATTTCTCAGGAAGGGACATTTTTCATCAAGAATGATGTTCTTAATTCCAAGTATGTTACCTTTATAAACAAATATTTAATTAAAATAATTGCTATGAACTGGGGATTAACGGTTATCAGGATAAGTTAACTTCCTTTCACAAATACCATTTATTTTAACTAGCTTTTCGAAAGACAGATTCAAAACGAAAACTGATTGAATTTTTTTTACTCGCTAAAAATTAACCACTGAATTACAGAATAGGGCGCATTAAGATATTTACTAAATTTTGCCTCAAATTTAAAAACAATTGTTAAAAAATGCTTTTACTTAAAATTTTGTAATACTTAAGGTAGTTCACCAGCTACCGTCCAGGCCAAAAATTTGATCGCGCTGAACATATACTGCGCATTCTACGATAACCCCTCTCTAAAGAAAACTTTTGGTAGGTGACTGTACTTTCTTGCGCCGTATGTCATAAATATGTACACCCACACCGCTACGAAAAGTTGTTAACAGAAAGCTGGCAACGTCGCGCTTTAATCGGATAGGGAAGGGGGGAACAGCTCTATCAGAGAGCCGCTGAATTCAACCGTAGTTACAAATTCGCCGTTTTGACGTGACTTATTCCCGCTGTCAATTTTGACGAATTAAAAATAGTATAATAAATTACATATAGATAAAACATACTACTTACATTTGCATTTTTAGTATTTTTTATTCATTCATATCTTTGAAAAACCATATAACAACGTTATAATAGCTAAATTGATTTTTTGACATTCTAAAAATGACATTTAGATTTGATATCTGCTAGATCGTAGCCTACTTTATTAATACAAGACCGGGAAACATCTCAAATTTTGTTTCAAAATCTGCCCAAAATTCTAGTTCTAAAACCGGTAATGAGGGCGTGATTTATGCCTGCTGTCATTTAAATGTCATTTTGAGACTGTCAAAAAAAAAATTTAGCAGTTCTAACGTTGGTATACAGTTTTTCACAAATATAAATGAATAAAACATACATTAAATGAAAATGTAAGTAATATTTTTATCTATATATTATATTACTTTTACCCCCTTCCCGTGACGTAAACATACAGTGTTGCCGCTGCCTCTATCCCTCGAGTTTTTCTGTCGTCGAGTACATTATTTTACACTACAATTACTCTGAAACTGTACGTCAGATCGCTTTCATCGTTTAAAATAACATTCGAAACATATTAAACTACAACATATTAGTTTTTTATTAAAATCTGTAGAAGCAAAATGATGCTATTAATCAAAACGTTGGTTTTGGTAGCATTGGTCCTATGCTTCACGTGTTAAAATGTCTGACTTTCGAGGCGAATAGCTCATTTTCTGTACGTCAGAAGTTTATAAAAAATTAACTGAGCATGTATTAGGTCGTTCTTAACACATAGTTAAATTTTTATGAACATCTATAGAAACTCGATTTACTGGTGAACTACCTTAATAACTGACTGTTTTATAAGCAAAAAACTTAAATTAAATAAGGAGGACCGTGTTCTTCCACAAGATGTAACTTTCTGCGGACAATTAACATTAGGTTTTGGACGACATTTACATCGATTTCTCCGTTATACCACGATTCCAAAATTTTTTTTTCTCGTATTCCTCAGTTTACATTCAGAAGAACAAGTGATTAGATTTTGGTTATAATTGGTGAACCGGATGTAACCTCATTTGAAGATTTAACAGTTAAATATGATTTATTGACATTTAATGTTATTATAATTTAAAGAATAGATTATTGTGTATACGATTTGATTGCATTTTATACATCATAATAGATATTATAAAGATATTAAATTTCATAAATCAACCAGCTATGCTCCCCATGAAAATTGCTAATATATTCAGATAATTCAAATTGACATATGTTTCTGTGAAGGTTTTCACAAGTTTCACGCAAAATTTTACATTGCATCGTTGTTCCATAAAATCGCAAATTTTAAAAATCGCTACTAACACTTAAACAACCTTGCACTCAAATAACAATATTACGAAAACTAAACGAGATATCAATAATCCAAAAAGATGTGGTTACAGAGGAGATTATGCGCAACGCAATGCTGCCAACGGAATATCACTAAATATCTCCGTTGTTACGTAATTCAAAATGTTCGGTTATTTTCTGAACAGACCTCGGATTCCGCGTTGAAGTAAACTTTTCAAGATATAAGAGCCCAAAAAAATTATGAGACGTGCCTGAGGAAGGTTAGGGCGATTATTGTTTCGAGAAACAAATGGTACGTTTTGGTCTGTTGGTCAATTTTGTGTTTGTCTTGGGTAGTGACAGAACGCAAGATCTAGCCAGGGGATAAAATAATCCCCAGGGTGTAATTCTTCATAAAATTAACCAATTTTGCTAGACAATTATTGATGTAGGTACCTTTATCCAGGGCTTCACCTCCTCACTCGACCCACATAAGACCTGCAGTGACAGCATGCATTTTAGAATTCTATCATAGAAAACAGGCGAATGCGATTTTACTTTTATGAATCTTGGTAGCATACACTTTATAATTATATATTCGCTTTTTGTTTTGCGAATTTTCAGGTTTTTACACTATTAAAATAGAAAATACTATGACAGTATTATAATAAATATATAAATTCGCTTTGATTTGAATTGTGACAAAATAATGACGTTAGTTTAATACTTTCGCCTCGCTTGCAGGCGAATATTTTGAGATACGTATACCACCAAATTTTCGCTTCAGGCGAAAAGCGAAAACAAATGTCTCATTTGATAAAATTCTAAAGTGCGTTCTGTCACTACTGGATACAACCCTTGTGGAATATCGCACCATACCAACTCCTTATCTGCAAATTTGGCTTTTTGTTTATATCTGACATTAGTAGGGACCTTTGCAATATTGTCAGTATAAAAACCATCATTTCTCTTAATTTCGAGTTGCTCAGTGTGAAGTCCTAGAAATCAATATAAATGTCGTCCAAAACCAAATGCTAGGTGTCCGTACAAAGTTGCGCCTTGTGGAAGAACACGCCCATCTTTATAAGTTCATAATTTTTTCTTCAAACGTCATAAAATTAGCATCTTTTGTGACTTGATTCACAAGGTAGAAGTTTAATTTCTACGCCACCGGCGTAGAAATAGAATAAATAAATATCCATAGAAACTATACAGAATCAACGAATAAGAAGTAACTTGTACAAAAGAAACCTGTAATATCGCCCTAAATGTCACTATAATATAAGTAACATAAGAATAAAGTTACTAAATACCATCAATAGCTGTCAAATTTAAATAAATAATGGTTGAAATATAAACAGAGTTTACTTTTGAAGAAATAACATATTAAAGAATAGCAGACTTACAGATTACAATTACAGGGACGGTAATGAATATAAGAATACTTAGAATTATAGTGATAAGAAAAGTTTATATTGTTTTGCAGTGATTCCTGGGCATATCTTTCAGCTGCACTGTTAGGTTTCCATTCAATTGAACAACTTCAGGGGGCGTACATTATAATACTTCAAATTTCGACATAATTGCACACAAGGAGGATATAAATTGCACAGTTTTTATTCAAACGTCAAAACGTGAAAATTTCAATTAAATGTTTATAACAAAAGTGAACAAATAAGTATACATAGCTAATACAATGTGTCATTCGGAGTAAAAGTGTCTTTGCGTGCCATGCGTGCAATTGTTCGACTCGCTTCGCTTGTCGCGCAAAATACCACGCTCGCCACACAAAGTATCAATTTTATTCCTAATAACACAATATACTATTATTACCTACGAAACAGCTAATTATTAAGTATCAAAAAAAAAGTAAATGCATTGTTGAAATTTGTGCGAAAACTTATGGGACAAACGTTACTGATATAGAACGAATTGCGTTTTATATTGTCGCAAGGTCCTTCGTATTTGAGAAGGGAAGCTTTCAAATAAATTAAAAGCAACCAATCTAGAAAATTTCATTTGGCTGAAAGGCATCCAAATATCGGAACAAAAAACCATGTATCAAAGTATTAGGCTACTAGATTGAAAAAATACTTTTTTCAGTTGGGTAGACTCTCCCTTCTCAAGCAGGCAAGCGGCCACATCAAAGACCCAAATTGAATTAAATGTAAGAAATAAATAAATCCATCTCATCAGAGTTGGCGATGGTGGGAGGGGCGTTGGAAACTCCCCCCGTTGCTTGGTTTTGCCCTCGCGTCGCGTATTAATTCCGCATACATGAGTTTTAATTGAAATCTCTCAGTCAGCACGACGCGACGTATTTCATTGGACGTGTCATCCGCAGGGCACATTTATCACCCGGGTAAAAATTGCCCAGTGTACGGGAAGGTTCAAACCGAGCACAAATATCGCTGCGCTTGATGTTTCCGTTTCCGTGGTGAAAAAACGGCCGGTCAATCGATAAGCGCAGGACCGGTTTTGCCATTAGGCTACTTGCCCGCGAACCCCAAAATTGCGATAATACTTATTTAAAACATTAAAGTTGAAATTTTTACAATGAAAGGACATTTTCTTTTGTTTCCGAATTAGAATGTCATACTGTACGCAGCCTGTTCAGAAAAGAAAGCTAACTTCTAAAGAAATCAAAGCTTTTCTTCTTGAATCTTATTTTAGAAATGGAAATAAATGAGAAAACGGCGAATGACAATATTCTTTTGCTGCCTGTTACAGCAAATTTCAAGAAAATTACATTTCAAGATCAATTTTGACGACTTGACTTTTGAATTATATAAAGTATAATGAACAGACATTCGTTTCTCTACTCGTAGCCTACTCCGAGTTAGTTTTTTTTAACATAATTGTTAACAAATTTTATTGTTTTTTACCTCCCGCTACCCTTGGTAAGGGAGGTATAGGGATCGTGCTAAAAATCGCATATCGAGATTTTGGTAAATGACCACGTTTTAAGGTCCTTAGATTCCATTTTTAACATTTTCACGATGATGTCTGTGTATATGTATGTGTGTGTGTGTGTGTGTGTGTGTGTGTGTGTGTGTGTGTGTGTGTGGGTGTGGATCCTCTTTACGCTCTAACTCAAATACTATCGTTCAGCAAATTTTGAAATCATGTATTTATACCTTATTCGGACAATCGGAAATGGCAGTTTACTTGAAGCTCAGAATAGTTTTTCTTCAAAAAATACCTTTAAATGTTATTTTTTCGTAATTTGTTATTATAAAACTTAAAGATTATTTCATTTTCTACAGGTTTGCATTAATACTTTTTCTATATATTTTATGGATAAATTTATAAAATAATATAAAAATTATATCTCGGAGCTTATGCACACAACTTCATTGTTACACAATTCAGCTCAAATGGATATATCTGATAGATTAATGTCATTGTCAAAAAATAATCATTTCAAATTAATAACAGTAAGTAACGTTTTCAAAAGAAAATTGTAAATAGAACAATAGTTATATGGAAAGGAACTTAATATACAGAATTTCAAATTAATAATAATAACATTTTAAAACGAAAATTGTAAATAGAACTTAAGATACATAATTCAGCAAATATGCATGTATGCATTTAAAATAAAAAATAATTATATTATCACCGCATATTACCCATTGTTGGGGTTGCTAATCTGCTTTGTACACATCATTACCGATGATGATGACATATTTGTATCGTGCAAGCGTTTACCAAGCGTTACCTCACGGGTACTCATTTTTGGAATTGAATCCGGTTCCCCAGATTCGCAACCAGACACTCAGGCACGCGGCGTGCGGCCATGAGACCTCCTAGGTATTTAAATTAATAAAAATTAAATGGCGGGAGGTTTTGTGTTGGTCACATCAAATTCTTTTTTATAGTCTATTTAATGACAGACAAAATTTTGTTCAATCACTATTGTTAGTTTTTCTTCGATTTTTCGTTTTTGTCGGAAACAGCTGAAGATTAGACCTATATTTATTAAACTTTTTTACTTATTTTGGTCAGTATTATATGCCCTTAAAATATTTTACACTTTTTTTTAAACAACCTGTATATGATAAATGCGTTTCTTCGATATGCCACTGATTACAATAATATATATGATTATTGTATTCAGTCGATATGCCATAGTATCTGTTATGTCTCCAACTTTGATTCGACAGTAATTCAATATCATTTGTTGAACGCTCATTATTAACCAAGCATCGTCCATCTTGCTGGCTGGGGTGGCAACGGGTGCACTTACCGGGCGGCAAGTTTATAGTATATTAAAGAACGAATATCATAATTGTTATTTTATTTTTTGAGAAGGAAGTTTGGGTACGTAAATATTATGAAATGTACAAATTCGAAACAGTTCTCCTGCTTATATTTAAATCATTGCTGTCAAAAAAAAGCGTTGCAATTTTTCTTTTCATTACATTTACTATGGAAGTAAATTGCGACGATTAAATTTCTTTATAAAACCGATACAACAATTTTGCCTGATTACAACAAATAAAATATTTCAAAAAGATTCATTATTAGACTTTTTATAAAATGCTTATTGCATTATGAAATGAACGTTTATACGCTACGCATAATACAAAATACGTATTTCGATTTTCTCTTCATATGTCACAATGACGCTGACGTACTTTCGCGCCAAAACTTTAATTATATTTTATTCGTTATTAAGCGTAATTTCAAGAAATAAAAAAAATGAAATTTATACTTTTCAATTTTTAATAACAAAAATATCAAGAACTCTGGACCCATTATAAAAATTTATGCTTTGCTTGTGATTATGATTTATAGATTTTTAAAGATCTACTCCATAGTAATTGTCAAACTGATCTATAGTTTATGAATACTAATATGCAAGAGTCCCAAGAATAATGGTAATGTAAAGGACAGAACTGCTTAAATGGTTTCATATTGCTAAGGTAGGTGATTGAAAAAAAGGACACAATTGAAATTGACAAATAAATAATATTTAATAAAATTGTTTATTTAAATTAAAACCTCTGCCTGGTACATTATTAAATTTTACACATTCGCACATTCCCAAAGAAATAAGTGTACTTTACAAATATAATCAGCTATGGGTAATTATGTACAGTAAAATTTCTGAAAAATGTCCGATCAAGGTAATCTACGAATTGTATGAATTCAGATTTTTGCTCCTCCCTTTCTGACAAATTCAGTGGTGTTGTTTGCTTAGTTTTTATGAGAGTACATAAAATACTACTGTTATTTTATTATTATAAAAATATATGTTACAATAAAAGCATTCAAATTTCAAAAATAAATCAACTGGTAGGTTTATTAGCAAATGTAAAATCAAATATGTGAAAAATAAGATACTGACACAAGGTCAGTGTCAGTGATACTGACAGAAAATAACGTTATTCGTACGGCTATGAATCAAGGTAATGTATCTGAATTAATATATAAGCTTACGTTACAGCGAAAGTATTATCAACAACGAGCATCGTTTTAAAGTGGAATGTCCTAATTTACTCGAAACAATTATGAATTTTTAAACGACAAACGTGTTATATCCATCCTTATCGCACACGCTTATAGACTGCAAAGGAGAGAGATAAATGTATGCCAATTTGTTAATTCGTTCATGATACAAATAACCTTGATCGGACATCTTTAAATAATTTGACTGTACCTATATCACCGTTTTCAAATAAATGCATTAGTAAAAAGTACCTACCTAATACTTTTGGTTAAACTATACTGTTGTTTATAACGTTTTTGTTATAAATCTTTACAATCACAGTTGTAATCCCTAAAATTCTTGCAACTTTCTTAAAATCTAAGCACTCTTTAAAATCAATCATATAACCTCAAAATCTTATTTTTAAATTCAAAAAATAATTCCATTAATCAAAAAAACCTTTAGAAATTCCTTCCAATCCCTTAAAATATTTTAGGTTGTACTGTCAGTCTCAAAAATCTTTTAAAATTATGTACAATCTTAGTGATTTACCCGTCGATAACCAATAATTTTCTGTGGCTGAAATTTTCAGAGGTATATTTCAAAGCATAAAATATTGTATTTCCAGAAAAATCTACAATTGGGGTTAAAAACTTATCAATACCCCTCGTTTACTGGAAATAAGGGTCGTCTAAATTTCTTGCTTAGGGTTACGGTTCCCTTGCGCCGGTCCTGCACAAACTACCCACTCTCCCACTGCAGAAACTTCCGATGTCATTTGGGAAAAGTTGCCAGACCAGTCGCGATGCTTGATGCGCAATTAAAATCACGTTTTTTTTATTTTTAATGCTGATGGATAAAATTTCAATTTGGAGTTTTTTTGGCGATTTAATTGAAATTGCCATGTGTACGCAGGATTGATTTACAATTTGGCCCAATTTGTCGTTATTTATCATTCATCAGATGATTTCAACACATTAAATATAAATCACACTTTCACGTTCAAACTTCTTCAACATCTGCAGGATGTCACGGTTTCACACTCTGCATATAGCTGACTTCGTTTTGGATACAAAAAATATTTTTTTCTTGCAACCTTGAAATGAAATAACATAAGAAATAAAATTCGCTTGATCCCAAAGTATGATCGTCCTAGTTTATAGATACTAATATCGCATGATCAATTTATAGAACAGGTGTGTATGGTCGTTCCAAGATATCAACCGATTTACGTCATCAATAGAAAGTTACTAAACTTTTAGCTAATTTATATGAGACTGGAGCGTTTCATGTTGTGATTGTTGCCTATAGTGCAAGTCAAAGTAAAATAATATGCTTGATTACAACAAAGAAAATTTGATTACAACAATGAAAATGTCTAATTATACAACAGAGATATTATAATTATTGTCACAATATATTGTAAAAATTAATATTTTTTATGCTTTTCATTTTTACCTCTCGCTGGGAGAGATATTGGATTCATGCTAAAAATCGCATATCCAGATTTTATTGAATACGCACGATTTAAGGTCCATAGAATCCGATTTTAACATTTTTACAATGATGTCTGTGTGTGTGTGTGTGTGTGTGTGTGTGTGTGTGTGTGTGTGTGTGTGTGTGTGTGTGTGTGTGTGTGTGATGTGTGTTAGATTGTTGGAGGCACGATTTTTCAAATTCTATAAGACTAAAGACCAGTTTGACTACGGGTTCCTCAATCTAACATTAATGAGGAGAGTTGAATAGGTTTTGGTACAAATTGGAAAACCGGAAGTAATAGTATCTTAAAAAAATTCTAAGTATTATTTTTTTGAATTTTTTATTATTAGTATTAAAGAACGTAAAATTCTCTATTCGATATATTTTAAAATTTTATTATATATTCTATATATTGAGTAACCATCAGATGTTTGTAAACGACAGAAAACTGTAATTGTCAAAAACCAACAGTAGTTCATAAATCTATTTGGGCGGTACTGGCAGCTCAATTCTAAAACTTGACCTTAAGTCTATTTTAACTAAACACATGACAGTGGATAAGAACCGATTCAAAATTTGTTATAGTACGAATATGGTTTTATGTAGATTTTAGCTGAAACGTGGCTGAAACTAAATCTTAGAAATTTTTTTTTGGCAACATAGTAGTAAAACGTCAAATTACGCTTTTACGTTAAATGAATAAGTTTAACTGATATTATTGAAGAATTTTTCTGTGATATTGGTAAGTTTACTATTTCTTGTTATATAACAATAATAACAATTAAATATCTAAAATTATAGCTATATACTTATACCCATCAGAAATCCCGTCAAGAAATTGGAAGAAATTCGAACATTTAAAGTGTAGGAGAAAACTTACTCAAAAAATAAATTTAAAATTATAAAATTAATCTAAACATAAAGAAAAGTCATGAGAAATTTATAGGACGCGAGCAGTCATGTGACTTTGTTGGAATTGACAAGCAGATATGGGGGCCCGAGTTAGAATGACAGCTAGTAATTATGTACATAGATGATTTCATGATATTCCAATTCCATCTGGTTTATTTTCCTCGACCAGTAAATTCCACATTCCTGGAGCCTCTATATCTGCTTGTCTAAGCCAAGTACGACAAACTAACTACGTGAATTTAGAAAATCTTGAAATTTTTAATGAAAAATTCTGATATTTGACATCATGTACATAATTAATGTCATTCTGACACGGGCCCCCATATCTGCTTGTCAAGGACAACAATGTCACATGACTGCTCGAGCCCTATACTTATGTAACAAAAAACGGAAGTGGCGAGAGGTATTGTGCTGGCCACAACAGATTTTTTTTCATAGTGAAAAAAAAATTAAACGAAATTAAATTGTAATGCCAAGCGATGTAACTCAATTTTAAATGGCAGAATATGTGAATAACACATTAAGTGTTTGTAAGTTTAATATCAATTTATATTTTAAGCTAGTCGAAAGAAATTTGTAGAAATTCCATTCGCGAAAGTTTTATAATTTGTTAGTTGAAAATGTAAACCGGCTGAATTATTATGAGCCTGAACTCGTATTGCAATGTTTCGTCTCTAAATGAGCTGATTAAGGATATAAGACTAATCCAACGCCCTGGCATGTATAGTGGGGTTTAATGTGCTGTCGATTGTATATGGCACATCCTGCTGGTTTTACGTGGTGTCAATGTTTGGGACATGAGAATCCCACATTAATCCTTAGGATTACTTCAAATCAGTACACGATTTCAAATGCGAAGATTAATAAACTTGACAGACATAAATATCCCTGTCAAATTTTTATCGACAGCATCAATATTTCTCTTGTTAATAAATATAATTGCCACAGCAATAGATTTCTCTCAATTAATAAATGCTTCACAACACTGGGTCAAAATGAATAATGTAACTGGGCTGTTACTGTTAGCAATAAAATATTAATTATGACAACGATTTAAGAAAAAAACAAAATAGAATAAACCAAGAATAGCGGTAGTTTAGATTCAGTAGTGTTGAAAGTTGCATATATTGTATATATGATGTATAATGATTCCTGAAAAATTGATTGCAAGAAAATTGAGCGACGAGATTTGATCGAGACGAAAATTTATCGTCGGCAAAATCTGTCGCTTAGAATAGAAAATTTATCAAAATTGAACCCAAGAAAAATAGGTCGTAAGAAAAAGAAAAGTTATCTCAAGAAAATATGTGGCTGAAAAATGGCGAAAATTTGATGTGACCAGCACATTACCTTCCGTCAGTTCTATGTATTTCATCCTGAAGTTTCTCGCAAATGATTATATATTTCCAGTAAAATTATGACACAAATATACGGGTATTCCAGTGTAGTAAAATTTAAAAGAAAAAATATTATAATGTTATTAACTAGGTTGAAAAACGACAGAATTCTGAAAAATAAACTCAAAATTGTTGTATTTAATATGATTTTCCAATTGTTTTATTTTAGCGCGGAAAAGATTACACGTGGTGTATGACGTCCATTCGTTCTATTACGTATGTAATGACGTACTTGTCTGCTTGAGGAAACAGAAGAAGCAGTGCGTTCACCATTGATGCTTTCTCGTTTCTCAGCTGATCTTTGTTTGTGTTTCTTGCTAGTTTTGATATTTTGCTGTAAGAATGACAGCAACCAAATTCTTAACTAATAATAATTTAATATAGTTACAATTAAAATCCACGGATAACAAAAATAAAACAAATGAAAGTCATCCAAAACAAAATAGCATCTGACACTGTGAACAAACCAAATCCCCTTCCCCTTACTCGCTCCAAGCCAAGCGACTAACAGCTGTAGTCTACGACATGAAGCGAATGACGTCATACCATATAATTTAAATTTTTAAGCATAATTCAAAAATCCATATCTCGCGGAAATGGCACAATAAAAAACTCAAATTTTCACATTTGTATTTCAAATTTATTGAAGTTTCAGAAAAAAAAATAAAAAAAAGATTATTGGAATACCCCATTATCTTAATGTAGAAGCTGTTTCCATGGTAATAGCATATCTCGCTGATTTATGAAATTTAATTTCTTTATAATTTTTTAACTCGATATCCATTGGATATGAAGTACTAACAGCAGTCAAACAGTATAGAGGATAAAATATTTTTTAATGTTTTAAATGTCAAAAAATTATATTTAACTGTATCATATGAGGGTACTTCCGGTTGACCAATTCTAACCAAAATCTAATCTCGTCTTCATATAGAAATAAGGAAGAGGAATACGAAAGAATTATAAATTTTGGAACTGTAGTATTGAAGTTATCGAAGAAGAAACTTTTGTCACACATACACACACACATACGTACAGACATCATAGTGAAAGTAGTAAAATCGTATTCTAGAGACTCTAAGACGTGCGTATTCATTAAAAACTCATCACCGATTTTTTTTGGCCAAGGCCAATACCTTACTTACCTATAGGTGATGGAAGGTAAAAAGGATGAATGTTCCATTTTCTAGAAAATGAGATGATTGGTCCTACAAAATAGATTGAAGATGGGACTTTCAAATGATATATTTAAAGAAGGCAAAACGGTAACAGTCCTAAGATTCAGGCTTTAGAAATTGCAATACAAGAGTTAAAAATAATATTAGTGTGACCATCGTATAAGCTTATATTAAGGTTTTCCATACGAGAATTTAGAAATTTTGCGTTTCTGCCTTCAATAATAAAACACTGTACAGTATGAATGAAGAAGAGCAACTCTTCTTCATTGTCTACGTATGCGGAGGATATGGTATCTATTTGCGGAATGCAGGTATTCCGGAATTTGCCATCAGTGGTGGTTGGTGTAGTTGCTAACGCGGCTGGTTCGAATGTGTCTGCATGTGTCCGTTTGTAATTACAGACCGGCACGCGTGCTGCATTCTCTGCGAGTCGCACTAGGACATGTACTGCAACTGCAACTGCAAATGCACATTGCACTCCAAACACCGGTATGCGGACAATGAGGGACCTTGTTGACTAGACTAGACGGATAGATGGAGGCGAAATTCACACAAATGTAGGAGGGCATACTCTATTATACGGCACATGAGTAAGAATTATAGTATAAAATTTCAGCAATAAAAATTTAACGTTTTAGTTACAAAATCAGAAACATATGCGAGTAGATAATAAAAAGATTGGGAGTTGAGCAAGGTTCCATTTTGGGTCCTCTATTTTTACCTTCCGTCACCTTTAGGTAAGGAAGGTATTGTCTGGTCAAAAAATTCAATGATGAGTTTTTAGTGAATAAGCATGTTTTAGGGTACCTATAATACGATTTTACCATTTTTACGATGATGTCTGTATGTATGTGTGTGTGTACGTGTGAGTGTGTGTGTATTTGTATAAGTTTCGGATCGCATAACTTCAATACCACGATTCCAAAAATTATAATTTTTTCGTATTCCCCAAGTTTACATCCAGAAGAACAAGTGATTAGATTTTGGTTATAATTGGTGAACCGGAAGTAGCCTCATTTGAAGATTAAACAGTTAAATTTGATTTATCGACATTTAACGTTTTTATAACTTAAAGAATATATTATTCTCTATACGATTTGATTTCATTTTATACTTCATATTCAATAGATAGAGAGTTAAAGAATTTTAAAGAAATTAAATTTTATAAATCAGTCAGCTATGCTAAACATGGAAACTACTAATATATTCATATAATTCAAATTGACAGATGTCAGTATAAATAAAAAGTAAATTAATCTGGCAGATATGAGGATGTTGAAATAGATGTTGGGGAAGACACGGAAAGATAGGTAAGGAAATAACTCTCGTGTTACAAGTTTGTAGAAAGATACAAGAGGGATGAGTATATTGGTTTGAAAATGTCATGAGGAGAAATGAAGAATAATAGCAGGTTGAAGAAACAGAGGAAGACCAAAAATAAGATGGAAGGAATGTATTGTGGAAGACTTGTGAGAAAAGGAACTGAATGAGAACGACACGCAAAACAGAAATGAGTGGCAGAAGAAAATAAAAAATAGCGACCCCTAACGAAAGCTAGAGAAGATGTCAGTGTCAAGTACAATTTGCATAGTTTGTTTATGAAATAATTTTACTGGACATTTAGAATATTTTGCAAGAAAATTTATGTATGGAATTTATACATAATACAAAGGATTGACGGAAGGTATTGTGCTGGCCTCATCAGATTTTTATTACCTACATACATGATTTCAGTGACTTTGTTCGACCATGCATTAGAATCGTGTTGTTTAGGTCTAAAATATAAAGAAACATAATTAAGCCAGGTTTAATTCGAACGAAGGGATATGGAAACTGTCAAATTGGGTTCAAAGGAAGCAAAAGGAAACAGCAGCACAAATAAAATTGTGTTTTGTAAATTATATCCAAATACGCATTTGATATTATATATTGTCGCAGTTTTTAAGTTTCGTAGACGTTTAATGAAGGTGAAATCTGCATACTACAAATTCTAGTATCTAGATCAAATTGAAATCATAATTTATAGTATTTAATGTAAAATAGATAAGCAAACCAGTTCTTATTACTCAATAAACATTGATAATTTGTAATAACATGTTGTTGAGAGAATGAGTGATAAATATGTAACACTAGTAGGTATATTATGTTAAATTTAATACTTGTAGAAATATATCACAAATCACAAGTAGAAAGATTTATTGTTTATATTCTATTTATGCTACTTGTTAAATGTATCAATAATTTTACCGTAATTTATTAAAATTATTTACCTTGCAAATACTCGTAACACATAGTAAATTACTTTCAATAAAATAGGAAATACCTACATTTATTTTCTTTAGCACAGAACATATGATTTATTATAAAATATTTAATATTTATTCAAAATATTAAAGGTGAAAATTGTAAATTATTTCTTGAAAAAATATATGTAAAAGCCTCTTTTATGAATCGTATAAAAATAAGTTAGTTAAACTTTTTTTCAGGGCATCGAACCCGCCAAAAACTGGATTCGGTTCAGGTTCAGGTTAATTTATTTTTTGAGAGACGGGTTCGGTTGCGGTTCTGGTTCAAACATTAATAAAATTTGCGGTTTAGTTCCGGGTTCAGGTATTGGGTTCAGGTTCGGTTCGACCTAATGAAAACTGAATTAATGTTTTTGGAATAACAATCTTTTTATAGAAATAATTTAAAATGCGAGCCGGAATTTACGTAAGACAAGAACACGAACACAATTTTCACAAACAAACAACACTGATGTCGATTATCGGCTATATTACGATTAGGCGTACATTTCGAACTCAAAATGAACCTGAACCGGAGCTGAACCCTGAACCCGAATATTAATACTGGGTTCAGTTCCGACTCGGGTTCAATAGAAAAATATATTTAAGGTTCGGTTCTGGGTTCGCTAAAATGTTACGGTTTGGGTCCGGTTTTGGTTCGGTTCAGGTTCGGGTTCGATGCTCTGCTTTTTTTTTGAAGCTGCGTGCCTCGGTACGTGAAACAAGGTTCGAAGTAGTAGTGGGTAATAATTGATAACGAATTTAACATTTCTTGTAAATACAAATAATTCAAATTGTATCTATTCTTTCGTTCTATGAGGAATTTTCTCCTATTCTTCTAATATATTCGATATTCTTTTTATTCACTGACGGTATTAGCGGTATTTCTTAAGGATATATGTAATATTAATATACCTATAATATATATATATAATGTCGCCTCGGTGGCCGAGCGTGTTAAGGCAGCGTGTTTAGACAGCGCTCAAAGCGACCATTACCGCTCGGTTGCTGGGGTCGTGGGTTCGATTCCCACCAGGGGCTTGGATGTTTGTGACTGTCCTTTCATCATCATCTCATCTCCATCAACGCAACGAAAAAATATATAAAAGTGTAATGACAAATTCATCACCATAATTGTAATAACTTTGTAAGTTTATATACAATAAAGATTATTATTATTATTATTATTATATATACCTATAATTTTAAAAATTTAATTAATAATACAATAAGATATTTTAAATGTACTTACTTCCCAGAAAACGTTTTCTGTAATGTTAATAAAACTGTTGATACTTGACACTTATATTTTGCATTTATCTGTCAATTATAAACATTTAAATATCTCAACTAGTTTCCATGGGGATGTTTGGGTAGCGAGATTTATTACAACAGATTATTCTATATTATTACATAATATATCTCTAAATCTGTAGAAGATATAATAAAAAAATTAAGTGTATCAATTTTCAAAAATAATATTTAGATTTTTTTTTAAGAAACTGCAACTTCCGGTTGTCCAATTGTTACTAAAACCTATTCAACTCTTCCCATTAATGTTAGATTGAGGAATCCACAGTTAAACAAGTCTTTAGTTGTATATAATTTGAGAAATCGTACCCTAACATCCTAACACATACACACACACACACACACACACACACACACACACACACACATACACACACACACACACATACACAGACATCATCGTAAAAATGTTAAAAACGTTTTCTAGGGACCTTAAAACGTGCTTATTCAATAAAATTCGGATATTTTTGCATGAATCCAATACCTCTCATAGTGAAAGGTAAAAATAACGAAACAGCCAGGGTCCTGAACCGAAATAAAAGTAATTTTGTTTCAGGTTCGGTTCAGGTTCAGAAAATAAATTATATATGTATATATGTACGGCACTGGTTTTAAACAACGAGTTATACAAACAAATATCTGCATGACGATTCTCTTATTCATCCCCTCGTTTGTCTACACGATTTGAATATAATTTGAATACAAACAAGTTGAAACAAGTATGGAAATGCTTGAGTTTCTCCCGCTCTGTATATGTATATATCTTCCCTCTGGATTTTTCACGGCTTTTCGGCCTCTGCTGAGGACTTAATCAGGCTATATTTATTAATGAGCGGGTCATCCATAATGGCGGGTCGTCGGAGACTTGTTACCCGCCGCCAGAGGCCGAACAGGTGAGGGACTATGTGTGAAATATTTATGGATCATACTGGCCCGCATACGAGTCGCTCGCACCTTGTCCAGCTTTTAAATTGGACAGCAACTGGGACTAGACGCTTAATTTTCTGTTACTGGATGGAGCTTTTTGCAATTTGGAGCTCATTAATGTAAATGCTTGCTTATTAGTACGGGTACTGTGATAATTTATAAATAATAAGAGACATGTATGATTATGCGATGTATATAAAACATACATTTAACTACTTGGAAATAATTTAACTAATGAATATAAATATTACCATTAATTAGTATGGGACATAAAATCCGTTAATTTATTTCAATATTCAATATGACGTTTTTAATGCGATTCAATATTTTTTTGTAATCGAAAGATAAAGTATTAAAATAAATATTATTGGAAATATACATACTTGACCAAAATTAAATATTTTTCATATATTCAATTATTTCATAATACATTGTCTAGGTCTAGATCGTGTGTATGCTTGAAACAAAAAAAATCTGTTGTGGCCAGCACAATACCTCTCGTCACTTCCGTTTTTGGTTACATAAGTGTAAGGCGCGAGCAGTCATGTGACATATTGTTGGCCTTGACAAACCGATATGGGAGACCGTGTCAGAATGACAATTAGTAATAATGTACAAAGATGTCGAATGTCAGAATTTTTCATTAAAAATTTCAAGATTTCACGTAGTTAATTTGTCACCACGAGTGTGTCGAGGTATGTATTTAAGTCTCGTGGCCGTGTACCTGAGCGTTTGGTCGCGAATCTGGAGACCTGGGGTTCGATCCCGACCGAAGCCAAAAATTGCTTCGAATTTAGTGTCCGTGAAGTGACGCCTGGTAAGCGCCCGCACGGAACAAATATTTCATCATTATCGATATCTGTGTACAAAGCATATTGGCACACCCATCAATGGGTAATATGCCGTGATGATATATTTATTTATATTTCTTGTATACCTACACTCTACACCAAAAATTCTACTTACATCTATTATTTATATTTAGATTTTTTAATATTAAATTCATTCTATGAAGAAATTTTGTCCTACTCTCCTAATTTATTGAGCTGTTTCCAATTCATTGTTGGAATTGACAGTATTTTTAAAGGGTACATGCAATGTACCTAAAATTTTAAATATTTAACTATTAATATAATAAGAAATAATATAATGTATGTACCTCCCAGAAAAAATCTTCAGTAATGTCTCAGGATTTTTGACAATGACATTTATCTGTCATTTACAAACATTTTTATTTTTCAATTGGTTTCCATGACATTATTTGGGCTATGAGATTTATAATAACAGATTATTATATACCTTGTGTTTCTGTATCTCGAAATCTATAAAATATATAATAAAATATTTGTAAGTACCAAAAATAGAATTTACTCTTCTTTAATAGTAACAAGAACAAAAATTACACGGTGAATTTAATCTTTTTTAATATTTGCAAGAACAACAATTTTCAAAAAATAATATTTAAAAGAATTTTTTGAAGAAGCTGCCACTTCCGGTTGTCCATTTATTACCAAAACCTTTTCAGCTCTTCCCAGTAATGTCCGATTGAAAAATACAGATATTAAGTATTATAGTTTTTGAGAAATCGTCCTTCCAACATCCTCATACACACACACACACACACACACACACATAACACACACACACACGGCATCATATTACCCATTGTAGGGCTCATGACTTTCTTTTCATGAAAAAACATTATCTCTTGGTGTATAAATATCTATAATTTTCTACTTCTTATTTTTAAAACTTTCTGTTCTTTTTTGTAGTTCAGTTCAGTACGAGGTAAGATCGGATTATTTCTTCCTTAAAAAAGGCGCTCATAGAATCGTTGGCAAAAAAATCTGTGTGGAATTAACGGAAGGTAATGTGCTGGCCACATCAGATTTTTTATTTAATTTTAGTCATAGGTATTTTCATTTCTGTCAAGTAAAAGAAATATGTTGTATCGAAAACTTGACACATGTGTAATTTTTATAATTTATGCTATAATATCGACGTTATATTTTTATAACTGAATGTTAACAGTTAAACGAAGTTTAACCAAATAAAAAAAATCCGGGCATAAGGCACACTAACATCCTTAACAATCCATAAAATCCTATTTATTCACCTTTTTTTCTGGAATAGTTCCTTCTTCCTTGCGTTTTCACTCAGCAACATCCTTCCTGTATCTGCTGCAAGTGAATCTCCTGCATTTAACGGGTCATAACCGCGCGTTTTACGAGGCCATCAATTCCGCCGGCCGTAAACGACCCACGCAACAGGCCACTAGCCGGGATCAAATCATGTTTGTAAACACGCTGGTTTATAGCTCTTTTATTACTTGCTAGCATTCGGATCAAACGAGACAGCCATCAATTAGCATAATGTTATGAGCGAGTGATGGAAATTAAGAGATTCAGATTATTTATTAAGCAATAACGGATCGTTAATTTGTTTTCATCTGTCAACAAGAATGTTCGAATGAGAGATGGGTAATAACTTACTTTAATATGACTTTTATTGAGAGTGTAATGAAAATATTATACAAATTAATACATATTTATTATCATTCAGTAT
Organism: Harpalus rufipes; assembly: GCA_951394225.1. NCBI lineage: Eukaryota > Metazoa > Arthropoda > Insecta > Coleoptera > Carabidae > Harpalus > Harpalus rufipes. The sequence goes on from OX596279.1 coordinate 50,204,849, forward strand.
AAATATTTCATATATTTTATTACTGATGTTCTTATCTGTAAATATAACAGTATCTCTGTAATAAAATAACTCTTAAATATGGTTATTTATGTAACGAGAGTAGGAAGTGCTGGATTATTTCACTAGAGGAAAATATGATACATTTTCTGTAGGTTTGGTGTCAAATTCAAATTGTGTAATGCTTGTAGAATTTTATTGCATTATGTACTAAAGCAATTTCAAATCTAATTAATTCCAATCTTGGGCCATTATGACCAATTTCACCACCAATTCCTAACCGTTTCCTAGCTAGAAATTTATTATATTTAAGAACTGCCTAAATTAATACTTATTTATTTTGGGTTTTACCAAACAAAGTAATGCCCAGGGGTCCTTACCATTTTTTTTACCTATTTTATGCTAAAAATCGCATATCCAGATTTTAATGAATAAGCACGTTTTAAGGTCCTTACAATAGGATTTTAACATTTTTCCATTGATGTCTGTGTGTGTGTGTATGGATGTATGTGTGTGTGCGTGTGTGTGTGTGTGTGTGTGTGTGTGTGGGACGTTGGAAGGAAGAGCTGAAAAGGTTTTGGTAACAATTGGACAACCGGAAGTAGTAGATTCTTAAAAAAATAATCTTCTAAGTATTATTTTTTTGAAAAAAATTCTTGGTAAGAAAATTAAATTCTCTATCTGACACATTTAATTTTTTTATTATATCTCGTATAGGTTTGGAAAAGTAGTATATAATAATATAGAATAATCTGTTGTAAGAAATCTCGTTGCTCAAAAAACAATTGAGATATTTAAATGTTTGTAATTGACATATAAATGCAAAATGTTTTTTTGGGAAGTACGAGTACATTTAATACAATATTAATGTATTATTAATTAAATATGTATTTTAATTATAGGTATGTTTATATTACATATATTCTTAAGAAATACCGCTAATACCGTCAATGAATTTGAAGAATTTTGAACATATTCGAAGAGTAGGACAAAATTACTCATAGAACGAAATAAGGTATACAATTTCAATTATTTGTGTATACAAGACATGCTAAATTCGTTAGTTCAGAGCGCGAGCAAACATGTTTCTTTGTTGGCCTTGGCAAGCAGATTTGTGGGTCCGTGCCAGAAAGACAGCTAGTAGTTATTTACATAGATGTCACAAATGTCATATGTCATAATTTTTTATTAAAAATTTCAAAATATTCTGATGTTTATATGTCATCAATAGTATGGAATATACTTGGCGAGGAAAATAATCCACATGGATTTGGAAAATCATTATGTTTTGAATGAAAACTTATGATACTTGACACCTATGTACATCATTACCAGCTGTCATTTGACATGGGCCCCCATATCTGCTTGCCAAGGCAAACAAATTCATATAACAGCTCGCGAAAATGGCGAGAGGTACCTATTGTGCTGGTCACAACAGATTTTTACTTCCTTGTACGTAAGTAAAGGAAGTATTGTAATCGCGAAAAATTTCGGTTTTCAGATTTCAGCGGAAATATCCATTTTGATCATCCCTGAATCCATTTTGACTAATTTCGTCGTGACGTCTGTACGTACGTACGTATCTCGCATAACTCAAAAACGGTAAGCCCGAGAAAGTTGAAATTTTGTATTTTAGGACTCCTACAACATCTAGTTGTGCACCTCCCTATCTGGTTATTACACAATTTCCAGAAGTGGTACTTTACATGAAGCCTATAATAGATTTTAATGAAAAACTGTTTTAAAATATAATCCAAAACTTTTCAAATTTGGTATACAAGACTTTTATGTCAATCGAAATAACATAATAGATTTTGGTTAAAATAGGCTAACCGGAAGTGGTACATTACTTGAAGTTGTTAACAGTTTTTCTTGAATAAAATGATTTTATTTTGATTTTAGAATAAATGCTTCAAATAATAATAATAATAATTTTAGAGAATTAATTTCTGCGTCTAGCACATCAAGTATTATTAATTTAGCCCTTTGTATAAGCGAGATATGTAAATTTAAAAATTGTATACTTTTTTCTTTTTGTAATAAAGCTTGCTATGGATTAGGACAAAAAAATAAAACAAAATGTTCATGTCAAATTACGTTAAAAACGTGCAATTTTGTGATTCGTACAATAACAAATATTATATTTTTATTAAGAAATTAGTCATATACATTGCTGTAATCAAATATTTCTTTGTTGTAATCTAAACTCTCTTTAAAAAGAACCGGGTTAGATTATGGTCGCTATATATCTTACCGTTTTGAAGTTAAAATTAATATTTTGTAATTAGTTATTAAAAAAATATGTATAGTTTAATAATCGTACAAGTCGTGTGGTGTCCACATCAGATTATTTTATTATGTTAAAGCTATGCTTGTAATAATACATTCTGCAAAGTTTATTTGAATACAATTCTTTATAGGAATTCTAAAGACGAATTTTGTTATTTCAAATAATTTTATAATGAAATAATGAAAGAATCTAAGTAAGAAATTCTATGTGAATGTCTGTAGTTTGAGTAACTTAAAATTGCATTTGCTTGTAATCAGATAAAACAATTTTGATTCGAAGTTAAATTGTAGCAAGCATAGCATACCGTGCAGAAGCAACATTACTCTTTTATGTCCCGGCAACTTTAATCAAAGACAGAAAAACATGTTGTAAATTAGCCATAATGTCACCGTATAAACATACTGCGAGTTACAAGTCTTTCATTTCTTTTTCACCACCAGACGCAATTGCAAGCAATATAAAATGCATTATCGTTGGGGCTATTAATAATGACTTACATTCACTCCGAGTATTTCTGTTTCAATTTTACTCCCAAAAGTATTACAGTTTATAATGGATTTTAAATCACTAGCACCGATTAAAGTTTAACCGGTCCTAACTTTTCTCTAAAATTAATAAGTAACTAACTACAGAAAAATAAAAATTGTTGTGTTTATTGAATTTTTTTGTAAAAATAAAGAAATCTATTAAGGCCAGAACAATCCCTCTCGCCACTTCCGTTTTTGGTTACATAAATGTAGGGCGCGACCAGTCATGTGACATTGTTGGCCTTGACAAGCAGATATGGTGGCCCGTACAATGACAATTAGTAATTATGTACATAGATGTCAAATATCAGAATTTTTCATTAAAAATTTGAAGACTTTCTAAATTAATTTGTCACCAGGAGTGGGGAATTAAAGGTCCAGGAAAATAAACCACAGGGAATTGGAAAATCACTAAATGAAGAATGAAAAATTATATTTGACATCTATGTACATTATTACTAGCTATGCATATCTGCTTGTCAAGGCTAACAAAGTGACGTGACTGCTCGCGCCTTATTGTATTTAACATTTCTTGTATACCTACACTCTACACCAAAAATTCTACTTACATCTATTCTTTACATTTAGATTTTTACCTCTCGCTAAGAGAGGTATTGGATTCATGCTAAAAATCGCATATCCAGATTTTATTGAATAAGCACGTTTTAAGGTCACTACAATCCGATTTTAACATTTTTACGATGATGTCTGTGTGTGTGTGTGGATGTGTGTGTGTGTGTATGTGTGTGTGTGTGTGGGATGTTGGAAGGACGGTTACTCAAAAACTATAAGACTTTAAATTTGATTAACTACGTATTTCCCAATCGGACATTCATGGGAACATCTGAAAAGGTTTTGGTAACAATTGGACAACCGTAGTAGAAGATTCTTGAAAAAAAATCTTCTAAATAATATTTTTTGAAAGTTTTTCTTGGTAATATTAAAGAAAATTAAATTCTCTATCTGATACATTTAAATATTTTATAATATATTCTATAGATTTAGAGATAAAAGAAATATAATATATAAAATAATGTTATAATAAATTTTACAGCCGAAAGATTGGCCATGGAAAATAGTTGAAAATTTAAATTATTTGTGACAGATAAATGTCAGTGTCAGAAATAATGAGTAATGAAAGAAAAATGTACTTGGAGAATCCCTTAATTCTTGATCTGTGACTATTATGGAGATGACAAGTCTAGGTTGAAGGACTTAAATTTGTTTCAAACATTATGCGACAATGTGCACCAGCACATCGATATAAGAATAATCGGAGTGCAATCTATCCGTCACTTTATTAAAGGGAATTAGTGTTATTTAGATATAACAAGTATGAAAAAATAAAATGTAAAATAAGATATGTAAGAATAGATGCACAATCCAGATATATACATATTAGACCGCCCAAAATTAATGTTTTTAGTAGAAGAATACGCAGAGAAAGTAAACAAGGTTGTTCGAATTGAAAATTGCTGTTACCAGCCTAATATTTACATATGGTAAACTCTACTTTGTAATTTATTGTAACATAATTTATGGTAAAATATCTTTATGTTGAGACATGCTATTATTGAATAATAAAGAAGTTTAAACGTCATAGATTTATATGAATATATTATTTGTAATTATAAAAATATTCTTTGCTTTATGCATACAGCCAGGTAAAATATACGGCGAGAGGTTATGTGCTGGCCACACCAGATTTTTTAATTTTAATTCTATGAAGAAATTTTGTCCTCTTCTAATTTTTCGAAATGTTTCCAGTTCATTGTCGGAATTGACAATTTTTGAAGAGTATATGTAATATACTTATAATATTTAATATTTAACTATTAATACAATAAGAAATAATATAATGTATGTACTGCCCAGAAAAAGTCTTCAAGTAATGTCTCTGGATTTTTGACACTGACATTTAGTTGTCAGTTACAAACAATTTAATTTTTCAATTGGGTTCCATGACATTATTTGGGCTGTGAGATTTTTTACAACAAATTATTATATACCATATATGTCTTTATCTATAAAAGATATAAAAAAAATCAAATAATAATATTTAGAAGATTTTTTTTAAGAATCTGCTACTTCCGGTTGTCCAATTATACCAAAACCTTTTTAGCTCTTCCCAGTAATGTTCGATTGAGAAATGCGTAGTTACACAGATATTAAGTATTACAGTTTATGATAAATCATCCTTCCAACCTCCCCACATACATACACACACACAGACATCATCGTAAAAATATTAAAATGCATGAATCCAAACCTCTCTTAACGAGAGGTTAAAAAAATACCGGTATTTTGATTTATAGTACAGTTTCAACCTATTCCTAGAATACAAAGAAACTGCGTTAACTATTGACTGACTATTCTGTTGCAATTGCAATTGCAATTGCAATATAAAATGCATTATCGCTTTCCGTTGCGCGGCGCCTTGTCACCTCGTCCCATAAATTAGTGGTAATTTACAGCCTCCGGATAAAAACAGTAGGAAACTTAAGAATCTGACAATTGGGGGAGTGATTGAGATGGCGAGGCGTCGTAGCCGTCTCGACGCCCGGCGATAAATCTCCGAAAGGATGCGGACGCTGACGCCGACGCAGACAAACACCAAATGAAATTAGTGGACCGTCCTACTGCAACACCCAAAGCGTATTTTTGGTGATTTTTCTAATTATAATTCCGGAGGTTTTTCTGTTTTATTTCGTTTGGTTGGTCGCCTTGACGAGGAGGATATATTGGCTTTGATCACCCAAACGAAACAAGAAAAAGGAAAACTTGCTCATAGGACGCTAGATTTAGACTACCGAAAAAGTTATAATGATTCAATTCGTTCCAAAATGATATAATTTACTACAAAAAATGAATATATGTATAAAAAATCTGTTGTAGCCAGCACAATACCTTCCGTCAATCAATATATTATTATAAATTCCATACATAAATTTTCTTGCAAAAGATACTAAAGTTCCAGTAAAATTATTTCATAAACAAACTATTCAAATTGCACTTGACACTGACATCTTCTTCCTCTTTAGCTTTTCCCATTCGTTAGGGGTCCCTATTTTTGCGTGTCGTTCTCATTCAATTCTTTTTCTCTCAAGTCTTCCGCAATACAGTCCATCCATCTTATCTTTCGTCTTCCTCTATTTCTTCAACCTCCTATTACTAAACTACTCATTCTTGTTCAAATATAATTCTTCATTTCTCCTCATCACATGTTCAAACCAATGTAATCGTCTTTCTTGTATCTCTCTAGAAACTTGTAACACTAGAGTTATTTTCTTACCGTATCTTTCCGTGTCTTCCCCAACATCTACTTCTACTTCATCTCTGCCACATTAATTTACTTTTTATTGATACTGAAATCTGTCTATTTGAATTATATGAATATATTAGTAGTTTCCATGTTTAGCATAGCTGGCTGAATTATAAAATTCAATTTCTTTAAAATCCTTTAACTCTATATCTACTGAATATGAAATATAAAATGTAATCAAATCGTATAGAGAATAATATATTCTTTAAGTTATAATAACGTTACATGTCAATAAATCAAATTGAACTGTTAAATCTTCAAATGAGGCTACTTCCGGTTCACCAATTATAACCAAAATCTAATCAGTTGTTCTTCTGGATGTAAACTTGAGGAAAACGAAAAAAATATAATTTTTGGAATCGTGGTATTGAAGTTATGGGATCCGGAACTTTTGTCACATACACACAGGCACACACACACACATACACACATACATACATACAGACATCATCGTAAAAATGGTAAAATCGTATTATAGGGACCCTAAAATATGCTTATTCACGCAAAACTCATCATTGATTTTTTTGACCAAAGACATTACCTTCCTTACCTAAAGGTGACGGAAGGTAAAAATTGTCTTTACATTTACTTTTATGTAAATATCTGAAAAATTTGCTGTCTCTTCTGAAACGGTTCTGTTCAAAAATTCTCGTGAGGTTAGCGGCCCGAAAACAGCTGATATCGTAAGCCATGGCATGTGTAGGCATTTGTTTCACTCGCACAAGGCCTATAGGAGTAAATTTATTATACCCTGTTATTATATTCAAATTGGATTCGTTATTTCGTACTCGTTTACGCACACGTGGTCGTCACATTTGGTTTCCCGGCACCAACACCGGCAAATATAAAAATGTTACTAACATATGTATGTAGGTTCAAAATGAGATTACCTACAACGCCCAAATTCATTAGCAACGCTATCGTTTTAAATAACAATTACGAAAAAAATGTTGTTTATTAATTTAAAAAAAAATCTGATGTGACCAGCACAATACCTTCCGTCAATTCTGTGTATTATGTACAAATAAATAGATACATAAATAAATTTTCTTGCAAAAAAAATCCTATATTTCCAGTAATATTATTTCCTAAACAAATTATGCAAATTGCACTTGACACTGGCATCCTCTTATTTAGCTTTCCTGTATTTTCTTCTTCCACTCATTTCTGTTTTGCGTGTCGTTCTCATTCACTTCGTTTTCTCTCAAGTTTTCCGCAATACATTCCTTCCATCTTATTTTTGGCCTTCCTCTGTTTTTTCCACCTTCTACTATTAAGCTATTATTCATTCTTCTTCCAATATATTCTTCATTTCCCTTCATGACATAAATATATCATCATTGTATATTATCCATATCTGGGTGTATACAGATTCGTTCAAATCAATGTAATTGTCTCTCTTGTATCTTTCCAGAACCTTCTATCTTTCGAGCCATTTCATTATCCTTTAATTCCTTACCACATCTTTCCGTGTCTTCCCCAACGTTTATCTCAACATCCTCATCACATTCATTTACTTTTCATTGATATTGACATCTGTCAATTTGTATTATCTAAATATATTAGCAGTTTCCATGGTTAACATAGCTGGCTGATTTATGAAATTTAATATATTTATAATTCTTAAAATGATATTTAACTGCTTTTTTTCAAGAAAAACTGTTAAAAATGAGGGTACTTCCGGTGGACCAATTATAACCAAAATCTAATCATATCTGCATATGAATCTATACTCGAGGAATACGAAAATATTATAATTTTTGGAATCGTGGTAATGGAGTTATGCGATCCAAAACGATCCTCACATACACACACACTGATACAGACACGCACACAAACACACACATAGACGCACGCACACACACATACAGATATCATGGAAAAAGTAGTAATTTCGTTTTCGAGGGACCCCAAAACGTGCTTATTCATTAGAAAGCCACTATCGATTTTTTTGACCAAAGACTATACCTTCCTTACCAGGTGACGGAAAGTAAAAACGTTGGGAAAATACGGTGTACCTATACTTTAACAATTGCTTCGAACACCCTTGGAACTGACACTAGTACCACCATTTTGCGCATGGTACAACTACATGCTTAATAGACTATCCTCGTTCAATCATTTTTCAAATACCTACGTTTCGTTGTCAAAAAAATTAAATTCGTTATCTTGTTCCGTTTGTCGTCTTGCCTCACTCTCCCCTAGTTAGTGTAAAAACATAAATATATCGTCATTACGGCTTACTAGTATTACCGATTGCTGAATGTAACAATCTGCTTTAATTTGTAAACGATTATGACAATAAAGCTGTACTATTTAGGGTGCTTAAAAAGATTTACTTCACGGACTCTCAAAGTAGGAAGTACCGTTTAAGAACAGTCAATAAGGCAAATAGAGAATAAAAGATTTTTGAATTATGTATTAGGTATCTATTTTGTACCTACTGTATAAATAAAATGACAAGAGAACTTTTTACTAACAAGGCTTATAGTTCCTTTACTTTGCAAAATGGTTCCTTCTCCCAACCCTTACAAATAGGGTATTAATATTTTCAATAGATCGTCCCTAAGGGAATTTGTAACCAATATTCTGTTGGTTCAGGTAGCGAAGTGAATTTTTTCTCACAAGTCATAGATTTGTTCTTTTTGTGTGTATTATTTATCGGTATATTATTGAGCTCTTGGTGGTTAAATATAAATCAAATGCGAAATTGCTGACTTCGGTTCAATCTCGTGTTACATGAAATATCGCCGTTTTTGCTTCTCTTGTGTGAACTCTATTTATCAAGAGCTATATCTTTTACTTTCGGAGTCATCCACTAGATATGACATACGTACGAATGAATTTAACACGTCAGCAAATTTCAATACGAGATGTATGCGAAAATAATACTGATGAAAAAATACGAGGTGTGTTCAAAAACTATCGCGAATTTTGAATTTTCGCGGGTTACGTATATTCGAATTTCGATCTTTTTGTGGCTTTATGTTGGTACTCATGTCTCTCACTTATGTCGACAAGCTCGGCCATTTTGAATGTTCACTTACTTGTTGACAGCTGCTTTGCTTGCACGTGTTTTGGATCGTCTTCGATTTTTACCTATTGTGCTTATTCGTTAAAAACTGACTATGAATTTTTTGACCAAGACAATATCTTTCTTATCTAAAGGCGACGGAACGTAGAAAAAAATAATTCATTTAAAATTTGTCATTGTCATAAAATGTTTTTATCAAAGAAGTTATTTCATTTCTACGAGTAGATTAGGTAAAAATCGAAGACGATCCAAAACACGTGCAAGCAAAGCAGCTGTCAACAAGTAAGTGAACATTCAAAATGGCCGAGCTTGTCGACATAAGTGAGAGACATGAGTACCAACATAAAGCCACAAAAAGATCGAAATTCGAATATACGTAACCCGCGAAAATTCAAAATTCGCGATAGTTTTTGAACACACCTCGTATATGTGCACATAAATGCACATTATATTCATGGGTTTTTCTACCTAATTGGTTAGCGTAAACCCAAAATGCATTCATTTAACAATATCAAATAGGTATATAAACACATACATAATATGTATCTCATATAAGTTTTCGGAAAGTATATTGAATGTGCTTACTATTACAACAATTAACATAGCTTAAACACTCATATTTAATAAAGAGTTAGTGGCCCATGTTCTTCTATACGACTAATAGCGTTTTCGATTCAATTGCGCTCATGCAGAAATAGCGTATTTCCCAACCTCTAATATGTTAGGAATAAACATATTACTATAATAATTAGAAAATACAAATTAAATAATATAATAAAATAGTATTGATTATTTTTTTCATTATTGATGTAATCACGTTTCTATTATTGTAATTAAGCATTTTATTGTTGTAATCAAAATTTCTTTATTATAATCAAGAATTCCTTTGCTTGTAATAAAAAGTGTTTGCATATTTGATTCTAAACTTTAATAAGAAAAAAAGTATTAATTGTTATGGCGATCTGACGCCCCCTTAACGAGACTTCTTTTTGCGGTGCCCAGCCTACACACGCACACTCGGTGGCCTGCATATACCTAACTATTCGGAATATAAAACAATTTTATCGGCACACATTTCTCTGTACTTAATATTTGGCGTTTTACATTTTTTTTTTTAATACCCATTTTGATGCCACAAAAATATTTGCTTTCACAATATTGTATTTAAAGTTTTTACTTCCTTGTACGTAAGTAAAGGAAGTATTGTAATCGCGAAAAATTTCGGTTTTCAGATTTCAGCGGAAATATCCATTTTGATCATCCCTGAATCCATTTTGACTAATTTCGTCGTGACGTCTGTACGTTCGTACGTACGTTCGTACGTATCTCGCATAACTCAAAATCGGTAAGCCGTAGAAAGTTGAAATTTTGTATTTAGGACTCCTATAACATCTAGTTGTGCACCTCCCTTTCTGGTTATGACACAGTTTCCAGAAGTGGCACTTTACTTGAAGCCTATAATAGATTTAATGAAAAACTGTTTTAAAATATAATCCAAAACTTTTCAAATTTGATATACAAGACTTTTATGTCAATCGAAATAATATAATAGATTTTGGTTAAAATAGGCTAACCGGAAGTGGTACATTACTTGAAGTTGTTAACAGTTTTTCTTCAATAAAATTATTTTATTTTGATTTTAGAAATAAATGCTTCAAATAAAAGGTTTAGAGAATTAATTTCTGCGTCTAACACAACAAGTATTATTAAATTAGCCCTTTGTATAAGCGAGATATGTAAATTTAAAAATTATATACTTTTTTGTTTTTGTAATAAAGCTTGCTATAGATTAGGACAAAAACATAAAAAAAATGTTCATGTCAAATTACGTTAAATACGTGCAATTTTATGATTCGTACAATAACAAATATTAAATTTTTATTGTGAAATTAGTCATATTCATTGTTGTAATCAAATATTTCTTTGTTGTAATCAAAACTCTCTTTAAAAAGAACCGGGTTAGATTATGGTCGCTATATATCTTTGTATTTTATTTATTAAAAAAATATGTATAGTTTAATAATCGTACAAGGAAGTCGTGTGGTGTCCACATCAGATTTTTTTTTTAGGTTAGGGTGAAACGGATTCTCGTGTTCATATACAGTAAAAATTTTGAAAGATGTCCGATCAAGGTCATCTGTATCATGAACGAATTAACAAATTGGCATACATTTATCTCTTTCCTTTACAAATGCTATAAGCGTGTGCGATAAGGATAGATATAACACGCTTGTCTTTCGCAAATTCATATTGTTTCGACTAAGCTACGACATTCCACTTTAAAAGGATACTCGTTGTTGATAATACTTTCGCTATAACGTAAGTTTATTTATTAATTCAGATACATTACCTTAATTCATAACCGTACGAATAACGTTATTTTGTGTCAGAGTAACTGACACTGACATTGTGTCAGTATCTTATTTTTGACATATTTGGTTTCACATTTGCTAATACTTATTTTTTAATTTTGAATACTTTTACTGTAACATAATTATATAATAATAAAATAACAGTAGTATCTTATGTACCCTCATAAAAACTAAGCAAACGACACTACTGAATTTGTCATAATGCGAAATCTGAATTCATACAATTCGTAGACGACCTCGATCAGACATTTTTCAAAATCTTTACTGTACATATACAAATATGAAAAGTAAAATTATAGTCCATCACACCCAGCACCTCTGTTTTATGTCAACTTTATCAAGTGTAGTAAAAAATATAAAGATGAAGTAAGAGATTCTTCATCTTAGATATACGTCTGGGTTCTGCTTGTGCTTGCTAGTCTGTTATATATTAGAAGATTACACAAAACAACCACTTGCCTTTTTGTTGCCACTCACTTTAGAAATAAACCATTCCTTCCTTCATGTTCATAGTCCTTACACTCCATCCTCATTACTACTCTTTTACTTTTACTCCTTTCTATTTCTTATTCGTTTCAAGCTATGGTTCCCTGGTGTGCGTCAACGCCTCTAATTTAAGTTCATCATAGAGTTCTCTCGGCGGGCGTTTTGATGGAACGCTGACAGCTGCGAGCAGCGGTCGCTCATTGGTCAAAGGAGCCATGAACTATGCGGCATCCATTTGGCAACGCGGGGACACATCAACACTGTCAGCAGGAAATTACACTTGGCAAGCGCGCGAGATGAGATGAAGTCATAGCGATGGCGCCAATTTTGAAAGCAACATTCAAGTATTTTCAGCACGAGAATATATTTTTAGCTCAAATTATTGTTTATGTGTTAAATCAAAGTCGTACAGCATTTAATCTTACAAAACCGATAGATGTTACAGTTACAGAAAATAAGAAAATCAGATAAGCCGTGGAAAAGATAATTTGCACTCAAAATTTGGACAGTAGTATAAGTAGTTTTTACCTTCCGTCACCTTTAGGTAAGGAAGGTATTGTCTTTGGTCAAAAAATTCAATGATGAGTTTTTAATGAATAAGCATGTACATATAATACGATTTTACCATTTTTACGGTGTTGTATGTATGTATGTATGTGTGTGTGTGTGTGTGTGTGTGTGTGTGTGTGTATGTGTGACGAAAGTTTTGGATCGCATAATTTCAATACCACGATTCCAAAAATTATATTTTTTTCGTATTCCTCAAGTTTACATCCAAAAGAACAAGTGATTAGATTTTGGTTATAAATGGTCAACCGGAAGTAACCTCATTTGAAGATTTTAACAGTTAAATATGATTTATTGACATTTAACGTTATTATAACTTAAAGTATATATTACTTATTCTCTATACGATTTGATTGCTTTTTATACTTCATATTCAATAGATATAGAGTTAAAGAATTATAAAGATATTAAATTTCATAAATCATCAGCAACTATACTAACCATGGAAACTGCTAATATATTCAGACAATTCAAATTGACAAATGTCAGGAAACATACGGTAAGGAAATAAATCTAGTGTTTCTAAAAAGATACAAGAGAGACGATTACATTGGATTGAACATGTCATGAGGAGAGATGAAGAATATATTGGAAGAAGAATGAATAGCTTAGTAATAGAAGGTTGAAGAAACAGAGGAAGAACAAAGATAAGATGGATGGACTGTATTGCGGAAGACTTGAGAGAAAAGGAACTGAATGAAAACGACACGCAAAACAAAAATGAGTGGAAGAAGAAAATAAAAAATAGCGACCTCTAACGAATGGAAAAAACTGTTATCTGTTAAATGTGAACTCGGTATTTGGTGTGTTCAAATTGTCGTTTCCTCGTCTTTCAAATTTCTAATTTATTTCAGGAATTTTTTTTAAGATTATTGTATGCAACTCAAGTGCAAACAATCTTTATGACATTCGGTCAATAATTTTCGAAATACTTGACCTCATGTCATAAATATTGTGTTTACACTCTTGTTGCATAAATAGCTATTCTCGATAAGTACAGGTTTCTCGTGACATAGCTGATAAAAACACAGCAAATGGAATTATTATCAAATATAAGTTGACAAAGACAAAATCATTAATTGACAAGCCAAGATACGATAGACCCCGTAAACCAACAAAGCGAACAGATAAAATAAACTGAAATCTATAGAATTTTGAAAGAAATTCGAACAGAAATTTTTGCCAATGTCAGCCCGAAGTACTGTGTCTCGACGTCTTAAAAAAGTGGAACGTATTGGACGTGTCAGTGTTAAAAAACTTTTAGTAGTAATTAGTACAGGGCCCCAATTTTTATGGTTGTACTATTAATCTTAAAACATTAACATAGTGACAAAAATTGACTTTATTTTAAGAAAATATGCAGATTTTTTTTTAATGAATCTGGGTCGTACAAAAATTCACAAAAAAACATTGTACATACATCTGTCTGCTTTCAAAGTAGACAACAGACTTGTGAACTATTTTTATTATATTGTTTGTATGGATACGTGTTCATGTAATACCTAATCGTTGTTATTAATATCCGCATTAATATAATCTCAATATCCTATTTGAGTAAGGCTAACACTAACACAACCTTTACACATATTAATATTTGGTTGCGATAGTGTGACGCAAAATAGCTGACGGCGTAACCATAGTAACAGGGTTTCAAAACAACGCGATTCATAACTAAATTATAGGTTTTAAAGTAGAACATGAACGGATATTTAGTTATACTTTCAAATAATTTTCTGTTCCGCATTTTGTTGATAACTGTAATATTTTCAGCCGCTACTAATAGGTTGGTGATTTAAGTTTGACACGCTGCCAAGCAAAAGGACAAAGTAAAAGGGAAGTGGATAATTCTAACATAGTATACTTTTGCCGCTGTTTAAATTAATGTACCTATACAGAAAATCATAAAATAATAATCATAATTATATAACCTACACAAATAGTGGGAAATTTCTACAAAATTCTTTCAAATACTTGAAATATAGACTTAAAACTTACAAAAATTGCAGGCCACTGATGGGTGATAATAGTTCAACCGGCATTTACAGGATCATATTCTAGACCAGATTTATTTTAAACCGAGATCCTTTACTTTAGGCACAATATCAAAAACTTCGTAAAAATCCAGTGTATAATAAAATCTACCTTGACAAGACATATGGAATAATACTGTGACAGAAAAATATGCACCGCATCTACTTAAGTATAACTTAACATTAAGTGGAACTTAAATTTTAAAAATGTATTGCACCTTATGCAAAGTTACACTTACTTTAAGGCTCGGATTTCTGCAGCTGAAAGTACGCTTAACATTTAAGATCGACTTTGATAATGGATATAATTGATTACGATGATGATGAATTTTAATTTTAATTTAAGTTTTTCTAATGTTTTTTAAAGGAGAATCCAAATAACTAACTGTCACTTTTAATACCGGATTCTCCAATTATAAGTACTTTGGGGCTAGCGTGCGCCTACTAAAGTGCACAAATTTTATTACTTAGTCCTAGAAAGTACATGCCTATACCAATGGGGGCGCCATAGTTACACTATTTCACCACCGCCTGCTACCATTTTTTTTGTAATTTTTATTCTTATTCATTAATAAAACATACACAAATACATACATAAAATCACGCATGTCCATGTCCCACTTAGTGGATTAGCACAAATCGAAAAATAATAACAACGTCAACATCATACAACAAATCCTCATTCTTAACATATTAAAGTTGAAGAAAAACTATCTTGAGCTTCAAGTAAATTGTCATTTCCGGTTATCCGATTGCCACCAAAATCTAATCTGATATTGCCATATTAGAATAAGGTAGAAATACATGGTTTCAAAACTTTCTGAATGATAATATTTTAGTTAGAGCGTAAACAGGATCCACACACACAGACACACATACATACATACACACAGGCATCATCGTGATAATGTTAAAAATGGATTCTAGGGACATTAAAACATGTTCATTTACCAAAATCTTGATATGCGATTTTTAGCCCGATCCCTATACCTCCCTTACCAAGGGTAGCGGGAGGTAATAAATGACTTTTTAACTAAATCATCTTCATAGATATGTAGAACTTAAACTTTACATGTGCAACAGAATTATATTTAAGGTGAACCCCTATTTTAAGTAAAACTTAGCAATGTTGAACTTAAGATTACATCGGTGTAAATTACCATTAGGAATACAATTTGTAATAGAATTAAAGCTGGTATAACTAATAAATGCAATATAACCCAATATTGAATGGCGCAATACTTAAATAAAATATTCAGTTTTGGTAAGTTTAAAATATTTATTTTAAACTATAGTCGAAAGAAATTTGTAGAAATTTCTCACCATTTGCGTAGGTTTTATAATATGTTTGTTCAAAATAAAAACCGGTCGAAATGTCCCTTAAAGTGTTAATTTTCCTTCGTAATGTAACTGAAATGTAAATGTCCTTAATTCGTAAATAAATTATTTTGCTTGTTCCATCTATGAAATTACCGCGCGATTAAAACTATGAGCTGCCATTTTAAAAAACGCACCAATCAAAATAACAAACGAAACAATTTGGCTTGGTGTTTATACAGCAATAATTCATAAACAAAAAAGGGCTTGACGATAATCACGATGAGTTACGATGTGTAAACAGATCTAATTAAAATTTCGCTGACATTTGAAATTATTGGGGTTGAGTAGTTAGGCACTCACCAGATGGGCTCAGCGAGCGTTTGTCGGGAGACGGGTAGACTCAGACACAACGCCGGATAAAAACTAAGCTCTTCAACTCAACTCACCTGAAACAAACACAAAATACGTTATTTTTCTATAATTCCACACATTCATCTTCGTGACAATTAGCCGATATAACACAAGGTTTATCACCAACAACAACATTCAAAAAAAGAAACATTTCAAAAATATATTTTCCTCTAACGTATGGCTCGTAAGTTTTCGTACAATTTTTTGTAAATGCATTTTCTTAAAGCTTTGTAATACTTAATACTATATGACTACCTAGGGCTTCATCTCTCTTGTTCGATATAATAAGACCTGCATACACTCCTTATGGAAATAGTACACCATACCAACACCTTATCTGCGAATTAGGCTTTTTGTTTATATCTGCCATTATCAGGGACCTTTTGGAATATTGTCAGTACAAAAACCATAATTTCGGAGTCCGAGATATTGATGTAAATGTGGTCCAAAATCAAATGCTAGGTATCCGCAGAAAGTTGCGCCTTGTAGAAGAACACGCTCATCTTTATTTAATTTAAGTTCATAATTTTGTTGCTTATGAAACAGTTAATTATTAAGTATTACAAAATTAAATGAAATGCATTTTTTATAAAAAAAAATTGTTCAAATTTATGCCAAAACTTATGGGACGTACGTTATACGATATGTTAACTATTTTCCATGGATATAATAATGATTTATGTATAGAGGGCCGTAAGAAAAAGTTTAGACTTGCGGACGAAATTTGAGAATTTTTATTTGTCTAAGGGCGTAACTTTATTCGAGCTGAAGTACTTAGAAAATTATTTTAAGCACAACTCAAATAAAATGAACTACTATAATACTTAATATAACTACGTATTTCTCAATCGGACATTACTGGGAAGAGCGAAAAGGTTTTAGTAATAATTGGACAACTGGAAGTAGCAGATTCTTAAAAAAAATCTTCTAAATATTATTTTGTGAAATTTTTTGTTCTTGCTTAATTGACAGTAAGATGTCAGTGTCAAAAATCCAGAGACATTACTGAAGATTATTTCGGGGAAGTACATACATTATATTATTTCTTATTGTATTAATACTTAAATATTTAAAATTATAGGTATATTTCATATACCCTTCAAAAATACTGTCAATCCCGTCAATGAATTGGAAACATTTCGAAAAATTGGAAGAGGACAAAATTTCTTCATAGAAAATTTAAAATTAAAAAATCTAAATATAAAGAATAGATGTAAGTAGAATTTTTAGTGTAGAGTGTAGGTATAGAAGAAATGTTAAATACAATAGGGCGCGAGCAGTCATGTGACTTCGTTGACCTTGACAAACAGATATGGGGGCCCATGTCAGAATGATAGCTAGTAATTTTGTATATAGATGTCAAATCTCATAATTTTTCATTCTAAATTTAGTGATTTTCCAATTCTATGTGGTTTATTTTCCTCGACAAGTAAATTCCATGCTCCTTTTGACAAATTAACTACGTGAATTTAGAAAATCTTGAAATTTTTAATGAAAAATTCAGACATTTGACATCTATGTACATACTAATTGTCATGCTGACACGGGCTCTCATATTTGCTTGTCAAGGCCAACAATGTCACATGACTGCTTGCGCCCTATACTTATGTAACCAAAAACGGCAGTGGCGAGAGCTATTGTACTGGCAACAGATTTTTCATTTTATTTTAACGAACCTTCTCGAAATTATTCGACCTTCTCCGAGCAAATGTGATCTCTCCCTGGTTGTTATCTCCTCCATTCCACTCGTATAATACAATCCTACATGCATTTTGAATTACAAAGCTAAGCTACAGACTACAGAGTCAGAACTACTACATGTAATTCGTATTTCTAATTCACACGTGTATAATTTACAAAATTACACGTATTGTAACAGAAGTACGTATACGTGTATGTATATGAATAACTATCAGCAGGTTTTTGCATATTTTTCTTAGTGTTTCTGTAATTCATACAGTTTTATGCGGTAGTGCTATGGAATTAATGAGCAGAGTGAATGTAAATTTGTATCATGCCGTGTGAAAAATATTTCCAGCATTTTCACTTTCTACTATGTGGTTGTGGTTGTGTTTACATTATATGAAAATGAAGAATATCAGGGCCGCTCCGTGCGGGTGGAAAGGTTGTGCCCCGCACAAAAGTGCCTTACCACAAGGGGCACCATTTCAAGATAGTAAATAATAGTAAATTTTTATAAAATGTTCTTATTCGTAAAGAAAAAAAATACTTTACAACTTACATAGTAGATGATAGAAGTGTATATTTTTTATCTCTCGCTACGAGAGGTATTGGAATCATGCTAAAAATCGCATATCCAGATTTTAGTGAATAAGCACGTTTTAAGGTCTCTAGAATCCGATAATAACATTTTTACGTTGATGTCTGTGTGTGTGTGTGTGTGTGTGTGTGTGTGTGTGTGTGTGTGTGTGTGTGTGTGTGTGTTTGTGTATGTGTGAGGTTGTTGTACCTATGTACGATTTCTCAAATTCTATAAGACTAAAGACCTGTGTAACTACGGATTCCTCAATCGAACAGTAATGGGAAGAGTTGAATATATTCTGATAACAATTGGACAACCGGAAGTAGTAGTATTACAACAAAATCTTCTAAACTGTATTCTTTGAAAATTTATGTTATTACAAATATTAAAAACCAAAATTCTTTATCCGACACATTTTTTTTTTATAGGTACCTTCTATAGATTTAAAGATATAAATATAAAATAATCTGTTGTAGTAAATCTCACAGCCTGCTCACAGCCCTAACATCTCCATGGTAACTCTTTGAGAAATTAAAATGTCTGTAATTGACAGATAAATGTCACTAATGTCGGTGTCAAAAATTCAGAGATAGTACTGAAGGCTTTTTCTGGGAACGATATTTAATATTTCTTATTGTTTTATTAATTATATATTTAAAATTATAAATATATTACATATGAACACTTCCGAAATACCGCCAATCCCGTTAATGAATTGGAAAAACCTCGAGCATTTAGACGAAATGGAGAAAAATGAATTTATAATTATAGAAAATACGTAAATATAAAGATTAGGTGTAATTAGATTTTTTTGTGTGTTAAGAAATGTTAAATACAATACTTTTTATATACCATAATGGAAGGGCGCAAGAGGTATTTTGATGGCCACAAAAGATTTTTTAAATTTGTTTGCAATAGGGCTCTAGTTATAAGGTATAGGCGATGGGAAATAAGATCGCAGCGCCAAAGTGGAACTAATGTTAACAGGATAATTTGACATTTACTAATTGTATTTTTGCATTAAGTGTATAATATTAAAAGATATTACATATGTAAACGTAAATATTATAAACATAATAGATAACACTTGTATTTATAAAATCAAGAAAATGTCACGTGTACAATTTATCTCGTCAACTATAGTTCCGAAAATACCACCAGATGTGATATTGCTTATTTCCCATCGCCTATAAGTAAAATTATTATCTTACGAAACGGATGTTTTTCTATAGCATTGTTTATATTGAAATAATTGTGAAGATGTTGATTACAACAAAGAATATTTTGTTACATTAAATATTTAATTACAAGCATTTTGAGAAGAATCGAATTCTTATATTTGCAATTCTGAAATCTTAGTAGGATATTTTTTTCTGCCGATATTGAATTTCCCTGATTTACTATTAAAACAATCGAATATTATTGATTACAAGAATGAATCTAACCAAGTAAATTTCATCAATATTTAAATCTAGCATTTTTCGAAGAATCAAAAGTATAGTTTAAACTTTAGTTTAAGGCGTTTGTTAATTTGCAAATAATTATGCATTATGGGGGGCGCTGAAATATAATTTTGCAACAAAGGCACTGAAGATTGTGATAATTCAAAGAGAATATGTAATAATGTAAATAACTGTTGACAAATATATTCTAATAACCTTCATTCTCGTAAAAATTATCGTCTTCATTCTGTTTTTCCATCACAAATAAACCTATTTTTTGCAAATTCAGTAAACATTTCTAATACTTTTCCGGCTTCGCTAATCCGTTCGCAAACACAGCGATCACCCCACAAAGACATTTTTAATCCTCATAGTGCGTCCTCATTTACAACTCGGCTGAGGAAGAGGCGTCCTCGCGGCGTCTGTCCGCGACGCTCTTCGTCGGCCCCGCTCAGCCAGGGATTAGCTCAGACGTTATGGTGGCAGTGGCAATAGCGAAGGGAAGATCGTGCCAATGCGCTGAATTCGAAAAGAGAAATGATTTATGAGTTATAACTGTGGCGAAATGTTTGATAGGTATATAGAATTGGTAATAATAATAATATTTTATTCCTTGTGATCCATTACATGATATGGAAATAGTCATAATTAATTAATCATTCATATATTCTTCTGTTGAATAAAAATATTTATTAATAAGGTAAATTTTCAATATTTTTTGTATTGTTTTATTTGTCGAATTGCTTTGAGGGCTTTTGGTAACTTATTGTAAACAATTGCTCCCATGTAATAAATGTTTAACATAGTTGATCTATGGTGTTGTAATATTAATTCATTTTTATTACGTGTGTTATATGTGTGATAGTTGGAGTGTTTACTGAAATTGTTGAAATTAAAACATTGTATATATAGACACATGTAAAAGTTAATATTTTTTGTTCAACAAAAGTGTTTCTGCAACTGTTACACCATGATAGACCAGACATATAACGCAGCGCTCTTTTATGTGTTATGAACACTCTAGAAGCATCTGTGGCTGAACCCCAATAGATAATGCCGTAATTAATTAAAGAATAAAAACTAGCGTAATAATAAGATTTCACTGTATGTGTGTTAACAATATCTGAACGCGAGCCATTACTCAAACTCTACATGTTTACTCCTTAAGGGTACAGAACCGACTACCAAAAACAAAACGTTATTTTCGTGACAGGATTATCTTAGGGGTGCAGGGCGAAGGCTCATCATATGGCATCCATGTCTCGCTCACGTATGTTTAATAATTTAAAGACTTAATTGTCAACAAATAAATGTCAAAAGTCCACTGACAGCTAGACTAAACTGTCAGTTAATAGAAGAATGATATAAGTATTTCTAAACAGAATTTTGACTAACAAAGATAGCAAAGTTGAATCTATAATTTAGAAAAAGTTTATAAAAAGTTATTTGCTTTTTACTCGCCTTGTTACACTAGACAAATTGAAATTACATGTTGTTGTGAATGCGAAAAATTCAAAATAAAAATTACAAAGTAGAAATTCAAGTTGGAAATTGTATTTAGTTTTGAACGCAGCTTTACAATAGTTAACTTATTCACATTGGTGAATGGTGATCTAGTTTTAAAAGTTCTTAATTTCATCATTAATTCATTAAATGTCCTGCGTTTTCCGGATGACTTTTTTTCTTTCCACAAAACCTGTCGCCTTGAACTGTGGTATTCTATTCTAAACTTCCTTTTCTCCTGAAGCATGGATTTCAGCTCAGTTAACCATAAAACGAACGAGTTTTTTTCATAGTTACACAGTTCAGATCTCAAATTTATGTAACTGACAGATAAATGTCACTGTCAAAAAAATAATCTCAAACTAATAATAGTAACGTTTTAAAAAGAACATAATAAATAGAACAATAATTATATGGAAAGAAACTTAATATAGTTTCCAGCATAAGTAAATATATCGGAATGTATGTATGTATTTAAATTGATAAAAATTAAATGGCGGGAGGTATTGTGTTGGCCACATCAGATTTTTACTTCCTTGTACGTAAGTAAAGGAAGTATTGTAATCGCGAAAAATTTCGGTTTTCAGATTTCAGCGGAAATATCCATTTTGATCATCCCTGAATCCATTTTGACTAATTTCGTTGTGACGTCTGTACATACGTACGTACGTACGTCCGTACGTACATATCTCGCATAACTCAAAAACGGTAAGCCGTAGAAAGTTAAAATTTTGTATTTAGGACTCCTATAACATCTAGTTGTGCACCTCCCTTTCTGGTTATTATACAATTTCCAGAAGTAGCACTTTACATGAAGCCAATAATAGATTTTAATGAAAAACTGTTTTAAAATATAATCCAAAACTTTTCCAATTTGGTATACAAGACTTTTATGTCAATCGAAATAACATAATAGATTTTGGTTAAAATAGGCTAACCGGAAGTGGTACATTACTTGAAGTTGTTAACAGTTTTTCTTGAATAAAATGATTTTATTTTGATTTTAGAAATAAATGCTTCAAATAAAAGTTTTAGAGAATTAATTTCTGCGTCTAGCACATGAAGTATTATTAAATTAGCCCTTTGTATAAGCGAGATATGTAAATTTAAAAATTATATACTTTTTTGTTTTTGTAATAAAGCTTGCTATGGATTAGGACAAAACATAAAAAAATGTTCATGTCAAATTACGTTAAATACGTGCAATTTTATGATTCGTACAATAATAAATATTATATTTTTATTGTGAAATTAGTCATATTCATTGTTGTAATCAAATATTTCTTTGTTGTAATCAAAACTCTCTTTAAAAACTTTCTTTATGGTCGCTATATATCTTACTGTTTTGAAGTTAAAATTAATATTTTGTAATTTATTTATTAAAAATATATGTATAGTTTAATAATCGTACAAGGAAGTCGTGTGGTGTCCACATCAGATTTTTATTTTGAACATAGAACAAGTTTTTGAATAGATACACTCGAGTGACAACTACCTTAAGCCGACAAATTTATAAATTTGAACTCTTGAATATGCTGTTGCCAAAGTGCCATTAAGCAATTTTTGATAAGCTTGCTAAGAGATTTCTTTGTAGTTTATTATAGCACAGGTACGCCGACCCTTTGAGATTACCTATGCAAATTAGAGTATTTTTTTTTAAGGGGGCATTGAAAAAATGTATTTCGGGAAAAGGGGCGTTGAGCCCAATAAGTTTGATAAACACTGGTGATATAACGTAAAGTGACAACCAAAAATAATTAAACGATCAGGGCCTAATTAAAACCAAGTATCTTTTTCGGAAACGCTGCATTATGCCATCTAATCTTCCAATATCGAATTCTTATATAAATTAGTACCCTTTCTATCCTCGAGATTCTTTCCTCTGGGCATTTTGGGTCTGTGTGACGCTCATCACGAGTGACTGTGACTGGGGTGGGGGTCCCGTGACGGGCTGTCGGGGATGCCCCGCTGCCATAGCAACGCGGAGAGCTCGCAATGCCTCGCTCTCGCCTGTCTCCTGTCGCCTGATTTATGGCCGATGGAAAATGTTAGAAATGAAGAGCGGGACAAGCGGACAGCCGGCCAAGGTACGCGGAGAAAGGGGACAAACGAAACGAAACGGAACGGTTCGCAGAGCAGAGCATCATTCGATCCATAATACCAACACACGGACTTTTACTTAAATTGTTAATAAATGACACAAAAATAGCTACATGATGTAAAAAGATTGTGTAATAGGAGATCCAACATTCTTTTCTCACGTATGTGAAACCTAACGAAAAAAATCTGAAGTGGCCAGCACATAACTTCTCGCCATTTCCATTTAGTTATATAAGTATAGAATTTAACATTTCTTGTACACACAAATAATTTTAATTATACCAATTCTTTATTTCAATGAGGAATTTTGTCCTACTCTTCTTAAATGTTCAAAATTCCTCCAATTCATTGACGAGATTAGCAATATTTCTTAAGGATATATTTAATATTTTTATACCTATAATTTTAAATACTTAATTAATAATACAACAAGAAATATTAAATGTACCTACTTCCCAGAAAAAGCTTTCAGTAATGTTAATTTTTGACACGACAGTTTTCTGTCAATTACCTACAAACATTTAAATTTGTCAACTGGTTTCCTTGGAGTTGTTTGGGCTGTGAGATTTTTTGCAACAAATTATATTATATATTATAGTTTTTATCTCTAAATCAAATCTGTAGGAAATATAATAAAAAAATCTGATGTGGACACCACACGACTTCCTTGTACGATTATTAAACTATACATATTTTCTTAATAAATAAATTACAAAATATTAATTTTAACTTCAAAACAGTAAGATATATAGAGACCATAATCTAACCCGGTTCTTTTTAAAGAGAGTTTTGATTACAACAAAGAAATATTTGATTACAACAATGAATATGACTAATTTCACAATAAAAATATAATATTTGTTATTGTACGAATCATAAAATTGCACGTATTTAACGTAATTTGATATGAACATTTTTTTATGTTTTTGTCCTAATCCATAGCAAGCTTTATTACAAAAACAAAAAAGTATATAATTTTTAAATTTACATATCTCGCTTATACAAAGGGCTAATTTAATAATACTTGATGTGCTAGATGCAGAAATTAATTCTCTAAAACTTTTATTTGAAGCATTTATTTCTTAAATCAAAATAAAATCATTTTATTCAAGAAAAACTGTTAACAACTTCAAGTAATGTACCACTTTCGGTTAGACTTTTTTTTACCAAAATCTATTATGTTACTTCGATTGACATAAAAGTCTTGTATACCAAATTTGAAAAGTTTTGGATTATATTTTAAAACAGTTTTTCATTAAAATCTATTATAGGCTTCATGTAAAGTGCCACTGCTGGAAATTGTATAATAACCAGAAGGGGAGGTGTACAACTAGATGTTATAGGAGTCCTAAATACAAAATTTCAACTTTCTACGGCTTACCGTTTTTGAGTTATGCGAGATACGTTCGTACGTACAGACGTCACGACGAAATTAGTCAAAATGGATTTAGGGATGATCAAAATGGATATTTCCGCTGAAATTTGAAAACCGAAATTTTTCGCGATTACAATACTTCCTTTACTTACGTACAAGGAAGTAAAAATATGTTTTCAAAGGAGAATTTAATGTTCTTTAATATTTGTAATAACATAAATTTTCAAAAAATAATATTTAGAATTTTTTTTTAAAACTACTACTATTACCGGTTATTCAACTGTTACCAAAACCTATTCAACTCTTTTCATTAATTGTGGGTAATTTCTCGACTGATTTGAATTAGGTGTTAACATTACTCGAAAGTTCAGTCAAACAGCATTTATTTTTACTACATCAACGTTTCGGTGCATCCTTGCACCTTCTTCAGGGTAGTAAGATCTTACAAATTGTTACATATCATGTACACAAAATACATTCATACAAAACATTCAGTTAATTTATTAAACATCGTACAAAAAATTAACTGAATGTTTTGTACGAATGTATTTTGTGTACACCAATTGTAACAATTTGTAAGATCTTACTACCCTGAAGAAGGTCCAAGGCTGCACCGAAACGTTGGTATAGTAAGAATAAATGCTGAACTTTCCAGTAATTGTTAACATCTCTTCTCATTAACGTTAGATTGAGGAATCCGTAGTTACACAGGTCTTGAGTTATATAGAATTTGAGAACACACACACTAACACAAGCACACACGAACACACACCATCGTAAAATGTTAAAATCATATTCTAGAGACATTAAAACGTGCTTATTCATTAAAATCTGGATATGCGATCCTTAGCATGAATCCAATACCTCTCTTAGCGACAGGTAAAAATATTGTTAATCCAAATTGGTTACACCAAAATTTCCCTGGATAAAGCTAGACCTACTGTAAAGATTGCTGAAGCAATATGTACCAATTAGTGATATATTATCTTTCATTGGTTTACTTGATAGCAATAAATTACTGTCCGATTCTTGAGTATCGGTAAATGGTAAAAATATTTGAAATTTATGTTTTAAAAGTAACTACTATCAACATCAGCATTTTTGACGTTCCAAAATGGGAATGAAATGTAGTAGAAAGATTTACTGCGACAATTAATTAAAGTGTTCACTAACTGTTCCAAATTTGCCATTTACTCCAACAAGTTTTACACCTGGACAGCACATTCTCTTAATTTTCAAACCGTGTTAACATCGATAAAAATCATCACGCCATTAGTCGCCATTTTTGCTTTGCTTTTTATACTTGCTCATGCGTTGGAAATTTATCTACGTAGGCTATGGAACAAAAGCGAGTGTATCAATAGGGGTAAACAGAGGTAAAGGGTGGCACGAGCTATTGATAAGTCATCGATTTTTGATTTATATCGAGGGGCTATCAGTTGCACGGGTGCTGATCTAGCTATAGCTAATGCCAGCCATCTACATAATGTAATATAAAGTCTCAGTGTGGGAGAGGGTGTGTAGATCCTTTAAAACGCATTCGTCATCGTTGGAAAACAACGAACGCGATCCCTTTCGGGACATCATGTAAATGTATTAAAATCGGGGACGCGCTAAACTCTAACAAAACACGTTCGAGTTTGCGGTAATATATCGTTCATCCAGAACAATCTCATGATTTGTGGATGTACTTTTCACTTGCCCAACCAACGCCAGCATTGTTGGAAACTTTACGCCTCGGTATTTTTCTCTAATGCGCAACTGTTCAGTAATTTTTACACGTTTAGCTTACCAAGAGGAAGTTAAAAGGTCACATCCCGCAAGCGAAAATACAAATAAATATTGCGGAATATGATTACGATTTGGGAGGACAAAGAGTTGCTTGAAGGATAGAGAGTTATTTTTAAAATAAAACTTAATGAAATGTCGTTTCTAAACCAATGATGAAAATATGAAGATAGGTGAACATTTCTTTTCCGTTGATCATTTATATACAGGAGATTGAAAATATAGAGACAAGTCTCTATTTTCTTTATTATTAATTATAGAAATTTTGTTTAAATTACAAAGTTGGGAGCGATGTTAAATGCCACTTCTTAGAATTACATATACTGAATTCTACTTCCATTTTCGCCGGAAATAAAATTATCGTTAATTTTTACCTGCCGTCACCATTAGGTAAGGAAGGTATTGTCTTTGGTAAAAAAAATCGATGGAGAGTTTTTAATGAATGAGCACGTTTTGGGACCTCTAGAATACGATTTTACTATTTTGTATGTATGTGTGTGTGTGTGTGTGTGTGTGTGTGTGTGTGTGTGTGTGTGTGTGTGTGAGTGTGTGTGTGCGTGTGTGTATGTGCGTGTGTGTATGTGCGTGTGTGTATGTGTGTGTGTTTGTCAGAATGTGATTGTTACGATTGTTTCGGATTGCATAACTCCAATACCACGATTCCAAAAATTAGATTTTTTTCCTATTCCTCGAGTTTAGATCCATATGTAGACGTGATTAGATTTTGGTTATAAGTAGTCCACCGGAAGTACCTTCATTTGCCACTTTTAACAGTTTTTCTTGAAAAAAAAGCATCATAATGTTATTATAAATTTTAAAGAATATATTATTCTCTATACCATTTGATTGCATTTTATACTTCATATTTAATAGATATAGAGTTAAAGAATTATGAAGATATTAAATTTCATAAATCAGCCAGGTATGCTAACCATGGAAACTGCTAACAAAGAAAAGAAAATGAATGTGGCAGAGACTAGAATATTGAGATAGATGTTGGGGAAGATAGGAAAATAGGATAAAAGGAACTGAATGAGGACGACACGCAAAACAGAAATGAGTGTAAGAAAAAAATAAAAAATCTGTTGTGGCCAGCACAATACCTTCCGTCAATCCTGTATATTATGTATAAATTCTATACATAAATTTTCTTACAAAAGATTCTAAATTTCCAATAAAATCTATGCAAATTGCATTTGACACTAACATCTTCTTCTTCTTTAGCTTTCCCCATTCGTTAGGAGTCGCTATTTTTTTCTTCCACTCATATCTGTTTTATGTGCCGTTCTTATTCAGTTACTTTTCTCTCAAGTTTTCCGCAGAACAGTCCTCCCATATTATCTTTGGTCTTCCTCTGTTTTTTCAACCTTCTATTATTAAACTATTCATTCTTCCGATATTGTCTTCATTTCTCTTCCTGACATGTTCAAACATAACTATTGAATATGAAGTATAAAATGCAATCAAATCATATAGAGAATAATATATTCTTTAAGTTATAATAACGTTAAATGTCAATAAATCAAATTTAACTGTTAAATCTTCAAATGAGGCCACTTCCGGTTCATCAATTATAACCAAAATCTAATCAGTTGTTCTTCTGGATGTAAGCTTGAGGAATACGAAAGAATTATAATTTTTGGAATCGTGGTATTGAAGTTATGCGATCCGAAACTTTCGTCTCACACACACACACACACACACACACACACAGAGAGAGAGAGACACGCAGACACACAGGCACACACACATACATAGACATCATCGTAAAAATGGTAAAATCGTACCTAAAACATGCTTATTCACTAAAAACTCATCATTGAATTTTTTGACCAAAGACAATACCTTCCTTACCTAAGTTACGGAAGGTAAAAATAACCTAGTTATTAATTTTTGAAAGCTATGGTATTTAAATGTATTATCAGTTTGGCATGAGATTTGTGCCTTCTTTGTTTGATGAAATATTTTAACATTTATCAATATTAGCGATAGTGTATCCACTTAGCGTAAATATCTCCATCTATACTATACCATGGGTAATATATTAGCGATAGTTGGCGAAGTGCAAAGATGTGTGGAGCGAATTCTGAGAACGTGCGTCGTTTATCACTCCATCCACGCGTCTGCACATTGATGAATCGACACAGAGACGGCGAGCGTCGAGACGCAGACGCCTACGCAAGTCACCGATCGCCAAATTTCAATTTCGAGATATTAAGCGACTTGCCCTATTTCGTATTCAATTCCCTATCATATCTTTACGAGTACAACAGCGTAGACTAATTTAAATATTTATAAAGCAATTTGTACGGCTGTGGACTACCGTTTGGAATCTGAGTCAAAAACTAATTATGATAATTAGTAAACAGGCAAATTGTGAAGAAAAAATTATTGAATTTTTCAATTAAGCAAAATATAATGCACTTTAAAATGTTTTTAAGTTCCACAGTAATAAATTTGAGAGCTTTGGCTCTTTTTAAATTAGACAAGAAATTAATATAAAATCTTTGGCAATTTTTATTTCTGCTAGAAATTAGTTTCTATGCATTTCAAAAGAAGATTGAGAGTTTTTAAAAAGAAAAATCGTTCCCATATTTAAAATGAAATTTAAAAAATCTGATGTGGCCAGCACAATACCTTCCGTCAATCCTGTGTATTATATACAAATTCCATACATAAATTTTCTTGAAAAAGATTCCAAATTTCCAGTAAAATTATTTCATAAACAAACTATGCAAATGGCACTTTACACTGATTTCTTCTTCTTCTTTAGCTTTTATCATTCGCTAGGGGTCGCTATTTTTATATTTTGATTAAAAAATTACGACATTTGTCAGTTATGGACATAATTAATAGCTGTCATTTTGACATGGGTTCCTATATCTGCTTGCCAAAGTCAGCAAAGTCATGTCAATGCACGCGCCCTATACATAAATTTTCTTGCAAAAGATTCTATATTTCCAGTAAAATTATTTCATAATCAAACTATGCAAATTGCACTTAACACTGACATCTTCTTCTTCTTTAGTTTTTCCCATTCGTTAGAGGGTCGCTATTTTTCTTCTTCTTCCACTCATTTTTGTTTTGCATGTTGTCCTCATTCAGTTCCTTGTCTCTCAAGTCTTCTGCAATACAGTCCTTTCATCTTATATTTGGTCGCCCCATGTTTCTTCAATCTTCTATTAATATATTCATCTCTCCTCATGACATGTTCAAACCAATGTAATCGTCTCTCTTATATCTAGAAACTTCTAACACTAGAGTTACTTCCCTTATTCTTTCATTCATTTACTTTTTATTGATACTGACATCTGTCAATTTGAATAACCTGAATATATTAGCAGTTTCCCTGGTTAAGTTAGAATAGCTGGCTGAATTATGAAATTTATTATCTTTATAATATGAAATATAAAATGCAATCAAATCGTATAGAGAATAATATATTCATATTCTTTAAGTTATAATAATATTTAAGAAAAACTGTTAAAATCTTCAAATGAGGATACTTTCGGTTGACCAATTATAACCAAAATCTATTCAAGTCTGCATATGGTTGTAAGGAAGAGGAATACGCAAGAATTTTAATTTTTGGAATTCTAGTATTGGAGATATCGCGGCCGAAACCGCGGTCACATACACACGAACACACACACACACACACACACACACACACACACACACACACACGTCCACACACACATACAGACATCATCGTAAAAATATTAAAATCGTATTGTAAAGACCCTAAAACGTGCTTATTCAATGAAAACTCACCATCGAATTTTTTGACCAAAAACAATACCTTCCTTACCTACAGGTGACGGAAGGTAAAAAAATAACTACATGTCTTATTTTCAACAATTCTAGCCTGACTTTCGTATTGTTGGTCGAAATCAGCAAAAAAATATTATCGTTTCCATACACATTTTTACAATATTTTATTTATTAATCTATAGTTTGTTTATCAATGTCAATAACTATTTATATGATTAATGATTAGGTATTTATTTTTCATGTTAAAATTTAAAATGCAATAATTTTACATATCCCATGCAAAAAGCATAATTATATTTTTTAACTTACAGTTTAATGGTATAGTTAATTATTTTTTTGCAATAATTTAATATATTAAATATTCATAAAATATTTAATTACACATATCATAATTAATATTACTTTATAGCACATAATTTTACTATTAATTTTACAGGATATAATAAATTAACCATATGTAAATATCATGGAAATTAGTAAGATTATTCTTGACGATAATATATGAAAATTATTAAACAGTTATGTAGAAATAAATTATGCGAGAAAATGTACCCCTAAGATATAAGCTTAAGTTCATCATTTTTCAGTTATGTCTGTGGTTTAGTGCAAAAACAACCAATATTATTCATCGTACACAAACTAATGCAGAAACTGAATAACATTAAAACAGTTTTTTATAAATAAAAATTGGAAAAAAATATAAATAAATAATTATTTCAATATTTTAAGACGTAATGTAAAAATAATCAAATGTTTTCCGTGATTGAATGGTTGGCATAGCTGCCTTTGGATTTATTGTCAAACATTTGTGTTTGATTTTCCAACAGGACATTTTTTTTTTATTTATAATAACTTTATAAGAAGTAAAATAATTAACAATTTATTACAACAATTAGTAATTAAAATGCATTATATTTTCTTTTGATATAAATAAAAAATATCTGAGATATAATGAACATCTGTATATATATATTGTATTTTTACTGTATTTATAAAAAAATAAAGTTATTTTTT
Source organism: Harpalus rufipes (assembly GCA_951394225.1). Taxonomy (NCBI): domain Eukaryota; kingdom Metazoa; phylum Arthropoda; class Insecta; order Coleoptera; family Carabidae; genus Harpalus; species Harpalus rufipes. The sequence continues at coordinate 50,236,464 of OX596279.1, forward strand.
ATTATTAAAAAAAATATACTGCATTTTTATTATATCAGTAGTTTGATTGTTGTAATCAATTATTGTTAATTATTTTCTCTTTATTTATTACAAAGTTATTATTTTTTCTAAATGATTGTAGTAGGAATTAAAAGATAAATTTTTAAAAGTTCAATAATATTTTTGTAAAAAATAAGAAATTTTCCTGTTGGAGAATCGAACCCAAATCTTTGACATTTAATATTCCAAAGCTCGTTCCAAAGACAGCTATGCTAACCATTGAACCACAGAAGACATTTTCATATCACTTTTATATTTTTTTCTAATTTATGCATTGATAATAAATTAATAATAAGTAACGTACGGTAATGTACTTCACTTTACGTAAAAAAATAGTAGATTACGCTTGAGAGCCAACCGTTTTTATATGCAATAAATAAATAATTTAAAATCGTGAAACCAAACTTTATCAATAAAAAATATTTTTATCTGTAAAAATGTAAAAGACCTGAACATTAAAAATTATAACAAAACATGGTTAAACATCACTTAATTCTGTAGATTTTATTTAATAAATAACAAATAACAGGTGATGTTTTTTTCGTTTTTGTGAACTAGATTTGCATTCTGACCAAACAAAGGTCAAAATTTATATTCTTATCTAAAGCAACGCTATTTTCTTACGTGAAATGAAGAATTATAAAAACTGTTTTCCCATGTTAAACACCTATGTCAAGGATTGATTGTGACACCCAGTATGTGTGAAAGAGTAATTTATATTTTAAAATGTTTAAATATTATCTCCCATTAATATTAATAAAACAAATTATAATTATTAATATCAAACACAAACTGCCAATTTCTTATAGGCGTATAATACGAGTACAATATTTGCAGAGGAAAAATTTGGTCAGGCGGGCCTGACGCCTCATCGCAAAGACATTCTGTAAGATGCGAAGCGTTCCACAAATGCCCATCCAATTACCGGCTAGTGAACCGTGAACAAAAAACTTGCTCTGGTTCTTTACAGTCCAGCGGCCATAAATCAAATTTCATAAAGTTGACTTTTTCCAAACTTTCACTTGTTTTTTTGTTGGTGTGAGGGTCGACCTGCAGTGCATTGTGCGTTTTTGCCCTGCTTTGCTTTGCGCTACACTCCAGGGTTGCGCCATTGTAAACCCACGGGGCTTTATTGCGTCTCTTCAACTTTCACAGTTGTGCATTATGGTTTTAGTATCTTGTAAAGTTACGTGAGCACAGCGGCTCGAATAGATTTTTAAAACGAGAAGCTGTAAAACGCTTAGCGGATTATTCGCAAGAGATATACCACCGTTTTATTTTTATGGACACTAAAATCACGGTTTGACAATTGCTAGAAAGTAGCAGTCAATGTCATATTTTATGAAGAATAAAATAAAGGCAGTGGATCCGATCCCGAGCCGGGATTTTTCAATACATCTAAAAGTCCCGAGAGCTTGACTCTTCACTGGAAATATTTGCAAATCAATGGCATAAACGAAACAATAATGACTCATTAAATACAAAGTAAGAACAATTTTTTAATTCCCACTTCCCAGGTGCTGCAAAAAAATTAAAATATTTTTTTACCTTCCGTTAACTATAGGTAAGGAAGATATTTTGGTCAAATCATTTGATAGTGAGTTTTTAATGAATATGCACGTTTTAGGATGCTTAGAATACGATTTTACTATTTTGCTGCTAAAAGCTGCACCATGGAAACAGAATATTCAAATATTACTAATTGACAGATGTCAGTATCAAATAAAAATTACATAATATATGAAATGATTTTACTGGAAATTACTTCATAAAGTAATACACCAGATTATAGTCACAAGTCAATTCAGCTGATTATTATATTATAAATATTTAAGCTATATATGTTTTCATTTTCTACTTCTCATTAAAAAAAAAAATACTGTTCATTGATGGAATTAGCGGTATTTCTTAAGGATATATATAATATTAACATATGTACATATAATTTAAATACATATTTAATTAAAAATACAATAATATATATTAAATGTACTCATACTTCCTAGAAAAATCTGATTTTTGATACTGGCATTTTGCATTTATCTGTCAATTACAAACATCTAAATATCTCAACTGTTTTTTGAGCAGCGAGATGTATTACAACAGATTATTCTATATTATTATAAATTATATCTCCAAACCTATACGAGATATAATAAAAAAATTAAATGTGTCAGATAGAGAATTTAATTTTCTTTAATATTACCAAGAAAAATTTTCAAAAAATAATATCTAGAAGATTTTTTCAAGAATCTGCTACTTTCTGTTGTTCAATTGTTACCAAAACCTTTCCAGCTCTTCCCATGAATGCCCGATTGGGAAATACGTAGTTAAACAAATATAAACTTTTTGAGTAATCCTTCCAACGTCCCACACACATACACACACATATACACACACATACACACACACACACAGACACACACACACACACACACACACACAGACATCATCGTAAAAATGTTAAAATCGTATTGTAAGGACCTTAAAACGTGCTTAATCATTAAAATTTGGATATGCGATTTTTAGCATGAATCCAATACCTCTCTTAGCGAGAGGTAAAAAATAAAAAATACGGGTAAAATATTTTTTTATTCTTTCGTTTAGAGTAAAAAAAATCGTGCAACACCTCATTGTCACTTGTAGGAAGACTTTTAAGGACTTTTAAGAAGAATAAGAAATCTACTGTATGGGAATGTCGGTATTTCAATACACCTAAAAGTCCCGGCAGCCGACAGACAGCGTACTTAGTTTCTATATATAAATGTTGAATAGGTATTTTCAAATAAAATATTAATAAAACGATAACACTCTAAATATTACTGTGCAATTTAATTTCAATTTTCAAATATGGCCATTTTAAACTGCTAAATTGAAAACGTATAATCCTCCATGTAGGTACAAAATTTGTTTTCGGAGCAACACGTTGTAAAATAATTCAATACCCTAAGTACAAAATTTAATTACATCCATTTGGCCGCCCAAAATGAAACCGGTATCGATTTAAAGGTAAATTAAATTACCATTTAAAATATGAAAATCTCACGGGGGGTTTTTAATTTCCATCAAAACAGAAATGCGTCTGTTATCATGACGCTTCTGGAAATAATCAATACGACCGCGGGCTTGAATTTATTCCGCAACACACACAAAAAAAATCTAGTTAATATCTGGCCGCGTCGGGGATGATTTACAGCCCTGCCAAAGTTCCATCATGGCGTAAGGGAGAGAGAAAGAGAAGAGTAGAGAGCCCTTCGTTATTCGGCAAGCTTCGGACACTCTCGGGAAGGTTCGCATAACGGGATGAATGGACGCCCTGGCGATTGGGGTGATTACGAATATTGCTTTACTATTAACTAAAGACTTTTTTCAAGTTTTATTTTCCTTGCGTTGGTTGCTGCGATGGCTCACTTTGTGCTAAAAATGGATTAATCCGTTTGTCACGATTTACAATTTTGGACAGAATTATGAACAGAATTTTGAAGAAAATTTTGAGAAACAAACTTGTGGACAGAATTTTACTACTGTCAACGTAATTTGCTACAATATTCTGTCTATAAACATGGATGTTTTTTATAATATTCTGTGAGCTTTGCTACTTGCTGAGGAAACGAAGATAATTTAATAATATTTTCGCAATAATTATCAAAAATTCTACCGCTAATTGCCAGATGTCATAACAAATTGCGCGCGCTATAACCTATGCATTTTTTTTAAATCGTATAATTGTACTAAATTAAATGTTGTGGTGACCTTGGACAATATTTAATTTCCAAATAACTTCGTAACTATTAGGTACAAATTGAGAAAAATGTTTCAAATAAAATTTTATTGTTTTTACCTTCCGTCACCTATAGGTAAGGAAGGTATTGTCTTTGGTCAAAAAATTCAATGATGACTTTAGTGAATAAGCATGTTTTAGGGTCCCTATAATATGATTTCATAATTTTTACGATGATGTCTGTATGTATCTATGTGTGTGCCTTTGTGTGTTTGACGAAAGTTTCGGATCGCATAACTTCAATACCACGATTCCAAAAATTATATTTTTTTCGTATTCCTCAAGTATACATCCAGAAGAACAAGTGATTAGATTTTGGTTATAATTGGTCAATCGGAAGTAGCCTCATTTCAAGATTTTAACAGTTAAATATGATTTATTGACATTTAACGTTATTATAACTTAAAGAATATATTATTCTCTATACGATTTGATTGAATTTTATACTTCATATTCAATAGATATAGAGTTAAAGAATTATAAAAATATTAAATTTCATAAATCAGCTAGCTATGCTAACCATGGAAACTGCTAATATATTCAGATAATTCAAATTGACAGATACAAGAGAGACGATTACATAGGTTTGAACATGTCATGCAGAGAGATGAAGAATATATTGGCAGAAGAATGAATAGCTTAATAGTAGACGGTAGAAGAAACATAGGAAGATCAGACATAAAATGGAAGGACTGTATTGCAGAAAACTTGACACGCAAAACAGAAAATGAGTGGAAGAAGAAAATAAAAAATAGCGACCTCTAATGAATGAGAAAAACTAAAGAAGAAGAAGATGCCAGTGTCAAGTGTAATTTACATAGTTTGTTTCTGAAATAATTTTACTGGAAATTTAGAATCTTTTGCAAGAAAATTTATGTATGGAATTTATACATAATACACAGGATTGAGAGAAGCTATTGTGCTGGCCACATCAGATTTTTTATGCTTTTTTTAACACCCTTTATATTATCAGAATTTTTTGAAAAATTAGTTGAATACCCCATTTAAGTTGAGTTGAAGCATCCGCCCACACTATATTTCCCTATATTTTGGCTGCCTAAACCTCCTTCGCAGGATGTCTCCACCAAATCAACTGCCTTTGACCAATAGTCTAGTATCGGATTCGTTCCTAGTTTTTCCCTTTATCACCGTTCCTTATTCTATCTAATATAGATTTTCTTGACTCTTCTTAATTAGTAGTATCTACTTAATTTCTAATGATTATATTTTTTTGTTTTTGTTCTTCATATTTCCGTTATGCTTAATATGAAATTATTCTTCAGCACCCGGAATATTTTCACTGTTTTGTCTATTATCCCATTAGGTACTATTTAGATATTTAAATTTTAGTACTTGCTCTATTTTCTTATTCCCGATTTTCTTGTCCTGATAATATTGCTCTCCAAACAACCGCGTCTTAGTGTAGAGCGCTCCCTCGCATAAATTATCAAATCACACATGCGTAACAATTCCAGAATTCTGGAGGAAATCAGTAGCCAGCACAAATTCGGATAGTTATCCCTTGCTGGGTGCGGGATAAGTTGGGAACAAGTGTCGCCTTCCCGGCTCCCGACGCGATGCCGATCCCGTATCCCGAAGTTGCGAGTTTGCGAAGTGCCTGGATTCTCCATCTCGTTAGTTCGCCGCGCCGAGTTGTGTCGCCTCGCAAGGAAAACGATGTACTTGCTTATCCTACCCGGGAAACTACAGAGAGGATGGCAATATATGGAGTTATTTATTTGGAGAAAGTTATATAATGAGATGAGTGACGAATTGAAGTCGAAAGAGTTAACGCCGAAAAGGGGAAGCAATATCTAAATACACAACAAAAATAAATTAATATATCAATACGGCTTGTTACATATTGGTGGGTGTGTTAGTCTGCTGTTAATTGACAAATTTCGATAATTACAATATGAAGAGCCAGGGGAAAAAAGATGAATGTCAGTCACAAAATGTGTTGTTTCAGTACGCGAATTTTAAAGGTTGAAACCCCATGGAATGTTTTTGAAGTGACAGTGTATTAAATCTTAGTCAATCGGATTGATCATTTCTTAATCTTAACATTATAATACCCATAGATGGGTCGAGTTAGTACTTATGTGGGTCCTAATAGAATTTTACCAGTCTGACTATGCAACCTACTAGGCAAAAATGATAAAGGTCCATGACCCCCCATAAATTTGATGTGGCCAGCACAATACCTTCCGTCAATTCTACGTATTTTCTACAAATTCCACACAGTTTTTTTTTTGCAAACTATTCTATGGGCGCTTTCTTTTTAGGGCAGAAATGAACTGATTTTACCTCGTACTAAACTAAGCTCAACTACTTCTAAAAAGAACAGTATGTTTCTTAAGATAAAAAGTAGAAAATAAAAACATATATAGTGTTATATTTGTAACATAATAATCTGCTAAATTAGCATATGACTATAATCTGTTGTATTACCTTATATGATTTGTTTTTGCCACCTTAAATTATTTTACATTTTTATATTTGCAATGAAATCATTTCACAAAAATGTTATGTAAATTTTATTTGACATTGACATCTGTCAATTAGTAATATTTGAATAATATAACTGTTTCCATGGTGCAGCTTTTAGAAGCATTAGGTTGCAAGATATTTCTTTATAATTCATTCTAAATTCATTGAATATGAAGAAAAAAATATAAAATCGAATAGAGAATAATATATTATTTTATTTATAATAAGATGAAAGGTCAAAATATGATATTTAACAGTGTTTTTTCAAGAAAAATTATTATATCTTCAAATTAGGGTACCACAGGTTAACCAATCATAACCAAAATCTAATCAACTCTTCATATGGACGCACGAAAAAAGAATATGAAAGAATTATAATTTTTGGAATTATAGTATTGGAGTTATCGATGAAGAAATTTTTGACACACACACACACATACAGACATCAAACTCGTATTGTAGGGAATCTAAAACATGCTTATTCATTAAAAACTCATCATCACCCGTGAGGCGACGCCTGGTAAACGCCCGCAGATTGCAGATTGACACACCCAGCAATGGGTAATATGCCGTAATGATATATTTATTTTATTTTTATTTAAAGATTATCAAATTTTCTATACATATGTATTAATACTTTTCCTATATATTTTATGAATAAATTTATAGAATAATTTATTTTATAAATCCGCGAGTCTAAGATAAACCTACATATCTCTCCTTGGTTACACAATTCAGATTTCAAATTTATGTAACTGACAGATAAATGTCATTGTCAATTTTCAAATTAATGTTAGTATTTTAAAAAGAAAATATTAATATATGAATTTATAAAATATCTAATTAATAAATTAATTTTCATGTTTGTAATTGAAAGAAATATATAACATCATTATCTCAAAATAAAATTATGGTAAGATTATGAAGAAGAAAATACATATCATGCAAAGGAACTTAATGTCTTAGCCAGCATCAGTAAATATGTAGGTATGTATTTAAGTTAACAAAAATTAAATGGCGGGAGGTATTGTGTAAGCCACAATAGATTTTTAGCTCTTGTATTGCAATTTCTAAGGCCTGTATTTTAGGATTGTTACCGTTTTTGTCTACTTTAAATATGCTATTTGAAAGTCCCATCGTTACAAATATATTAGTAGGCTCAATCATATCATTTTGATAGAAAATGGACATTCATCCTGTTTCCCCCCTGGCTCTTCATATACTCTTGAAAAAATATTTGTTAGCTTTTCAATGTTTCTTCACTCACTTGTATCAAACAATTAAAAAACTTATTACGATGTGCAAATTATTTGTGGGCCTACCCTTCTAAAATTCTAAAAACATTCGTTAAACAAAAAACACTCTGTTTCAAAGGTGTTTCTCCTATTTTCTTTTCCTTTTCTTCCTCTCGGAGATTTCAATTGTGGAAAGTAGCCGTGATAAGTGCGTTGGAAGAAACAAGGGTAAAATAAAAAATCATCGCAGGTGGTGTGGTAACGATAGGCCGTTTATCCCAGGTGGTCTTCGTCCAGAGATTTCCCCACGAGAATTCCCTACCCTAGCGTCTATCCCTTTCAGTGCGTGTGTGTACCAAGCCGTAATCCGCAACTTACGATGTCATAAATATCGGTATCTCGCCGGACTCCGACGACGCCGACGCCTTCTTACTCTCATCGCCTTGTGAAAAAATAACCCCGAGATAAATATGAGCTTTCCACTGCGGTGAATTTCTTTGATTCCAAAAGAAAAGAGGACTAGTTCCAGTGATATATTAACGCTGCAGAAGTGGAGGAAGATTATCAGCAAAATGTGAACTATTTGACATGGAAATATGATATTTAGGTCACGGATTTTGTTTACATTGTCAGTCCAAATGAAATTTTGCGTATTTTCATTGTTTGTTTTGCAGCGCATAATTAGAGATACAAAATTAATAAACATTTCTACGCTGCTCGTGTTTAAAAATATTTCGCATTATTTTTGCTGTGTAACAAATATCGCAAAACTAATCCCTGTGATTAACTAAAAAGAAGCATTGCGAAGATCTGCCAGTGGAAGTGATGACTGCAGAATATTTGTGTCAGGTCGAGGATAAATTCCATACTGATAGACGGTTGATGCTGAAAGAAATCTTAGCAAGGTTGGGACGTTGGGATTAGTGATGCAACGATTTCGATTAAGATTAATTGTAATCACCGATTATGAGCATTTCATGGTTAATCGTCATAGCCGATTATTCACAACGATTATTTACGCACTTTTTAAGGTCCCCAGAATACAATTTTAACTTTTTTACGATGATGCTGTTTGTGTGTGTGTGTGTTTGTGGATGTGTGTGTGTGTGTTTGGATGTTGGAGGTATGATTTCTCAAATTCTATATAACTAAAGACATGTTTAACTACGGATTCCTCAATCTAACATTAATGGGAAAAGTTGATTAGGTTTTGGTAACAATTGGACAACCGGAAGTGGTAATTTTGTTAATACAATAATAAAGATCTTTAAATTCTCAATCTGATACATTTAAAAAAATTTAACAACTCCATGGAAACCAGTAGAGATATTTAAATGTTTATAATTGACAGATAAATGCAAAATGTCACCGTCAAGAATCAACAGTTTTATTAACGTTACAGAAAGCTTTTTCTGGGAAGTAAGTACATTTAAAATTTCTTATTGTATTATTAATTAAATATTAAAATTTGTAGGTATATTAATATTACATATATCCTTAAGAAATACCGCTAATACCGTCAGTGAATATAAAGTATTTTGAATGTATTAGAAGAGTAGGAGAACATTCCTCATAGAAAGTACAAGTATGTACAAGAAATGTTAAATACGTTAATTATAACCCAGGTTCGGTCCCGACCGACGCCAAAAATTTCTTCGAATTTTAATGGCACAAAATTAATCCCTGTGGTGCACTTTCCACGACAGCAATGAGTGCCAGTGAGGTGACGCCTGGTAAACGCCCAGACGGTACAGATATTTCATCATTTACCGATATCTGTGTACAAAATAAAACTGGCACACCCAACAATGGGTAATCTGCCGTGATGATTATGCGAATATTTTTAAAAAATGAATTGACAAATAAATCGTTAACATTTATTAATGTTTTGTTTCAATTCCATGACTATAGATAGCTATGACTTTAGACACCTGTATAAAATAAAATCATGTACAGTAAAAAAAATTAAAGATGTCCGATCACGGTCTTCTACTGATTGTATGAATTAAGATTTTAGTTCCGCCCATTCCGACAAATTCAGTAATGTCGTTTACTTACTTTTTATGAGGGTACATAAGACACTACTATTATTTTATTATTATAAAAATTATGTTATAGTAAAAACATTCAAAATTCAAAACTAAGTCAATTGGTAAGTTTATTAGCAAATGTAAAACCAAATATGTGAAAAATAAGATACTGACACTGACAGAAAATAACGCTATACAAACGGTTATGAACCAAGATTAATATATCTAAATTAATAAATAAACTTACGTTACAGCGAAAGTATTGTCAAGAACGAGCATCATTTTAAAATGGAATGTTCTAGCAATCGAAACAATACGAACTTTTGAAAGACAAGCATGTTATATTTATCCTTATCGCACACGCTTCGTGATGTGGCAAATGAGAGAGATAAATGTATGCCAATTTGTTAATTCGTTCATGATATAGATGACCTTGATCGGACATCTTTAATTTTTTTTACTGTAGTTATATACGAAATGTGTATTGTATTGTATTGTTTCGGGATTTTCAACCCTTACAGGTTATATCCCTAGAATGGTCTCACACACATCTATTTTTTTAATTTTTTTACAATTGCCACGAAGTTTCTTACGTAGATGTCATGTGTGTTGCCCACCCGAGCAAGCCCTTGTTACAACCACCAGCCGGTGCTAGATAGCTTAGTGATTGCCAAGTTGATTGTATCCCAACTTGGAAAGGTAACGGGAGTAGATACCGATCAAGATCAGTCGACTGTAGTTATGTACGAAATGTGTCTTTCAATAATTACTGTCTCGGCTAAAGACTCACTTTACGTCCTAGATACATAACATACTATAAAAATTTCTCTTTATGTTAGTGGTTTTATAAAAATATCCAATTATTTGTAGATGTATGTATTCAATATATACATGTGTCTTGTTATTGATGTGAGAAAAAATAAATATAGAAAATGATAAATGTAAAATGGTGGTTCGTATACATATATTTATTTATAATTACAAATGGAAAGATAAACAACATATCCCATCCATGCTATCCATCCCGTATCCATTATCCATTAATCTGGAAAAAGGCAATCACGCGAATATTGGCGCTAGTTATTAAAAGTGCGGCGGCGCGGCATTGGCATCGGTGACAAAATTAAATTAAATCGATTCGCTGCGAGTATACATCATCACCTACTGAAAACCATAAATCTTTATGAAACCATTGTCCGCATGTTTTAATTAAATATTCGCGCGGATTGATATATTGCGTATTGTGCTCTGACAAAACGTAAAAGATTAATTGGGCGGCCGCGGCAGCGTCCGATCCGGAGCTTTCCACTCCGGAGGACTCCGGAGCAGAGCCATGCTGCAGGAGCAGGATTCCACGTGGCATCGATTCACTTCATCACGACACGCGATATGCATGGGAGAAAGTGCTCCAAAGGACGGAATAACAGATGAGGAGAATAAATGGAAAATTCGATTCACAATATTCTAGAAATTGTTTGGATATATAGAACTCGATTGTCTTATTAGTGATACAAATATCAATAATTGAAGATATAATATATTTTTAAATTGTATTAAAAAAATTAAAGCGCAACAATTTTTTCTTGGAGTGGTTCATATGTCATTCAATTTAACCCTTTATGGCCCAGATTAAATATATAAATAATATAGATTTTAGTTAGATTAGTACAATAGTATATTGTATAATTAGGAGTAAAAGTGATATTTTGTGTAGCGAGCGTTTACTCCGAATGAGACATATTTTTTCTTCAAACGTAGATGTTTAAAGAAAAATATCTATTACGTTACATTTTACGTAAATTACGTTTGCGATTTCAATTGCCATGTAGCTATGGATACTCATTTGTTCACTGTTTGTTATAAACATTGAAGTGACTATATCATTCTAGGAATTATAAACCAATAAGAATGTGTTATTTTCCTTGGTTACTACGTATAGCGCTTATTATTGAGTAACCACGGTGAACGAATATACGAACCTTGGTATATACGAATATACCAATTAACTTTCGTATATTCACTTACAAGTGCGTTTTGTTTAATTTGTTCTAGGTACTCATAACTATCAATGTTATTTCTAATTATATTTACGGAATATAAAATATGATCTCTTTCCTTCAAACACATGATATCTGTAGAAGAAAAATCGTGCTTTGATTGTATGCTTTAAGTAGATATCTTAAAAGACACTGAAATGTAACGAAACAAATAATTTAACCTATTATTTGATGACAAAGCATTATTGAAGTAAAAATTTGACAATTAAACAAATAATTATTTGTATCACGAGTCTAGAAACTGCACTGTTGTTAGTTTATTTCAAATATGAGCATTTATTTTGAAATACGAGCATTTCAATGTAATATTACATACTACTACAGCTATATTTAAAAAAAAGGTTATCTAGCATACAGTTTGACGTTCCTGTCAAAAGAAAATAGATTACGGGCCTACGTTAAATTTATTATTTACTTTTTAATTTATTTTTTATTCATGATATAGTCTACCTGTATACAACTCGACAATAGAAAATTCTCGACATACTCAAAGAGTTGCCTATTGGAACACGTTTCGTATAATCGAGAATTTTCAATCATCTTGTATAATATATGAAAATTTTCACGTTTTGACGTTTAAATAAAAAATGTGCAATTTTATATCCTCCTTGTGTGCAATTATATTGAAATTTGAAGTATTATAATGTACGCCCCCTGAAGTTGTTCAATTGGATGGAAATCTAACAGTGTGGCTGAAAGATATGTCCAGGAATCACAGCAAAACAATTTAAACTTTTCTTATCAATTTAATTCTAATTATTCTTATATTCATTACCGTCCCTGTAATTGTAATCTGTAAGTCTGCTATTCTTTAATATGTTACTTCCTCAATAGTAACCTCTGTTTATATTTCAATTCATAGATTATTTATATAAATTTGACATTGGTGTTCATTAACTTTATTGTTAGGTTAAGTGTGTTATAATGTCATTTAGAGCGATGTTACAGGTTTCTTTTATACAAGTTACTTCTTATTCTTTGATTCTGTATAGTTTCTATGGATATTTATTTATTTTCTTGATGTAATAGTGAATAGGGATTTTCAACAAAGCAACTAACATTCAGTTTAACAACTGAAATTGGTTGTTAATTTTAACAACTTTGCCTAGAGAATTAGGCTCATTGTGTATTTATTATGTCCAGTGATAACTAGAATAGACCTTATTTAGTAATAAAATTTGGAAGGTAAATTTTTTCTCAAAACTTTTGTTACATACTGTTTTTAATTTTTACAAAATAATTGTTACATTGTCACAACCACAATTATTTTCAACTTATAAATTTAATAATTGTTATATTTTTACTGTTTGAAACAAATCGTTGGAAAGCTAAAAAAAATTTTAATGGTGCAACTTTCCATAAATAATTTATTACCACAGTATATTATTCATTGGTGGGTGTGCCAACTTTATACATAGATATCGGTAAAGATTATGACATATTCGTACCGTGCAGACGTTTACTAGGCGTCACCCCAAAGGCACTTATTGCTGACGTGGAAAGTGCACCACAGGAACTTTTTATGGTGTCCATATAAAATTCGTAACTTTGGAATTCTCGAAATTCAATAACGATAAAAAAAAATGGATCATGGAATTCCAAAGAGTTAAAAAAAATTGCCTTAAAGTTACCGAAATCCATTATTTTTTTATACTTGGCATGTTATATTTTCATACGTAATATAACAAGTGATATGATTATCATCGATGATATTCTCGAGTGAAACCGAGCTGCTTCGGTTTCACGAGCAATATCTTCGATTATTAATCATATCACGAGCTTATATTTAATGAGAGAATATAATGAATTTTAACATTATGTTAACCTAACTTTTGATAAACATATTCATAATGTATTAAAACATAGTACTTACGAGTTTTATTTAATATTTCGGAGTTTGAATTATTGTTATTATTTATTTTTATACTCAAAATTAACTGTCAATGTCATAAATAAAGAAAACAAATCCCTTAGTAACGACTATAAATACGGTGATAATTTACTTGTTTTTTATCATCGCTATGATAGACGTGTAGCTAGGGAGATTCTGAATGTTGATTGGCGGAAAACATGTCACGTGACTAAGGATTATATTCTCGTCGAAATGTATCTAGAGACCAATGTTTTTCCTGGATAAACAAAACACCTGGCAAATTTTGTTTAATTTAATCGACTTCATGTCTCTTGTTATCCTGGACAGTTTGTATAAACTTTTATAAAATATAAATTCCGCGGTTTAATGCAAGAACGACCAATGTCAATTTTTAACCAATCTGTTAAAATAAACCTAATATTTTCAGACACAAGAACAATCAAAGTCAAACCTAACTTAAAATAATAATACTTATTGCTTTAATAACTAATGTAGACATATTTATTTATAGTTTACAAATGTTGTTGCAGCCAATTATTAGATAAAGGTCTGAGCGCTCGATAAAGATGTACGAGAATTTGTATACTTTTTTGCAAGCGAAGTAATTTTAATTGTCACTTTTCATGCCAAGTTTTTCGGCACGCAAATGCCATCCTTCATCTTTCAACTTCATCTTGAGAATATTCCAATTTTGTAATTACAATTTCATAATTAAATTTCCGTTAAACTTGTAACCTAGTTACAATAAAACATTCAAGGTTGTCCTAACAGATAAATTTACGACTATCAAAGTGGTTTTAAAAACGAAATGGTCATTTATTTTTGCTAGCATTCATATTAATTCCAGTTTTTCATTACCTGGTGAGCTGTGCACATATATAAATAATATTTATAGCCGATGTGTAATCGATAGGGTTTCAATAAAGTTATAGCAGTGTAGAAGAGATAGAAGTATGAATGGACGAGAACAATAAATATAAAAAAAATAAGAACAATATCTATAAAATTGGTTAAAATATTTATCGGTTATGAAATTGTTTAAAATGTATTTCAATTATTTTTAGTATGATGTCACAAAACGAGACTGGTTAAAAAAAATCAGTTGTGGCCAGCACAATACCTCTCGACATTTCCATTGTTACATTTAACATTTCTTGCATACTTAAAAAATTCTAATTCTTTATCAACAGATATTTTTATAATTTTACATTAATTGTACGAGGAAGTTTTTTTGTAAATGTTCGAGATTCTTCCAATTCCTTGACAGAATTGGCCGTATTTGTATAGACTTATAATTTTAAATAATTAAGTAATAATACAATAAGAAATATTAAATTTATTTCCCAGAAAAGTCTTCGGTAATGTCAGGTATTCTATGTACCTATACAAACATTTAAATATGTCAAATGGTTTCCATGGAGTTGTTTGGGTATCGAGATTTTTTACAACCACGATTAGAACAGATTATATTTTTTAATTCTAAATCTATGGAAGATATAGTAAAACAGTTAAATTGATCAAATTAGCATATTTGTAATAACATACATTTTCAAAAAATAATATTTAGAAGATTTTTTTTCACAACCTACTACTTCCGGTTGTCCAATTGTTACCAAAACCTTTTTAGCTCTTCCCATTAATGTCATATTAGGGAATCGTCTTTCCAAAATCCACACGCACACACACATTCACACACACAGACATCATCGTAAAAATGTTAAAATGGGAATCTAGGGACTTTAAAACTTGCTTATTCACTAAAATCTGGATATGCGATTTTTAGCCAGGATCCAATACCTCTCTTAATGAGAAGTAAATAATAGAAGAGAAGGCCATGCACACTTACTTTGATATTTATATTTTATTTTTGTCAACTCAAATTTTGTTGGTTGTTAGTTGTTATGGATACGTATTTACTTTTAAACAATGGAGACCACATTTTTTTTCCGTTGGTCATTTTATTAATCTATACAAAATTGTTTATTAATATGCCCTATTAATAAATGATTTTAGTTTTCTATTAGTAAGCGATTTTACTAGAAGAAGTAACCATATAACCATATACATATAACCATAACCATAGATACAGAAACATATACTTTCAACGATGCCAAACAATTTGGTAAAATTATTTCTCGCAAAAAGTATCTTAGTCACAAGTTATTACATTTTAAAGTTTCAATGATTCTTTAAAAATGTCCTATTTCTTCCATAAGAAAACTAGATTGTCTTAAATTTTAAAAAAACTAAAGTTGTTTTGCTAAAAGCGTCTCAATTTATCAATCATGTATCTGCAGCCCCAGGAAATAATTTTAGGTAGTAGCTTATAATTAGGAATCCCAAAATCAACTGTATTTAATGTCATGCGAAACAGATTGAAGATCCAAACTTTTAAAAAAATTAACTACGACAATAATTGAAATATTCATTATTAAATCCAAACAACCTTTTTTCGGAAATCTTGCATTTATTGTACAGGTATTTATTTGCAATAAAGTTTATTTAAAAGTATACAGTTTCTTTTATTCAGTGCCCAGGTAATTTTAGCAATGTTTGAAGCATAAATACAATGTACTAATTGAAGCTGAGTGTTAGTGTCCGTATTGTGATTATTCACAACACATGGAAATCGAAGTAAGCTATGAACTTAACTCACCGCAATAAAAAGAAGCAATAACCAAAACCTGCGAATCATCTGGTCCTCTTCCTTCTCATCATAGCCGAAATTAAAGCACAGGGGGAACAAAAAGAAACAGTTCAAAAGCTTTGGACACTCATCAGTCCTTAGAGTCTTTAGTCCTTCAACACTCGATTACGACACCGATCTCGAAACCGGCTACGGGGACGACTGTGGCTGTTCCACGGCATCTGCTCCAGGAAGTATCACCGCTTTGAAGAAGTCGACGAGGATGAAATCTCCCAAAGAAATCTGCAGGGCGATGTCACCATCTCGCAGGGGAAGACAGCCATCGGAACATGCACAAATCCATCGATAGCATACGCAAACTGAAGATTATACGTTATGATGATGATGATTATTGTAAGTGTCACTGTTCTTCCACAAAATTCACTATGTAATACAACTCGCGTAACTGATAAGAGTAGCACCCGTGTCGCGCGATGTGCGGGAGCAAACTGATCGTCGCCGTCGCGGTGGTGCGTCGCCGACGTCGTGATGCTGGCGAGTGTTTTGTACGCTGGACCAGAGCGGCGTCCCGATGCCCGCCCCCGCATAATCCTCGCACTTGTGTCGAGTGCTCATGCGTCCCGAACACTGCTGATCGCGGCGATTCCCCCTAGAATCGCTCCAACAACAATGGTATTACGCGAATATCGAAGGCGTTTGTGTTTATTCCCTCAGCGCATCAAACACCCCAACACTAGAAATAGAATGCACCGGAATTTATTTCGATTTTTACCCTCTTAGTATTGGGAATTAATGCCGGTGTTTAGGGTTGTAAGTGGTGCTCAGAATAACCGCTACAAGATTTGCTATGAATACGAGAACACTGCAGGACTGATGATGTGTGGCATGGCACTTCAACTGACATCCATATGAATATAGTGTCAATAAATAATAAATATATCACCGGCGCTATATATTCAACTCATATTTTAATAGTACTCAAAAGAAATAATCATCCCCTGAGGAAACCGACATACTTTCACCTTGTATTCCAAGGATCATTCTTAGTTTATACTTGTGGTCTTGCACTTCTTTTACCAACGATGACAACTTTCACTGACTGGTGGTCGCTTGGATGGTCGACCATCACTTGATTAAAGGAGGACGAACACATTCGCACTTTTCTTTGATGAAAGATGAACAATTTCATTATGGACACAGACATTTGGTATTTAAACTAATTACTTCCTTGTACGTAAGTATTGTAATCGCGAAAAATTTCGGTTTTCAGATTTCATCGGAAATATCCATTTTGATCATCCCTGAATCCATTTTGACTAATTTCGTCGTGACGTCTGTACGTACGTATCTCGCATAACTCAAAAACGGTAAGCCGTAGAAAGTTGAAATTTTGTATTTAGGACTGCTATAACATCTAGTTGTGCACCTCCCTTTCTGGTTATTACACAATTTCCAGAAGTGGCACTTTACATGAAGCCTATAATAGATTTTAATAAAAAACTGTTTTAAAATATAATCCAAAACTTTTCAAATTTGGTATACAAGACTTTTATGTCAATCGAAACATAATAGATTTTGGTTAAAATAGGCTAACTGGAAGTGGTACGTTACTTGAAGTTGTTAACAGTTTTTCTTGAATAAAATGATTTTATTTTGATTTTAGAAATAAATGCTTCAAATAAAAGTTTTAGAGAATTAATTTCTGCGTCTAGCACATCAAGTATTATTAAATTAGCCCTTTGTATAAGCGAGATATGTAAATTTAAAAATTATATACTTTTTTGTTTTTGTAATAAAGCTTGCTATGGATTAGGACAAAAACATAAAAAAAATGTCCATGTCAAATTACGTTAAATACGTGCAATTTTATGATTCGTACAATAACAAATATATTTTTATTGTGAAATTAGTCATATTCATTGTTGTAATCAAAACTCTCTTTAAAAAGAACCGGGTTAGATTATGGTCGCTATATATCTTACTGTTTTGAAGTTAAAATTAATATTTTGTAATTTATTTATTAAAAAAATATGTATAGTTTAATAATCGTACAAGGAAGTCGTGTGGTGTCCACATCAGATTTTTTTTTATTTACATTTAAACTAACTTATTATTAATTTATTACACTAGACATAACTAAAATCAAAACTAAACTGTTACATTGTTGTAACCCTGCGTACTACATGCTCAATCTAAAGCTTGAGACTACATGTTTTGAGTTTCTAAGACAGACTACTTAAAACAAACCGTTACCTCCGTGCGAGGATTATCTCTGAGGGGTTGAAGAGGGTATCATATATCATCCATATCAAAATATCAACCCTGCATGTACACTTGCAATAACTTCTAGACTTAATTTTCAACAAATAACTGTCTAGTCCGCTGGCATTCAGTCTAAACAAAGCGCTTTGGGAAAAATGGTAATTATTTCTAAATAGAATTTTGACTAACAAAGATAACAAACTTGAAATATTGATCCTGAAACTATAATTTAGTAGAGTGTATAAAAACTATTTATATGTTATTACTCGCCTTGTCACACTATATTGCATAATAATCGTATCTGAAAATTACATTATTTCTGTACACAGTACCAGGCTGAATAAACGTAAATACGACATTTGGCTTTAACAAACAGATAGATAATTTTGGCGGCAAATATTATACACAAAAAACAAAAAATATATTAAAATGTAGTTACGATTTTTATGTTTTACGGGGCAGTAAGAGTCTTCGGTTTTCTTAGGAGACCCCCTGTACTAAGAAAGTTACTAAGTTTTAGCTAAAAATTGTAACCAATTGAAAAACTAACATTGTAGTTTTTAAAGTATAACAGTCTGACTAAACAGGTGTCCTCCAAATAACGTGCCCTGCATAGATATTTCAAGAAGTATAAGAGATAAGAAGTTGTTTAAATTAGATCAAAGTTGTTACATAAAAGGTCATGGTTCGAGATGAAATATAATGTTAAGGATTTCATTACACAACTTTTTACATAATAGACCTTTTCAATGTAAAGAGATGAAAATATGCGCAATGAAATCAGCGCGTAGTAAGCCAACAAATGGCGGGTGCCATGGATACGTGCTTCCTGCTGAGATCCATGGATCTGACATAAAATGTGAGAAAAGTCTTTGACAACTTTGAAAAATTTCTCGAAAGAAGTTATAAAAGCTTGTATTGAAGCTAAAATGTGTAACGATACAAATTTTCATCGAGAATATAGGTATTTTAATGACTGCAATATTTTTGATGTTTCATTTGACAGTCCAGCTGGCAGCGATACAAAGACATAGCTGTTAAATTGAAAAGGTATATTTTAAACAAAATATATATATCATCACGACTTATTAACCATTTCTGAAAGTGCCAATCTGCTTTTATTCAACATGTAGGAAAAGAATACTATTCTTTACTTGATATACAAATAGCTATTTCTTATTTCTCGTTCACAAAATCAGTTTTGTAACACTGTTTTACACAAAAAAATCTGATGTGGCCAATACAATACCTTCTGTCAATTCTACGTAATTTGTACAAATTCCGCACAGATTTTTTTGCAAAATATTCTATGGGCTCTTTCTTTTCAGGGGAGAAATGAACTGATCTTACCTCGTACTGAACTGAACTACTTCTAAAAAGAATTGTATGTTTCTTAAAATAAGAAGTAGAATGTCTGGTCCCAAATCTGGGGTCCCGGGTTCGATCCCGACCGACGCCAAAAATTACTTCGAATATTAATGGCACAAAATTGACCCCTGTTGTGTACTCTCCACGTCAGCAATGAGTGCCCGTGAGGTGACGCTTGGTAAGCGCCCGTATGGCACAAATATTTCATCATTACCGATATCTGCGTACAAAGCAGATTGGCAGACCCAGCAATGGGTAATATGCCGTGATGATATATTTATTTATTTTATTTATAACATAATAATCTGCTGAATTAGCTTATGGTTATAATTTGTTGTATTACCTTATGTGATTTGTTTTCGTCACCTTAAATTATTTTACATTTTTATATTTCCAGTAAAATCAAAAATATTATGTAAATTTTATTTGACACTGACATCTGTCAATTAGTAATATTTGAATATTATTTTCCATGGTGCAACTTTTAGCAGCATTAGGTTGCAAGACACTTATTTATAATTCTTTGTATCTAAATTTATTGAATATGAAGAAAAAAATATTTAAATCGAGTAGAGAATAACATATTCTTTTATTTATAAAAACATAAAAGCTCAAAAAATGATATATAACAGCGTTTTTTCAAGAAAAACTGTTATAATCTTCAAATTTGGGTACCCAAATTCTAATCAACTCTTCATATGGACGTACAAAAGAGGAGTATAAAACAATTATAATTTTTTGAATTGTAAGGATTTATCGAAAGAGAAATTTTTGACACACACATACAGACATTATCGTAAAAATAGTAAATTCTTATTGTAGGGATTCTAAAACGTGTTTATTCATTAAAAACTCACCATCGATTTTTTTGGCGAAAAATAATACCTTCCTTACCTATAGCTGACGGAAGGTAAAAACAATGTTCAAATGTCTACAACGGTTTTTAGGGATTTTTATTTGTGATGGTTTGTGCTCAAACATAATCTATCATTTTAGTTATTATTACTTTAGATTTCAATTAATAATTTGATTAGAATTACAATTATTATCTTTTAGAAAAACCCAATCAGTCTTACTGACGCCCATTAATATTACCGTCTAAAAGCCGTTAATCTGCAATAACGATATTCCGCAATTTCTCTTTTCATTTTACGTTTAAGGTAATTGACATAATTATGTCAACTTGTAGCTACTACAAAAAAATCTAATTGCAATAATCTCAACTTTTTATTATAGATTACTGTCAAGAGATAAATTTGTGTTGGATATCCTTGGGAATAACAAGGTAGGCCTAGGCCGTAAAAGGAGAGAATAATTAACGCGGCATGGCATCCCGAGATACAGTAATCAACAAATGTTTTTGCTGGATCGAACTCTACTCGGAGGTAACAAGCTACTTGTTACAAATCATATGTGATAACATGTTGATTACTGATGGCGCTTAATATGCTAAATTGATATCAACATAATTTGAACACCAGATGTACGGCCATTATACTCAAATACTCTAATGCGTACCGCACAGGGCCGTATTTATCCAAATTAATTTCCAAATAGAAATGGTTAAGAAGCCATGAATTTATTTATTGACTTCCGCCATCTTTAGGTAAGAAAGGTATTGTCTTTGGTCAAAAAATTCAATGATGAATTTTTAGTGAATAAGCACGTTTTAGGGGCACTATAATACGATTTTACCATTTTTACGATGATGTCTGTATGTATGTATGTGTGTCTGTGAGTGAGACGAAAGTTTCAGGTCGCATAACTTCAATACCACGATTCCAAAAATTATAATTTTATCATATTCCTCAAGTTTACATTTAGAAGAAGAGGTGATTAGATTTTGGTTATAATTGGTCAACCGGAAGTACCCACATTTGAAGATTTGAACAGTTTTTCTTGAAAAAACGCAGTTACATATCATTTATTGACATTTAACGTTGTTATTCTCTATACGATTTAATTGAATTTTATACTTCATATTCAACAAATATGGAGTTAAGAATTATAAATCATAAATTTCATAAATCAGCCAGCTGTGCTAACTAGGGAGACTACTAATATATTCAGATACTTCAAATTGATAGATGTCAGTATCAATAAAAAGTAAATGAATGTGGCAGAGATGAGGATGTTGAGATAGATGTTTGGGAAGACACGAAAAGATACGGTAAGAAATGAAAGAATAAGGGAAATAACCCTAGTTTTGGAAGTTTCTAAAAAGATACAATAGAGATGATTACATTCGTTTGAACATGTCATGAGGAGAGATGAAGAATATATTGGAAGAAGAATGACTAGCTTAATAATGGAAGGTTGAAGAAACAAAGGAAGACCAAAGATAAGTTGGAAGGACTGTATTGCGGCATACTTGAGACAAAAGGACCTGAAAGAGAACGACACACAAAACAGAAATGAGTAGAAGAAGAAAACAAAAATAGCGACCGCTAACGAATGGGAAAAGCTAAAGAAAGATATGTCAGTGTCTAGTGTAATTTGCATATTTTGTTTAAGAAATAATTTTACTGTTAATATAGAATCTTTTGCAATGAAAATTTATGTATGAAATTTATACATAATACACAGGATTGACGGAAGGTATTGTGCTACTCACATCAGATTTTTTAAAAAATATTGACCATATGTCTCACTATAAAAAGTTCGTAAACAATTACCACGTTTTGGAATTTTAGGTCTCTTTAGATTTATTATTAATAAATATCCGCGTAGCCCTCGCATGAATCACAGGTATTGTGGTGGAAAAAAACAAATCTTCTAACATCCTCAAAAATATTTGTAGTAGAGAAAAATAAGATTCCGTGTGAGTTCCAAGAAAAACACCATATATCATTGTTAGCTCAGAGTCTTAGGTGTAATTTCTGACACTTGCCGTCGATTTAGGCGTCCGTGTGTCACGAGGGCGTCGGTATAGCGACTCAAGGCCGCGATGTCGAACGTCTGATAGCTTTACGAACCGTGCTGACAGCTATATGGAACCACGGGCGCTATATCATTCCTCGGCGGGATGTATATGCATATGAGGAGAAGAGCGATGGTGGTTTTTTACTAATTTGTTTGTGTTAATGCAGTTTTCGTTTTTTAAACTGGGAACAGAAAGTCTGATATGAAATTTTATTTGAAGAATACAATGAAGGAAGTGACCTAGACTTTTTTTTTGGGAAAACAAATACACTAGTAAAATAACCTCCAAATTAGATGGGCTCGCTAAAAAGGGAGTTAAATTACTGTTTTATAAATTATCTTGATTATTATATTGGAGAGACTATTACCGGCCTAAGACAAATGAAGTTCATTTCACCATCGGTGAAGAACCCCAAACATCTATGTTTTCATCAAAACGGATCTTAGAACTATGACAAGTATTCTTACTGGGTATTGTCCTCTAAAGTACAATCTACAGTACGTACAGTATTTTTTTAAAGATGTCCGATCAAGGTCATCTTTATCATGAACGAATTAACAAATTAGTATACATTTATCTCTCTCCTTTGCAAAGGCATAAGCGTGTACAATAAAGATGGATATAACACGCTTGCCTTTCAAAAATTCATATTGTTTCGACTAAATTAGGACATTCATTTTAAAACGATGCTCGTTGGTGATAATACTTTCGCTGTAACGTACGTTTATTTATTAAGTCAGATACATTATCAATACAATGACACTATATGACTAATCTAATCAGTATCTTATTTTTCACATATTTGGTTTTACATTTGCTAATAAACTTACCAGTTGACTTATTTTTTAATTATGATAACTTTTCTGTAACATATATTTTTATAATAATAAAATAACAGTAGTATCTTATGTACCCTCATAAAAAATAAGCAAACGACACTACTGAATTTGTCAGAGTGGGCGGAGCAAAAATCTTATTTCATACAATTCACAGATGACCTTGTCGGACATCTTTCAAAAATTTTACTGTAAGTAAGATTGGTATGGCTGAAAACAGTATCTGTTATGCTAACCTCGAAACGCATTATGGGATTCTATAACTCATGCGATATATTCGCACTATAATTTTCGCAAGTTATGTTATCTAGTGTCTAGTGATTCTGTAAATTGTTGCGATAACTAAGTTGCTAAAACAATACTTGCGAAAACAAACATAAGTATTTCAATTTGACAACACTATTTTTTTTGTACTTTTCACGTCATCTTGACTATACCTAACCTTGCTTATTAATCATTGATGATTTTAATTATTGTTCTTTATAATTACTAGGTTTTATGTTTAATTTTATTTAATTATTTGTTTGATTGTAATAAGTTTTCAAATTCATCATTATATAAAAAGGTAAGCAGAATACATCTCGCTAATTTCATTTTTATGTTACATACGATTTTGAGACTGGATGACCGCCAAGGACGACAAATTTTGAAGGGCGTCAAAAATTGAAAACTAAAATATATTATTATTTATGTGATTAGTAATTTTCATTATTGTAATCAACTTTTCTTTATTATACTCAAAAAATTTATTGTTGTAATCAAATCTTTCTTTCAATGAACTTTGCGGACAATGCCCTAATTCGAGCATGGTGTATTCCAATAATTTAGAACAGATATTAAAAATTTGCTTGCAAACTAATAGCTTAACAGGTTGTATTAAACTCTACAGTAGTATTGGGGTGCTTTTTCCTTCCATCTTCCGCATTTCATTCTCCATTCCATCTTCTTGGCTAGCGGCCGCTTTGCTATACATTCGCGCTTTCAATATCCTTTCGTCAGTTGAGTCTTCATTTAATTCGGACGCCATTGGCAGCGGCGTCGCGTACGAATTCCGTTCGGTGCACGCCATGTTTAATTCATGACCCGGTCCCCACGAGCCGCTACTGATGCTAACTTCAATCTGGTGAAGTCGCCCAGTGCCCGTGATGTGAATCTCAATGCTCGACGTCTCTCTCAACGCATGGCGTGACTCAGCCTTTTTTGAGTTGTCGCTAGGTTGGATGACGCTTGTTTACAAATGTGACCGATTGTTTCGGCTTTTTCTACCGATTGTTTTCATTTGTTTTGCATGAATTTACATTTTTTACGGTGTTATGTCTCTGTTCGCGATTGAATTGATTATAGATATGAGCAGTTGTATCTTTATTTCCAGCAGACCATATATGAAATGATTTTAATCATCGTAACAGTTAGTATAGTCAGAAAAATTTACTCTATCGGGTCCAGCAATAAAACTATAAATACTGTAATTATGACAAAGGTATTTTCTTTGTTTTCAATAATTGATTGATAAATTTTTACGCTCGAAAACCTATTATCGCAGCCAATTTTAAATTTGCGCTGAAATGAATCCGAGTGATCACTCAAAAAAGATGATTCAGAAGGGAAAGGGGAAGATAGGTTGTCTAGTGATCACAAAATGAGAAAGTTGGGATAACGAATAGGAAACGAAAAAATCTGATGTTGCCAACACAATACCTCTCGTTTAATTTAATTTTTATTCATGTAAATACTTAAAATTAAATTTAATTTAAATACCGGGTCCGATCCCGACAGACGCAAAATATTTTGAATTTTAAATGGAACAAAAATGACCCCTGTCGCGCACTCTCCCCGCCAGCAATAAGTGCTCGTGAGGTGACACCTCATCGTTACCGAAATCTGCATACAAAACAGATTGGCAGACCCAACAATGGGTAATATGCCGTGATGATATATTTATTTTATTTGTTTATATAGTTACCTATATTCATTGCTGGCGTAGAGAGTGCACCACAGGGGTCAATTTTGTGCCATTTAAAATTCTAAAATATTTGGCGTCGGTCGGAATCAAACCCGGTTCCCCTGATTCGCGTGAAATGACGCCTGGTAAACGACCGCACGATACAAATATGTCATCATTATTACCGACATCTGTGTAAAAAGCAAATTGGCTGAGCCAGCAATGGGTAATATGCCGTGATGACATATTATATATTTTTATTATCTTACCTATATTCCTACATATTTACTTATGCTGGAAACTGTATTAAGTTCCTTTCCATATAATTATTATTCCATTTACTATTTTCTTTTTAAAACGTTACTATTATTATTTGAAATGATTAGTTTGTTGGCAGTGACATATATCTGTCAGTTACATACATTTGTGATCTGAACCGTGTAACCATGGAGTTGTGTTTAAAGCGTAGGCTCCGGGATTAAAATTATAGATAGTTTTATACATTTATTTATAAAATATACAGAAAAAGTATTAATGCACACCTGTAGAAAAATTAATAATCTTTAACTTTTATATAACATAAATCTCGAAAAAATAACATTTAAAGGTATTTTTCGAAAAAAAACTATTTTGAGCTTCCAGTAATGTGCCATTTTGGGTTATCTGATTTACTCCAAAATCTAATGGCATCTTTCCATATAAGAGTAAGGTAGAAATACAAGGTTTCAAAATTTTCTGAACGATAGTATTTGAGTTAGAGCATAAAGAGGATCCACACACACACACACATACACACAGACATCATCGTGAAAATGTTAAAATTGAATTGTAGGGACCTTAAAACGTGGTCATTTACCAAAATCTCGATATGCGATTTTTAGCACGATCTCTATACCTCCCTTACCAAGGGTAGCGGGAGGTAAAAACATATACTTCTTCTTAATCATGATCACTTAGATGATTTAGATTGCGAATCACAGCCAAAGGAAAAACGGCTACGGTAGACGGATGAAACAAGCGCGAAAGTCTCGCTTTTAAAATTAGGCAACCAATCAAATAGCAAAGAGCTAATACGTCATCCTAATTAGTAATCGACTTAAATCACTTGTAGTTTGCAAACTAAGTATTATTTAAACAAAATTCTTTCACTAACCCTCAGTAATATACGAATATTTTCCCATTTTTATTTAAGATAGTTAAAATTAGACTATGGTATACTACCCCATTCAAAAAATTCCAAATAATGAACAAATTAGCGAAAAGTAAGAACAGTTACTTTTTAATCCACCTTCGTATAGTTATTTAAAGTTTCTTTAAGTGTGACAAGACAAATGTTAATCTACTATGAAAATTATTTTGTTTCCTAATTTTATTGCAGTACAAACTTGCTAATGCACTTCTATAAATACAGTTGCAACAACCGGTCCCCATATATCATATGTAAAATACTTAATATGCTTCGTAATATGACAGATAACTTAAAAATATACTCAGGTACATCTAGAATTCGTGAGAAAGATCATATCTGATTAAAGCAACTTAATTAGGAGCGTAATTGCTATGTGACTCGCACAGAAATTGACTGGAAACTGACTAATTATTTCTCCTTCGAGAAATAAGTTAGAAAGATAAATGGATCTAAGGCGCTTATGCTTTTCTCACTAGCAAGTTTTTCAGGTGGGAACTGCAAATGTGAATTTAATCACAGGATAGAGAAGTATATGCAGTGAATAGAGATATAGCGTTAAACAGAGTCAATTATAAAACACTTTAGTTGTTACTGTTTGCTACTGACTTTGACCTTTACCAGATCCGGAATGGAAACATTTCACCGAAGCAGCGCACAAATTTATTAGTCCAAATATAAACCAAATTAAAATAGTTTTTATTAACATAATAAATTACACAACATTTAGGCCCGGTTGTTCCAAGTTCAGATATAGTTCCAGTTTACTATCAGATAAATTTATTTTACCGTCTTAACTAGAGAATAAGATTTTTGGGTTGCTCCATAATGTTTTATTCTCCGGATAGCTAACTGGCAGATTGCTATCAGAAAGATTAAAATTATGTTAGGATAGAGTTATTTCTGAAAAGTTGGCAACTTGGCTGTCACAATTTTTATAGAAATTTGGTTACTTTGTCGCTTTTCTGTGTTTTGGTGCAGTTGTAGTTTAAACCACAGTTTGAACGTTTAGAAAAAATGATAAATACGACTTGCAAAAATGAGCGGTGAAAATTAAAGATAAAGAGCAGTTTATTTTACTACCACGGAAATAACTAATTTAATTAAATTAGTCGACAAATATAAAAATATAATTGAGTCCAGGAAGACAGATTCCGTCCTTTGGAAAGAAAAAAATCTGTTGTGGCCAGCACAATACCTCTCGCCATTTTCATTTTATCTTGCATAGGGCGCGAGCAGTTATGTGACTTTGTTGGCCTTAGCAAGCAGATATGGGGGCCCGTGTCAGAATGACAGCTAGTAATATAGGTAGGTGTCAAGTATCGTAAGTTTTCATTCGAAACATTATGATTTTCCAAATCCATGTGGATTATTTTCCTCGACAAGTATATTCCATACTAATGGATGACAAATAAACAGAATATTATGAAATTTTGAATGAAAAATTATGACATATGACAATTGTGACATCTATGTAAATAACTACTAGCCGTCATTCTGACACGGATCCTCATATCTGCTTGCCAAGACCAACAAAGTCACATGGCTGCTCGCGCCCTATAAGTAACGAATTTAACATTTCTTGTACACACAAATAATTGATATTGTTTCTCTTCTTTCGTTCTATGAGAAATTTTATCCTACTATTCTAATATGTTCAAAATACTTCAAATTCATTGACGGTATTAGCGGTAATTTTTAAGGATATATGTAATATTAACATACCTGCAATTTAAATAAATATTTAATTAATAATACAATAATATATATATATATATATATATATATATATATATATATATATATATTAAATGTACTCATACCTCCCAGAAAAATCTGACACTGACATTTTGCATTTATTTGTCAATTACAAAAATTTAAATATCGCAAATGTTTTTCGGGCAACGAGATTTATTACAACAGATTATTCTATATTATTATATACTATATCTCCAAACCTATAAGAGATATAATAAAAAAATTGAATGTGTCAGATTGAGAATTTAATTATCTTTAATATTTGTAGTAACAAATTTTCAAAAAATAATATTTAAAAAATTTTTTTTTAGAAACTACCACTTCCGGTTGTCCAATTGTTACCAGAACCTATTCAACTCTTCCCATTACTGTTAGATTGAGGAATTCGTAGTCAAACAGGTCTTTAGTCTTATAGAATTTGAGAAATCGTGTCTCCAACAACCTCACACACACACACACATCCACACACACACACAGACATCATTGTAAAAATGTTAAAATCGGATTCTATATGGACCTTAAATCGTGCTTATTCAATAAAATCTGGATATGCGATTTTTAGCATGAATCCAATACCTCTCTTAGCGAGAGGTAAAAAGACATCATCTGGAATCAATTTGAAAATTATTTTAGTTTCAGTTGTGGCCAGTATCCACGATATACACCCTGTTGCATAAAATCGTATTGTTATCAACAACTGGCATATCGAAGGTATAGCGTGGTTCATGATTCAAAAAAAAACAAATGTAGACAAATAAGTGTTTATTTGTCAAATTATGGTTTCTTTGAACTTACCTAATAGATAAGAACAATATTTGGTCTTTAATATTATCTAACAAATTAAGATCTGTATTCTTTGACATTCAAAACCTCAAAAAATTCTGCATCATTCCATTTTTCAAAATTATTACATCTTTCTCGTACTGTATACTGTTTTCGAAAATTAATATTATCAAAAATGAAATCCAATACTTCATCACCGCTGTACTGATTTATTATAATAATTATTAATATTAACAAACAGCTTATATCATCAAAACAACACAAATTCCATACTATATGTTCCGTTTCTCTTCACTTCGTGTTTCCATTCGTGTGCACTCGGTATGATATTCTTTGGATAAAACTCTTAACTGGTAATTTGACTGTTAGTTATCTTGCCGTTAACGAAAATTTATCTTACTGGTAACTTTTAACCATAAGTGGAACAACGCAGACTGAAGTTATCAATAGTATAAATTTTAACCGAATATTTAACTATAGATGGAACAACCGGCCCTTAGTGGCGCATAGAACAAAAATGTTATTTCATCCTAAAGAGAAACTGAAGAAAATTCTCTATTGTTGACAGCATATTTATTGCCCTTCAAAAATTGCGCAAATTTAGGGAAAATCCCTACTGTGTCTACCTCACCTAGTTTTCGCTTTCTTGTTGAAAATTTTAGAAAGTTTTACAGCCCCATAAACGTCTAATGCTTATTCAAAACATCCCTGAATTACCTAATAGGACAATGGTGAAAGTTGCGTCCGGATGTTTAGGTAGACAATCTACAAATCTGAACTAAAATCACGAACTGGAACGTCTGCACCTGCGGCAAGACAAGGGATGCAGTAGCATCCATCAGATGAAATAAAGAAGCTACGGCCCATGTAATTGACTACAAGAAAACACAAGATAAAAAGTTTTTTTTTTTAATAAATAGAACGTAAAATTATATAAAACGTACAATAACTATTTATGTAAATTTTAATAGCCCCACATTGGACGCCAATTACTCTTTTTATTTAACAGTTTGTGTTTAATGTTAGCAATTATAATATAACTATACAAGGTGTTGATTGTTGACCACGACACCGGAACATAAGAGTGTAACATGTAAAATCATACTTTCATAATTTCCTGCTTCTCTATTTATTTTAGGTAAAAAAAGCTTCAAATAAAAGTTGTAAAAGTTAAAAAAATTCTCAATAAGCAAAATTAATTTCGCATGATCTATAACGGCAGAAATTATGTATGAAAATGTCGACAATCACTCCAAAAATAGCGACAAAAAATCTGATGTGGCCAGCACAATACCTTCCGTCAATTTTACGTATTTGTACAAATTCCACACAGATTTTTTTTTGCAAACTATTCTATGAGCGTTTTCTTCTTAGGGAAGAAATTAACTGATCTTTGCTCGTATTGAACTGAACTGAACCATTCCTAAAAAGAACAGTATGTTTCTTAAAATAAGAAGTGGAAAATAAAAACATATATAGCATTATATTTATAACAGAATAATCTGCTTATGGCTATAATATGTTATATTCGGTACCTGATGTAATTTGTTTTTGCAACCTTAAATTATGTTACATTTTTATATTTCCAGTAAAATAATTTACAAAAAATATTATGTAAATTTTATTTGACACTAACATCTGTCAATTAGTAATATTTGAATATTCTGTTTCCAGCTTTTAGCAGCATTGTTGCAAGATATTTCTTTATAATTCTTCAAGTATCTCTAAATTTATTGAATATGAAGAAAAACTATAATTAAAACGAATAGAATATAACATTCTTTTATTTATAATAACATAAAAGGTCAAAAATTATATTTAAAAGCGTTTATTCAAGAAAAACTGTTAAACTCTTCAAATTAGGGTACTTCCCGTTAACCTATCATAACCAAAATCTACCTCTTCATATGGACGTACGAAAGAGGAATATGAAAAAAATATAATTTTTAGAATTGTAGTATTGGAGTTAGCGAAGGAGAATTTTTTTCTGACACACACGCACATACACACACACACACACACACACACACACACACACACACACACACACACAAACACATACATACATACAGACATCATCGTAAAAACAGTAAATTCGTATTGTAGGGACTTTAAAACGTGCTTATTCATTAAAAACTCACCATCGAAAGGTAAAAAAATAAAAATTAACAAATGTTAGCGATTCATCTGTCAAGTTAGGTTAATTTATTTTTCATTATTTTTAATTTCTGTTAAAGTGAAAAATTATTTATTTAAAATTTATAGGTAATTATTGTTCACTTATGTATTACAAATAATATCTAATAAAAATATATGAACGCAACTTGTCAGGTAACACGTCAAATATTTGTTAATTTATCTGTTTCATTTCTATGGCTATCGCTATTTTTGGGGTGATTTTCAACATATTCTTACATAATTTATGCCGTTACAAAGCATGTAAAATTAAGTTTACTTATTGTTCAGATGCAGAAACTCTACAACTTTTATTTGAAGCAATTTTACCTAAAATAATTATGGACACAGGAAATTACATGTTAAAGTCCTATGTTCCGTTGTCACAGTAAACACCCTGATTATTTCACCCGAAGTTTAATTATTAATGTACATAGGTGATTTATATAAAATAAATAAATATATCATTACGGCATATTACCCATTGCTGGGTGTGCAAATCTGCTTTGTACATGATTTATAACACTTTTAACCATTTTTTCTTGCCAACGGAACTTAATAATTTCACTTACATTCCTAGGAAAATAAAAATAATAACAATAAGGGTTGCTTTATGATGAATTAAATTTTAAATTTAAACATACTTAAAACACATACGAATTTCAAATTCGACCAATCACAAGTCAGCACCATTAAACATGGCGGTATAACTTTGCTTCATCCATCAGCTGTCTGTTCTGTTTGTGGCGTGAGTCTATGAGTTTTTAATGTGAATTTTGAAGATGGGTACACAGGAACAAATCGATATTTTATTAATAAGCAGTAAGTATGATACTGCCCGTTGATAAAACTTAATCTGTTCATAGGCCTAGCAAACCAGAAACAGACCATCGAAGTTTTTTACGTTTGCGTTTGTTTCTTTCTTCATTATATAAATCAACAGTAGTAAAAAACATTCCCGATATTATTAAAAAATCATCTTTTTCATTAGCATTTAAAAATCCATAACTATGAACATAAAACGATAACCTAAAATTTGAACTGGCGAAACGTCAATATATGGCAAGCAGTGTTAAGTCACATAATATATACTGATAAGAAAACAAATGAATAATAATAAATTCGTCGCAGCATCCTGTATATACGCAGCATTTAATTCAAGTAACTATTGCAATGAACGAATTGCTACAGCAATATTGTAATTATTAATATTTACAAAAATGAATGACTATAAACAATTTAATATGTAGGGCATAACTATTCTATATACAGTTACTAAGTCGAACCGATATGTCGTACTTAATATGTACAACATCGCGTGTATACAATTAACTCCAGCTCCATGCGAATAAAAGTTGATTAAAGCATAAAGCAATTAATATTTAGTGTCTATATTTTTGTAATTCCCGCCTTTCTGATAACCTCTAGTGTACGGTCGAGCAGCGCCAAGCCCATGCGTATGTAGGCCCAATATCCTGTCAATAACCAATTACAGGAAGTCTAGAAATACGGAACGCAACCGTTCCCTTGAATTTAATTACACGCACCGGTGCCACGAGAAACAAAACACGCGCTAATTTGCCGTCATAACACACTGGCACGACACTAACATCAAACTTTGATGAATAATGTCATTGGATAACAAAAGAATGTTCTGATAAACTAAAGATATAAATGGCGGGGAATAATATTAACCAACTTGAATTGTGGCTTTCAAAGGGAAATCGGACGTTGAGGTAGAAAAAAACAATTTTCTTTCGCTATATTATATTGTTTTAGCTGTACTCTTTTTGGTCAAAATTTCAGCTCATTTCAGATAAACTCAATAAATTGTTGTTCTTTTTGTTCTAACTGAACTGAGTGGTACTAGTGTACTCTAAAATAAAAATTAAGCTAATGCAGTTTATATATGCAATAACTTATATTTTTTTACATTATTTTATCTACACAGATTGCATAAAAATGGTTAAAAGCTAATATCAAACATTGTAACAGATGAATTTTCTTTATTTTTCCGTAGAAAAGTTTTTTTTTAACTGTACCACTCGCACTAACACATACACGAGTGTCGTATTTCAATGTTGAAGAATAACTGTGGCAACGTCGCCCCTAGACATTTATTGGTACATTCGGGTATAAAAGTAATAAGATATTTTGAGATATAATACTAATTATAATCTACAAAAGGAAACTGCAAAGCAAATTAATATATTTCTTTCTTAAAATTACAAAAGTAGTATTATACTGTTTAAAGTTTTCATGCTTTTCACGTAAAATACCAATTTAAAATATTTCTTTCGAATGTACGTCTGAAATTTCTGTAACCAAAGATCACCTCTTATTCGCTAATACCAAGCGGGCGTTGTTAACTTAACTGGTACTCCATTTGGAACGCTTGTACATGGTTGTCAAGTATAATTCTACATTTATCGTATCTTCAGATTATAATTTTCTAGAGGCAGGTAAATAATTTTCAAATTTTTACATAAAATCCGTTAATAAGTTTTCTATAACATACTAGTTTTTCGATAAATTGTCGATATGGATATAAAAGTTATAATTTAAAATATTGTGTTTATTTTGCTATTTCCAAAGGCCAAATTTAATTGCAAATATCTCAGGTACCGCGTGGTTAATTGTTTTAAAACTTGGAGAGCAGGTAGATTATATTTCAGATGTACTTAAGATTTCAATTAATTCTGGGTAAAATGGTTTCACGATATAACTACCTTAATTCATCTCAACTCATTTATCAAATGAGTAAGCAAAAATATCCCAAAAATAATACAGCTAATGTGGTAGTCGCACCCTAATCTATATATTTGCAACGGCTACTAATGTATCAATACTGCGCAAAGAGAACAGCGTTGACCGGAAGGAAATTCCATCTCCTCTGAGGTCCAGTCCAGATGCGAGTGCGCGTGTGTGTGCACGCCGCATGTAGAGGTGACATGTCGTAAATCAGAAAGGCCCTTCGATACAGACTGCAGACCGCCATGCATCCTTTCAGCTGAATAAGAATACACTTTTAGTAACAGGATGTTCAATCAGGGTTGCCAACTATTTCAAAGATAGTTTCATGACTTACTCTGGCGAAAGTTTTGCCATAATATAAATACATGGCTTTATTTTAAAAAAAAAAGGTCTTATAATTAAAAAAAAAAATATCATCACGGCATATTCCTGGACCCAAAATAAGACGATTTAACTAAACTTACCTATATCTGAAAGTGCACCGTTTAGCCAGTATTCTCTGGTTCAAAGTCCTTCTAAAAAATCTGTTGTGGCCAGCACAATACATCTCGCTATTTTCATTTTATATTATATAGAGCGCGAGCAGTTATGTGACTTTGTTGGCCTTGGCAAGCAGATATGGGGGCCCGTGTCAGAATGACAGCTATTAATATAATGTACATAGGTGTCAAGTATAATAATTTTTCAT
Organism: Harpalus rufipes; assembly: GCA_951394225.1. NCBI lineage: Eukaryota > Metazoa > Arthropoda > Insecta > Coleoptera > Carabidae > Harpalus > Harpalus rufipes. Next base: position 50,271,291 of record OX596279.1, read on the forward strand.
TCGAAACATCATGATTTTATATCCATCAGAATATTTTGAAATTTTGAATGAAAAATTATGACATATGAAAATTGTGACATCTGTAAATAACTACTAGCCGTCATTCTGACACGGATCCCAATATCTGCTTGCCAAGGCCAACAAAGTCACATGACTGCTCGCGCCCTACAGGTAACGAATTTAACATTTCTTGTACACACAAATAATTGTATCTCTTCTTTCGTTCTAGGAGGAAAAAAAATCTATCAGATTGAGAATTTAATTATCTTTATTATTTGTAGTAACATAAATTTTCAAAAAAAATATTTAGAATTTTTTTCCGGTTGCCCAATTGTTACCAGAACCTATTCAACTCTTCCCATTACTGTTAGATTGAGGAATCCGTTGTTACACAGGTCTTTAGTCTTGTAGAATTTGAGAAATCGTATCTAACACACACACACACACACAGACATCATCGTAAAAATGTTATAATCGGATTCTAGGGACCTTAAACCGCGCTTATTCACTAAAATCTGGAGCGCACACGACGATCTAAACCAGACCCTTCTAAACAACTTGAGAATATTGAAAACTCATTAAGAATTAGTTGTTTGCTATTTGGACAGATAAAATTTATTTTAAAAATTACAGGGCGCAGTCACTTTCATCTTATTTTTTTTTCTTTCTAAACCGTTACAAATATTACAATTTACGCAGAGACAGAAAAGTTTACTATTGAATGTATCTTTCTGAAAAACAGTTACGTTATTGACGTTGCTAACAACTTATGGTCAAATCATAGTCGTGACACTAAAGCTTCATATACTAGTAGTTCACTGACAATACCAAGTACCATAATAAAAGATGAATTATATCCACATAGATTGTCATTATAACAAATTTTATTCGAATTCAACATGGCGTTTCATTATTATAAGCATTTTTTTTTTAGAAGAACTGAACCAGAATACTACCTAAACACTACTCTTTCGTGTATAGGTAAGTTTCGTTAAATCATCTTATTTTGAGTCCAGGAATCTGTTGTTAAGCCATGTTCAAAGACACCCTGTATATTCTATTTAATAAAAATTTAAAAGCAAAAAAGCTTGCAAAGCCCTCACACTTTGCAACAGTAGTGCAATAAATCATCATCCGTCACATTGAAGTAAAAATAATTACCACAAGAAGAGAATTAATTAATTTTTGAATGTTTAAAAAGAAAAAGAGGTTACGGAAAAATATCAACAAACCAAGATAAAATGACGAAGATATATGCACAAAAAAAAGAAAGTCAACTTGATACTTCATGCAGTAATTAACAGAACGCATGCGCATAATTAAATTTGTCATGAGCCGGACGCTATAAATTTAGGAAAGAGTGGCAAGGTTAGGTTGTCAGTAAACTCGGAAAAAAAAGAAAGAACAAAACATTTTCAAAATAGAAAACGAAAAACAAAAAGTTAAATGGGTATCCTTATTACCGGCCATTAGACAGTCTTCTTAGACAATAGAGTTCGTACTTTCATAAGGAATATTTCAATAATTATTGTCACAATTAAATATTTAATTTTTTTATCTCTCGCTAAGAGAGATCGCATATCTAAAGTTTAATGAATAAGCACGTTTTAATGTCCTTATAATCCAAATTTAACATTTTTACGATGATGTCTGTGCGGTATGTGTGTGTGTATATGTGGATGTTGGAAGGACGATGTCTCAAAAACTATAAGACTTAATATCTGTTTAACTACGTATTTCCTAATTGGACATTAATAGGAAGAGTTGAATAGCTTTTGGTAACAATTGGTCAACCGGAAGTACCAGATTCTTGAAAAACATCTTTTAAATATAATTTTCTGAAAATTTTTGTTCTTGGTAATATTAAAGAAAAATAAATTCTCTATCTGATACATTTAAATATTTTATTATATCTTCTATAGATTTAGTGATAAAAGAAATATAATATATAAAATAATCTGTTGTAATAAATCTTATAGCCGAAATAATAACATGGAAACCAATTAAAAAATTAAATTAATATGTTAGTAACTGACAGATAAATGTCAGTGTCAGAAATCCGGAAATATTTCTGAAGACTTTTTCTGGGAAGTACATACATATATTATTTCAGAAATACTGTTAATCCCGACAATGAATTGGAAACATCTCGAAAAATTGGAAGAGTAGGACAAAATTTCTTCATCGAATGAATTTAAATTTAAAAAAATCTACATATAAAAATGTACAAGAAATGTTAAATACAATTGGGCGCGAGCAGTCATGTGACTTTGTTAGCCTTTATAAGCAGATATGGGGGCCCGTGTCAGAATAATAATGTACATAGATGTCAAACATAATTTTTCATTCTAAATTTCGTGATTTTCCGATTCCATGTAATTTATTTTCCTATATAGACAAGTAAATTCCATACTTCTGGTGACAAATTAATCACCTGAACTTAGAAAATCTTGAAAATTCGAATGAAAAATTCTGACATTTGGCATCTATATACATAATTACTAGTTGTCATTCTGACGTTGGCCCCAAAATCTGCTTGTTAAGGCCAACAAAGTCACATGACTGCTCGCGCCCTGTAATTATGTAACCAAAACGGAAGTGGCGAGAGGTATTGTGCTGGCTACAACAGATTTTTAAACATGAAGCTTCAATATCTTTTGCATGACATGTTCACTGTTGATTTTGGGATTAACAAATTAATTCACCTGTTTTATTAGATGTCCTGGATCTTCCCGATGATTTATATCTTTTTCACTTGACACATATATTTCAGTTCGGTTAACTATAAATCGTACGCGGTTTTTATTTTCGACTATTGTCATTTTTATACAAATATTTAAAAAAAAAATAAACGTCAGGGTATGACAAAAATTTAATGGACAAAGCCCAATCAAAACTTAAGCAACATTTATCGGAAACTCTATATAAAGTTTACAGGTATTTATATAATTTCTATTTCTCTTTCATTACGAGCTCTGACGGATTGAATCCATCTTCGCTCTTCGCTCCTGTGTTATGGGCAGTGGGTTGGCCGAATACCATCTGACATGCGGTAGCACCTCGAACCTTGTGTTCTTTCCCAGGCTGCAGCCTTTGCCGTTCCCTACCACCCTCCCCCAGCCCGACCACGTCACTCCACTCCACTACAGTTAATCTGAAAGAGATGAATTAATCCGAGAGCTCCGTGTCAGCCGCGCCAAGCGCTATAATTTATCGCAGCGAGACGCACAGGAAAGCGAACGAAATTTTGGCAGCGTTTTATCTAAATTTGAAATCTCGGCGTAAGCGCTAAAAACATCCCAAAGCGTAATTAGGCGGATTGCGAAGACTATTGTAATTAAAAACTTTACTTTCGGTTCGGTTCCGATTCAGGGAACAACTTTATAAAAATCTGTTTGTCAACTTGTTTGTTTGGGGTGGGATGACCAGAATAAACAAATCACAACGATTTTCCACTTCGGAAAGCTCTCAAGAAGTTCTCACTAGTTTGTTACAAACAAAACCACCAATAGCAAAACATTGGTTTTGTTATCATTCCAAAATCTATCCATTAAGACTGGTCTAGGAGATCAAAAATTAATTAATAAGAGGGGAAAACTTATTGTACTATATTTTTATATTTTGAAGACGCTTGACAAAGTGCGTTAACTGAAACTGACCGATTTTTAAATCGCATAAAATTGACCCCTGCGGTGTCCTCTCCGCGACATCTTTGATAGATCTTATAAAGCGCTCGCAACGGTACAAGATATGTGGATATTTACTGTGGCTTAAGATAAGAACAACAATCTCAGCATTTCGTCCTTTAGGGAATGAATGATTCAAAAAGACCAAAAGTCTTTAAGGGTTCACTTGATTGTGTACCTTGGTATTCTGTACTATTGATGAATGTCATTAATTCTATTAACTACTTATGTTTTTTACCTTCCGCTACCCTTGGTAAGGGAGGTATAGGAATCATGCTAAAAATCACATATCGAAATTTTGGTAAATGACCACATTTTAAGGTCCCTAGATTCCGATTTTAACATTTTAACGATAATTATTGTATGTGTGTGCGTGTGTGTATGTGTGTGTACATCCTCTTTAATTCAAATACTATCATTCAGAAAAATTTAAAACCTATTTATAACATTCTAATATGGAAAAAGCTATTAGATTTTGGCGCTCAAAATAGTTTTTCTTCGAAAAATACCTTTAAATGATATTTATTTTCGAGATTTGTTATTATAAAAAATAAAGATTATTAAATTTTCTACAGGCGTGCATTAATACTTTTTTATATATTATGTGGATAACTTTATCTATAATTTAAATCCCGGAGCCTACGCTTTAAACACAACTCCTTGGTTACACAGTTCAGATCTCAAATTTATGTAACTGACAGATAAATGTCTCTGTCTAATCATTCCAAGTTTATAATAGTAACGTTTTAAAAAGAAAATAGTAAATAGAATAATAGATATATAGAAAGGAACTAAATACAGTTTCCAGCATAAGTAAATATTTAGATATTTAAATTAATAAAAATTAAATGGTGGGAGGTATTGTGTTGGTCACATCAGATTTTTACCTCCCGCTACCCTTTGTAAGGGAGGTATAGGGATCATGTTATAAATCGCATATCGAGATTTTGATAAATGACCACGTTTCAACGTTCATAGAATCCAATTTTAATATTTTCACAATGATGTCTGTGGGTGTGTGTGTGTGTATGTGTGTGTTTGTGTGTGTTTGTGTATGTATGTGTGTGTATGTGAGTGTGGATCTTCTGGACACTCTAGCTCAAATACTATCAATCGCAAAATTTTGAAACCATGTATTTCGACCTTATTCTAATAAGGAAAGAAGCCCTTAAAATTTGGTATAAACAGGATAACTGAAAATTGCACTTTACTAGAAGCTCAAAATAGTTTTTCTTTTAAAAATATCTTTAAATGTTATTTTTTTGCGTTTTGTTATCATAAAAATAAAGATTATTGATTTTTTTATAGGCATTAATAATTTTTCTATATATATTTTATAGATAAATTAATAAAATAATCAATTTTATAAATCCCGGAGTTAATGTTTTAAAGATAAACACAATTTCTTAGTTACACAGTTCATATTTCAAATGTATGTAACTGACAGATAAATGTCATTGCCAAAAAAATAATCATTTCAAATTAATAGTAGTAACGTTTTAAAAAGAAAATTGTAAATAGAACAATAGTTATATGGAAAGGAACTTAATATACATAGTTTCCAGCATTAGTAAATATACAGGTATCTAATTTATATAATATATATAGCAACACGGCATATTGCCCATTGCTAGGTATGCTAATCTGCATTGTACACAGATTTCGGTATTGATGATGGCATATTTGTATCGTGCGGGCTTTTACCAAGCGTCGGCTCACGGGCACTAATTTCCGGCGTGGAGAGTGCACCACAGGGGTCAATTTTGTGCCATTTAAAATTCGAAATATTTGGTGTTGGTAGGGATTGAATCCGGTTCCCCAGATTCGCGACCAGACACTCAGGCGCGCGGCCACCAGACCACATAGGTACAAGTATTTAAATTAATAAAAATTAAATGGCGGGAAATTCTATTGGTCATATCAGTTCCTTTTCATTTGAACCACGGTTTACAGTTCAATCATTGTTAGACAAATATCCATAGAAGTGTACCATAGAATGGGTATATCTTAATTAAATAATGTTAATATTATTTTATTTAATTGACTATTAATAAATTGCAAATTGTTAAAAAATTGGGGCGAATAATTTGCAGTTTGACTCAGTTGTTTCTAAACCATCATCCAGCTCGTGTCATTATATAAGATTATGAAAAATACTTAATTCTTTCGGATTCAGAAATTGCTAAACAGGAAAATATAGGCATGATAATAGGTGGGAAGCCCAAAATGAATAACAGTTACGAAGAAGAATTTCACGAAATTTATGTATTCACTGTCTTTGTCTTTATGTGTCCTTTCTGAAACTAATTTACATCATTTCCGAAATATAATAATTGGAAAATCTGTAGATTTTAAAAATATTTGTACCTATGTAATATACACCCAAATATAAAATAATAATTATTATTCATTATTTTCGAAGAGGTTTTACAATTTCGTCATACACCATCGCGATAGGATTACGACAAACTCTTTCTGCGTGTATGACTATTTTTCGTCACAATGAATTCCTAGAGTGTATAATTTAGTGCGGTCCTGACATGGCGATATTGTCACTGCAACAATTTCATGATGCGTTGTGGTGTGAGTGTCGGTTGTTTTTCCACACGGAAACGGCTCTGGTCGGAGGACGAGAATTTTAACACAGGACGTTGGACGTTCACATGATTAATTACAAACTTGTTCTGCAAACAACCGGCACCGGCGCAAACAACGGCCAAGAACGGACGCTGGGTCACGAATGCGAATAGAATGCCAGAGGAAGGAAAGGAGATTCAGACGTGAGGATGAGCAGGTCAAGAAGGAGACATTATCAAACAGGTAAAACGAGAGAAACTCGGAGGTAGATATAGAATAGATGAACTGAATCAAGGTATAGGGTTGTTTTAGTAACAAGTTCATGATACAATCGATATCAGTAACAGATACATAATTTATTTATTATCAAAATATAATCTGTGCCAATGCCAATATTTTACCAAAATAGGAAAAACACTTTATTTTTTATGGAGGGTTTCCGAGAAACGTTGCAAAACTAAATTTTGGTCATCAAATTATTGCAATACGAACGTATGTTTATTCGTTTATACGGTTACCGGAAAATGTGATGTTACTAATTAATTTAATATTCCTCTAAAATAACTAATTTATCACCAAATTGTGCGTAATCCCTAAAATATTTCAATACGAACATCAGTTAATGCGTTCCTATCATCAGTAAAACGAATTAAACAGTCTTTTTACCTTCCGTCACCTCTAGGTAAGGAAGGTATTGGCTTTGGTCAAAAAATTCGGTGGTGAGTTTCCTATGAATACGCACGTTTGAAGGTCCCTACAATACGATTTTACTATTTCACAGTGATATCTGTATGTACGTGTGTATGTGTGTGTGTGTGTGTTTGTGTGTGTGAGTTTATAGAAAGATACAAGAGAGACGATTACATTGGTTTGAAAATGTCATGAGGAGAGATGAAGAATATGTTGGAAGAATGAATAGCTTAGTAATAGAAAGTAAACGAAACAGACGAATACCAAAGATAAGATGGAAGGACTGTATTGCGGAAGACTTGAGAGAAAAGTAACTAAATGAGGACGACACGCGAAACAGAAATGAGTGGAAGAAGAAAATAAAACATAGTAACCCCTAACGAATGGAAAAAGCTAAAGAAGAATAAGATGTCAATGTCAAGTGCAATTTGCATAGTTTGTTTATGAAATGATATCATTTTACTGGAAATGTACGATCTATTGCAAGAAAATTTATGTATGGAATTTGTTCATAATACACAGGTTGACGAAAGGTACTGTGCTGGCCACATCAGATTTTTTATAACTAAAAGTACACGTTATCATTAAATATATATCCGTGTTAATTCCCATCGACGCTTTATATAACATCCATGACTTTTCAGGGACAGCAAGACCTCTACTAACTGTGGTTTTCACTGGGACAAAGAAGGGGCTGAAATGTTGGACAAAATCAAGTTCTGTTGGATGCAAAAACCATTTTTTTCTTTATTTTGCATTTCTTCACTCTGGGTCCGACACCAATCGACTGTAGATAGAGTCAAGAAATACAGTAGATTCTTATGATTTTCAAATTCAAGTGTTCTATGCACGAATTAGCATTGACTCCACCCCTTTTAAATCGGTCTCCGGTGCATTTTTCATTGAATTTACGAATCAAAGCTATGAAGTTACGAATGCTTTTTTTTGCGAGACTCTCGCGAGAGTTCTTTTATATTTTACCGCAATCTTGGTCCCGTTCTCGTCTCGCATAAAGTATCCTTGGCATTCTTTCTAGTTACGCGGTTGTATTTTTTTAAGAAATTTGTATCCTTTTTGATAATTTAGATAATTTCTAGGCTGTTCCAGTCATGTTTTTCAAAGCCGCTACCATTCTAAAAGCATTGACAGCAGTCCAAACCTGAGACCAACAATTTTTAGTGAGATTAAGACAAGGAATACCTTCGTCACAATCCTTTATAGCTCGATAAATTGTTTTAACAGATTATTTTGATTCTCTAAATTATTACAATATCTTGTTTGGATGTCTAACTTTTTTTACATTTAACTGGGATAAAATTATTTGTGAATTTATTGACAAATGGAGAAATGTAGATGAAATAATTATAAAAATGCAATTATTTGTGTTGAAGGTGACTGAATAAATTCATTTCACAATTATTATAAAAATATTGTTCTTCTTTGGGGTATAGTTAGAGCGACTGACTGTTGGGCAATGAAATAATAATGGTCGTAATGAATTTGGCAAAGTTAGAATGAAGTGCGACTTGTTTTAAGTGGGCCGGTCTGAAAATTAGCTTAGAACGATGTGGCGTTCGTTGCAGAACGGACGAACGTCGGATCGGAACGACAACGCAGCGGAACGAACCGAAACGAGAAGAAAAGAAACCGGAGAAAAAGAAAGAAAACGAAACGTAACAACGTCGAGCAAAAGCGTTTTCCATTCGCGCACACCCGTATCTCTGCAATTCCAGGCCAGCTGTCTTTTTCACATCACCCCGCGAGGGGTTTTTTCTCCTGGCGCAAACACACAATAATGCATCTCTCTCTTGCGCACGCCATCCGTCCTTTTCTGTCTCTGTCTACAGCTGGCTGGCTAGGGTGTGAGAGTTCGTCTCCGACGCCATATATAACCCAGCGCGCGTCATGTCTATCTACTGGCACGGAGGCCTTACAGTTAACCGGCCTGCTACTAAATCAATACTCAGCCATCGCCGCCGACTGCCGCCCCCACCTCCGCCCCCGCGACGCAAGGCGTCCCGACGTAAGACTCATCTTTCTCGCAACCAACACAAAGATTGAAAATTCACGCGAGGTGATCCGATCATTGCGAATGAACAAGGTTTTACGGTTTCTAAATTCGGTCGAAGGAACTATCCAACACTATCTAATTGTGCAGAATGATCCATAAACATTCTGACGCGTTAGAAATATTATCTAGGGTTAAAAATTGATTCTGATAAACATGATACCAGACGCAACTCGTTAAAGAAATATATTATTTTTAATACTGTGGGCTCCTTGGTATGTAAGTTGAATTTTTAGTAGTCTCATCTTCAATCATTTGAAATATGTTGATAGAAAAATACAGACGAAAGAAAAGCAAAACGCAAAAAAATTGAAGCAATTAAAAATGATAAAAATAAAATTAAATATATCATCACGACATATTACCCATTGCTGGGTGCGGGCATTAACCAGGCGTCACCTCATAGGAACTCATTGTTGACGTGGAGAGTGTACCACAGGGGTCACTACCTATTCGTATTCCTAATAATTCTTCTAACAGAGGTATTGTCGTTCCAAGAAATCAACCGATATATACGTCATCAATTGAAAGTTACTAAACGTTTTAGCTAATTTATATAAGACTGGATAGTTTTATGATGTGATTGTTAACTATAGTGCGATTCAAAGTAAAATAATATGCTTGATTACAACAAAGAAAATTTGATTACAATAATGAAAATGATTAATTATGCAAAAAAGAGATCATAATTATTGTCTTAATATACGTAAAAATAGGATTTTTTACTTTCAATTTTTTACATAGATTGTGAATCAGGGGAGACTCAAAATATTTCGCATAGGGGCCCAAGAGTTCTAGTTATGCCACTGCACCATATATAGATATATATGTATAACGATTATGTTACAAATATTACCTCATTTATACAATGTAGCAGTAAAAAAGGACCATTATTATGTTTTTCTGCTTCAAAATACGCTATAAAATTAGCTACTAATAGATCTTTTCAATTTAACAGCTATCTCTTTCTATTACTGTACATAGTAAGTAAAATGGCTGTCAAACGAAGCGTCAAATATATTGTATTGTAGTCACTAAAATACCTGTATTGTATTCTCGTTGATAATTTGCATCGTTAGATATTTTAGCTTCAATAAAAGCTTTTGTAATTTCTTTCGACAAATTTTTTAAAGTTGTCAAAGACTTTTCTCACATTTTAGCCCGTTTTTTTTTTAAACAAACGCCATGGAGTTCATCACAAGCTTATAACCATGACTTCCGCCAATTGTTGGCTTACTATGCGCAGATCCCATTGCGCATATATTTTATCTCTTTAAATTGAAAATATCTATTCATGACCATGTCAAGATAACGCCTTCGGCATGGTTTCAGTAATCGATTTATCCAAATTATCTCGAAAATATTGCAAAATATTACAAAAACTTCTTTTTCTTCAGACACTGATTTCAATAAAACATCAAAATAAACATATATTGAAATTGTTAATCGTATAAGTCTTACCAAGGAGCATAAAAAAGAAAACCATGTTTAAAAGATTCACATCGAGTGAAGTTTTATTTGCTATTTTTTTCATAACGTATATACTAAACATAAATTTAATTGTCAAAGTTTAAAAAATAATTCATATTTTCCGAAAACATTTCAAACGTTTGGGGATTTTTAGTTGATGACGTAAATCGGTTGATTTCGTGGAACGACCATATCTGTTAACTCCCTTTAGTTTATTTAAAAATAAAAAATCTGTTGTGGCCAGCACAATACCTCTCGCCACTGTCTTTTTTTGATTACATAAGTATAGGGCGCGAACAGTCATGTTTCGTTGTTGGCCTTGACAAGCAGACGTGGGGGCCCGTTTCAGAATGATAATTATTAATTATGTACATAAATGTCAGAACTTTTCATTAAAAATTTCAAGATTTTCTAAATTCACGTAGTTAATTTGTCATCAGGAGTGTGGAATTTACTTGTCGAGGAAAATAAACCACATGGAATTGGAAAATCATTAAATTTAGAATGAGAAATTATGATATATGACATCTATATATATAATTACTAGCTATCATTCTGACATGGGCTCCCATATCTGCTTGTCAAGGCCAACAAAGTCACATGACTGCTCGCGCCCTAATGTATTTAACATTTCTTGTATACTTACACTCTACACCAAAAATTCTACTTATATCTATTCCATATATTTAGATTTTTTAAATTATTCCACATAATTAGATTCTATGAAGAAGTTTTGTCCTACCCTTGTTTCTCGAGATGATTCCAATTCATTGTCAGAAATAACAGTATATATGAAGGGTATGTGTAATATACCTATAAATATTTAACTAATAATGCATTTAGAAATAATATAATGTATGTACTTACCAGAAAAAGTGTTCAGTAATGTCTCCGGATTTCTGACACTGACATTTATCTGTCAGTTACAAATAATTTAAATTATCAACTATTTTTCATGGCATTCTTTCGGCTGTCAAATTTATTACAACAGATTATTTTATATATTATACTTCTTTTATCTCTAAATCTATGGAATATATTATAAAATATTTAAATGTATCAGATAGAGAATTTAATTTTCTTTAATATTACCACGAAAAATTTTCAAAAAATAATATTTAGAATATTTTTTTTCAAGAATCTTCTACTTCCGGTCGTCCAATTATTACCAAAACCTTTTCAGATCTTCCCATGAATGTCCGATTGGGAAATACGTTGTTAAACAAATTTTAACCTTCCAACATCCCACACACACACACACATACACACACACACACACACACACACACACACACACACACATCCACACACACACACACACACAGACATCATCGTAAAAATGTTAAAATCGGATTGTAAGGACCTTAAAACGTGCTTATTCAATAAAATCTGGATATGCGATTTTTAGCATGAATGCAATACCTCTCTTAGCGAGAGGTAAAAAGATATTTAATTACAACAAAAACAATACTTAATTAAACACAACAATTTTTTATAATAATTATATGTTTTTACTGTAATTTAGGAATATGGGCATATATGTATTACATAATAAATCTGCCTAATTATATTCTTTTAGTTTTAGAGTATTTAAAAAAATATATTATCAAAATAATATTTAATTGCAATAAAGAAAATTTGATTTCAATAATGAAAATGAATTCCAACTGAAAATAATTACATTTAATGTATTTCTTATCATGATAAAACGAATTTGATATATGCAGACAGCTACAATCGTAAAAGAAATGACCAATAAATAATTTAAAGATTATTAGATATAAATCATATCAACCAAATGACAATCAAGTATATACATTCATTTATTATTCATTTTTATTAGACTAGAGACTCGACTGTTACTCGTATATCGCCAATATTACCTATCCATCGTAATTTTCTTTTAATTATTGACCAGTACCAATGCTGATACCCAGCGAAAACTACTTCTGTTTTCGCTGGCTTCCGTGGCTCGTTCCGCTCGATATGATTATTTTATGAAATATGGGGTAGGAAGTTGTTTCCGCTCGGTGTTGTAAACATATTTTCTCGGTGCTTTTTCCCTCTTTAATCTACTAACGAGTCCCGGGATGGGCCTTTTAATTTAATGATATTTTTATAGAACTTCTGATGCATATCTCGCAGTTTTACTTTAGCGAGGGTCTTCCATGGAATTATTATATCATCTCGGCGTGAATTCAGATGATAGATAATTTTTACAGAGTGTACATTAGGAAAGAATTTAGAGGTCCCTTTATGACCTTGTTTTACTAGCTATTTCGAAAGTGGAAGCACCCTGATATTTTTATTATGGAGATAATTAATTCGAAATAATTAGAGCATAAAATCGAGAGAAAATAGAAATTGTACAATTAGTGTCACACTTTATTTCCAGTTATTTCAAAATTAGGCACAATTCGTTGTGAAAAAAAATCTGTTGTGACCAGCACAATACCTCTCGCCATTTCCGTTTTTTGTTACATAAGTGTAGGTAGTGATGCCGTGGGATCTCGCGTTTTCGAGATCTCGTCTCGAAAATCGAGACGAGACTATCATAAATCTCGTCTCGAAAAATCGAGACGAGACGAGAGTAATGCCCTCGAGATTTGCTCGAGACGAGAGTAAGTATTCGAGATCTCGATTGCACGATTTTTTTTTAATATGTATATAATTATACAGATATACAATAAGAAAAATAATTATCCGTACAAATATTTTCATTGCCTGTTTATTTACATTCATATTTCTTTATTCATTTTAAGTTTATAGGGTTTTAGTATAAAGAATAGGAACAAAAGTGTTCCCTGTGGTGTACTCTCCACGCTAGTATTAAATGCCCTTGCTGCGAGTAATATTTGTTCAGTATTTTTTTACTTACCTGTTAAATGCCAGACTTAGTAAAAATAAAGTTTTAATCAGTGGTATCTACTTACTCCTTTATTACGTCCAAGTTGATGCTAATTTATTTTCCTGATAGATGAAAGTATAGAAAATTTATAAGATATAAAGGTAATATTTTATGAATTTATTTTATATGTATTTATATACAAATAATAGATAATTACAGCGTCACTGCTTGCTACCCTCAACCATACAAACACGCTCTGACCTGCGAACTTATGGAACACCCATACAGCTAATTATAAATGCGAGAAATTCGAGACTCTCGAGTCGAGATCGAGAATAGAGGATGAAAAATATGACGAGACGAGACGTAAACAAATCTCGTCTCGAATTTTCGAGACGAGACGAGAGTGAACTGTTTCTCGCCATTTCTCGTCTCGCGGCATCACTAAGTGTAGGACGCGAGCAATCATGTAACATTGTTGGCCTTGATAAGCAAATATGGGGGCCCGTGTGAGAATGACAATTAGTAATTATGTACATATATGTTAAATGTCAGAATTTTCATTAAAAATTGTTGTCATTTGTCGAGGAAAATAAACCACATGAAATTGGAAAATCACTAAATTTAGAATGAAAAATTATGATATTTGACATCTACGTACATAATTACTAGCTATCAATCTAACACGGCCCTTCATAATCTGCTTGTCAAGGTCAACAAAGTCACATGACTGCTCGCGCCCTATTGTATTTAACATTTCTTGGATACTTTCACTCTACACAAAAATTCTACTTATATCTATTCCTTATATTTAGATTTTTTGATTTTAAATTCATTCTATCAAGAAATTTTGTCCTACTCTTCTAATTTTTCGAAATATTTCCAATTCATTGTCGGTATTGACAGTATTTTTGATGGATATATTTAATATACCTATAATTTTAAATATATAACTATTAATACAATAAGATATAATATAATGTATGTACTTCCCAGAAAAAATCTTCAGTAATGTCTTTGCATTTTTGACACTGACATTTATCTGTCAGTTACAAACATTTTAATTTATCAATTGGTTTCCATGATATTATTTGGGCTGTGGGATTTATTACAACAGATTATTATATACCTTATATTTCTTTATCTCTAAAACTGTAAAAGATATAATATTTATATGCATTAGATAGAGAATTTACTCTTCTTTAATACTAGCAAGAACAAAAAAATTCAAAAAATAATATTTAGAAGATTTTTTTTTAAGAATTTCGGCTGTACAATTATTACCAAAACCTTTTCAGCTCTTCCCAGTAATGTCCGATTGAGAAAAACGTAGTTAAACAGATATTAAGTATTATTGTTTTGGAGGCTCGTCCTTCCAACTTCCCCACACACATACACACACACACACACACACACACACACACACAGACATCATCGTAAAAATATTAAAATCGGATTGTAGGGACCTTAAAAACGTGCTTAATCATTAAAATCTGGAAATGCGATTTTTAGCATGAATCCAATACCTTTCTTAGCGAGAGATAAAAAAGAATAAGTATAATATTTTATTTTATAATAAAATATACTATTTTATGTATCCGGAAAAGAATAAGGTCAAATTCAAATGAAGATATCTAAAAACTAGCCATAAATACTAATTTCAGCAAAAGGTAAGTAATGCAATAACTACAAATTTTCTTCTTAACAAGAGTAAAATAATTTCCTCGTAAAAAATAAGGACAACATAATCAAAAGAAACACGTTATTGCATTTATTTCGTGACAAAGTCGTTACCTACTTCCTTATACCTGGCAACCGGCAACGAATTTGAAGACAAGAGGTCAGTAAAGATCTCGTGAGACGTTAAGACAACTGGGCTTGTTGCTCGAGGAAAAATCATGGCGCATTCCGCAAAGGTTATTCGGGTTATGTACGCAAGCAAGCACGTCAGTAACACTAAATAACAAAGTAACAGGACAGGACATTACGACCAGAGGACAAACATACTAACATATGAGTAGAGATATAAGATGATATACATAGTTATAGAGAATTATTTTTTCCTGACTCTTACCGCCAGCTTCATTTTATTAATCATAGAATAGAGGCTTATTTTTATCCATTGTTGGGTGTGCTAATCTGCTTGTGGCATATTTCAGAAATAACAAATTAATTTTACTGAAGAAAGCTTTCACCAAATGTCATTTTACGGATACTTATGGTGTTTTTAAAGGGCACCGCGCAATGACGTAGCTAGAACCCTTTTCGGGCGCCTGCAAAAATTTGGAAACTAAAAAACCATTAGAACAGAATTGTAACCAAAACTAAAAGCGTTTGTAAGAAAAATAAATATATTTTATTCTTTTCCGTCATCTCACAGTATGGTACTCATTTTCGATGTTTATTTAAGGTATCTCGGGTAATATTAGCGGTTGAACAAAACCGTTTGCACATTCCAGGGTCAACTTTTTGAGAAAAGTTAAATAGTCGCCACAGGAATTTTCGATTTTTTGTTTTTGGGCTATAGGCAAAAACTCGTTTTTCGCTAATTTCGAAAATATCTTGTACCTTATACGAGGGTCATTCAATAAGTAAAGAGACAAATGGCTATAACGCAAAAACGGTTTATTTCAATCTTTCAAAATTAAGGCTATTTTTCAACATAATCACCCTCCACAGTTATGCACTTGTCCCATCTTTCTTGCAGCTTCCTAATTCCCTTGGCGAAGAATTCTTTCGATTTACCCCGAAGCCACTTTTGCACCGCTTCCTTAACTTCCTCATTGCTAGCAAATCTTTTTCCACGTAGGGCGTCTTTGAGTGGTCCAAACAGGTAAAAATCAGATGGGGCGAGGTCGGGACTGTAGGCAGGATGAGGTAAGACCTCCCAACCCAATTCTTGAGCTTATCACGGGTCAGCTGGGCTGTATGAGGGCGGGCGTTATCGTGCTGAAGAATGACTCCTTTTGACAAGAGTTCAAGGCGTTTGCTCCTGATAGCTGGTCTAACTTTGTGTTCTAGCATCGCAGAGTAGTATTGGCTATTGATAGTTCGCTGATCTTCGAAATCGCAATAGACTGGACCCTGTGAGTCCCAAAAGATGGACGTCCACATCGGGGTTCATCACCTATACTTGTTCGGCCACTTTTAAACCGATCAACCCACTTGTAAAAATTCGCACGGTTCATACAACTTTTACCGTACTGTATTAACATTCTAGAAAAAAATTCACTTGGTTTTACACCTTCTGCGACTAAAAATCTAATGACTGAGCGCTGCTCTTCTAAGGTGCAATCTTCTAGTGGACTTGCCATGGCGAACTGAAAATTTTGAGGTTATGTTGACATAAAATGATGAAACAGCTGATCAAAGCATATCCCAAGGTTGCCAACTAACACCCCTGAAAAGATTGTACACATTCATTGAATAGTTTTAAAATTATAGAATTTGTCTCTTTACTTATTGAATGACCCTCGTATGTATATGATAGAGAAAAATTGTATAGACAAATTTTGTACCGTTTTTCATGTAGAATAAAATGTCGTAATTAGATTTTTTAAATATTCAATAATTCTCGAGATACGAGTGTAAAACAGACTTGTATTTTTTTAAAAGCCTATATTTTAAACTTATGAGTGATATATTATAAGTTTACATTTTTTTTATTTTAAACATGAATTATTAACTTTTTGGAGTGAATAAATTGAAAATTATTAAGAAATAAATGAAAAAATCTACTACCGATGATCATTTGTTTATTTTAATTCTATATCTATTAATTCTGTTTTTAAAATTATTTTTTAATTACAGGATTAAGTATTTTTTTCAGATTATGTAAATTATATATCATCAACTTTATACTTCGCTTTGGTACAAGTCGAAAAAAGTGATGCTTTCTGAGGTATATAAATTGAAAAAATGAGGAGAATAATATTAAAAATAAACAAACGGTGATCTGTAATAGAGAATTTCATTTGTTTTTTTATCATTTTCAATATTTTCTCTTCAAAAAATTAACATTTCACGTTTTATTCATGTTTAAAACAAAAGAATGTGGACTTGTTATATATCACTGAAAAGCTTATAAAATATACAAAAAGATGAAACTATTTTCAACATAGTTTCCCATTTAAAAAAATATAAGTTTGTGTATATCTCAAAAATTATTAAAATTAAAAAAAATCTAATTACGCCATTTTAATCTACGCAATAACGGTACAAAATTTGTCAGAATAATTTTTCTCTATCATACTAAATAAGATACGAGATATTTTAGAAATTAGCGAAAAATGAGTTTTTGCCTGTAGATAAAAAAACAAATGAAGATAGAAAATTCCTGTGGCGACTACTAAATTTCTATCGAAAAGTTGATTCTGGAATGTGCAAACAGTTTTGTTCTATTGTCAATATTACCCGAAATACCTTAAAAAAAACATTGAAAATGAGACATCCTGTACATAAAATGAAAATAAATAAATATATCATCACGGCATATTACCTATTGCTCGATGCGCCAAGGCGATTGAATATTAAATGGCGGAATACTTGAATAGCATATTCAGTTTTTGTAAGTTTAAAGTGTAATATAGTTTAAATATTATTTAAACTAGTTGAAAGAAGTTTATAGAAATTTCTCACAATTTCCGTAGGTTTTATGATTTGCTTGTCAAAAATATATTCCGATCGAACTATTATGAGCCTGGGCCCGTAGTACTCAAGATTTTCAAAATGTCCCATTTTCTACAGCAGCAACATTTATTTAAATTCATATTATTCTTTTTATTTATCCCCTCGCAATGCGATGTCACCATCACCATTGGTGTATTCCATTCCATTCTCGCTTTCGTATTTCTATTCATCCCAACGACTCGTCGTGAAACACAGGGCATCCCGCTGTTTGGGAGGGGGTAGCAGAGTCTAAACGCAGGGAAACTTTCACCGGCAACCCAACCCGGGGGATATGTGACAGCAGACTCTAGCAGTCGCAATGTTTACAGGGTGACTTCGGATTACAAACCAACACTAAGGAAGTTTCACTCAGACTGACGGAGATTGGATGGAATATATGTAAGTAGTGTAATACATTCAATTATTACAATTTATTAAAATAAAATAAGTAAATTAATCATCACTGCATATTACTCATTGCTAGGTGTTTCAATCTGCTTGGTACACAGATTTCGGTAATTAATTAATTAATTTATTCGGAATAATTCTAGATGGGGTCTCGTGGCCGACGCCAAAAATTACTTCGGATTTTAATGGCACAAAATTGACCCCTGTGGCGCACTCTCCACGCCAGCAATGAGTGCGCGTGATGTGACGCTTGGTAAGCGCCCATACGGTACAAATATTTCATCATTACCGATATCTGCGTACAAAGCAGATTGGCACACCCAGCAATGGGTAATATGCCGTTATGATATATTTATTTATTTATATTCTAGATTCAAGGTATTGGTATAAAATGTGTGATATTTTCTTAGAAAATTCAAATTCATTAATCAACCGTGTAGGTACTTGTGTATATATTTTGGATTTATATTTAAAAATTAAAATACTTAATAAATAAACTCACCAAAATTAACTGCTAGGCAAATTCTATATCCATAATAAAATTTTCACATACCTGTAACAAAGATAAAATAAATTAAAATAATAATAGAGCGATGTTTGTTAACTAACATTTTTTTGCACGATCGGTTTTTTTTTAAACTTTACTGATAGGGTTTCCAAGGCAGTAAGTTTTGTTTACAAATTACTGATCAGTAAGTGATGTGACTGACCGGTAAGTGATGTGACTACCTACCGATCTGAAGGCGGTGAAAATTACATAAATAAAAAATAAATGTACAATTTTTAAAGCTTTAACAAAACAACGATTATAGCTTACTTAAAAATGACAACTATTTTTTTTAAATGTCAAAATAATTTTTAAATAATTCTAAACTTTATTATTGGGACGATCGTGCAAAAAAATATAATAAGCATTGCGGGCATTAAGTGCTGCTTACCGGTATCGGATGTATTGGAGGTAAGGTGTACTTACTGCCCTTAATACTTAAATAACTAATAATATTGTACCTTTATCAACATAGGTCCACAAATTAACAATTTCAGAGATATCATCTATTTTCATTATTTAGTGCACTGCTTTAGAATTTTTTGGCTCTTAATCAAGTTTCTTATGAAAAAGAGTAAAAAAAAAACAGTAATACGATCTTGTTTTGAAAAAACTTCATTAGACAGCTTCGATTTTTTTTCTCCTCAAATAATATAAAAGGTATTTTAATAATAGAATATAGTTCATATCTTTGAAATGGGTAATTTGCAGACCCATAATAGAGTAAGTCCGGAAGATATGGCTTACCGGATGAGATGACTTTTGTGCCAAAATCAAAATAATAGTAGACCGATAAATGTATCTAAATGGGTAGGTAGTACATGTAGTCAACCGGCAAATTTTACTTGTGTTTCTTTCAATAAATAAACAGTTATTACTAGAATTTTTTTATAGCCCATGAAAGTTTTGTACATATATAATCTTTTTGATATTTTCTTCATACAAAGTAGTATATTTTTACAATTAATATAACTTTTCAAGCAGAAGTTCAATGTATCAGTTTAACCTAAAGTTATTGTAGTTTTAGAAGCAAAAAATAGTAATTGAAAAAATTAAAAACAAAAAGAAACGAAATAAAAAAATGTGCAGTATGATCTATCATTGTTAGAAGATGAAATTTTAATGAACATTTGTGAAAACGATGATTCCGAAATAAATATTGAACGACAATTGGTGTATGAGTTGTGATCAAGATTATCAGTGCACTGAGAAAATAGAATATTAGATTCCATGCGTTTTTTGTAAAAAATAGATTCATGAAAATTGCACGAAATTCTCTGATGTATGTGACTTGGTGTGGGGAAGGTAGTTACTACGAAAAGAAAACCTTCAAGTAAATTAGTTAATGTATGAAAATAATTTATTTTTTAAGTAAGTCATCTCACCCGCCAGGTGAAGCAATCTCGCCCCGGAAGATTTTCGTTGACAGAAAAATATAACTTTTTTATTTTTAATTTTTTTCTAATCTCTTTATATATTTGTAAACTAGGCTTCGGGGCACACAAATCATGGTATTTGCCATGATGGTAGCACTTCCAATTTAACTGTAATTGACATTAACTTTCATATTTGAAATAGAACACCCTATATATTTTTTATATATTTGGAATCTATGTAAACTTATAAATTCAACGATACACTTGAAGTGCATTTTTATTGAAGAAATAAATTAAAGAAACATAAGCGAAAATTATGAATAATTAACCAGGTAAGCTGTGATAATTTTTTTTTTGTAACACAATATAGAATCTTACAAAAATAACTTACTATTTAAACAAATAAACTTCAATATTACTCTATCTCAACTATTTTCACAACCTGCCTGATATCATAGCTTAGTACTTAGCAAGTTAATTATTCATCATTTTCTCGCTTTTGTAAACTATTTTTCAATAAAAATGCACTCAAGCATATCATTGAATTCATACTTTTACGTAGATTCCAAACATATAAAAATATATAGATGTCCCATTTGATGTTATGAATATGAAAGTTAATGACACTTCCGGTCAAAACGGAAAGGCTACCATTATGCTAAATACCATGATTTGCGTGCCCCGAAGTCTAGTTTACAAATATATCAAAAAAAATATAAAACAATTATAAATAAAAACGTTATTTTGAGTGGCTTGGTTTTCAGTGTCACCCTCTATAACAATGTGAACTATTAATGTATTTTTTAATATTTTATTGTAATATATAAATAAATGTGGATAATTTTTTGAAATGTGGGTCAACTCTCCCGGACTTACCCTAACTAAACAATATATTTATTTTTTAGTCTTAAATATTTGCAACGGCTTATTAAATAAATATTTAGGATCGTTTATTTTCAGAACCAAATTTCCACAGCACATAGTGACGCGTATACCCTATACCGTCGACTGTGCTATAGCTATGCCAGCGGGTAAAGTTTCAGGGAAGCCATTCCTCATACGAGCGACAGCCGGGTCCCCTTGCCGACTGCCTGCTGTGGTCAAAATGGTGGTATACGAGTGTGATGTTAGCGCTCAACAGAGATGCTTTTTACTACATAAGCTAGAAGAATTTCTATTATTTGCGGTTCGTGGAGGAATAGTTCATTAAGTAGTCATCAGAAGGACGTTAGTAAGAATAGGGATAAAGGGAGTATAATTTATCGACTCGTATTTGGTACAATTTATGTTTTTTTGTAAACTATTATTTCTGTGATTCTGTGGCTTCATGCAAAAAGATTTTGTTGTCAATATTACGGCGTTTCTTGCTTTAAAAATCTGTTGTAGCCAGCACAATACCTCTCACCATTCCCATTTTATGATAAATAATTAACGAATTTAACATTTCTGATACACACACAAATAATTTTTATTGTATATTGTATATATTCTTTCGTTCTATGGGTAATTTTGTCCTAGTATTCTATTTTGTTCAAAATTCTTCATATTCATTAACGGTATTAGTATATATGTATATAGAGTAGTGAGTCTGGGAAGTCCCCCGCCTTTAACTTTTTTATTGTAAGTAATAGAAAAAAATGGCTCACATAAAAGATTTATTATTTAAAATATACTATTTTATGGAAGATGTAGATATTTTTTATAAAGTCAGGTTTACAAAATACGACTATCAACTTTTATTTTTTAAATAGCAATCTATAATTGTTTTACTAAAATGTAAACCGCCATTTTTTTTTCTCTTTTCAACGATATATTAGTCTTTATTAAAGTATATGAAAAAATTCGAGAAAAATAAAGATGAGATATATGGGAAATAATTTTTATTTCAATATTATAGGTGGCTATGTGAAAATAAACAAAATATAACAATGTTAATATCAACAAAGTATACATTTTTTTGTTACTTATTTATTATTACTTACTTATTTATCTATTTGTTTATTATTTATTTTCACATAACCACCTAGAATATTTGAATTAAAATTGTTTCCCATATATCTCAATTATCTTATTTTTCCCGAATGTTTTTAAATGCATTAATAAAAACTAATATATCGTTGAAAAGACAAAGAAACGGCAGTTTATAGGTTACTATTTAAAAAGCTAAAAAGTTAATAGTTGTATCTAGTAAACATGACTTTATAAAAAACAAAAACATAAAATTTTAAATATTTAATTAATAATACAATAAGAAATATTAAATGTACCTACTTCGCAGAAAAAGCTTTCAGTAACGCTTCCTATATAAAATATGTTGTAATTTGTAACCATGGTTACCTGTTGCTAATGTTTTTGTTATTATGTATTTATATATTTAATGTTTATTCTCTCAAGAAGGCAGCAGTTTATGCTGCCAAAACGTTGGTTTTTTAACAATAGAACTAAAACTAAAAAGGTTGTATCATTTTAATTTAACGATTTTTATTAATTGTAATAAGATAAATTTTCAAAAAATAATATTTAGCAGATTTTTTTTTAAGAAACTACCACTTCCGGTTGTCCAATTGTTACCAAAACCTTATCAGCTCTTAGATTGAGGAATCCGTAGTTAAACATGTCCCAAGTCTTACAGTATTTGAGAAACCGTACTTTAAACATCTATACACACGCACACACACACACACACACACACACACACACACACACGCACGGACATCATCGTAAAAATAATATAATTGGATTCTAGGGACCTTAAAACGTGTTTATTCACTCCAATACGACTCTTAGTGAAAAGTAAAAAAGTGATTCCTCCAACGGTACAGGCAGGTACAAATAAATTGTAATTTCGGCACATCCAAAAATAGGTAATAAGCAGAGATAATAAATTGATCGGTATAGGTTATGTACTTTGTAAAGGTGACTCCTTCCGCTATTTTGAGATCGAATTTTATTCGTTTTTGAGTTGTCTTATATACTGGTACATAAAAAATATAATCGAAATAATTATTTCTCCTTCCGTGTTTTTCCTAGGAAAATTACATTTTAATTAATTTATGTTCTAGTTGTAATTACAGGTTTGATATCTTGTAAATTGATAATAATTAGCCCATAATTACTTATATTATCATGCAAATTGAAATTACTAATTCATGTGTGGAAATTGCGCTCTCATAGAATATTTTAAAAAGAAATTTAAATGAATTTAGATCGTATTAACGGAATACATTGCAAGTTTAGAAGCTATCATTACAATAAATTGAAATATTTACAGGCGAGAGATTACTAAGTTGTATTTTGTAAGTAGATAGTCGATTTAGCACCAATTTGAAACTAGTAATTATCCTAAATTTTAATTAATTTAAAATTCATTGGCCCCCATTACGAGCGCACCTTTATAATAAAATCGCTTTATGAGGATTGTGTTCCATAAAAGCGCTTTTATTATAAAAGTGCGCTCGTAATACGGGCCATTCTCTTTAAACACTCTTTCCCTATTAAGTAAAATAAAATAAAAACTGTTGTGGCCAGCACAATACCTCTCGCCATTTTCATTTAAGGTTATATAAGTTATATTTAACATACAGCTAGTTACGTACGGCAAACCCAAACCTAATCTATGTTTATCAAGATGGATACTGCCTCAAATTTAGCGGAGAAGAAACTTGCAGTATCTGAACAGAATGGCATTTTCTGTTCTAGTCTCCCATCTTTACCCCTTACAGAATTGTGTTCCTGGATACATACACCATCAACAAAATCCTGAGCCATCAGATCCTGTTCGCTGAATCAACAAGGCCTAAAATGTATGATGTATTAATAATATAGTACTGTATACATATAATGTTTATACGAATATGTGTTATATCATGTGTTACAATCCTCTTTTGTACGGAGATGTAAATTTCTCTTCACAAAGTAATTATTATTTAACATTTCTTGTATGTACCAAAAATTCGTAATACATATATTTTGAATATTTAGATATTTTTTTAAATTTCATTCTATGAGGAAATTTTCAACTACCCTTCTAAATGTTCGAGATTCTTCCAATTCATTGACGGGATTGGCGGTATTTCTGAAGGGTATATATAACACAGCTATAATTTTAAATATTTAATTAATAAAACAATAAGAAATATTAAATATCATTCCCAGAAAATGCCTTCAGTAATGTCTTTCGATTTTTGACAGACATTTATCTGTCATTTAAAAACATTATAATTTTTCAACTGGTTACCATGGAGTTGTTTGGGCTGTGATTTATTACACCAGATTATTTTACATATTATATTATATCTCTAAATCTATAGAACGTATAATTTTTACCTCTCGCTAAGAGAGGTATTGCATTCATGCTAAAAATCGCATATCCAGATTTTATTGAATAAGCACGTTTTAAGGTCCCTACAATCCGATTTTATCATTTTTACGATGATGTCTGTGTGTGTGTGTGGATGTGTGTGTGTATGTGTGTATGTGTGTGGGATGTTGGAAGGACGGTTACTCAAAAACTATAAGACTTTAAATTTTTTTAACTACGTATTTCCCAATCGGACATTCATGGGAAGATCTGAAAAGGTTTTGGTAACAATTGGACAACCGGAAGTAGAAGATTCTTGAAAAAAAATCTTTTAAATAATATTTTTTGAAATTTTTTCTTGATAATATTAAAGAAAAATAAATTCTCTTTCTAATACATTTAAATATTTTACAATATATTCTATAGATTTAGAGATAGAAGAAATATAGTATGTAAAATAATCTGTTATAATAAATTTTACAGCCGAAAGAATGGCCATGGAAAATAGTTGAAAATTTAATTTGTTTGTAACTGACAGATAATGTCAGTGTCAGAAATCCGAAGACATTACTGAAGACTTTTTCTGGGAAGTACATACATTATATTATTTCTTAATGTATTAATAGAATTGGAAACATTTCGAAAAATTAGAAGAGGACAAAATTTCTTCATCAAAAATGAATTTAAAATTAAACAATCTAAATATATATGGAATAGATATATGCGTAAGTAGAATTTTTGGTGTAGAGTGTAGGTATACAAGAAATGTTAAATACAATAGGGAGCGAGCAGTCATATGATTTTGTTGGCCTTGACAAGCAGATATGGGGGCCCATGTCAGAATGATAGCTAGTAATTATGTATATAGATGTCAAATATCATAATTTCTCATTCTAAATTTAGTGATTTTCCAATTCCATGTGGAGCAGAATTAAATGTTAAATATCTAAGGCATACAAGTAAACTTTAAACTCCTGGTGATAAATTAACTACGTAAATTTAGAAAATCTTGAAATTTTTAATGAAAAATTCTAACATTTGACATCTATGTACATAATTACTAATTATCATTCTGAAACGGGCCCACACATTTGCTTGTCAAGCCCAAAAATGTAACATTACCGTTCGCGCCCTATACTTATGTAACCAAAAAAAGGAAGTGGCGAGAGGTATTGTGCTGGCGACAACAGATTTTTTTAAATGTATCGGATAAAGAATTTTATGTTCTATTTGTAATAGCATAAATTAAAAAAAAAAAAATATTTAGAAGATTTTTTTAAGATTCTACTATTTTCGTTTGTCCAATAGGGTGGTTGCACAATTTTTTTATTATTATTTTATGTGAAAGATTATACAAATTAATTCATAGTAAACTGAATAAAAAAAAAATGTTCATATTTTTTAAATATTAAATTTAAAAAATATTTAGGCAACCCCCCCCCCCACTATTAAGACGTAAGAAGGTATCTATTCCTATTGGCTGCCTGAATACAAGCAAACGTTCGTGTTCATCGAGAAACCCGACAGAGTAAATTTTTCTGACTAGAGGCGTCTTATAAAAAGACAGGTTTTACAATCCATCTACGACATGTATATTTGAAGTTTCCATCATCATAAGCAGATAAGATAAAATATTCTTCCAGAAATTGGTTTATCTATATTTCCCTTTTCAAAATCAATCACTTTCGTATACCTACGCGAATCCACCCTCATGCAACTTGCCACCTCTAATGGTTTCGTGTTGTTCCACCATAAACCGAGCCCCTCCACCTCCCCAACCTCTCTGAGGCCCACCGGCACTGCGGATCCCGGTTCAGTCAGGGCGACACCTCGTGGTACTGAAATTGCCTCCAGATTGTCCAATCAAACTAACGTAGTCAGGTTAACTTCGTCTGATATTAAATATACTAAACGTGCGTGCACACAAACCAATTCAATTTTGTTTAGGTTTTATTGGGGGTTGATATAAATAGGATATGATGTTGGAAATTTAGGAGAAAACAAGGAGGAAAACGAATTTTAGCGGTGATATTAGATCGAATATAAATTCGTTTCAATGTCCTATTTAAATATGTAAAAAATAAGTAAAATTCTTTTGGATTGTTTTTTTTTCAACTTCTTAACCGACCAAAATATCTGCTTCTTTAAGAACTTTTTAAATTTTGTTCTTCCTTTTTTCCATAACCCGGATATCAGTTAGTTCTTTTCCATATCCCTAATATCCGTTAGTCAGATGCGAGATTTCCTTTTCTCAAAATTAATTTTTAATCCATCTGTCCACTTCTTTCTGTCCTGCCCCAACTTTTTATTTCTACATTTTTTCCTCTTCCCTTTTTCAGTTCATAATTATTGTTGCTACTAGTTTTTTTAGTGGGCTGTTCTGATCCATTCTCATTATGTGTCCTACCAGCCAAGTTGCTTCTGTTTTATCTGGGTTTATTATATCTAGTTCTTGATTTATCATCAGATTCGCTATCGTATTATTGTGATTGTTGGTTCGGTTGTTTTATTGAATCCTTTATTTTTGTTTTCTTATTTAATTCTTTTTTACCCAACATCGAAGAGTTTATAGTATAACAAATGTTATTTGCGTTCATCATTCTGTTGATCATTTCTACGAGTAGAGCTATTTTTCCATCTTGTGATATTAATATTTCCTAGATATTCGTAGGCTGTTATTCTTTCTGCTTTTATTCCATTTATTTATACTGTTTACTGTATTGTTGCCTTTTTAGATCGTTTTGTTATTTATTATCATTACTTCACTTCTTATCTATGTTAATTTCCATTCAGATCTATTATATTTCTTCCATCTAAATCACAATTGTTTTTTTCATCCTCTATAAGTATACTATATCATTTACGTACAGTAGGGTGTTTAATTTCATCGGCCCAAGTCTGTTCCCCTATTACTGTTTGGATGTTTTTGTCTTGTCCTTGAAGTATTTAAATTCCTGTCAATTAGAATTATAAAAAATCTGATGTGATCAGCACATTACCTTCCGTCAATTCTATGTATTTTGTACAAATTCCATTCAGAAAGTTTCTTGCAAAAGATTATATATTTCCAGTACAATTATAACACAAACTACACTGCACTTGACACTGACATCTGTCAATCAATATATTTTTTTTTAACTTTATATCCATTGGATATGAAATATTGAAAGCAATCAATCCGTATAAAGAATAAAATATTCTTTAATATTTATAATAATATTAAATGTCAAAAAATGGTATTTAACTGCATTTGTTTCAAGAAAAACTGTTAAAATCTTCAAATGAGGGTACTTCCGGTTGACCATTTATATCCAAAATCTAATTACATCTTCATATGGATGGTAAGGAAGAGGAATACGAACGAATTATAATTTTTGGAATTGTAATATTGAAGTTATCGAATGAGAAACTTGTCACACACACACACCACACAAACACACATACATACACACATACAAACAACATCGTAAAAATAGTAAAGACGTGTTCTAGGGACCCTAAAACGTGCATATATATTAAAAGCTCACCATCGATTGACCAAAGACAATACCTTCTTTACCTGAGGTGACGGACGGTAAAAAATAATAATGTATAATACTCCTTATTTATCAATTATTATGTCTACAGGGATTTCTCCTGATGGTGTACGCACCCCCATGTTCTACATTGTGCGTGCCGTGCCATGCGGGGGTGTAGGTTACAAGGGAAAAGAGGGGTGATACACCGTGTTTTCACTAATTGTTTATTATGCAAATTCCCTGTTGTCGAGCGACGAGTGTCCGGCTCCGGTCGCTGCTTTCATTTGTTACAACGTCCCGACGTCCACGTCACCGTGTCACTGAAGAATTAACACTCATGTGGACAAATCGTACGGACAGTTGCAGGAGGAGGAAATTTATTTACAGGAATAAATTCAGAATAATAATTTGTTATTTTCATCATAAAATGTCATGTACAACCCAGGAGGTTTTGTAGGCAAGCCAGGCAACCGCCTGGGGCGAAATTAGTTTAAGGGCATATTTTTTTTTTGGAAAATAGATTAAAAATTAAATCATAAGTATAGTATATTGATTGCACTGAAAAACAAATTTCCTGAAATCAGAGCCCGCGATCCCGCAAACCTCCCGCCAATTTGGGAAAAGGTAGCATATTTTGGTTTTTAGCTTTTTTCTCGAAAACAGTGCTCCATATAAAAAGAGTGCAAATTTTATACAAAACAAGAGAATATGATATAAAGCGGCCGTACTATTATAAGCCTAAGCTCCTGCGTAACTTACATACATATACAGAAATAAAAATCTGATGTGGCCAGCACAATACCTTCCGTCAATTCTGTGTATTATGTATAGATTCCATACATAAATTTTCTTGCAAAAAATTAATTCATAAACAAACTATGCAAATTGCACTTGACACTGACATCTTCTTCTTCTTCTTTAGCTTTTCCCATTCGTTAGGGGTCGGTATTTTTTATTTTCTTCTTCCACTCATTTCTGTTTCGCGTGTCGTCCTCATTCAGTTCCTTTTCTCTCAAGTCTTCCGCAGTACAGTCCTTCCATCTTATCTTTGGTCTTCCTATATTTCATCTACCTTCTTTTACTAAGCTATTGATTCTTCTTCCAATATATTCTTCATCTTTCCTCATGACACGTTCAAACCAATGTAATCGTCTCTCTTGTATCTTTCTAGAAACTTTATCACTCGAGCCATTTCCCTTATCTTTCATTCCTTACCGTATCTTTCCGTGTCTTCCCCAACATCTATCTCAACGTTGTCATCTCTGCCACATTCATTTTCTTTTCATTGATACTGACATCTGTCAATTTGAATTATCTGAATATATTAGCAGTTTCGATGGTTAGCATAGCTGGCTGATTTATGAAATTTAATATCTTTATAATTATTTACCTCTATACCTATTGAATATGAAGTATAAATGTAAACAAATCGTATAGATATATTCTTTAAAATTTATAATCATTAAATGTCAATAAATGATATTTAACTGCATTTTTTCAAGAAAAACTGTTAAAAGTTGTAATTGAGGGTACTTCCGGTGGACCAATTTTAACCAAAATATAATCACGTCTGCATATGGACCTAAACTCGAAGAATACGAAAAAAATATCATTTTTGGAATCGTTGTATTGGAGTTATGCGATCCGAAGCGATCGTCACATACACACACAAAGGTCCAGTTGCATAAAACATTGTTAACTTTAATCACGTAGTTAACTTTGACAAGGCTTATCTTCCAATGTATTTTTGATACGTATCCATGGTTACAAAGTGCAGTTAACACATGATCAGCTAACAACGTTTTGTGCAACTGGCCCAAAGACACACATACAGACATCATGAAAAAAATAGCAAATTCGTATTCTAGGGACTCCAAAACGTGCTTATTCATTGGAAACTCACTATCGAATTTTTTGACAAATTCTTCCTCACCTAAAGGTGACGGAAGGTAAAAAAATAGATCTAAAATAAACCCCAAATAGTAGTTCTGTATGGAAGCAAAACATCATGGCAATCCCATATTTCGTTTCCCAACATATATCCTCTACCCCTGTTGCTTAGGGTAGCTAGCTAGCCCAACCCCTAGTCAATATAGCGCTTCAATCAGCTGACACTAAATTTCTCTTTCCCTAGAAGCATTCTCTGCTTTGAACTTGCGGCATATGTAGGTGCTATGTGATCCACACACACTTCATTATGCTTAAATAGACACGTGTGTCAAAATATTTGGGGAAAATAAAATTAGTTTTCCTCTTGGAAGAGTATTAATAGTTGGAACGAGATTCAGAGGCAATTAACTTGTCAGTAAGTGATATAAATTATTGATGAAATTAATTATAAAAATAATAGTCAAGTTTTTATTTTAACCGCTTTGGAATCGATTATGAGATTGGATATACGGGAAACTTGCTCAAACAACTTTATTAGTAAAGATAAAGTAATAAAAACAATTTATTTATTTATTCCATCATTACCGATATCTGTACAAAGCAGATTGGCACACCCAGCAATGGGTAATATGCCGTGATGAAATATTTATTTATTTATTTTATTTATTTGTAAGTAATAAAAATGACAAAAAAGTTAATGTTATTACCTACTCGTTTATTTTTATATGTCCATTACTTATGTATAACGTATATATACCGTTTAGATAAGTATCGATATAGGATATTTTATTTTACTGTTATTGATTCCAAATTTATATACATTGTCAATATTTTTCCATAATCTATTATTACTATTTTATCCCGTAGATATATGGGATAAGTGACTAAATTTTGATTTTTATAAAAATGATGATAAAAAATAAAATACAGGCTGCGGCAGAATGTCGTGGTGTCTATAGGGAGATAGATGAATGGGAAATTCCTATTACAAAAATATTCAATTGTAAACATAATGTGGACGAATGGACGAACGAGCAACGCGCTTTTGCTGTGGAAGCCTACACACGCGAAAACGGGTATGTAGCCGCCATCCAACGCCCGTTTAGTACTCGGTTCCAAATACCTGCGCGCCAAGCAGTTTTTGACTCAAAATCCATTACATACATACATAAAATCACGCGTATCCCACTTAGTGGGTTAGCACAAACCCGAAAATAGTAACAACAACATCATCACACAAAAAAATCTCACTCTGAAACATATTAAAGTTATCGATTTTCGGTAGCGAAATATCGCATCCGAATCACAGTAATAGTTACGAAACAATTATCCTTCGCCACACATTCCTGTCTAAGCACACTTCTTTCCCCTCGGCCACACTCATAATTACATTCATACATGCTCTTCTTCTCTTCCTACTTGGAAACTTTCTCTCTTTAAGCACCCTACCAACCACATCCATTCACTTACACACTGGTCGACCACGCAATCGAAAACCCTCAACCAAGATATATATGCTTAACAAGCCGTTCATCCGCCATTCTCTACACATGCCCAAACCATCTCAACTGACTCACACCAACTCTCTTAATAACATTGTTCCTAACCATACATTCTTCATACACCAAATTATTCCTCACGCGTCACGCGATTCCGTCTTAAATACCCACATACACCACGTATATACCTCATTTCCACGGCAGTCACTCTCTTTAGGGAAACAAGATCTGTTGTCAGGAAAGGACGTGGACAACCATGAACTGCTCGTAAACCCGAAAACATCGACGAAGGGAAATCGGGCTACCATCAATTCTGACGGTGTGTGAGCCTGTTTCAGAACTTTTGACTCAGTTCTTGAGAAACTTGGCCTGGAGAATGTCTGGTTCAGCAGGATGGGACCACGACTCACACAGCGCATCAATGCAGGTTTCGAGAAAATGTTCTCCGGGCGCTCGATTTTTCTGAGAGGCCATATTCAGTGGTCCGCGCGCTCGTCAGATTTAACACCGTGCGACTTTTTCTGTGGGGTAATAATCTCAAAGCCAAGGAACCTACAAACCCTAAAGGAGGCAATCCGCATAGAAAAAAAGATATACCTCAAAAATGCTCGAAAGAGTTATGCGAAACTCATGGGCGCCGTAACCCAAAATCCAAGGGAGTCAAACAAAAAATAGAAAAAAATACAAAAATGGTATATTTTTTACTTGTAGGTAATAACAACACATACTTTTCATGTTAATAACTTTTTATCTAATTGAACTTTTAGAACAGTAACATGAATCTAAGATTTCTTCGTTTTGTGCCAAAACTTCTGTAACCTCATCTATTAATTGTTCTTTATTTTCTTCCTAACTAAATCTTCAATCTCCTTGCTTAGAGTAGAGAAAGAACGCTTTATTGAACCCGAACTGTATATTTTGTGCATTTTCATTTTGCGTACTTATAAATATTAAATTTAAAATTGATATAAAGCCTTTAATGACATTGTTTTAAGAAAAAATAGTGGCTGAACTAACTTCCAGAGGTGACCCCGCCACCCAAACGGAGAGCATGGCGAAACTTCATAAGTCGCTTGTAACAGTGTTTGGGCAATGACGGACACCACTTGACCGATATTATTTTCAAAAACACGTGAGATGGCTAGGTATGAAGCGTCATAATGTTTATACATCGCCCTATTCATTTCTTGTTTCGTTCAGTTTCATAACGTTCAAATCTTGCCCATGAAGTTAGCGCACATGAACTTCGCGCGTTCACAATTTAAAAAATACACTCCGCATTACAAATTAACAATAACTCTACCTACTCCAATTCAATAAATAATTTTCATGTACATGAACGAAACAAGAAATGAACGGGAGGATGAATAAACATTAGGAGGATGTGTGTGTTCCCTTAGTTGTCAAAAAAAAAATCCCATGTTGTACGTTCAGGATGTGATTTTTTTATTTTTTTATTTCGAGAATTTATTTTTCCATCTTCAAAACTAGGTAGGTTATTCTGCCGCACCCTGTACTCGTGTGTGTGTGTGTGTGTGTGTGTGTGTGTGTGTGTGTGTTTTTTAATCGGTTAATTATGTGTAGTTTATGAGAAATTCATTTCAGAAAGCGTCACTTTATAATCAGTATAATTAATTTAAATTCCAAAATTCTTAAAATTTTGAAATTATTGCCTTGTATGTATTCAATTTGTTTGTAACAAAGAATGTCTCCGTGTATTCAATTCTCATCCTTCTCCTCTCCATTGAGTAGTTGAATGAATCCATGCCATGCAGTTGCAAGTCGTGTTCTGTTTTCCCCAGCCCCAGCTCGATTCGCCTTTGTCTGGGCCCGGTGGCCCATGAACGGCCGCCTCGGATCGTCGGCTGATCCGGCGGACCTAAATCAAGTGACGTGTTCGCTCTCGCTGCCCGAGCCCCTCGCAACGAAAGAGCACCGTGGCATTTCCAATGCTGATTGGACGTGGGTCACTCCAACAATTCACAGGGGAAAAATATACACAGAACAAAGATTATTACCGAATAAGATGTCATTTATTTTTAATGGAGAGTAACTAGATTCTTATGAGGATCTGAAGAAACTTCATAAGGATTACGATGAAACAGAAGTATATCAAATAAATAAATAAATCATAACGTGTTATAACTATATACGAGGGTCACGTTGGAAATTTTGAGAATAAGATATAAAGGGTGATAGAAAAGTAGAAGTTCGTCTAATGATGAATTTTTACCTTCCGTCACCTTTAGGAAAGAAAGGTATTTTCTTCGGTTAAAAAAATCGATAGTGAGTTTCTATTTTTTCTTTTTACTATTTTTACGATGACGTCTGTATGTGTGTGTGCGTACATTTCGGATCGCATATCTCCAATACCACGATTTCAAAAATTATTATTTTTTTCGTATTCCTCGGCTTTTAACAGTTTTTCTTGAAAAAACGCAGTTTAAATATCATTTATTTACAAGATGATTATAATTTTTAAAGAATATGTTATTCTCTATACGATTTGATTGCATTTTATACTTCATATTCAATAGATATAGAGTTAAAGAATTATAAACACATTAAATTTCATAAATCAGCCAGCTATGCTAACCATGAAAACTGCTAATATATTCAGAT
Source organism: Harpalus rufipes (assembly GCA_951394225.1). Taxonomy (NCBI): domain Eukaryota; kingdom Metazoa; phylum Arthropoda; class Insecta; order Coleoptera; family Carabidae; genus Harpalus; species Harpalus rufipes. The sequence goes on from OX596279.1 coordinate 50,305,458, forward strand.
AATTCAAATTGACAGATGTCAGTATCAATGAAAAGAAAATGAATGTGACAGAGATGAGGATTTTGAGATAGATGTTGGGGAAGACACGGAAAGACAGGTAAGGAATTAAATGATAAGGGAAATGGCTCGAGTGATAGAAGTTTCTAGATAGATACAAGAGAGACGATTACATTGGTTTGAACATGTCGTGAGGAGAGATGAAGATTATATTGGAAAAATAATGAATAGCACAGTAATAGGAGGTAGAAGAAACTGAGGAAGACCAAAGATAAGATGGAAGGATTGTATTGCGGAAGACTTGAGAGAAAAGGAGCTGCATGAGAACGACACGCAAAACAAAAATGAATGGAAAAAGAAAATAAAAAATAGTGACCCCTAACGAATTGGGAAAGCTAAAGAAGATGTCATTGTCCAGTAATTTGCATAGTTTGTTTATGAAATAATTTTACTGGAAATATAAGATCTTCTGCAAGAATATTTATGTATCGGGCGCGAGCAGTGACATGACTTTCCTGACCTTGGCAAGCAGATATGGGGGCCCGTGTCAAAATGACAGCTATTCATCATTGCCATAACTGACAAATGTCATAATTTTTCATTCAAAATTTCAAGATTTTCTTATTTCATGTGGTTTATTTGTTATCAGGAGTGTGGAATTCAGTTGCCGAGAAAAGGAATCATACAATACCAATATTTTGAATGAATAATTATAACATTTGTGAGTTATGGATATGGACATAATTAATAGTTATCATTCTAATACGGGCCCCCATATCTGATTGCAAAGGTCAGCGTCCTATGGAATTTGTACATAATACACTGGATTGACGGAAGGTAATGTGCTGGCTACATCAGATTTTTTTAAAATGTGAATAGTTCTATACTTCATTTCACGTAAGAAAAGAGTAGATGGCGCATGGAAGCCGACCGTTTTTACATGCATTAAATAAATAATTTAATTTCGTTAAAATTTTGTCAATAATAAATAATATTTTTATCTGTAAAAATGTAAATGATCTAAGTATTTAAATTACAACAAAACATGATTAAACATCACTTAATTCTGTAGATTTTATTTGATAAATGACAACTGACAGATGATACTTTTTTTCGTTTTTGTGAAGTAGGTTTGCATTCTAACCAATCAAAAGCAGAATTTATATCCCTATCTAAACCAATGCTATTTTCTTACGTGAAATGAAGTACAGTACAAGAACAATTTATTATAATTTTCGCTTCATATACAGAAGGCAGGAGTAGCCATTCCTCCTAAACCTTTTTTGAAATCATATCATTGAAAATTTAAAATGATAGTGCAATATTTTGATTTCAACGGTCTATCTGATTTTAATAATCGTTGATGAAATGTGTGGTCAACACTTCGAAGCATTAAAAGGATAGCTGAGTACTGAATCAGAAAGTCATATAATTTTTTTACTCTAATTTAAATCTTGAATAAATTCGCGAAATAATTCTCCCCGGTTGGTGTAAACAGAAGGCAGAAATGGCAGTTATTAAACATAATCGGTCGGCTGGCGTGAGGGCATAACAGCACCAGCACGGCACATAAAATTCGCGCTGCAATAAAATGATAGGATCTCCCGCCTGGTGCCCGGTGCAGTTCAGTGCAGCGTAGTGCAACGCCGCGCGAGCGTGCAACACGTAAACACCGCCATCAAATAATTAGCACGGACACACCGAATAACTCACCAAACATGAACACACCACTGCTGCACTGCTTATTTATGTGCAGCACGAAGAGCAAAATAGTGAAAATATCAACAAATGGAGACGACATAATCAAGCGGAAAATGATCTGAAATTTTACTTTGTATTTTGACATATTAAATTATAGATATTTCAAAATGTATTTCATTTTTAATCGGTTACAGCTCATTTATGTATTTTTGTTAAATCTTAAATCCCTTTAGTTTATTTAAAACTAGCTGTTACAGTAAAAAAAATTAAAGATGTCCGATCAAAGTCGTCATTGTATGAATTCAGATTTTTGCTCCGCCCATTCTGACAAATTCAGTAGTGTCGTTTGCTTAGTTTTTATGAGGGTACATAAGATACTACTGTTATTTTATTATTATAAAATTATATGTTACAATAAAAGCATTCAAAATTCAAAAATAAATCAATTGGTAAGTTTATTAGCAAATGTAAAACCAAATATGTGAAAATTAAGATACTGACACAATGTCAGTGACACTGACAGAAAATAACGTTATTCGTACGGCTATGAATTAAGGTAATATATCTAACTTAATAAATAAATTTACATTACAGCGAAAATATTATCAACAACGAGCATCGTTTTAAAGTGAAATGTCCTAGCTTAGTCGAAACAATATGAATTTTTGAAATACAAGCGTGTTATATCCATCCTTATCGCACATGCTTATAGCTTTTGCAAAGGAAAGAGATAAATGTATGCCAATTTGTTAATTCGTTCATGGTACAGACGACCTTGATCGGACATCTTTCAAAATTTTTACTGTACATGGATGTAGCGAGAGGGGGTCGAGAAAGTGCTTGCCCCTCTCCCCCACTTGAGTAATTATTTGTTAATATTATTTTATCTAATTAATATTTTAATAAAGAATATACGAGTATTAGGTAAAAATTCTGATGTGGCCAGCATAATACCTTCCGTCAATCCTGTGTATTATACATATACAAAATCCATAGGGCGCGAGCAGTCACATGACTTTGCTAACCTTGGCAATCAGATATAGGGGCCCATATCAGAATGGCAGCTATTAATTATGTCCATAACTGCCAAATGTCATAATTCTCCGGCAACTGAATTCCACAGTCCTCATGAAATTTTGATTGAAAAATTATGACATTTGTCAGTTATGGACGTAATTAACAGCTGTCATTTTGACACGGGCCCGCATATCTGCTTGCCAAAGTCAGCAAAGTCACATCACTGCACGCGCCCTCTTGCGAAAGATCCTATATTTCCAGTAAAATTATTTCATAAACAAACTATGCAACTTGCACTTGACACTGACATATTCTTTAGCTTTTCTAATTCGTTAGGAGTCGCTATTTTTTATTTTATTATTTCAATACAGTATTTCCATCTTATATTTGGTCTTACAATGCTTTTCTTATGTAAACTTGCGACAAAAAAATGGTTAATTGCTTCATGTATCAAAGCTGCAAATATTTTAGTTTAATAAGTATCTCTGTGATTGTATTCCTTTAATTTATTAAAAAAAAAAAAGATTTTTGATTATAAGAAGAATTCTTAATAATTATCATAAAGAAAATTTTATTAGAACAATGAAAATGACTTACCAATATTTAAAAGACAAAATAAGCAAAATTGGATGATTCAATGTTTAACCTTACACGCAGAGACATCTGGCGGATGACAATTTAATAAAAATGGTATTTATGATATTTTAACACCTTTTAGTATTTATGTACCGTTATTTAAACCTTATAATAATTTCTTTGTTAAGTTGCAATTTTAGTTATTAGCAAAATGAATTGAGATCAGTATTGTTTTGAATCCGAAAACGAATTTAGCTCGTTCTCGTTTATGAATATCGGTAGGGTAGGAAAATAAGAAAATATGAGCAAATAATTCCATGAACACGAGCAAATTCCCGCAGAAAACAATTCCGCACGTCACAATCGAATAATAAAACAAGGGAAAAACGAAGCGCCGCCGCCTCGCCTCGGCTCGCAAACAAGTGTTCAGTATCCCATGGCCGGCGTAATTTATTACCAGCTCGTTCTTCCATTTTCCTTACAAAACAATAATGCTATGCCATCGTACCGTCTTTGGTCTTATCATTAATCCACCCCACCCTCGTGGAGAAATTCCCAATGAAAATGGTAATTGTCAGATGATATTTCACGGCATCCGGCGTCTGATTTCCGGCTGCGTCAATCGGAGCGCTCGACGTGCGTCATATAGGGCGCAGGGCTCTGCCCCTGCGGTGCTGAATCATCGCGGGCCCCATGCGGCGAGCGCCGGGACGCCTCTAGACGCCCCAACAACAATATTGCACAGCGGCCATCTTGAAATGAGTTATTGATATTAACAAACCAAATATATAGACAATGAACTTGATTTTTTCAAGCAAAAATAAGATATTTATTAATGTTACATCAAAATAATTTTTCTGGCGTTTTGGACAAAATCAAATTTTAAATTAGTTACATCTCTAATACTCTAATTTTAATTTAGAAAAAAATATAAAAGAATTATATTCAATAACTATGTATTAACTTAGATTGGGATAACACTGAAAAACGGGCCACTCAAAATTTTTTTTTTATTAAAATGATACAACCTTTAAGTTTTAGTTCTGTTTATTGTTATAAAAACTGACGTTTCGGCAACATGTTCTGCTGCCTTCTTCAGGGAATAAACAACAAATCAACAAATATATAATTAAATAATAACAATAACATTAGCAACAGGTAATCATAGTGACAAATTACAACATATTTAATATGGGAAGCCGTGCTCGACTAAGATCTAAACCGTCACATTGATTGAGATTATTATTCTTGGTTTACGTGTGTTGGTCTCGCTAGTATTTTTGTTTCTTCGAATTTTATAAGGTGAAATCCTTCCAGGTCATGTTCTGTCCCATTTGAAATTGAAAGTTAATGTCACTTCCAGTTAAACCGGAAGCACTATCATCATGACAAATACCATGATTTGTGAGCCCTTAAGTCTAGTTTACAAATATGTCAAGAAAACTAAAAAATCTGATGTGACCAACGCAATACCTCCCGTCATTTACCTATGGGGTCTCGTTGCCGCGTGCCTGATGTCTGGTCGCGAATCTGGGGAACCCGATTCGATCCCGATCAACGCCAAATAATTAGAATTTTAAATGGCATATAATTAACCCTTGTAGTGGACTCTCCACGCCAGCAGTGAGTGCCCACGAGGTGACGCTTGGTAAATGCCCGCACGATACAAATACGTCATCATTATTACCGAAATCTGTGTACACAGCAGATTACTACACCCAGCAATGGGTAATATGCCGTGATAATATATTTATACATACCTGCATATTTACTGAAATTATGTATATTAAGTTCTTTTCCATAAAACTATTGTTCTATTTATAATTTTCTTTTTAAAACGTTACTATTATTAATTTGAAATGATTATTTTTTTGACAGTGACATTTATCTGTCAGTTACATACATTTGAGCTGAACTATGTAACCATTGAGATGTGTTTAAAGCATAAGCTCCGAGATATAATTTTATATTACTTTATAAATTTATCCATGAAATATATAGAAAAAGTATTAAAGCAAACCTGTAGAAAATGGTACAATCTTTAATTTTTATAATAACAAATTGCGAAAAAATAACATTTAAAGGTATTTTTTGAAGAAAAACTATTTTGAGCTTCAAGTAAACTATCATTTTCGGTTATCCGATTGACACCATAACTTCTTCCCATATTAGAATAAGGTAGAAATACAGGGTTTCAAAACTTTCTGAATGATAGTATTTGAGTTAGACTGTTCAGAAAATCCAGACACACACACACACACACACACACACCCACAGACATCGTGAAAATGTTAAAATCGGGTTGTAGGGATCTTAAAATATGGTCATTAACCAAAATCTCGATATGCGATTTTTAACACGATCCCTATACCTCCCTCACCAAGGGTAGCGGAAGGTAAAAATAATTAAATAAAAAAGTTATTTTGAGTGGCCCGTTTTTCAGTGTCACCCCTGTACATTTGAAATAATTTCACATCATTCCACAATTTTCCCTGCCAATTTAGGCTTTTAAATCTTTCCCTCAACTGTACTGACACAATTCTTACGTAACAAAAAATATTCTTTACAAAGTCCTGACAAAGAATTTTAGTACTTCTCAGTGAATCCACCTCAGAAAATAAACTTTCTCTTCGCAGGGGTGTTATGGTTTGGGGTGCGAGTATGACAGATCCAGAGCAGGGAATATATACGGGGTACCATAAAGAATAAAGCGGCCGCGTTCGCCTTCTAACAGAAGGGCGACTTTCACCAAATCGCAGAAGGAGCAGCGACCCTTAGACAAAGATGGAATAGGTAGCAATGAAGATGAAGATGTTATTAGTAGGTTGACAGTTTTCGTGAGTAGAAGTTAAGTTGAACATAATTATAGTGTCGATGATATTTGGCGGCGTTTCTTTGAAACGGTAAGTAATTTAATATCTTCTTCTACTTAAAATTTATATCACAAATCGGTTATCCTGATAAATTATATATAATACAATAATAGGTATATTGTGTAACAAATGTGTGAAGATTTTTAAATTTATTTATAGCATTGTGTAACGAATTATTTTTTTATAACGTTATGAAATAACGTAAAATTTTGTTATCGTTATTTCATCCCTGATATATAATACACAAAATATCTAAGCAACGGACGAAATAAAAAGCTTAGATCACTGTTACCAACAAAAGTTTCCCATAATGAAATTGTCAACTAGTTTATAAATAAAAAATCTGTTGTTTTGTGGCCAGCACAATACCTGTCGCCACTTCCGTTTTTGGTTACATAAGTAAACGGCGCGAGCAGTCATGTTACATTGTTGGCCTTGACAAGCAGACATGGGGGTCCGTGTCAGAATGACAGTAATTATGTACATAGATGACAAATGTCATAATTTTTCATTAAAAATTTCAAGATTTTCTAAATTTATCTAGTTAATTTAATACCAGGAGTGTGGAATTACTTGTCGAGTAAAATAAACCACATGGAATTGGAAAATCACTAATTATGGATTTGACAACTATGTACATAATTATAGATATCATTCTAACACGGGCCCCCATATCTGCTTGTCAAGGCCAACAAAGTCACATGATTGCTCGCGCCCTATTGTATTTAATATTTCTTGTATACCTACACTCTACACCAAAAATTGTACTTATATCTGTTCTTTCTATTTAGATTTTTTAATTTTAAATTCATCCATATGTGATATACCTATAATTTTAAATATTTAACTATTAATACAATAAGAAATAATATATGTATGTGCTTCCCAGAAAAAGTCTTCAGTAATATCTAACACTGACATTTATCTTTCCGTTACAAATATTTTAATTTTTCAATTGTTTTCCATTGCATTATTTGGGCTGTGACAATTGTTACAACAGATTAATTTATACAGGGTGTTTATTAAACATAGGGCAAAAATTGAAGGGATTATTCCCTGGACCATTCTAAGATGATTTTGTCCTTTGATGATTTTTGAAAAGCCGATTTGTTTCGAAGATACAGGGTGAAAAAACTTCGACAAAACCAATTTTGATATTTTTCAAATTATTAATCTAGTAACAGCAGGCAAGTTATGTGTCAAATTTGTTGAGACGTTTGGCTGTTTGACGTGTATTTTCTGTCTATAATACTTAAACTTTTGTTAGTGAAGTCCTCTTATGATGAATATACGAACGTCGAGATAACTGACATGCATTTCATTTATGGACTTGCTGATGGCAATTCATTACAAGGCGGATTCTTGCATCGTAGCTGGTGGTAGTCATTTTCAACAGTACTTGTAGATTAAGAAACTTTACATGTAATTTTTGGTATTAAATCATCTTAGAATGGTCCAGGGAATAATCCCTTCAATTTTTGCCCTATGTTTAATAAACACCCTGTATATTATATTCTTTTATCTCTAAATCAATAAAAGATGTAATAAAATATTTAAATGTATCAGATACAGAATTTAATCTTCTTTAATATTTGCAGGAACAAAATATTTAGAAGATTTTTTTAAGAATCTGCTACTTACGGTTGTCCATTTCAACTCTTCACATTAATATCCGATTGAAAAATATATAATTAAACAGATATTAAGTCTTATAGTTTTTGAGAAATCGTCCTTCCAACACATACATACACACACACACACACACACACACACACACACACACACATACATCCACACACTCATCATCATAAAAATATTAAAATCGGATTGTTGGGACATTAAAACGTGCGTACACATTAAAATCTGGTAATCTCGATATGCGATTTTTATCATGAATCCAATATCTCTCTTAGCGAGAGGTAAAATGCAAATGAAAGCCGAAAGTTCGAAAAATAAAAGTAGGAATATCAGACGTAACCAAAAATAAAAAGTTACTTCACATTCAATTGTAAAAACTCATCCCGTGTTTCAAGAATTTTAAAAACCATTACAAAACAACCATTTCCTTTAAATTGTCCACTTCGATTTCTAATCTTGTCCTTCACCATGGGACTCTTGTTTTGATTGCAATCAATCCCTGCTGCGATCTGGCGGCCGGATGAAAAAGTAATAGGGTAGTGAGCTGAACAGATGGATGGTGGGGATGAATTCGTACTGTGAGTAGCTACATGGGGATGTGTATAGAGGGACAGCGTGGCCGTGGCGTATGTCTCCCTGAGGACAGCAAGGATTTGCTGAGCGGTGCGCGACTCTTATCGCCGCTATTAAATAACCAGTTTTACGCACCCACCACACTTAATGAATAAATTAATTGGCCGAAGGGGGTGATTAAAATATTCACGCAGATTAGGACCAACTAATGAAATCTAAAATTTTAAAAGGATGGTTGTAGATTCCTTAAGGTAATCATTCGCATTCAACAGAAAATATCAGGGCATCGAACCTGAACCTGAACCAAACCACAGATATATTTTTCAATTGTACCCGAGTTGTAACCGAACCGGGTATTAAAATTCTGGTCTAGGGTTCAGTTCCGGTTCAGGTTCAATTTCAGTTCGAAACGTAAACGTTGCTTTATGTGTTGATTGTTCGTGAGAAATGTGTTCATATTCTTGTTTTGCGTTGCATTAGTTATAAATTCCGGCTCGCATTTTAAATTATTTCTATATAGAGATTGTTATTTAAAAAACATTAATTCAATTTTCATTAGGTCGAACCGAACCTGAACCCGGAACAAAACCGCAAATTTTATTAATGCTTAAACCAGAACCGCAGACGAACCCATTTTTCGAAAAACGAATTAATCTGAACCTGAACCGAACCCAGTTTTTGGCGTGTTCGATGCCTTGGAAAATATGTATGTACATAAATTCGTTATGTATCTAATCAACGACGAAATATAACTAAACAAGACTTCATTCAGTTTGTTTTGATTTCGACTGGCCAGACAGAAACAACTAGAGATAGTGACATGTTTAGTCTCGTTTGAGCATTGCTCACTACAGGCGCAAGTGTTCTTAAAAATATATTCTTTGGAAATAAAAAATAAAACTACTAAATTATGTTTAAAACCAACAAACGAATTATATTATCCAACATATTTTAAGTCGATTAATTCAGTACCTATCTACCTTAGCAAATAAGATAGCGGAATAAAAAAAAACTTCTTATTCTTGTTACATTGTTTACAATAACTTTAGTTTCGTGGTGTATTCTAATTTTAAAATAAATATCTAAAATTAAATTTAATAAATGTGTTCCGTGATTGTTCAGCGGGTATTGATCAAGTATATAATCCTGCAAAGGTGTTAAAATACCTTGTAGCAAATTTCTGCCTTTCAATATTTGGAGCCAAATGGCGAACTGCTAGTGGATCTCGCCATTTTATAAAATGTATTTAAAAATACTTTCTTGTTGCAAGAATAGGTGTGAAAAGGGTTTTCGGCTATTTAGAATACTATGTGAAAGAAAAAGAAGAGAAATTTAATGTAACTTTATTAGAAGAACTGATTTGTCGGTTGTTAGTGAGGTTAGTTTGTTTTCGTACATATTTATTGATCGGTAAAATCAATAATTTTGTATTTTGTAATTATAATATATAATTAATAAATATTTTACGTTGAAATTGTTACCTTCCATCACCTTTAGGTAAGGAAGGTATTGTCTGGTCAAAAAGTTCAATGTTCAATGATGAGTTTTTAGTGAATAAGCATGTTTTAGGGTCCCTATAATACGATTTTACCATTTTTACGATGATATCTGTATGTATGTGTGCGTGTGTGTATCTGTGTGTGTGTGGCGAAAGTTTCGGATCGCATAACTTCAATATCACGATTCCAAAAATTATATTTTTTTCGTATTTAGATTTTGGTGAACCGGAAGTAGTCTCATTTGAAGATTTAACAGTTAAATATGATTTATTTGACATTTAACGTTATTATAACTTAAAGAATATATTATTCTCTATACGATTTGATTGCATTTTATACTTCATATTCAATAGAAAGAATTATAAAGATATTAAATTTAATAAATCAGCCAGCTATGCTAGCCATGAAAATTGCTAATATATTCAGATAATTCAAATGGACAGATGTCATTATCAATAAAAAGTAAATGAATGTGGCAGAGATGAGGATGTTGAAGTAGATGTTGGAAACGGAAAGATACGGTAAGAAAATAACTCTAATAATGTTACAAGATTCTAGAAAGATACAAGAGAGATGATTACATTGGTTTCAATATATCATGAGGAGAAATGGAAAATATATTGGAAGAAGTATGAATAATTTAGTAATAGAAGGTTGAAGAAACAGAGGAATACCAAAGATAAGATGGAAGGACTGTATTGCGGAAGACTTGAGAGAAAAGGTACTGAATGAGAACGACACGCAAAACAGAAATGCGTGGAGGTAGAAAATAAAAAAGAGCGATCCCTAACGAATGGGACAAGCTAAAGAAGAAGAAAAAGATGTCAGTGTCAAGTGCAATTTGCATAGTTTGTTTATGAAATAATTTTAATGGAAATTTAGAATCTTTTGCAAGAAAATTTATGTATGGAATTTATACATATCTCTATCTCTAGTTGTCTCTTTCTGGCCAGCCGAAATCAAAACATTCGGTGAGGAGGGATAAGGAATGTTTTGTCTAGTTATATTTCGTCGTTGTATCTAACCATATAACCAGACATCAATTTTAACATATTTGCATTGCATGTCGGAGTACCTTATAAAATCGATTGTGATCCTACGATGGCCGAAATTCAAATCCAAGCAGAGTTAACTAATTTTTTTCTAGTTTCGTTAGTATTATAACTTCATTCTGTTAACCTATTCTTCTTGTTAATCACTTTTGGCAACGGCCTGAGCTAAGAGGTTCGCGCAATTAGACGTTCTGCTCGTGCACATGACGGAAGGGCTACTTTAGTACATTACAGGCTACAGCCTACTAGAATGGCCGTGTTAACTACCCCGGACCACACGTAATTGTTTGCTTCTATCGCTCCAGGTTCTTGATGGATCGACACACAAGGGTGAGGTAATAGCCTCACAAGTAATGAATGAGGGAAACCGAAATTCGTAGGTGATGGAAGCGAAGTATGAATGCAGTAAAAATAAATGTCAACAGTTCGTACTTTTAGAATAAGTGGTTGAAAATCAACAAAGTTATATAAGATTTTGTTTTTTCTGGATATGTACAGTGTGTGACAATAAAGCTTTGGGGCTTTCCTTATGAATAAGACAATTTATTCTTCAATATATATTCCCTTTAAAATTCACACTATACGTAACGTTAACGTCCCGTCAAGGACCGGCAACGTCACGTCAAAATATTTTACAGTGTATTTTGAACGGTACAAAATCACAGGACTGCTCGCGCCTTATTGTATTTAACATTTATTGTATGCCTACACTATACACCAAAAATTCTACTTATATCTATTCTTTATATTTAGATTTTTTAATTTTAAATTCATTCTAAAAAGGAATTTTGTCCTGCTCTTCTAATTTTTCGAAATGTTTCCAATTCATTGTCAGCATTGACAGTATTTTTGAAGGGTATATAATATATCTATAATTTTAAATATTTAACTCTTAATACAATAAGAAATAATATAATGTATGTACTTCCCAGAAAAAAATCTTCAGTAATATCTGGGTTTTTGACACTGACATTTATCTGTCAATTATAAATATTTTAATTTTTCAATTGGTTTCCATGACTTTTTTTAAGCTGTGAGATTTATTACAACAGATTATTATAGAGGGTGGTGTCCGCGACCCCGAAACAAAGAACCTTAACATGTAAAATCAGATTTTCGTAATTTCCTGCTTCTCTAATTATTTTAGGTAAAAAAGCTTTAAATAAAAGTTGTAGAGCATGCATTGTAACGTCAAAAATTACGTATGGAAATGTCTAAAATCACCCTAAAAATAACTATAGCCATTGAATTGAAACAAAACGATTTATCTGTCAAGCTAGGTTAATATTATTATTTGTAAAAACTATTCAAATGAATAAATATCAATTTAATTTAACAGATAATTGAAATAGAAATTAGAAATAATATATCTAATAAAAATAAATTACCCTAACATGACAGATAAACCGATAGACATTTATTATTTATTTTGTCTCAATTCCATGGCTATTGCTATTTTTGAGGTGATTTTCGACATTTTTATACCTAATTTCTGCCGTTACAAGGCATACAAAATTAATGTTGCTTATTGATTCAGATAAAGAATTTTATGCTCTACAAACATTAAACATTGAAGCATTTTTACCTAAAATAATTAGGAAGCAGGAAATTAAGAAAGTATGATTTTACATGTTAAAGTCCTATGATCCGGGGTCGAGGTCACCACTCTGTATATCTTGTATTTCTTTATCTCTAAATTTATAAAAATATAATAAAATAATTATATATATCAGATAGAGAATTTATTTTTCTTTAATACTAGTAAGAACAAAATTTTCAAAAAATAATATTTAGAATTTTTTTTAATAATCTGTTACTTCCGTTTGTCCAATTATTACCAAAACCTTTTCAGCTCTTTCCAGTAATGTCCGATTGAGAAATACGTAGTTAAACAGATATTAAGTATTATAGTTTTTGAGAAATCGTCCATCCAACCTCCCCACACACACACACATGCCCACATACATACACACACACACACATCGTATTGGTGCTTAAATTTTAGCCAAAATGGCGGGAAATCGCGGTACTTTAGTAATCTAGGGACTTTGGCGCTACAAAAAATCAACCCTAACCTTTATAGCCACACCGTCTGTGTAGGTAACAATTTATACTTCTATGATTAATTTGCTTGAAGATAAGAAAATAAAAAGTTATTAGCAAAATATTCTATGCAATTTTAGATGAGAAACCATAACATGCATTTTTCTTCATTATACTTGCGCGTATAATCTTAAAATCTTATCATACACAATATTTACAAAACCAGGATAATAATTAAAAATTTCACGGCGAAATTTTTAATAACGCGATATTTTACTGGCATAGTTCACACGGCATGTTAGAAAGTCTACAACTATAGTGAGTAGCGTTTCTTAATATTTTAATAACACGTTTTAAATTTTGAAGTTGTTATCAGAGATATCGGCTTGGTAATTACATGGTGTAAGCTACATAGGCCTATAAAACGCACTCGAGGACTAAATTACTGGCTGAAATTTCCGACATGGTTTGATGAGAGGCCGTGCTATGAGTACATCTAGATTTACACCGTGAACTTTGGACCCTGATAATAGTGACTATAGTAATTTTCATAAAAACATGTATTTCGAAAGAAAACACATAAATTATAAAGGAAAATTGAAATTTTAACATGCTACCAACCATATGCGCACAAAGAATAATTATATACTTTTTTGTAAAACGAATTGACATGAAATCCCAATATATTTATTAAATATTTCTCCTCCTCGAAACTCGTTACCATAGGTATTGTCTTTGGCCAAAAAATTCGGCGGTGAGTTTTCAAAGAATGATCCCTACAATACGATTTTACTATTTTTACAATGATGTGTGTGTGTGTGTGTGTGTGTGTGTGTGTGTGTGTGTGTGTGTGTGTGTGTGTGCGTGTGATGAATACTTGATTAGATTTTGGTTATAATTGGTCAACCGCAAGTACCCTCATTTAATGTTATTATTATATGGCCGTGTGCCTGAATGTCTGGTTGCGAATCCGGGGCCCTGGTTCCATCCGGACCGCCGCCTAATATTTGGAATTTTAAATGCCACTAAAGTCAACTCTGTGGTGCACTCTCCACTACAGCAATGAGTGCCCATGTGGTGACGCCTGGTAAACGCCCGCACGGTACGAATACGTCATCACATGGCACACCCAGCAATGGGTAATATGCCGTGATGATATATTTATTTATTTAAATATTAAAGAATATTTTATACTCTCTATACGAATTGGTTACATTTTATACTTCATATTCAATGGAAATAGAGTTAAAAATTATAAAGGATGTAAATTTCATAAAGTAGCCAGTTATGGTATAATCATGGAAACAGCCATTATATTAAACAAAAATCTAATAGAAAGATGTCAATGTCAAGTGCAATTGACATAGTATATTTGTGTTATAATTTTACTGAAAAATTTTTTGCTAGAAACTTTATCAATAACTTGCAACCCAATGTTGCTAAAAGCTGCACCATGGAAACAGAATATTCAAATATTACTAATTGATAGATGTCAGTGTCAAATAAAATTTACATAATATTTTTGTGAAAAGATTTTGCTGGAAATATAAAAATTTAAAATAATTTAAGGAGGCAAAAACAAATCACATAAGGTAATACTGATTATAGCCATAAGCCAATTCAGCAGATTATTATAATGCGATATAAGTTTTATTTTCTATTACTGTTCTCTTTAGGAGTAGTTCAGTTCAGTTAATTTCTCCCCTAAAAAGAAAACGCCCAAAGAATTGTTTGAAAAAAAAAATCTGTGTGGAATTTGTACAAAATACATAGAACTGACGGAAGGTAATGTGCTGGCCACCTCAGATTTTTTATTGTGTTTTAAATTTGTTTTACCCTCAAAATCTTAGATCTTTTTATTTCTTTTGAAATTTCTTATTATATTAAAAAAAATCCTTTACCGAGTTTCCATTTTTTACCTCCCGCTACCCTTGGTAAGGGAGGTATAGGGATCGTGCTAAAAATCGCATATCGAGATTTTGATAAATGATCACGTTTTAAGGTCCCTAGAATCCATTTTTAACATTTTCACGATGATGTCTGTGTGTATGTATGTGTGTGTGGATCCTGTTTACGCTCTAACTTAAATACTATCATTCAGAAAGTTTTGAAACCATGTATTTCTACCTTATTCTAATACAGAAAGAACTGATTAGATTTTGGTGGCAATCGGATAACCGGAAATGGCAGTTTACTTGAAGCTCAAGATAGTTTTTCTTCAAAAAATACCTTTAAATGTAATTTTTTTTCAATTTGTTATTATAAAAATTAAAGATTATTCCATTTTCTACAAGTTTGCTTTAATACTTTTTCTATATATTGTATGGATAAATTTATAAAGTAATATAAAAATTATATACATAGGTAAATGGCGGGAAGTACTGTGTTGGTCACATAATCGTCATTATATTTCCAATTTAAACGTTAAACTTCTAAAATAACCTAACAAAAATAATGAATTCCGACCATTATCCTTACATCTTCCAATCCCATTTTTTTAATCATTCTCATAAAAATTCCTGCTCTTGTGATGAAACCCTTACTCCAGGCTTGTTCAGTTGTAATGAGCACCGCCTCTTCCCTGTTCCGTGCGTGACGCCTTTCGTCCCCTTCGTTTCAAGCGCCGCGACGTCTAGCTTCGCTCCATCCAAACTATTTCTAGCCGAGTCTAGCTGTGGCTTAGCTAGGGCAGGATTACAGACATGCGAGTGTAAATCAATCAGGCTGATAGCAGGATATTAAAGCAGGGAAAAATAAGGAGGAGAAAAAATTAGGGTAAATGGTAATAAGAATATATGGAGGCAATATAGATAATGAGACGTGGGGGCTAAATTTGTTTAAAAAAGAAGAAAGAACAAGTACATATAAAAAAATTAATTATAGCTCGTTTTTAAACGGAGTATTACCTATTTCTAGGTGAACTAATCTGCTAATATTCATAATGACGATACTTTTGAGGGAAATAATTATCAAGTGTTAAGTTTGACGTCGGTCGAAATCCGCTACTGTCCGAATTACAACCGATCACCTAAACCTGGTTTTACACCGGAAAAAATCTGATGTGGCCAACACATGACTTCTCACTATTTCCATTTTAAGTTACATAAATAATAAATAAATATATCATCACGGCATATTACCCATTGCTGGGTGTGGCAATCTGCTTTGTACGCAGATATCGGTAAATAATGAAATATTTATAACCGTGTGGGCGCTTACCAGGCGTCACCTCACGGGCACTCATTGCTGTCGTGGAAAGTCAGGGGTTTGGGCAGCGAGATTTATTACAACAGATATTCAACTCTCCCAATAGTGTTAGATTGAGGAATCCGTAGTTAAACAGATTTTAGTTGTATAGAATTTGAGAAATCGTACCAATACATGCACACACACGCACACACATTTATATGCACACACACAGACATCATCGTAAAAATGTTAAAATCGTATTCTACGGACCTTAAAACGTGCTTATTCAATAAAATTCGGATATGCGGTTTTTAGCATGAATCCGATACCTTAGCGAGAGGTAAAAATAGGAGGAAAATAACCGTTAGTATAATTTGATTACGGATGATTACCGAGCAGTTGACTAGCATTTTTTTTCTGTCATTATTTTATCGATTAGTTTAGAGAAAAATGTCAAATAGTTCTAGAAAAATTAATACATAATTATATTTTACTCCAAAATAATCTATAAACAATTGACATGGAGAAAACAATACCAGTGAACTTCTCGCTAATCACCCATAATCAGTTGTTCATACGAAGGGTCATTGTTTTTAACAAAAATATTTTCAGAGAAAAAAAATAATTAAAAACAAGATTCCCAGATTGCTAACCTAACCGGGTGATCCTAAAACAATAAATCTCAATAAAGTTTTCTCACCCTATTCATAATAAAACAAGTAAGATATCAGAATATGGCTGATGAAAATGAACGCTGAAATAGGTATCTACACAACGAAACTAAGAAGTAATTTCATAACGAGTGTGAATGTTTATCGCATGAGTGTATAAAAACCTCTTTCGAGCGAGTTTTGTACATATTTTTCTGACGACCACAAAAAACGGCACAGTATAATAATTTTTTAACTTCAAATTAGTTGTCACATTCAAAAGACGAATCCGCTGTCACATCATTCCATTTTTGTGATAATCACATTCACTTTGGCTATACAAACAAGTTTTATTGTATATAATATTGCAATAACCACATATTCATTATTTTATCTATGTTCGAACGATTCTAACCTCAAAACACATGTCAAAGTAAAACGAAATTGAACTGTCGAGTGCTGCAGTATTGTCAACTTCTATTTATAAGTGCCTTATCATAAATGTATTATAAAGAATAAAGCCTCATTCCCATCTGCAGCTTTAATTTTAGATTTTAGTTTTAATTTTAATTGTATGTTTTAATCGCAGAACTTATGTGCTGTTTCATGCTGAGTTTTAGTATTAGTTTTTATTTCAAACATGGTGCACAATTCGTACGCGTCATTACTGTCAACAGTGGTTTGCCGTTTGCTTTGCTGTGTTTGACAAAATACTAAATCAAATAACAAAAATGAACAAAATGAATTTAGAATTTAACAATAAACTTTTAGTATTTTTGACCTTATAATACTGATTTTCTTTATTTTACAAATTTGTTTTAGTTATTGTAGATTTTAGGTTAAGCCCGGCCGTTAAAAATAACCACTGTTGTGTCAAGTTTTAATTTTTAGTTTTAGAAAGTTTGGAGTTCGCATACTCGTAAAACTAAAACATAAAACTAGAATTAAAATTAAAATTAAAACATGCGCTGGGAATGCTTACGCACACTGGCATATGCTATACTATTCTTGCGACTAAAACAGTAAAATTAAAACAGTAGCTGGGAATACTTAAGGATTAAATATGCGCAGTATTATTCATATTATTTATTTTTATACTTTGATATTTAGCGATTTTTTGTCAATTTACCGGTCAATTGTCAACACTTTGCGTTATAATAACAAACTAGTGTGTTATGATTTTTCTGATCCATGAACGATATTGTCAATTTTCGCAACTAGTTAATTGTGTAGAAACAGTATGTTTCGTATGTGGTCGTGAGAAAAATAATTAAATATGCCCTTGCCGCCATTTGTATGAAATATGAACTGTTTATTAATTATAATATGGAATTTCTTATAGAATTCATACCTATGCGTTATAATAATTATTCTTGATTGCTTTCGTTTTAATTATTGCAAATTAATTTAATTAAATTATAGTATTTAGAGCGCATTAAATAAATTAAACTTATTTGCAATATATTTTCATATTATCTAGTTAGCTAGTATATGTATTTCCTATTTAATTAAGATTGTAATAAATAATAATTATAATCTAGAAAAAATGTTATATATAAATATCGCAATTAATAGTAATTATTAATATTGTAAACTCACCAAAAAAATCAATGCGCGAAGAAATTTCTATTAATTCCAGAAAAGTAATCCATCGTAAATAAAACTATCACATACCTGAAACAAAGAAACAACAAATTAGTAATTAAATAATGAAGTAATCCACTATTTTCTTATATTTTTTATGAAACTTCATCTAAATTTAACGCGATATGCAAGTTCTAGAAAGTTTTAATTGGTATTCGGGAAGCCATAATAATTTTATAAATATTCTATAACATAGATTTAAGTTCATTTTGTTCTCAAACAATAATTAATATTATAGTTTTGATTGCCACTGGCAGCCTATAGCAATCAATATGTCTGTCATTTTTATTTGGTGCGGTATCATAAATTCAAGTAACTTCCGTCACCTTTAGTTAAGGAAGGTAGGTATTGTCTCTGTTCAAAAATTCGATAGTGAGTTTGTAATGAATAAGCATATTTTAGGGTTCCTTTCAATACGAATTTACTATTTTTATGCTGATGTCTGTATGTATGTGTGTGTGCGTGCGTAGGTGTGCGTGAGTGCGTGTGTGTATATGACGATCATTTCGGGTCGCATAACTTCAATACCACGATTCCAAAAAAAAAAAAATTTTTCGTATTCCACGATTTTAGATCCATATGCAGACATGATTAGATTTTGGTTATAATTGGTCCTCCGGAAGTATCTTCATTTGCGACTTTTAACAGTTTTTCTTGAAAAAACGCAGTTAAATAGCATTTATTGATATTTAATGTTTAAATAACTATGGAAACATATTTAGATAATTCAAATTGACAGACGTCAGTATCAATGAAAAGAATATGAATATGGCAGAAATGAGGATATTGAGATAGATATTTGGGAAGACACGGAAAGATAGGATAAGAGAAATGGCTCGTGATAGAAGTTTCTAGAAATATACAAGAGAGACGATTACATTGGTTTGAACATGTCATGAGGAGAGATGAAGAATATATTGGAGGAAGAATGAATAGCTTAGAAGAAAGTAGAAGAAACAGAGGAAGACCAAAGATAAGATGGAAAGAATGTATCGCGGAAGACTTGAAAGAAAAGGAACTGAATGAGGACGACACGCCAAAAACAAATGAGTGGAAGAAGAAAATAAAAATAAATGGCGACCCCCTAACGAATGAGAAAAGCTAAAAAAGGAGATGATTTCAGTGTCAAGTACAATTTGCATAGTTTGTTTATAAAATAAATTTACTGGAAATATATCTTTTGCAAGAAAATTTATGTATGGAATTTGTACATAATACACAGGATTGACGGAAGGTAATGTACTGGCCACAACAGATTTTTTTTTATACTTCATTATTGTTATTTTCTGCATTTATTTACTTGAAAATGAATTCCGGATGGCAGAATACTTGAAAGTAGTAAAAATTTGAAATAGAATATAATGCACTTGCGTAGGGTGTTACGGTCATAAAAACATGAATATTTTAAAAAATGAGTAACTTTTTTAAAATTTTGATTCATATCATACGGTTTTAAGTCTTAATTTGAATATAAATGAACAAATGAACCATGTTATAATTTGTTTCTATATAGTGGAGAATCTCATTGCAAATAAATAAATATAAAAATATAAATAAATAATCAATTAGATAATTCGAGGATCTATGTATGATAACTTCTATTTATTTTATAATATTTTTAGACAAATATTCTAAAAATATTTTTTTCTTATCATCACTGGCATTTTGATTAAAACTATTTATAAAATTGTGTTGTTCTGTAAATCTAAATTGAAAAAAGAAGGTAATCTCGCTGTTCCTCTTGTGCTAAATGTGTTCTTGCTCCAGTCTTGAGCTGTGGTTGATGCTGAATCAAGTTCTGTGTTCTCCTGGCTCATGCTTCATCCATATGCATACAGATTTGGGTTAGGGTTTAGGGGCATATTGCTACGAGTATCGAAGTCATGTTCTCGAGCGAGCCTGCCACTGCCGCTGCCATACATATTCATGACCAGCGTGAATTTCAAATTTTCTTAACGAGATTTAACTGCGGAATCATTCACAACGCGTGGGAGGAGCGCTATGGATTTCTACAACCCAATTTCCACCATGTTACAAAATACCAAGATTAGGTTTCCATAATGAATATAATAATTATATATTATTAATAATATTTTTTTACAAATCATTAAGGAAAGTTGTTTTCCATAAGTTCATTTATTGAAATTGTATTACAAGCGCACTATTGTAATACTAATAGCGTTATTATGAAGCGCGCTTTCATATTATTTTATTATGAAGTTAAATGTCACTTTTAATAAAAGCGCCCTATTCAACTAAAAAAAACTTTAAAAATTAAAAACAAAATGTTAATAGCATAGTGTATTGGTGTATACAGGGCCGTAAATAATAGTATATTTTTATAAAATGCTCTTTATTCGTAAAGAAAAAAATATTATACAACTTATACAGTAAGGTGATATATACAGGGTGACAATGAAAAACGGGCCACTCAAAATAACTTTTTTTATTTGTAACTATTTTTTAATTTTCTTGCTGTATTTGTAAACTAGACTCAGAAATAATGGTACCTATTTGGCATGATGGTGGCGCTTCCGGTTTAATCGGAAGTGACATTAACTTTCATATTTAAAATATTTTTTATCTATTTAGAATCTTCGTAAAATTACGAAATCAACGATATGCTTGAAGTGCATTTTTACCGAAGAAATAAATTACAAAAATGTAAGAGAAATTATGAATAATTAACCTGCCAAGCCATGATATCAGGCAGGCTGTGAAACAGTTGAGTTAATATTGACTAATAAGTTAAATGAATAAATAGTAAGTTATTTTTGTAAGATTCTATACTTTGTTACGAAAAAATGATCAATTTATCACAGCCTACCTGGTATGGCTTACCAGTTTAATTATTCATAATTTTGTCTTACGTTTTTGTAATTTATTTCTTAAATAAAAATTCACTTCAATAATATCGTTGAATTCATAATTTTATGTAGATTCCAAATATATAAAAATAGGTTGTCCCATTTGAAATATGAAAGTTGTCATTTCCGATTAAACCGGAAGCGTTACCATCATGCATGATTTGCGATGCCCTAAGCTTAGTTTACAAATATGGAAACAATTGAAAAATAATTATAAATAAAAAAGTTATTTTGAGTGGCCCGTTTTTCAGTGTCACCCTGTACATATTTGAATTTGTTTGCATTAGAGGATTATAGCTCTGTTATAAGTTATAAATAAAATAATTATCCTATTAAATGGACATTATTCTAGGATTGTTATATTGAAATACTAACTGTGAAGGTGTTGATTACGACAAAGAATATTTTGATTATAGAATATTGATTACAAGAATGAATCTCACAATGAATCCAATATTTAAATACATACCTATAGTAGCATTTTGTGAAAAATGAAACTCTTTCTCGCATTATGTTGCAAACTATAACTATAAAATTGTTGATTACAACAAATGATTTTGATTATATCCTAATAATATTAATTAGAAGAAGAAAATTTCATTAATATTTTAAATCTAGCATTTTACGAAGATTCAAAAGTACAGTATAAACTTTAAAGCGTGTGTTAATCTGCATATTATTCATTATGGGAGTCGTTTTAGACAAAGACGCCTTTTACCCACGGAGCGGTCTAGGTACATGAATGAATCTAATAAAGGCAATTTTATCAATATTTTAAATCTAGCATTTTGTGAAGAATCAAAAGTATAGTTTTTACTTTAGTGCAAATTATACACCATGTGGGGCGCTGAAATATAATTTTGGACAAAGGCGCCTTTTACCTACGGACCGGCATTGGGTGTATAATGTATAAATACCATAGGTGTGTCAACTCATTATAAATATGATGTTTACGAAATTGGCATCCGCCAGATGTCTCAGCGTAGAAGTCCCTAGATTCCTACAATACCGCGTTTTGCCGCCATTTTGGTTCAAAATTTAAACGTCAATATGATGAAAATTAGATTTATTGTTATAAAAATAAAAAATGTTAACGTAAAATATTTATTAATTACGTATTATAAATACAAAATACAAAATTATTGACTTTACCGAACAATAAATATGTACGAAAACAAGTTAACCTCACAACCGACACAATCAGTTCTTCTTATAAAGTTACACTAAATTTCTATTCTTCTTCTTTCACGTAGTATTCTAAATTGTCAAAAACTATTTTCAGATCTATTCTTGCAACAAGAAGGCATTTTTAAATAAATTTTAAAAGTGACAAGACCCACCAACAGTTGTCCATTTTAGCTCCAAAATGCTAATACACAGGGCCAATGAATCGCGCTACTTTAGTAATAGGGACTTTAGGTTAGAAATGTTCCCGGCACATACCTTACTGTCATTTTAATTTAAATTGGAATATTAAAATATCAAATTTTGCTTATTTTGCTTTTTTAAAAGTATTGACTTGTCGGTAGTTAGTTTCATTATTGTAATCAAATTTTCTTTATTGTAATTAAGATATTCAGTGTTATTTTTATTCTAATCAAATATTTCTGTTATCATGTTAATGGTAATACTAACAAATATTAATAACAAAAAATGTTAGTGAGTTTTAAATATGCTAATAAATGTTTTCAACAAATGATAACAAAAGTTTTATACGCATATATTTTGAATAATATTTTTAATAACACTTAATTTAATGACATTGAATAGGCAAAAAAATTCTAATCAAATCTCATAGAGAATAAAATATTCTTTAATATTTATAATAATGTAAAATGTCATAAAATTATTATTAACTATAATTTTTTTTTAAGGAAAACCTCTTATCACCGAAATCTGAAAAAAAAAACAAATTGACACATCCAGAAATGGATGATAACTAATAACCCGCGGTGATTTATTATTTTATATAATAATAGTTAACAACAAATGCGTGCGACCGGATACGAACTAAGTTTCCCCAGCCCGACATCAAAAAAATGTATCATCTAGTTTGCATTTAGGTTTGTTATTTACAATATAGTTAAACACTTTTCCCTTTTCCAAACACTACAAACAAACCGTTCTTCGCAATTTACGCACTGCGCGAAATCAAACAAATCTCCGAGTTCACAAGTTCCCCAACCGGAAGTCGTAACTCAGGCCGCCAAGCGGCGAGCGCAGGCAACTAGCGCGCAGGCCGCCACCCTCCGTGCGGACATCTCTCGGGGCGCTCGTAAACTAGCGCCCAGCCCTAGTTCCGCCGAATTCTGCCTAGAGGTCGTATACTAGTGCTGCGTTCCCGCCTAAACCACGCGATGGAAAACGAAACGATTGAGGTTAGAATGAAGAGGGGAGACTTTAGATTTCGAGGATTGAATAGGTAGACGCGTGGACTAAATTGATTGTTGAATTTTCGAAAAGATTTATTTGTAATGAATTCTGATAAATTAATATATGAAATATATAAGTTGAATTTTTAAAATGTTTATGGGATAAATTTTACAATAAATAAATTTCAAGAACTTTCAGAAAATGTTTTTTACACTTATGATGTATTTGCTATTCGTAATTTTGGATTAGTTCATTTAAATAATGCGAAATTAACAAATAAATTAATAAAATAGAATGAGTGTTTACTAGGCGTCACTTCGCGAGCACTCATTGCTGGCGTGGAGAGTGCCCCACATTATTTCTCTAGAAGGAGTTTTTATTATTTTGAAAAGTAATAATATTTAATACTTTATCTGGATTTTGGGGGTTGGAAATTAAAAACCGCACCGACAGTACCTTGCAGTTCTTTAAAATTGAACAAAGAGGATCCCAGACTAAATTATAATTATTGAAAGCAAATTTCAAAGCAACTGTCAACCCATTTTTGTGCTGTCAAAAGATGTCAACAAATTTCTGTTGTCTTTTGCAAAGATTCAAACATTCAAAGGCTACTAAAAAGTCTTGTAAAATTCAGCAAGAGTACCTACTTGTGTTTTGAATGGTGTTATAATTTGTAATATAGAACACCCAAAATGAACACATTTACCAACTTTAATACAGCAATTTAAAAATAATTAACTATTTATCCATACTTATAAGTAGGTACTGTTATTGTAAATTGTGATATTAAAGTATAATTTATTGTTTATATTTGACCTTTATAAATTAAAACGTATTTTTACACCATAGTAAATCAAAATATTATTACTTTCTAATACAGTAGCATATTCGACTATTTATTATAAATTGAGAAATATTTGATTTATTGAGAGATATTAAAAAAGATTTGTCTGCAATTAATTTGGCAATACACAGTGGCGGATAAAAGTATGGAAACTTTTTTTTATTTTCACGATAAAATTTTAGTTAATATTTCTGTGAATAAGTAATAATAACAAAAATAAGAGTATATCATATAGGTACTACAGATTTATAATAGTTATTTATGCATAAACAGTGTAAACACAATCTTTATGACATGAGGTCAAGTATTTAGCACAATACCTTCAGTCAATCTTGTATATTATATACAAATGACATACATAGATTTTCTTGCAAAAGATTCTATGTTTCCAGTAAAATTATTTCATAAACTATGCAAATAGCACTTGACACTAACATCTTCTTCTTTAGCTTTTCCCATTCGTTAGGGGTCGCTATGTTTTATTTTCTTCTTCCACTCATTTCTGTTTTGCGTGTCGTCCTCATTTAGTTACTTTTCTTTCAAATCTTCCGCAATGCAGTCCTTTCATCTTATCTTTGATCTCCCTCTGTTTCGTCTACCTTCTATTACAATATATTCTTCATCTTTCCTCATGACATGCTTAAACCAATGTAATCAATCGTCTCTTGTATGTTTCTATAAACTTCTATCACTCGAGCCATTTCCCCCATTCTTTCATTCCTTATGCTATCTTTCCATGTATTCCCCAATATCTATCTGAACATCGTCATCTCTGTCACCTTCATTTTCTATTCATTGACACTGACTTTTTTCAGTTAGAATTTTGTTAATATAGTAACGGTTTCCATGGTTAGCATAGCTGGCTGATTTATGAAATTTAATATCCTTATAATTCCTTAACTCTATCCAATGAATATGAATTATAAAATTCAATCAATTCGTATAGATAAGAATATTCTTTAATAATTATAATAACATTAAATGTCAAAAAATAATATTTAACAGGATTTTTTCAAGAAAAACTGTTAAAATCTTCAAATGAGGGTACTTCCAGTTGACCAATTACAACCACAATCTGAACAAGTCTGCATATGGATGGAAGGAAGAGGAATATGTAAAAAATGTAATTTTTGGGAATGTAGTATTTGAGATATAGCGGCTGAAATTATAGTCACACACACACACATACAAAGATCATCGTAAAAATGGTATAATCGTATTGTAGGGACCTTAAAACCTGCTTATTCATTGAAAATTCACCACCGATTTTTTTCACCAAAGACAATACCTTCCTTACCTATAGAGGCAACGGAAAGTAAAAATAAAATATTTAAGCGTCCTTGTCTTCCACTGTATTTGAAAAGTGTGACAAAATATTCAAGCGGTTATTATAAAACAAAAATGACATTTAAAATAACGGAAATTTATATTAATCGAAAGCTGAATAAACAAGAAAAAAAAAGGAAAGACATTCATATTAATTAGAACAACAGGATATGGTCAAATCGACCTATAATCTCAAATATAAAAATAAATTTATCTATAAAATACGCAACACAGGAAAAAACGACATAATTTACTAAGACAACACAGCAAAAAAAAACTTTCAACAAGAATAAATCATCAAGTCAGCATCACAGCGGCTGTGCTTTTCTATATCTATATATTTACTTGCGGCGTAGGACAATGCCAGAGTATAAAAATTATTTTTTTCGCGAAAAATAAATGTATTTCCGACGGGTGGACCGACGATGCGAGCGCCACGCTAGCCCGGCGGCAATTGCGTGAATTATAACGTCATAACTCAGTTGAAAGAAAGAGCAGGAGACAACGGGGGGTTGACAGACCCACACTCCCCGAAACAGTGGCGTACGTGCAAGTGCGTAGGAGACTTTATATGTATACGATTTTTTTGCCAAAATGAAATTTTCAAATAGGCATTGACCATTTAACTTTTTTTTTCGTTCCGTCACCTATAGGTAAGGAAGATATTGTCTTTGGTCAAAAAATTCGATGCGGTGAGTTTTTGATGAATAAGCACGTTTTAGAGTCCCTACAATACGATTTTACTGTTTTTACGATGATGTCTGTATGTGTATGTGTGTGTGTGACAAAAATTTCTCCTTCGGTAACTCTAATACTACAATTCCAAATGTTATAATTGTTTCATATTGCTCTTTCGTACGTCCATATGAAGAGTTGATTATATTTTGGTTATGATTGGTTAACCGAAAGTACCATAATTTGAAGATTTTAACAGTTTTTCTTGAAAAAACGATGTTAAATATCATTTTTTGACCTTTTATATTATTTTAAATAAATAACATGTTATTCTCTATTCGATTTAATTATATTTTTTTCTTCATATTATTCAATGAATTTAGAGATAAAGAATTATAAAAAAATAACTTGCTACCCAATGTTGCTAAAACATTTAGAATATTCAAATATTACTAATTGACAGATGTCAGTGTCAAATAAAATTTACATAATATCTTTGTGAAAAGATTTTGCTGGATATATAAAAATGTAAAATAATTTAAGGAGGCAAACACAAATCACAAGGTAATAACAACAGATTATAGCCATAAGCCAATTCAGCAGATTATTATAATGAGATATAAGTTTTTATTTTCTATTTCTTATTTTAAGAAACGTACTGTTCTTTTTAGGAGTAGTTCAGCTTAGTTCATTTCTGCCCTAAAATGAAAGCGCCCATAGAATTGTTTGAAAAAAAAATCTGTCTGGAATTTGTGCAAAATACGTAGAATTGAATTGACGGAAGGTATTGTGCTGGGCACATCAGATTTTTAAATTTTGAATAAAAATTAAGTAAAGAATACAATTTAATAAATTTGACAGAATGGGCAGAGCAAAATATTATCTCATATACGTCGTAGGTCGTAGAACGAAAATTAAAATTTTGAGTAAAATATTTCGTAAATTCTGAGATGTATCATAATTCTTAGTGTATTCTCTGTCGGCAATATCGGCTTTCAAAGGGCATACAAAGACAAAAATTATGTCAACATTTTCGTGAAAAGTTGGTTGACGTAGGCCCGGTCCTGTTTCTGGTCTAATGCCTATTCGGGAAGGTCGTAAATAACATCCCACATCTTATCTGGTGTGGCGACAGTCTAACAAAGAAGCAGACAATCCCACCAACGTTTCAAAAAATGCCACTGTTGGTCATTAACAAGTGCTACATCATACTCAAACAATTTATATCGCGCACACAAAAACACACTTTTGTTTCCAGCCTACGTGATTATTGTAGCGTGATACAGAATGACCCCAAGTAACCAGAAAGTGAGAAATAATAATATTTATTTACATTGAACCTTATTATGTAGTGATTGTGCATTTTCTTGCACTTACTTCGATTGTCAGTTCTGGCCAGTGCAGCCTGCCAAATTCATATATTCATGAGTTGTAAAAACCGTGGCGTATATTAAAAGGATTTAGTGGATTTAAAAACCCGGTGCCTTACGTCTTCGGCGCCTTTTTCTCCTTTAATCTAGTCGCTATTAATAAGTGACGGAACTCTTCCAAATACTGCAGCAAAAACCATATCCTAGAGTAAATATTTATTAAATCAGATCTGCAATTTTGAGTTTTCAGTATTACAGTAGTCGCGAAAAAGTGAACTATCCAATATAATAATCACAAAAATAAATATATTGATTTCATTCTGAACTCCATATAATGAACAATTAATATCTCAATATTACGCAGCTCAGCTGATCTGTGTAATGTAATACGAATAAAATTTTGTTTATGTGTGTTATATAATTGAAGTAATTCATAATGCCATCTCAAAGAAAACATTTGAAATTGAAAGAAAAAGCCGAAATAATGGACGATTTAAAGCAGGTAGAAGAAAGGAGCTATATTTTTATAGCGAAAATATGGGGTAGCTAAATAGACAATAAGTTCAATAAAAAACAAAAACCTACTTCACTGTCTAAAGCCACTGTCTACCTAAATCCGAGTTCTGTGCGTTAGGTTTCGCTTCTGTCAGTTGTTTTTATAAAATTTTCACGCTCAGATTATTTCGTGACCAGTTTGGGTGGGTAGGTTGCGTGGGCAGATTTTTTAATCACTTATTTCAGTTATATATTATAATGCATAAGTGTGAAAATTTTGACAGCTCGATCGGCTATTGTTTTTTGCGTAAAGATATTACAAATATGTCGTGTTTGGTATCAATTGAAATGTTTTCTGAAGGGCTGACATGTAGAATTATCAAAATTTTGACTGTTCGATCGGCTATTGTTTTTTGGCATAAAATTGTCAGAAATACGTCGTGTTTGGTATCAAATGAGAGGTCTTGTTGAGGACTATCGGGCATCAGACAGGTTGATCGGCTTTTGTCTGAAATTTGTAATAATGAGAATAAAGTTAGCGTTAGCACTTCGCGTTTAAAGTATGCCTAGATGGATTGGAAGTACGTATAAGCTGTCTTAAAACACTAACGGCGGAGCCCTAGGGGAAGCTTGGCCGAGCCGAGCTTTGGCTAGTACTTACACTAATTTTCTTAATATAGTAGCTGTTTCTATGGTTATGGCATAGCTGGCTGTTTATAAGATTTAATTTCTTCATAACTCTTTAACTTTTACATCCATTGAATATGATATATAAAATGCAATCAATTCGTATAGATAAGAATATTCTTTAATATTTATAATAACATTAAATGTCAAAAAAAAAAATTTAACAGCGTTTTTTCAAGAAAACTGTTAAAATCTTCAAATGAGGGTACTTCCGGTTGATCAATTATAACCAAAATCTAATCAAATCTGCATATGGATGTAAGGAAGAGGAATACGTAAAAATTGTAATTTTTGGAATTCTAGTATTGCAGATATCGCGGCCGAAATATAGTCAGACACACACGAACAACATACACACACGCACACACACTTACACGAATGTAAATAAAATAATTTTGTTAATAGTAGAAGAATTACTGAAAACTTATTTTTGTAAATATATAGAAATAAATAGTTGCGGTTGTAACTTCTCTATCTGACAGTGACAGCTAACAAACTCGCACTGGACTTTTGTAACATGTTTCATTTGAAATGCACTACACACGTGTTGTAACAACAAATAGTACTGGGTATGACGTCATTAGCTGCACTGAGTGCAAAACTAAATATATAAATCGAGAACGCTATAAAATGCACAATGTTAACTTGTAGAAACACAATATCAACATCCCTAATTCTAAATTCCGTTAAGAGATGATTTATATTTCTCGAACTTGTAATCATAATTCGTATGCGAATATCTTCAACATTCTCTCCATTCTCTCGCATTCTGCGTATGGGAGAAATCTTAGCAGTTTGATATATCGGGAGGGTATGGAGTGGAGACAAAGTCTAGGCCCAACCCCTGGTGTCCGGGGGTGGAACCAAGCTGCGTCTGCAGCTAACGAACCGTGAACGCCTACAAGGGATTACATCCATAGCAGATCTGAGATTGAAATTTCTGTGAATTGTTCGCTTACAGAATTACTCGATTACTTTAATAAGATGAAGAGAGGATCGTTTCATTTTGAGACTGCCATTCGTAAAGAGAGAAACAGAATTTACATTTAGTAGAAAAATTTCGTAAATAAGAGAAAAAAAATTACAGATTACTTTAAAACTGAGAATAACTCCAAGTGATAAAGTGAAAAGTTGTCAGCATATAACTCTGATGATAGTTGTTAAGAATGAGGTGTTGCATGATTTTTTTCTTTGATTTAATCGAAAGAATAAGTAAAAGTATTTTATCCGTAGTTTTTTTCTCCATATTACCCTATATTCATGAGAAAATTATCTCTAAAAATACAATATTTAAATTGTCGCATTTTTTGTCGTCTGATTACATCAGAAAACTACTACTAACCAATGAGGGTGTGGCTTACATTTGCCGCCGACAGAATTTATACGAGTGACAGCCGTGACAGCTGTCAATTATATACTAGGAACTAGTTCTATCTATATTACTGATTTTTATATTTTTTAAAGACTCGAACATGGTTGTAGAAAAGAGTTTTGTGCTAGTGTATTCAAATAGAAGTAATAATAGTAAAAATAGTTTTAGTAGTGCATCAAAACGAAGAAATAAGAATGAAATGATTCCCTCAAATAAACATAAAACCGTTTACAAAATGAAAGTTTCATTCTGTGATGATCATTTTGCTGTAAGCATAAATATTTTTATAATTAAATAAGATATATTAAATATTTTTCAATCTTTATCTTTCCAGTTCTGTCATTGGTTAGTCATTTCGTCACAGGCAGTGTAATTTGGCGCCGAAGCAAATAGTATACTTTTAAATTGCTACTGTGTTTAATATATACAGACATTTGAACAGAAAATCATATTTATTAAT
Source organism: Harpalus rufipes (assembly GCA_951394225.1). Taxonomy (NCBI): domain Eukaryota; kingdom Metazoa; phylum Arthropoda; class Insecta; order Coleoptera; family Carabidae; genus Harpalus; species Harpalus rufipes. Next base: position 50,336,379 of record OX596279.1, read on the forward strand.
ATAAAGGGACTTACTCCATTGTGGTATATATAAGTATTATATTTAAAATTTCTTGTACACACAAAATTCTAGTTGTACCTAATCTTTCTATTTACGTATTTTCTATAATTTTAAATTCATTCTATAAGCAAGTTTTCTCAATTTCTTCTAAATGTTCGAGGTTTTTCCAATTCATTAACGGGATTGACGGTATTTCTGAAGGGTTCATGTAATATACCGATAATTTTAAATATATAATTAAAAACACAATAAGATATATTAAATATCGTTCCCAGAAAAACCCTTCAGTAATATCTCTGATTTTTTGACACTGACATTAGTGACATTTATCTGTCAATTACAGACATTTTAATTTCTCAAGTAGTTACCATGGATATGTTTGGGCTGTGAGGGAGGTGGCTGTGAAATTTACTACAACAGATTATTTTATAGATTATATATCTATATCTTTAAATCTATAGAAGGTATAATAAAAAAATTAAATGTGTCTTATAGAGAATTTTGTTTTTTAATATTTGTAATAACATAACTACTATTTCCGGTTGTTCAATTGTTACCAGAATCTATTCAACTCTTCCAATTACTGTTAAATTGAGGAATCCTACGTTACACAGGTCTTTAGTCTTATAGAATTTGAGAAATCGTACATACAACAACCTCACACACACACACACACACACACACACACACACACACACACACACACACACATCCACACACACACAGGCATCATCGTAAAAATGTTATTATGCTTAATCCAATACCTCTCATAGAGAGAGGTAAAAATATATGTTAATGTTTTTTGCAACACCTCATGGGGCCCTTTGTTTTAATTCCATGGGTATTTTTTTTTTAATTTTAAATTCGGTTTGCTTGGTTACAAAACGTGCAATGAAAATTTGATTTTATTTATATATCGTTTAAAATTAACAGACCATTTTTGAGCAGTGATATACAATTTTCCCATGTTACATACGTGCTCCGGTATAAAACGATGTCAAATTTAGAGTTTAAATAAGTGACCGACGAATCATTTGGAAGTCAATTGTAAACTTTATTTGTAAATAACTCTAAAACAAAGAACTTGAAAGATAGGACAATAACTGTATCTATTTGAAATTCCTTTGTAATTTCTATTTTCTCTCCACGTGCATGTTCACCGTTGCACATGTACCATGCACTTTTAATCCTCCTCATGTCTGAGTCTGGAAATTCCTCTCGCTGCCGGAACTGGATCCAACGCAGTCGTTAATCCTCACATCTACTCACTGTGCATGCGAAACGCACTCTCACACATGGAATGGACTCGACTGGACCTCATTGTCAAGCCCAGCACACAACTCCACCAAGGGAATATTAATCGGGCACAGCTTCACTTTCTTACGTAATTGTTATTTACGATGTGAATTAATTGCAGGTAGTCATATTTTACCAATTTACAAATTGGTTAATTGAAATTTTAAATGGAGCTATAAATTTAATACAGAGGACTCGTGATTTAATGATGGAGAGTAAATTAATATTGTGACTATAAGATGTGTATTATTTTTTCTCGTATTGCTTCTAAACAACAGCTAAAACAACCATTAATTATGAATTAAATTAAAACGAAATGAATATTATTTTTTAAATATTCTTTTCATAATTTTCTCTTCCTTCGCTTTTATCTTCATACCTCCCTCTTCTTCTCCTTCTTTACCATATTTCAGATACCAGTAGTCGACTGTGATATTTCCTTTTCTCAATATTAATTTTTAATCCATTTCTTTTTGTCCTTTGTAATCATTTGTTCCAATTTTCTACCTCTTTTATTTTCGAGTTCTGCAGTTCTTCTTTTTCAAATTTTCCTCGTTCTTTTTCTTCCCCCTTTCTTGTTACTACTTTTCTTACTAGGCTATTCAAATCCATCCTCATTATGTGTATGCACCACTCCAGTTCCTTCTGTTCTATTCTATGGTTGCTATATTTACAGTAAAAAAAATTAAAGATGTCCGATCAAGGTTATCTGTATCATGAACGAATTAACAAATTGACATACATTTCTCTCTCTCTCTCATTTATGCCTACAAGCGTGTGCGATAAGGATGGATATAACACGCTTGTCTTTCAAAAATTCATATTGTTTCGACTAAGTTAGGGCATTCCATTTTAAAACGATGCTCGTTGTTGACAATACTTTCGCTGTAACGTAAGTTTATATATCAATTCAGATATACTACCTTGATTCATAGCCGTACGAATAACGTTATTGTCTGCCAGAATCTTATATTTTACATACATATTTGGTTTCAATATTTGCTAATCATAGTAGGTATACTTAGTAAATGTTATTTGCCTTCTTTAGTTTGTCGATTATTTCCATATCTCTTTCTTCCTTTGGTGCAAGCTGACAACGAAGCATTTATATTTTACATCACTTTACAAAAAAATCTGATGTGACCAACACAAAACCTCCCGACATTTAATGTTTATTAATTTAAATACATATACCTATGGGGTCTCATGGCCGCGTGCCTGAGTGTCTGGTCGCGAATCTGGGGAACCGGATTCAATTCCTACTATCAAATATTTCGAATTTTAAATGACACAAAACTGACCCCTGTGATGCACTCTCCACGCCAAAACTGAGTACCCATGAGCTAACGCATGGTAAACGCGCGCACGATACAAATATGTCGTCATCATTACCGAAAGCAGATTTGCACACCCGGCAATGGAAAATATATTTATTTATTTTCTTATTTAAATACATACCTGCAAATTTACTAATACTAGAAATTATGTAGTTCCTTTCCATATAACTATTGTTCTATTTACAATTTTCTTTTGAAAACGTTACTGTTATTAATTTGAAATGATTATTTTTTTGACAATGACTTTATTCTGTCAGTTACATACATTTGAGCTGAACTGTGTAACTATGGAGTTGTGTGAGTTGTGTGCATAAGCTACGAGATATAATTTTTATATTATTTTATAAATTTATCCATAAAATATATGGAAAAAGTATTAATGCACACCTGTAGAAAATGAAATAATCTTTAAGTTTTATAATAACAAATTGCGAAAAAATAACATTTAAAGGTATTTTTTGAAGAAAAACTATTTTGAGCTTCAAGTAAACTGTCATTTCTGGTTATCCGATTGACACCAAAATCTAATGGCTTCTTTCCATATTAGAATAAGGTAGAAATACAAGATTTCAAAATTTTCTGAACGATAGCATTTGAGTTCGAGCGTAAAGAGGATCCACAAATGCACACACACACACATGCATACACACAGACATCATCGTGAAAATGTTAAAAATGGAATCTAAGGATCATAAAACATGGTCATTTACAAAAATCTCGATATGCGATTTTTAGCATGATCCCTATATCTCTTTTACCAAGGGTAGCGGGAGGTAAAAAGAGCTAAGTAAAATAAAACCATTCTAACGCACAAAGATTTCCTAATGAGAAAAACAAAAATGTCCCTTTACTTTTGACATTTCCTCGGATGTTATATTATGTTAATTATTCGAAATAATGACATTACACAAATCCTTATATAAAAATTGTAGGTGGTCTCATGTGTATTGAGTTATGTAGGTTACAAAGTTACAATCTCACAGCTACTATCTAATATCTAGTTGATTGGCCGAAAGTGAGGTTGGATTAATTGTTACGCTTGATTCTAATTAACGAATCGACTGAAGTAACTGGGACACGACTCACGACTTTGGCTTTGGATGCTGAATGCTGAGATTGTTTGTCTCACGTTTCCTTTCTACCTTTTATAAGTTGTATTGTAAGGTCGCCGATGTAACTAACAAAACTACAATACGGACGAAGAAATAACTATTATACTTATGATATAATTATAGTTTCGACACCGTTGTTAGAGCTGAATTCTCAATACTGCTTTTATTTTACAGAAAATGACAGTTTTTTGTTGTACACGATGTACCAACAGAATTCGGAAAATAGTTACATAACTAATGAATTTTTTACTTTCCGCCATAACGTAGGTAAGAGAGGTAGGTAATGTTTTCGATCCAAAAATTAAATAGTACCACAAAACAATCCCGATCAACGCCAAATAATTCGAATTTTAAATGGCATAAAATTAACCCTTGTAGTAAACGCCCGCACAATACAAATATGTCATCATCATTACCGAAATGTGTGTACAAATCAGATTAACAAACCCAGCAATGGATAATATGCCGAGATAATGTATTAATTTATTTCTTTATTTAAATACATACCTGCATATTTACTAATGCTAGAAATTATGTATATTAAGTTCCTTTCCGTAAAATTATTCTATTTACAATTTTCCTTTTAAAACGTTACTATTATTAAATTGAAATGATTATTTTTTTTGACCGTGACATTTATCTGTCAATTACATACATTTTAGCTGAACTATGTAACCATGGAGATGTGTTTAAGCATAAGCTCCGTGATATATATTACTTTATAAATTTATCCATAAATTATATAGAAAAAGTATTAAAACAAACCTGTAGAAAATGGAATAATCTTTGATTTTTATAATAACAAATTGCGAAAAAATACATTTAAAGGCATTTGTTGAAGAAAAACTATCTTGAGCTTCAAGTAAACTGCCATTTCCGGTTATCCGATTGCCACCAAAATCTAATGGCTTCTTTCCATATTAGAATAAGGTAGAAATACATGGTTTCAAAACTTTCTAAATGATAGTATTTGACACACATACACACACACAGACATCATCGTGAAAATGTTAAAATTGGATTGTAGGAACCTTAAAACGTGGTCATTTACCAAAATCTCGATTTGCGATTTTTAGCATGATCCCTACACCTCCCTTACCAAGGGTAGCGGGAGGTAAAACTATTTGTTTGATATCTATTATTTCTGAAAACATACATTAGAGTACACAGTAAACAGTCGTACAAATGTTTAGCTTATAAATTTCCGTTGTATAAATGTTGGCGTACCTCATGCCGATAATTTCCAAGATATTTGGATATTGCAATATTTTCTATTAATAGTTATAAGCCACGATTTTTGTGTTAAAAATATACCGGTATATAATTTCGAAACAATATCTAATTTGTTTCCAATTCCAAATCTCCGTCCAAAAATTATTAAATTATGGCCTTCTGTCCCTATAAATCAAATACCTATTTATAAAATGTCAGTCCAGCTTCTAAAAATCAATGGCGTAACAATTACACAATTCCCCGAAATTCAGACAGAAATATACCTACCAATCTTGCAACAATTTCGGAAACTTTCGCATCGTTTCAAAACCCAATTACAAACCAAATTCCAAACAAACCGAACTAAAACAAATTTCTAAAATTACACCTACAGGTAGAAAAACATCTCAATGAAAGATTTCGCCACGAAAAGGAAGAAAAAGTCAACCAATCACAAGACTTTTAACCGCGAACGTGTTATTATGCTCAGCAAGTGAGAGGAAATGGCAGATTCCTACAATTTCGAGCAACGTTGTCATTATAAAAATTACAAAACTGGAAAGAAAGAAACAGCATGGGTATAATCAGCAGATGTGCGCACACATAAGTATTAATTACAATTACGAGTGCATTAATTTCCCGTAGAAAGCAACATGTTATGAGTGAGATTGCTGGCGACACGGTGTTGTTTGAAATGTTTCTTTTATTTAATGAGGCCCAATTAGAAAATTATTTCTTGGTTAATCAGTACATACACATACTTGTTGCAAAGCAACAAAGAAGCAAATTAATTGATCATGTGATTCATAATGAGATGTGTGTATGAAAAGTATAGTCATCCAGTGACCTCCACTTGCAAAAGAAAATGTTAATTCCCGGATTTATTATTGTCGGCTATATTTATACTGTGCAAAAAATGCGGTAAATGTATGATTTTGTAAAAAAATCTGCAATGTAGAACACACACAACGATTCAAGGAAATGAATACGAGCCTAAACTATAATAATAGTTCGGCCGGTATATATTTGCAACAAACAAATTATAAAACCTACGCAAATGGTGAAAAATTTCTAGAAATTTATTTCGATTGGTATAAATTTTAAAATATATATTTTAACTTACAAAAATTGAATGTGTTATTCAAGTATTTCGCCATTTAATATTTGGGTTACATCGTATTTATTAGTAATATCAGCTTTATGGTACGATTCTGAACCTAGGTTAGGTTAGGTTATGCTAGTCTGAACAAAATGAAAATCTATGTAGCGTTACATCAGCGATGTAAAACTTCCATTGATTTAATATGGTGGAGTATTTTTTTACATCGTAAGATTGTGTAAGAAAATACTTGAGCCGTGTTCCTTCGGGCTGTAATTGTTATTTTGTGAATCCTGATTAGTTTAATCGTGATTCTTTTGAATCATGATTTAAAAAGTGTATCAAGAAAACAGCTTCTGACTCGGATCCTCATCTGCTTGCCAAAGCCAACAAAGTCACATGACTGCTCGCGCTCTATAAGTAACAAATTTAACATTTCTTGTACACACTAATTGAAATTGTATTTCTTCCTTTGTTCTATGAGAAATTTTGTCCTACTATTCTAATATGTTCAAAATTCTTCAAATTCATTGACAGATTAGCGGTATTTCTTAAGGATATATGTATTAATAACATACCTATAATTTAAATATATATTTAATTAATAATACAATAATATATATTAAATGTACTCGTACCTCCCAGAAAATCCGATTTTTGTCACTGACATTTTGTATATCTGTCAATTACAAACATTTAAATATCTCAACGAGATTTATTACAACAGATTATTCTATATTATTATAAACTATAATTCCAAATCTATACGAGATATAATAAAAAAATTAAATGTGTCATATTGAGAATTTAATTTTCTTTAATATTACCAAGAAAAAATGTCAAAAAATAATATTTAGAAGATTTTTTTTCAAGAATCTGCTACTTCCGGTTATCCAATTGTTACCAAAACCTTTTCAACTCTTCCCAGTAATGTCCGATAGGGAAATACGTAGTTAAATAAATATTAAGTTTCATAGTTTTTGAGTAATCGTCCTTCCAACGTCTCATACACATACACACACATACATCCACACACACACACACACACACACACACACACACACACACATACATCATCGTAAAAATGTTAAAATCAAATTGTAAGGACCTTAAAACGTGCTTATTCATTAAAATCTGGACATGCGATTTTTAGCATGAATCCAATACCTCTCTTAGCGAGAGGAAAGAAATGAAGAAAAAAAAGGATTTGTAATTATAATTGTAAGTGTGACAATGCTCATGTTAATGTTATATTATACTAAATTATTTTAACGTTAGTTTTGTAAGAATATGACTAAAATTTCGAGTATTTGATAACATCTAGTGTTTTTTAATTACATGGAAGGGAATCGAACCCCGACTTTTCGCTCAGTACGCTAGCACACTAATCACTCATCGTCACTTGTTCGTATTTATCAAAACCATTTTCCAAAAAAAATTCACAATTCCATCTTAAAGAACTCATCAAATCACACTCCACAAATCACCGACATTTTTTTCTTATTTTTCATCGAACCGGTCTGGACCACCCACGTGGTCACATGACCATCCGCGAGGCCACGTGACGAAGATTATCATCCGAGTTCCAAACTTACCATACCGCTAATATCATACGAGATATGAGATATACATCGACAACACCAATACATAGAATGTTAATTATTTTCGACTTTGTATATAGGTAGGTACACCTGTTAAGGAAATGTTGAAGAAATTGGATTGTTGGAGATTTATTGCATAGCGGGAGGAAATTAACATATTAATTAATATTTTAATTATTTTTAATGTTTAAAAGTGATTTATAATGTTTTACGTACGCCCCAAAATAGTGATATTTGCTGGAATTAGAACGTAAAGTTTTGTACGTTTTCAAATTGGATTTTTATCTCACCATAATAAGAATATTTTTTGTGATTTGAAATTAGATCAAGGAATATATTTTAAGTGTAATTTTACGAGTATAAAACGCGACTAGATTATCAAACCTTCCTTGATTTAGCATGCTTTACAATCTGGATACACTGAGAGAAAAGAACCTGTAATATTTAACATATGCGAGGTTTGGTTATAGTTTCTTTGTGTTTATAATGATAAATTAAATAATATTCTCATATCTGAATTAAAACGGTATTATTTTAAATACTATAATTTCAGTATATTACTATATAATAAATCATTTGTTTACTGTTTACTTTGTTATATGTATTCTATAAATTTAACAAGAAAATAATGACATATTTATATTTTATTTAATATATCAAACATATTATACATTTCGTAAATTACTATATATCCTCATCTGTTTTTTAGATGAACTTATTATTATGATTATTCTAATTATAACTTATTTAATTTCTCTTTAATTGTTTAATTTAATAAATACAATTATTCATTTTATTACTAGCAAAATATATAAAATATAGAAGCAACTTGTTGGCACTGGTCAGTAAGACATATATATGTGCAGCGTCAAGGCGTGTACCATTTGATTCAATGTGTTTTATTAAATTCTATTGAATCTAAATTGAAAAATGAGTGATATACCTAATTTATTAAACAAATAGAGATCTTCTTTCTATGTGTACTCCTTCGAAGGTAAGTAAAATACGTAAACCGACGTTCATCAATGTATAAGTATTATTTTTTTATATTTCAGCAAACAGCTCTTAGGATCAGTTAAAACTTTCATATAGATTTATTCTAAAAAACGATTTAAAGACAATTTTGAATTTGGTTCTAACCAAATACATCTATACAAATAAATAGAATGGAAATTCCCAATTTGATATAAATAATATTATGTATACTGATGAAAGAATGATTTACTAATACAAATAAAATAACAAAGTTTTTAGGCATCGATACATATTGTCAATTATGCATTGTTAGCAGGTTAGTAATATGATGTAAGGTGTGTGTAACTATCTCAAAACAGAACTCCATTACTTTACTTTAGAATTTTAGTTAAGTTTTTTTTATAATATTGTGATTATACATATATAATATACATATTTTGTGTTAAAATAAATGTATTTACCAAATGTTTATGAATTTCATTTCAACTAGATCCAATCCCCAATTTCCCAACAAAATATTTATAAATTAATTTATTAACTATTAATAATATAATTCAGCTGCAGATAATATATAATATTCATGTATAAGGAATTCATATATTAACTATTAAATTGTATGTTTATTTAAAAATATATTATTTTATTTAAAATAGTAAATTTTTTAACAGTATAATAATTATTAGCTTACCAATATCTTCTGAAATTTTGCATTTAATGTCATACTTTATCAATTAAAATGTAAACTAATAATATTTTACTGAATACCTTTATTCAATGTTAGAAAAATTATATACTCTAACTATTAAAATATTTCTTGTTTGAATTAAATTATTATAAATTTCCTGAAAATATTGTACACTCGTATATTTTAAACGTATAATACGTTACTTGTAAAGCTTCATTCGTTCCGCCATATTCAAAGTTATTATACATTGTTAATGATCCTGTCTCCTTGCAAATATTCATGTTTCTCAGTGTAGACGTTTTATAAAACAAAGAACAGCTTAGATTCATTATTATAATATGAATATTAGGATCGAGATTAGGACATTTTCATTTGAAATTTCTCTAAGGTGGTGGTAGCACCTGATACGAATTCATACAAAATTTCTCCGTTCAAATACTTACGAATTCGTCTCTATACATGTATAAAGTTTGACGGGACAAATAATATTTGAAAGAACTTTTTTCCCATGTCGATCGCTTATGGTATGGATTTTTATATTCACTTTATAGTGTTCATTTTATTTCTATCTCGATATAAAGTCGCTTCACTTAGACAAAATATGTCCCACTAAGATGCCATTTTTACTTCCTTGTACGTAAGTAAAGGAAGTATTGTAATCGCGAAAAATTTCGGCTTTCAGATTTCAGCGGAAATATCCATTTTGATCATCCCTGAATCCATTTTGACTAATTTCGTCGTGACGTCCGTACGTACGTACGTATCTCGCATAACTCAAAAACGGTAAGCCGTAGAAAGTTGAAATTTTGTATTTTGGACTCCTATAACATCTAGTTGTGCACCTCCCTTTCTGGTTATTACACAATTTCCAGAAGTGGCACTTTACATGAAGCCTATAATAGATTTTAATGAAAAACTGTTTTAAAATATAATCCAAAACTTTTCAAATTTGGCATAAAAGACTTTTATGTCAATCGAAATAACATAATAGATTTTGGTTAAAATAGGCTAACCGGAAGTGGTACATTACTAGAAGTTGTTAACAGTTTTTCTTGAATAAAATGATTTTATTTTGATTTTAGAAATAAATGCTTCAAATAAAAGTTTTAGAGAATTAATTTCTGCGTCTAGCACATTAAGTATTATTAAATTAGCCCTTTGTATAAGCGAGATATGTAAATTTAAAAAATATATACTTTTTTGTTTTTGTAATAAAGCTTGCTATGGATTAGGACAAAAACATAAAAAAAATGTTCATGTCAAATTACGTTAAATACGTGCAATTTTATGATTCGTACAATAACAAATATTATATATTATATTTTTATTGTAAAATTAGGCATATTCATTGTTGTAATCAAATATTTCTTGTTGTAATCAAAACTCTCTTTAAAAAGAACCGGGTTAGATTATGGTCGCTATATATATCTTACTGTTTTGAAGTTAAAATTAATATTTTGTAATTTATTTATTTAAAAAAATATGTATAGTTTAATAATCGTACAAGGAAGTCGTGTAGTGTCCACATCAGATTTTTAATTAAATATTTTTGACATATCTGGTTTTATTGCTCATGTAGAACAGGTAAAAATGATATAACGTATTTTTATCAAATTTTTTACAAAAAAATATGAATACATATATAGGTACAACCTTTGTTGTAGTTTTGAGAACTATCATCTTGGTTGATTCTATCATAAATATTTTCTATAATGTATAAATCAGAAATCCGCTACTGCTGGGATAAAAGATCTCTTCAATGATTGCGCTTGGATTAAAATTGGAGTCCGAGAACAAGGCTGTAAGTCTATCTTGGAAGGTGTAAATACGGTTGAAAGGGCCTAGTTGTAGATACCAAATTTAATATATTATTTTGTATTCTTTATGACTGCTTACATGACATATATGACACTACATAAATTTTCACAAAATAGATCCATACCTTTTATCAAATCTCTTTCACCTCACACAATTCCTCCACACTATCTATCCACATTCACATTCATCCACAATTAATCACCTCTCATCACTAACTCATCCTTCATCGCCTATTCTCTATCTATCTATTTTTGGCAACGTTGCATCCCGCCATGTTTCGACCATGACTAATCTAACCCTTGTGATAGGGTGGTTCGGACCATGTCGAATGGTTTTCGGCCGGGATGTGCTTTGCTGCTTGCTTAGGGTTGGAAGAATATAAGAGGGTGAGGGTAAGGGATGAATAGGCGGAGCACCCAGGTAAAAATAGGGATGGGAAGAAATGATGGATGGGGTAATTTTGGAATTAGGTTTGTGTTTGAGTGGTAGATATTAGGAGAGTATAATGGATAATATATTAAATGTGCTAGTTAGAATTGAAAAATAGATACATACAGTAAAAAAAATTAAAGATGTTCGATCAAGGTCATCTGTATCATAAACGAATTAATAAATTGGCATACATTTATCTCTTTCCTTTGCAAAGGCTATAAGCGTGTGCGATAAGGATGGATGTAACACGCTTGTCTTTCAAAAATTCATATTGTTTCGACTAAGTTAGGACATTCCACTTTAAAACGATGCTCGTTGTTAATAATACTTTCGCTGTATCGTAAGTTTATTTATTAATTCAGATGCATTACCTTAATTCATAGCCGTACGAATAACGTTATTTTCTGTCTACTGACACTGACATTGTGTCCGTATCTAATTTTTCACATATTTGGTTTTAAATTTGCTAATAAACTTATAAGTTGACTTATTTTTGATTTTGAATGCATTTATTGTAACATATATTTTTATAATAATAAAAGAACAGTAGTATCTTATGTACCTTCATAAAAACTAAGAAAACGACACTACTGAATTTGTCATAATGGGCGGAGCAAAAATCTAAATTCATACAATTCGTAGTTGACCTTGATCAGACATCTTTCAAAATTTTTACTGTACATAGATAATAATAAAAATAAGGGTTATTTTTGTAATTGCAAATAAATATTTATTCGATATTATTAAAGAAAATATTCATAAGATAGAGAAGAAAATCAACATTATTACTTGAAGGCTTGAAAGTAGTATAAGAATTTGGAATAAAGTAGATGTACTAACATATATGTTAAGGGCATTAAAAACTATTTAAAGTATTTTAAAAACTAATAACATTTTTTAACTTTGATAGTTCCATGATACAGTTTTGATGTCTAATTTTGATATAAATGACCCATGTTCTAATTTCTTATTATGATGGAGAAACACAAACTCGAAAATTAAAAATAGCAGCAAGACCGTTTGTACATTCTAGGGTCAACTTTTCGAGTAAAGTTTAATAGTCGCCACTGGAATTTTTGATCTTTTGTTTTTACAGGCAAAAAATCGTTTTTCGCTAATTTGGAAAATATCTCATATCTTATTCAATATATTTGGAGAAAAATTATTGAGACAAATATTGTACCATTTTTACATAGAATAAAATGGCGAAATTAGATTTCTTGAAAACAATAATTCTCGAGATATAACACTAATTTATATTTTTTTAAATGGGAAACTATGTAGAAAATAGTCTCATTTTTTAATATATATTTTATAAGCTTTTCAAGGATAATATAATAAGTCATTTTTGTTTTAAACATGAATTATTAATTTCTTGGAATGAAAATTTAAAAATAATTAAGAAACAAATAAAAAAAACTGTATTACAGATCACCTTTTCTGTATTTGAATATTATTATCATCTTCAATTTTTATCATTACTTCAATTTATATACCTCCAGAAAGTATATTAAACCACTTGTTTCGACTTCTGCCAAAGCCAACTACAACGTTGATAAAACATGATTTATCTAACCCGAAAAAAAAAATTAAGAATAATTTTAAAAACACAATTCATAGATATAGAATTAAAATAAACAAGTGATAATCTGTAATAGATTTTTTCATACGTTTCTTAATAATTTCCAATTTTGTCACCCCAAAAAATTAATAATTCATGTTTTATTTATGTTTAAAACAAAAGAATGTAGACTTGTTATACATCGCTGAAAAGTGTATAAAATGATGAGACTATTTTCAACATAGGTTCCCATTTAAAAGTTTGTGTTAGATCTCAAGAATTATTATTTTCAAAAATCTAATTACGCCATTTTATTGTAAGTAAAAACCGGTACAAAATTTGTTTAAATATTTTTTCGCTAACTATCATAATAAATAAGATGAGATATTTTCAAAATTAGCTCAAAAACCAAAGAAGATCGATAATTCCTGTGGCAACTATTAAACTTTTCTTAAAAAGTTGATTCTGAAATTTGCAAACGGTTTTGCTCAATCGCTAATATTACCCTAGATACCTTAAAATCATCGAAAATGAGACAGCCTGTATATATGTAAATGTAATTCCTATTTTCTTAATTGAATCAACATTCAACAAATGTCGGTCTGTAATACGGGCCTATAACTTTAAAACGATGCTTAAATTGAACTCTTTTTATTACTAACGTTTTACTACATAGTAATATATTGTAAAAGAGCATTTGAGTTATAAAATCGTGTATTGCATACGGGTACATATATTTATATAATTTTTTATCATTTCTTTTGTAAAATTAATCTTTAAATTTGCAATAATTAAAAAATGGGTCACTCGTGTCTTCATACATAATGTTTAATTCATGAACTTGAAATTTAGTAACTGTCATTTTGCAATTTCAGAAAAGCAATAAATAAAATTTACGGATCGATGAATAATGAACAAAATAAATAACAGAAAAGCATAACATTGGCCAACAATTCATTTCAATTTTTTTTTGTCTTGCAGAATTGCCGCATCAATAGTTCTTTTAAAAAAACTACCGGTATCCTTCAAAAATATTGAAAGGAAGTAATTATAGCGTAAAGAAAATTAGTTTGTTGAAGCGTTCAAGGACACCCGAAAATCTTTTCTGGTTTTAGGTCAGTGTAAAAAGAAGCGAAATTTATGATGTTTGCTTCGAATATTCTTTGTGAATTGTGAACTACTCATAAATAACTCAGATAACTGTAAATTCACTAAGAATTTTTGTATCTTTTGACATTTTTCATAATAGCACCGTTAGCTTGCAAAAATCTTATCGGGAGCACGAACACCGAAAAGGCATAACCTGCAAAATTTGCAGCCATAATTTTTTGCAGAAATCCACATGACAGATAACAGAAACAACTCAGTAAAATTCTGTAGAATGTAGAACATTATAATAAGCAGTTGTATTCTTTTTTACGGAAAATATCAGTAAATCTCGATTCGTTTCAGTGAACATTTGGCTTTATTTAGTTTTTTAGGAATATAGTATTTTACTATTTTTAAAAAAATGAGATTCCCATGTAGTTTTTGAACAATTTGAATAGATTATATTATACAAGTAGAATTATATACAGAATGGCTTTTAAAAAACGAATCATGTTTGAAACTCCATAACTACATTGATATATCGATTTAAAATTACATGTTAATAATTTTATAATTAACTTAAAACGAAGTCGGCTATCATCCAAACAAATGTAACTGTCAGTGACATTTCCAGTTAATTGTAATATTGCCATAAGTATTGTTTAATTACCTCGAGATTTCTTCTAATAATGGTACCTAACTAACTTAAATAAATCTGACGAGATTATTGAAACTTTTTATCCAGAAAAAAAATCTTATGTGGCCAGCACAATACCTTCCGTCAATCCTTCGTATAATGTATAAATTCCATACATAATTTTTTTTGCAAAAGATTCTAAATTTCCAGTAAAATTATTTCATAAACAAACTATTCAAATTGCACTTGATACTGACATCTTCTTCCTCTTTAGCTTTTCCCATTCGTTAGGGGTCCCTATTTTTGCGTGTCGTTCTCATTCAGTTCTTTTTCTCTCAAGTCTTCCGCAAGACTCCTTCCATCTTATCTTTGGTCTTCCTCTGTTTCTTCAACCTCCTATTACTAAACTACTCATTTTTGTTCAAATATAATTCTTCATTTCTCCTCATGACATGTTCAAACCAATGTAATCGTCTTTCTTGTATCTTTCTAGAAACTTGTAACACTAGAGTTATTTTCTTACCGTATCTTTCCGTGTCTTCCCCAATATCTACTTCAACATCCTCATCTCTGCCACATTAATTTATTTTTATTTATACTGACATCTATCAATTTGAATTATATGAATATATTAGTAGTTTCCATGTTTAGCATAGCTGGCAGAATTAAAAAATTTAATTTCTTTAAAATCTTTAACTCTGTATCTATTGAATATGAAGTATAAAATGTAATCAAATCGTATAGAGAATAATATATTCTTTAAGTTATAATAACGTAAAATGTCAATAAATCAAATTTAACTGTTAAATCTTCAAATAAGGCTACTTCCGGTTCACCAAGTATAACCAAAATCTAATCACTTGTTCTTCTGGATGTAAACTTGAGGAATACGAAAAAATTATAATTTTTGGAATCG
Source organism: Harpalus rufipes (assembly GCA_951394225.1). NCBI lineage: Eukaryota > Metazoa > Arthropoda > Insecta > Coleoptera > Carabidae > Harpalus > Harpalus rufipes. The sequence goes on from OX596279.1 coordinate 50,352,149, forward strand.
TGATACTGAAGTTATGGGATCCGGAACTTTTGTCACACACACACAGACACACCACATACATACATACATACAGACATCATCGTAAAAATGGTAAAATCGTCTTATAGGGACCCTAAAACATGCTTATTCATCATTGAATTTTTTGACCAAAGACAATACCTTCCTTACCTAAGGAAGGTAAAAATTGACATGTTAAAATTTGCGGAAAAATTTCCAGGCCACTAAAGTGGAAGGTCAATAACTACTACAAATGACGAAAATGCAGAATTATACATGGACTGTCCAAGGTTTTCTGAATATTGATCCAGTTTCTATCAGTCACCTTATAGCAAGATTTATGCTAAGTGCCATTATTACAAGAAATCTCGAGATCATTGGACCAAACTTAAAGCAACTTTATGACAATGTTACAACTAACTCGAAATGTCACTTAGGGGAGAAGAAGACAAAGTTATTATTACAGATATTAAAATGTCAATTTTATTTTTAATGAAGTCTCAGAGAAGGGGCTAATGGTACGAAACTATTTATCTTGTTTGGAATGTTATTCCTGCCAGATTGTGTAAATCCTATGCCCTTGAGTTCTTTTTCTATCAAAATATGAGCGGGAGGTAAAAAACTAAATAATTTATAACACTTATAAAAACTTTTTGTAAATATCAAAGGATATCCCTTATTATATAAAATAGACAGAATTTATACTGATCTTTTAACTTTTAAATCAGCATCAATAATAATTATTTTATTGAAAGATTTGTAAAATTTTCCCATTCATGGCATTTCTCCCAATTACATTTATTTCAATAATAGCCTATTTCGTTTTAGTTTATAAAATTATCAACGTGTAATAGTAGATTAGAATGCAAATTTAGAAAATCGCTATTCGCTTGTTTTTCTATAGGTGTAAATGTTTGAAATTTGGTAAGGAAATAGTTATTTACATATCAAGTACGGAAATCAAGTTCACGCACGCAGTTTTTATAATATTTTTTGTACGAAAAGTATAAAACTAATAATTAGTAATTTTTGTACAAATAATTTTATTTATTAAAACTTTATTACGTAATATTACACATGTGCACTGCTTTATGTGTCAAATCTAAATTTCAATGATTTTAATGATTATTTTTATGTAATGCAGTATTAATTATGGTATTTAAATAGCTATTTATTACTTACCCAGTATATAGCAGATTTAAACTTAATAAACTTGTTAAATTTATTTTTGTTTTATAACAATTTACATTACATTTGTTGGTTATGTGTTACCGACTTCCCGAGTGCTCTGTTTTGCCAAATGCACTAAATTCATTATTTTAAAATTAAGTTTCATTCAATATTCCACCATTTTCTCTTATTATTATTAAGCGAACAAGTGTTTGAGAAGCTATACTTTTTTATTATAAATATGGTTCTTTAAGATATGCTTTAGAAATAGGAGAGTATCTTTTCCAAAATTTCCCGATGACTTATATGGTGGAGACCTGGGAAATTGACGTTTCGGAAGTGGACGTTGTTTAAGCGACGCGAAACAACACATTTCAATGCATGAGTACAAAAAATATTTTTTCTACAGTCTACATAGAAAGTAGCTATTTGTGCTCTCTTTTGTCAACGCAAAATGTCACTTGCCGCTCTAGCGCGACAAAGTATAAAAAACGCTCGCTGTCCAAATTTCTAACTATACAATGTTGAGAAATGTCGCTTGTCTACATTCTTAATGGAAATGTTTAGTCAGGAACTAATGGCACTGTAGTGACACATTTACCACTTTTACAAATCAATCTGACATACCTATAACTGCTCTGTCGGTATATTACATAACATAACAAAAAAAAAAATGCCGCACTATTGTGAAAATAAAATAGGGCATTCATTTACAAAAACGTAAGTATAAAATGTTTAGATTAGATTGAAGCAATAGGTCAAAAAGAATGGGAAAAAATGATAAATTAAAATTATATATAAAAGACGTTTTTTCTTTATATTCATCCTTATTAATTGAGTAGTAGTGTAAGTACAAAGTGTACATTGTATTATTTTTTTGTTATGGAGGCGACTGTAGAAAAATCGTGTGTGTATCGAGCGCAAATGGACATTGTCGATTTCGATAGAATGCAACAACCTCTCAGTCAACAATGTCCTATTTTGCGCTCTTAATACGCAAATAGCTATTTCATTTCAGATAAAAATTTCAAATCGATATCTCAATGCACTCTGGAGTTATGGAGTGTCAAATAGAATTCGTTTTTTAAAAGCCATCGGTATTTAATTGAATTCTATAAATTTACAAAAAATCTATATATTTTTAAGGCTATATAAGAAAATTGAAAATGCTTTCTAAGAAATTAACAAATAACATAATTAGAAAATAATTAATACTGCGTATGAAATAATTTCTCAACATATTTTATCCTTTTGATATGTATGCAGCATCGACCCATAAAGTAGCACGCAGTTATTATTGACATTCTGTTTAATATTAATTTTCCCATAAACAAAAACGACACATTATTAATTTAAATATTTCCTGATAACAGCCACAATAAGTACTAATTAAAACTGATTCCTGCTAAAACAGTAATTCACTCAATGCGTACATGTAAATAAAAACACAACTAACAATTATAGTAATTTGGTAATAATGAATATTCCACGAAATACAAACGGGAAACGATACAAATTACCTCGGTAAATAGACTCAGATTCGTATCGCGTCACAATATGTTCAGCAGCCACAAAATGGCGGGCGTTTTCGTGAAAATAATTACAGGGGGTTGGAAATGACATGCAAGGGTTGAAGAAAGCGGAGGGTAACGCACAACACACGGGACATTAATAATGTAAAAGATAACCAACGTGGATAACAGAAATTTGTTGACGGAAAAAACATCGGACTTGTTATAGAAACAAGACTCGTTGCTGTGCAAAACTCATTTATCATTTGTCTTTTTGTTTTTAATAAATTTTATTTACCGACTTTCGTTAAGTTCGGCTCACAGCAAGAGTAGTTAGTTTTTTCCGCAGAGGTAAGGGAGGAGGCGATCATTGTTTTTCTCATCTTGCAAGTTGTGAGTTATAGAGCTTACTTTGTTGACATATTGCCAGAATTTTTCTTTCACTGACGTCAGGAATTAAGAAACTATACCAAAGTTTTACTCCCCGACTAATGACGAAGGAGGCAATAATTCTTCAATGCAATCATTCTACAAAGAAACAAAATACAATAAACACATCATCGCCATAGGCCCCGCAGCCCCCCCCCCCCTCGGTGACGATCCTCGGGAAGAGGAGGCTAAGTTTTGTATTATTAATTAAATAATATACAAATAAAGAAAATGGAAATGTTACGGAAAGAAAAATAAAATCTGTCCTCGCCACTTTCGTTTTTGGTTACATAAGTGTAGGGCGCGAGCAGTCATCTGACTTTGTTGGCCTTGACAAATAGATATGGGGACCTGTGTCTGAATGGCAATTAATAATGATGTACATAGATATCAAATGTCAGATTTTTTCTTTAAAATTGTTAAGATTTTCTAAATTCACGTAGTTAATTTGTCACCAACAGTGAGTGTGGAATTCTCGAGGAAAATAAACCACCTGAAATTGGAAAATCACTAAATTTAGAATCAAAAATTATTATATTTGACGTGTACATAATTACTAGCTATCATTCTGATACGGGCCCCCATATCTGCTTGTCAAAGCCAATAAAGTCACATGACTGCTCCCGCCCTATTGTATTTAAAATTTCTTGTATACTTACACTCTACACCAAATATTCTACTTATATCTATTCTTTATATTTAGATTTTTTAATTTTAAATTCATTCTATGAAGAAATTTTGTCCTACTCTTCTAATTTTTCGAAATGTTTCCAATTCATTATCGGGATTGACATTATTTCTGATGGGTATATGTAATATACATATAATTTTCATTATTTAACTATTAATAAAATAAGAAATAATATAATGTATGTACTTCCCAGAAAAAATCTTCAGTAATGTCTCAGGATTTTTGAGAATGACATTTATTTGTTAGTTACAAACATTTTAATTTTTCAATTAGTTTCCTTGACATTATTTGGGCTGGGATATTTATTACAACAGATTATTATATACCTTATATTTCTTTATCTATAAAAGATATAATAAAATATGTATATTTATCATATAGAGAATTTACTCTTCTTTAATATTAGCAAAAACAAAATTTTTCAAAAAAATAATATTTAGAAGATTTTTTTTAAGAATCTGCTACTTCCGGTTGTCCACTTATTACCAAAACCTTTTCAGCTCTCCCACCGATTGAGAAATACGTAGTTAAACCGATATAAAGTATTATAGTTCATAATCTTAATCATTAAAATCTGGATATGCGATTTTTAGCATGAATCCAATATATCTCTTAGCGAGAGGTAAAAACTAGTCTTCCACCGTTAACTTATAATGCTGATCATTGAGCTTTAAGGAAAATTTTGAAATAAATTCGCCTATCAAATACTTTTAATTCTTCGAAAAAATGCTAAATTAATATATTGATGAAATATCCTTTCTTAAATTCATTGTTGTAATCAACAATTTTATAGTTATAGCTTGCAACAGAACAATGTCAGAAAATTATCCGTTTAGCAGAATATATATATATATATATATATATATATATATATATATATATATATTTCTACTAAATTCATTGTCGCATTCATTATTGCCGTTATAGTCAATAAAGGAGGCGCAACACAATATTAAAATAGTAGCCGAACTATTTTGATTCGTGTGTTAAAGTTAATTGTTATCGAAACTCTTTTGTTTTTGTTCTTCATTTAAGCTGGAATTGTATATTTTACAGTAATAATATAATTATTGTAATCATATAATATTCATTGAGATTTTTGTAATATATGAAATGTCGTTAAGGTTAAATATTATACTGGGCGGACAATTATGATTTTGGGCTCGTAAAACAAATCAATTTGAGTGGATTATATGCAAATATGCGCAACCTGTAGTAATGTGAGAATAAGCGCAAAGAGGAAGAAGAAGAAAAAGCGCAGGAATTGATGGATTCGTACAATAGTCATTCCTATTTGCTTATCGTCCGTCTTCTACCATCGGCTAACGGCTATTATTAAGTTTTGTTTCATTTACTTGTTTTTGTTTTAGTGTCAGTGTTGAGTCCGAGTCGTATTGCTAATTTTGTACTTACAATGTTGCTAACTGCGTGAGAAAATCATCTATTGCTAGTTTTAAGTATGTATATGTATGTATGTATCGTATAATTTAGTTTATGTAAATCTGTAATAAGAAATACAGACAAATAGATACATGCTACCAGGTTTTTTTGGTTGTTGGATATGCAAATTGTGCTGTACGTTGTTTTCGAAAACAATATTTTTAGAAAACATTTATTAAACACTTTTTTTGAAAATTAACCTATGAAAATCTATTAATTTGTTTTTATTGTCTAGCAAATGATTCAGTCCTTGTTGATTTTCTTTAAGTCGGTTTAAACTTCCAAGTCTATTTTTGCTCTCCGTAAACAAAGTAAAGTTTACTCACGCATCTCTTGATTAATTATCGCAAACCATGGCTGAATCGAAGGAGAGTTAAAACAAACGGAATTAATATTCATTAGAGCGATAGTATTTAAATAAAACGGAATTCGAACGCAACTACTCAGTGTGAAATTAGAAGCTGGAGATACATCTCATTTAGATCAGCTGGGCTGATAGAGAAACTAGTGCAGGGTTACAGTGTTACTGGACTTGGAATTGGACTCCCACATGCACAGCGAATTCATTGTCTTGTATAAATAGAAATAGTTTCATTCACACCATCACACCTTCAACAAGTAACAACATTTATTTACTTATACACTTCGAGCAATCTAAAACTCTGTGCCAAATTTCATATCGAACAAAAGTGACTCTGGTGGTGCTCTCCACACGACAGCTCTGAAAGCCTGTGAGATGACTCCTAATAAACAACCTGAACGGCATGTATGCCTTTACCGAACCGTCGAACGTAGAAATAGGTAGTATCTTGTATGATTTTTCCGGATAATGTTTTTTTCCGGCTTCGTATCTATAGTCCTCAAGATAATAGACACGTTACCTTGTAAATGCAAGTAAACATAAAAAAAATCTGATGTGGCCAGCACATTACCTTCCGTCTATGTTGTGTATTATGTACAAATTCCATACATAAATTTTCTTCCAAAAGATCATATATTTCCAGTAAATTTATTTAATAAACAAACTGTAAATTGTATTTGGCACTGACATCTTTAGCATTTCTCATTCGTTAGGGGTCGCTGTTTCTTATTTCCTTCTTCCATTCATTTCTGTTTTGCATGTCGTCCTCATTCATTTCCTTTTCTCTCAAGTTCTCCGCAATACAGCCCTTCCATCTTATCTTTGGTCTTCCTCAGTTTCTTCCACCTTCTATTACTAAACTATTCATTCTTCTTCCAATATATTCTTCATCTCTCCTCATGACATGTTCAAACCAATGTAATCGTCTCTTTTGTATCTTTCTAAAAACTTTATCACTCGAACCATTTTACTTAGCTTTCATTCCTTACCCTATCTTTCCGTCCTTCCCCAACATCTATCTCAATATCCAAGTCTCTGCCACATTCATTTTCTTTTCATTGAGATCTGTCAATTTGAATTATCTGAATATATTAACAATTTCCATGGTTAGCATGGCTGGCTGATGTATAAAATTTAACATCTTTATAATTATTTAACTCTATATCTATTAAATATGAAGTATAAAATGCAATCACATCGTATAGAGAATAACATTATATGTCAATAAATAATATTTAACTTCGTTTTTTCAAGAAAAACTGTTAAAAGTTGCAAATAAGGGTACTTCCGGTAGACCAATTATAACCAAAATCTAATCACGTGTACATTTGGATCTAAACTCGAGGAATACGAAAAAAATGTAATTTTTGGAATCGTGGTTTTACAGTTATGCGATCTGAAATGATCGTCACATACACACGCACACCCATACATCATCGTAAAATTAGTAAATTCGTATTCCACGGACCCAAAAACGTGCTTATTCATTGGAAACTCACTATCGAATTTTTTGACCAAAGACAATACCTTCTTTACCTAAAGGTGACAGAAGGTAAAAAGTACTCGTTATTATCCGGGTTAACCCGTATTCTTCGATATGATTTGTACAGTAGTCACGTTATAATTTAATTATTTGTTTGTAAAACATTATGTATTTTATATATAAAATATAAAGAACATATCATTTTCAGCCCAAAAACTAATCTATTGCCCAAATGACAAGCTAATGAATATAGAATTTTCAACGAATAATGGAAAATTAACAATTATTTTACATTGTAACCAGTATTTAATTTTATAACTATAATATTACTAATATTTTAAGCTAACCAGAGATGTATAATTCTTATTCATTAGCATTTTATGAAAAAAGAACCTAAAAATGTAAATAAAAATTTAATGCGATAATTACATACAATGTAAAATACAAATATTTATTACATAGTACCTATTTCCGGCTTTATTATATTGCAAACAACATTTGTATTCTTATGTTGATTACAATGAAGGATATTTACAGTCCAAGAACATTGATTACAACAATGAAATGTCGAAATTCAACAAAGGAAATGGCATCAATATTTCAATACTAACATTTCGCGTGGAATTATTGGAACATATTTCTTTTACTCTTTTATGTAACTACATTGTATTCTAGAACAGTAATTTTGTTATAACGGTGAGTTCGTATCTCTATTACATTGCTATTAACTACAGCTAAAAAACATATTATTTTATGTAAATACACCTTAAACGTGTTTTAATATCATTAGGCGTTTTCGTAAAGTCAATCTAATCTCTCCGACGGGTCTGTTCGATGACATCACAGATATATCAGATCCATAGATCCATCCGATTATTGAAGCGTTTAAGAACGCGTCAGATCTGTTTTGACGTCTAAATCTGAGGTTATAGAAGAAGTTTAACACACACACACACACACCGAAACCCGAATTTTTGATGAACCCGGAACCGAAATTTATTTGCCAAAGTCAATAAACCTGAACCGAATTTAAACCGTTTTAAATTTAGATTCGATTCAGAGGTCAATTAAATATACAATTAAAATTATTTTTTCTATTTCGGTGTTCTTATGTTTCTATAAACGCACTGTTTTGTACTGCAAACACGACGTTTAGAAGATCTATAAGCGTACTATTTTTGGCGCCTTTCATGTTCTAGAGTTGGTAGTCATGCTTTCATAACTGACAGATGACAGGTAACCTCAAAATGGTAAGTTGTCGATAATATTTCAACATATTACTTTTAATTATGGATTTTTAAACTTTCTTTAGGTGATAGGACTAGAAAGATATATAATATTAATTTCACAACCAGAATCAGACCTTGAATCATAAATACAATACATCTTGCAATACACTAATTAATCAATAGTTGACAAAATATGAAATTTCAATTGTTAGCGAGAAGCGATACCAACATAAACATAACAAAAAAATACCTAGTCATAATTTGACGTCGCAATTTAAATAAATTTAATCGTAAAATTACCTCAATAGAAAAAATAGTATAAAAAACACGTATCATAAGGCCTGTTGACGCACTCGTCCTTTGTAAAACTCGCCTAGCGGCTCGTTTTCCAAACTTGGACTCGTACGTTAACAGATTGCCTTATGATACTTGTGTTTTAATGTACTATTTTTAATGTGATTTTAAAATCAATAAATATAATCATTTTCTTGTGTTTGTAATCATTTATTGTTCTGAACCAAAAATCGAACCCGAACCCAAAACCAATGAACCGTTATAATTTTAATTTCTTGAACCGAAATTGGACCTGAATCGACATTTATTTCCTGAACCTGAACCAACCTGAACCATAAATATATTTCGGTTCAGGTCCCTGATTGTAGGTTATTTTATTTATTAATTTTTGCAAAAATGACATAGAATCAGGGACTAAAAACGAAATGAGAACGAAAACAAAATAACGAAATAAATCGAAATTTTTATAAGAACGAAAACGGAAACAATATATTTTTTTCGTTCATTATTGAAAACAAAATAATTAATATCGGTACCGGTTTTAACCGTTATTTTATTTAATATTTAATTTTATTTACAGCAAATATTTTACATATTATTGAATTTCCAGATATTTGAGTTGCAAACAAGCAGTAACTCTTCCGTGGCTAACCCTGTTAAACGCGCGGTAGTAGTACCTAGTTTCATCTATTGAACACTGACTGCGATAATTTTCATTTGCACACACTGGCGGTATTCGTCTTATTAGTTATGTTAAGTACTTATATAAGAGAACTTAACATAAAGGAAGATTTGCTTGAAGACGTACTATTAGATTAAATAAAATGTATTTAATGTTTTTTTCTTTATTGTAAAAAACTCAGGCCATAGAATAAGCTTCTCTTCTTATTACTTCCTTGTACGTAGTAAGTAAAGGAAGTATTGTAATCGCGAAAAATTTCAGTTTTCAGATTTCAGCGGAAATATCCATTTTGATTATCCCTGAATCCATTTTGACTATTTTCGTCGTGACGTCTGTACGTCCGTACGTACGTATCTCGCATAACTCAAAAACGGTAAGCCGTAGAAAGTTGAAATTTTGTATTTAGGACTGCTATAACATCCAGTTGTGCATCTCCCTTTCTGGTTATTACACAATTTCCAGAAGTGGCACTTTACATGAAGCCTATAATAGATTTTAATGAAAAACTGTTTTAAAATATAATCCAAAACTTTTCAAATTTGGTATACAAGACTTTTATGTCAATCGAAATAACATAATAGATTTTGGTTAAAATAGGCTAACCGGAAGTGGTACATTACTTGAAGTTGTTAACAGTTTTTCTTGAATAAAATGATTTTATTTTGATTTTAGAAATAAATGCTTCAAATAAAAGTTTTAGAGAATTAATTTCTGCGTCTAGCACATCAAGTATTAATAAATTAGCCCTTTGTATAAGCGAGATATGTAAATTTAAAAATTATATACTTTTTTGTTTTTGTAATAAAGCTTGCTATGGATTAGGACAAAAACATAAAAAAAGTTCATATCAAATTACGTTAAATACATGCAATTTTATGATTCGTACAATAACAAATATTATATTTTTATTGTGAAATTAGTCATATTCATTGTTGTAATCAAATATTTCTTTGTTGTAATCAAAACTCTCTTTAAAAACTCCCTTTATGGTCGCTATATACCTTACTGTTTTGAAGTTAAAATTAATATTTTGTAATTTATTTATTAAAAAAATATGTATAGTTTAATAATCGTACAAGGAAGTCGTGTGGTGTCCACATCAGATTTTTTTATATACGTATTATCTTTCCTTTATATGTATGTTTTATATTTATGTTTAATAAAAAAAAACTTATTATATTTCTATATTTTCATCAATTGTTACTCATTAATAGTTATAACCGGTATTTGACTACTGTGAACGAAAACGAAAATATTTAGGTGGGAAAATTAAGAACGGAAACGAATTTTTTCGGTTTCGTTCGGATAAGAACTGAACGAAATATTTTTCGTTTTTAGTCTCTATATAGAATGTATCTACTACTAGGGCAACCATTCCTTCAACCTTCCTATCCCATTTTCACAGTTGACCGCCTCCTCATACGCAACTTCCTTGCAAGTAACTACTTATATTCTGCTCATTAAAGCATCCGATGAAGTGTAGAGAAAACCCCACCTTATATGTATCTAGCTGTAAGCATCAGTTTCCTATGACTGACCCTTCGTTTCCGGCAAGGGATAATTAGTTCTGTAGCCATCCGATGCGATCGATTTGTTATTTATTGCTCGCACTTTGTTATTACAGGAGAATAATTTTGGAATCAGCTGTTGCCTGTTTCCACTTCCCTCATAATTTCGAAGGGGGCGTAAGCATTTTTATAATTATACTTCTCTAGATTATATTTTGCTTCCGTGGTTTAATATTGAAATTAACTTTTTTTTGGTGAATTTTGCACTTTTAGATAATGATGCAGTTCTCAACCTTGAACTATTATTTAATTAATATTTAGAAACAATATCTACACTTTGAAACATTTGGATAAAAAATTGTGTTTAATTAAAAATAATAACCTTAGAATTTATGATAGGTGACACACCTGTTTGTTTCATAAAGTTCAAATTTAAATTTTAATTATTTTACCGCCCATTTTAGAAATTGAGCTAACTGATTAATTAGTTGATAAAATCAGAGTTGCAGCCATGTTGGAATAATAACAAAAAAATATGAAAGTATTCTACTTCATATATATGATATATGTCTGTGTGTCTTGGGACACATATATTTGAAATGTTGAAGTACATGTTAAAAAATCATTAATTAAAAGTTTCAAGATATTTAAATAGATTATTTTATGCATTCTTCGATCTGATACCGTCCATCTGCATTATTTCTTTTACTTGTTATTTATTTATTGTTTATTAAAGTCAAATTTTGTAATCCAATTTTACGCATAGACAGTGCGACTATAAAGTGTTAGGACTTCACTTATAAATAAGCCAAAAGCCGTTATATCACCAAACCCACAATTTAATTTTAATATACGAGGTCTATTAGAAAAGTACCCGACCTTATTTTTTTGCGAAAACCTGATGGATTTGAATGAAGCGGCTTGCATGAGCCGACCTTGAACCTTCGTGCGCATGCTTGTCAATAGCGTATGTTGCTGGCAAGCAGCATTTGAGTGAGATAGTGTGTAGTGCTCTCGTCGGCGCTATTGCATCAAATTTTGCCTGAAACTGGGCGACCGTCAGGTGGAAACCATTCGGAAGATTCAGGCGGCTTTCGGTGTCGAAGTTATGGGCATCACACAGATTAAGGAGTTGTACAACCGGTTTAAAGACGGCGCAACAACGTCAAAGTGATGCTGACTGCTTTGTTTGACTCCCGCGGTGTGGTACACCACGAGTACGCACCACAGTGTCAAACAATCACCAAAGAGGATGTCCTCCGTCGCCTACGTGATGATGTGCGACGCAAGAGACCGGAGTTGTGTTCAACAGGTGGCGCGAAAGACAAAATTCCTGTGGTTCAACAGGCTCCTTACTCTCCTGGTATGCCCCCCTGCGACTTCTGGCTGTTCCACAAACTCAAGAGGCCATTGAAAGGAACGCGATTTCAGACAAGAGAGGACATTTGACTGCAAGCTGATCTAAACTCCATTCCGAAAGAGGCTTTCTCGGAATGCTTCCAACAATGGCGGCACCGCTGAGAGAAGTGTGTGGAGTCCCAAGGAGACTAGTTTGAGGGTGATTAGGTTTCCAACGCTCCAGGTATGCCAGTTTTTTTCCCAGACCAAAGGTCGGATGTTTTTCTAACAGACATCGTACATTCCTTTTAAATCCACACAGCGCTCGGCATCGGCACGGTCCTCCAATTCATTCACAGCGTTCTGGAAGACTAAAACTAGGATGCTGTTCAATATCTTCGTCGTAATGGTTTAAGTGTGAGTAGTATCGTTGTAACGGTGCCCTTTCAGTTTTAATTTTAGTTTGCGAAAGGAGTCAGCTGGAGCTAAATCAGAAGCATACGAAGGATGATGGAACACATTTTTGGAGGATAGATATTGCAGGACAATTGCTGCTTTATAGGCCGATGCCCGATGCATTGTCGTGTGCAACGACGAAATATAACTAGACAAAACATTCCTTATCCTTCCTCACTGAATGTTTTGATTTCGGCTGGCCAGAAAGAGACAACTAGAGATAGAGATATATTTAGTCTCGTTCGAGCATTTCTCACTAGAATCTGTGGTTAAACAGGTCTTTAGTTGTATAGAATTTGAGAAATTTTACCTACAACATCCTAACACACACACACACACACACACACACACATACACACAGACATCATCGTAAAAATGTTAAAATCGTATTCTAGGGACCTTAAAACGTGCTTATTCAATAAAATGTGGATATGCGGTTTTTAGCATGAATCCAATACCTCTCTTAGCGAGAGGTAAAAATGGATCATATTGAAGTAACAAAATGTTCTTTTATGTAATATATTTTCTTTGTTTTCAAAAGTATGATGGGTTATTACATGCTTTTGTAGGAAAGTCATATTTCCTTTGATGCAATAAACCCCACATTGATAAAATTTCTATGCTCGAAAAGCTAACGTCAGCCATTTTTAAAATTGCTCAGAAATGAATCCGCGTGATCACTCAAAAAGGATGCTTCCGATGGAAAAGGGGAAGGTTGTCTACTGATGTGGGGATAACGAATAGGAAACGAAAAATCTGATGTAGCCAGCACAATACTTTCCGTCAATCCTGTGTATTATGTATAAGTTCCATGAATAAATTTTCTTGCAAAATATTCTAAATTTCCAGTAAAATTATTTCATAAACAAACTATGCAAATTGCACTAACATCTCCTTCTTCTTTAGCCTTCCCCATTCGTTAGGGGTCGCTATTTGTTATTTTCTTCTTCCACTTATTTCTGTTTTACGTGTCGTTCTCATTCAGTTATTTTTCTCTCAAGTCTTCCGCAATACAGTCCTTTCATCTTATCTTTGGTCTTCCTCTGTTTTTCAAATCAATGTAATCATCTCGCTTGTATCTTTCTAGAAATTTGTAACACTAGAGTTATTTCCTTACCTATCTTTCCGTGTCTTCCCCAACATCTACTTCAACATCCTCATCTCTGCCACATTAATTTATTTTTTATTGATACTGACATCTGTCAATTTGAATTTATATGAATATATTAGTAGTTTCCATGTTTAGCATAGCTGGTTGATTTATAAAATTTAATTTCTTTAAAATTCTTTAACTGTATATATCTACTGAATATGAAGTGTAAAATGTAATCAAATCGTATAGAGAATAATATATATTCTTTAAGATATAATAACGTTAAATGTCAATAAATCAAATTTAACTGTTAAATCTTCAAATTAGGCTACTTCTGGTTCACCAATTATAACCAAAATCTAATCAGTTGTTCTTCTGGATGTAAACTTGAGGAATACGAACAAATTACAATTTTTAGAATCGTGGTATTGATTTTATGCGATCCGAAACTTTTGTCACACACACCCAGATACACATACAGACATCATCGTAAAAATGGTAAAATCGTATTATAGGGATCGTAAAACATATTTATTCACTAAAAACTGATCATTAAACTCTTTTACCAAAGACAATACCTTCTTTACCTAAAGATGACGGAAGGTAAAAAACATATTGTTCTTAATCATGATCACTTTGAACATTTAGATTGCGAATCACACCCCGAAGCAACACGGCTACTGTGCATACCCGTAGACAGCACATTTTAACAAAAGTTCGCTTTAAAAAGAAAATATATACTTTTCAATTTTAGTGTACGAATTTTCGGCTTCTCATTTGTGTATTTTGTGCAAAAGGCCTTTTAATATATGAATATTTAAATTCATTGTTTGGTATTGTTTTTTATTTACCTGTAACCTTACCCATAAATTTAAATTCACACAAACTGAGAATATTTTTGCTTTTATCCCGTCGGCTATTCGCCGCTCGAAATTTAAATATGAATCCAAAGTCACTCACGTGTAAACAATACAAGGTATCATTTTTCAGCCTACAAATCCACAGCAATTTTATTGATTGCTACTTGCGCAATTCGTCGCAAACTAGATCAGGCTGATTACTGTTTACTATCTATTATCTATGAAGCATCGTATTATAAAGTCAAAATCTAGCGGAAGATCTAGATGGCTATCGGTAGATAATGAGTATGATTTTGGAAGACGGAAGCATAAAATTTAAATTATATATTTCAGTATCCTGTAAGTGGACAAAAGTAATTATTATTGGGCGCGTGTACGATAAAGAAGCCGAGAGTTGTAATTTTCTAAACAACTGTTACTCTAATCATATACAATAAAAGTAATCAAATTATATTGAGGATCATATTTCCGGACGTACTTTTGAATTGTGCAATTGATAAGATTCAACTATAATCTCGATGCATGTAGTTATTTGAATAGGTAACGGTATTTAGTTAATATTACTTTCAGGAAGGGAAAAGCAGGATAAAAAATATGTTGTGGCCAGCACAGTACCTCTCGCCATTTTTATTTTATGTTGCATTATAGGGCGCGAGCAGTCATGTGGCTTGTTGGCCTTGGCAAGCAGATATGGTGGCCCGTGTCAGAATGATAGCTAGTAATTATGTACATAGATGACAAATGTCAGATTTTTTCATTAAAAATTTCAAGATTTTCTAAATTCACGTAGTTAATTTGTCACCAGGAGTATGGAATTTACTTGTCGAGGAAAATAAACCACATGGAATTGGAAAGTCACATGACTGCTCGCGATCTATTATATTTAACATTTCTTGTACACCAAAAATTCTACATATATATCTATTCATTATATTTCTTCTAATTTTTCGAAATGTTTCCAATTCATTGTCGTGATTAACAGTATTTTTGAGGGGTATATGTAATATACCTGTAATTTTAAATATTTAACTATTAATACAATAAGAAATAATATAATTGATGTACTTCCCAGAAAAAATCTTCAGAAATGTCTCTGGATTTTTGCTTCTTGCACTCATTTCTGTTTTGCGTGTTCTCATTCGGATCCTTTTCTCTAAAGTCTTCCGCAATACAGTCCTTCCATCTTATCTTTGGTCTTCCTCTGTTTCTTCAACCTTCTATTATTAAGCTATTCATTATTCTTCCAATATATTCTTCATCTCTTCTCATGACATGTTCAAACCAATGTAATTA